>CM071598.1:215307647-216557647 GCA_036435485.1 Saposhnikovia divaricata | reverse complement strand
CTCAAGTATTCTCTATTCCTCACCTCTAGGGTTTCATCCTCAATCCCATTTTCCTCTCATAATATATATCCCTCCTTGGACTTCTCATATCCAATATCCTCAATTAATAATCCAATTATTATATCCCTGACTCCTCTGTCAAAATTGGAATAAAATAAAGTTTGGATTCTCTGAATTCCGATCGTCTTTACATACACTTATTTACTCCATGGGTCACTAGTACGACTTCGGAATATCCATTCTACGTCTCGTACATAGGTGGCATGAAAACTTTTCCTAATCCTCAAAATTATTATTCATCCACCAAATTACTATTCACGTATGACAACACTATTCACGTATATACCTATTCTTAATAATAAAAGTTTTAATTCTACCGAAAATTTGGGTTCTTACAATCTTCCCTCCTTAAAAGGATTCCGTCCTCGGAATCAACGCAGGTAACAACTAAGGTTAATTGTCTCGTACTCTACTAGTCAATATATTCGCCTTACCCGTACTATGCTTTCTACTTCCAGTTATACATTCTCATATTATAACGCTATTCCATCTCCGATAACCCTCTTATTCCTTAACATGCCTCTATTTTTACACTAACTCATCATTAATCTATGCATTCCCAAAATTTAAGAAACTGTGTACCTGGCGCCTCGTTCCTCTCCTTTAAGCCATCGGCCAATGTCATATTAAAAACTCTAGCGGTTTGTCGGTTGCTATTAACTCCACTGCTTTGTCGCGATGTCGCGGGTCCAGCTGTCGACACTCTACAATCTCTAGAGATGTGGCCCTCCTTTCCACATTTGAAGCAAACCACTCCCCTCCTGGGACAATTCATCTTCTGATGCCCCTCCTGACCACAGTTATAACACTTAACTTGGTTGCAAACTCCCAGATGCTTCTTTCCACACACCTCACAGTCCGGCAGCGGTGGTCCTGACTGCCTAAACTGGCTCCCATTTCCTTGTTGTCCCACTTGTACACTAGCCATACTTTCTGCTGGGTTAAACCCCCCGGACCTCCCAGCCTTAAATCCAGACCTCCTACCATACTGGTTCTGAAATGCTCCACTGGCCTGACTTCCTCCCCAACTCTCCGCTTTTCTCTTCTTCCCTTCATTCTCCTTGGGATCAAAATTACTCCCTGCTTCTACCACTTCTGCCTTGTTCACCACCTTAACATACTAAGTAAGCTCAAAAACAGCTACTCTAGTTTGTATCCACGGTTTCAACCCATGCTGAAACCTCCTCGCCTTCTTCTTGTCGGTATCCACGAAATGTGGTACAAACCTAGCTAGCTCCGTAAACTCCTTCTCATACTCAGCTACTGTCTTATTATTCTGTTTCAGCTCCAAAAACTTTATCTCCATCCTGCCCTCCATATGCTCAGGAAAGTACTTCTCCAAAAACAACTCAGTGAATCTCGCCCAGGTTACTACCCCTTCAGGTTCCATTGCTTCCTTAGACTCCCACCAATAATTTGCCTCCTCTTTCAGCAAATAGGTGGCAAAGATCGTCTTCTGCGCATCTTCCACTCCTATAATCTTAAAGGATTTCTCCATCTCTTTCAGCCATGACCTCGCCTCTACTGGTTCACCGAACCCCTTAAACTCAGGTGGTTGGATTGACTTAAAAGCCTTGAAAGCTGCTGCAGTCTGGTTCCCTACATTAGGTCTAGGATCCTGGTGGCCACGGTCTAGGGTTTGCCTCAACAAATCCAAAAGTTGGTTCATTCCTTGCTGGTTCTGGTTGTTATTCTGGTTATCTCCTTGGTTGTTATCTCCTCCTGTATTTCCTCCACCTCCAATTGATTCTTCATCAGGGTTAGCCCCCGCGTTCCTTCTAGGCGGCATTCTCCTATAATAAAAGAAAACTTAATAAATCAGTCGGTCCAATGAAACTACATACTCATGAAACACTTATTTACGAAGCAAACAGTATATACACATGCACATAAATATATATAAATGCATTTGCAACTACACATATATATATCTACGGATCCATATAACTTTTAACTCCTTCAATAATCATGGATACACATTTTTCTCGTCCCCACTGATTCTACTACTGGTCTGGGCCATCATGCCTCTACCCTAACTACCCCTTAAGGTTCTACTACCGAACTTCCATCTCGGTCTCTCGGTTTCTAAAACTCTTGTTCTAAGGTTTATAACCTATCGCTCTGATACCATTACTGTAACACCCCCAAATTCCCTACCGGAATCTAGGTTGTCACACCTCTTGCGGAATATACAATCACCTGCTCATAATATAATCTACAACAATATTCTTAATAGACTCCACAATTACTCCACGGGTTATAGTCTTAGAACAAGCATTCCATAAATCAAAGGTTAATACAACACGAGTTCATCTACTAGAATTTCTGAATGTTATTACAATTCCAAAATACTAGATAACAAAATACTAAACCACTACTCTTCAGCTTCCACCTTACTTAGATACTACAAGGCCACCGCGCTGAATCAGTAGTTCGTCGCTTTCCCCTTGCCTCGATTGGCCATACTTGAGTTAGCCCTGGATGCCGCTGCTTAACAATATATAAAATAACAAGAATGAGCCAAAGAATGCCCAGCAAGGTTATAACTATCCCCTATTCCCAACAATTCACACAAAATATTACTAAACCGCTCTACAAAAACTTTTCCCCTCATACGAATATATATTTATTTTGAAAAGAGATTTATCTCGGAATTTTAATACCCAAAAGATGGAATAAATACATCTCAATAACTTCTCCATATTACTCAACGGTAACATGATAATTGCTCAAACTCCTCAATATAATAATATAATATAATAATTTCTCAGATCGATACCCTAGTTAATCCGAACCACAAAGGCATCGGTTAATAGCTAGAGAATCAATGATTGGACTTTTCCTCGAACGCTGCATCAAGTAATGGATGATCAATCCATTGTCACATCTCAATTTTTCTATCGATAGAAAGGACAGTCGACGTCTCGAACCATCCAATAATATTCCTCATAAGGATGAGTCGACAGACTCGGACCCTCACCCTTAGTTGGGCCGGTGCGTTACTCCGGTCACTTTCATCAATTTATGTGCCGAGCCGGCCCTGTCCCGGTCTCGTACGCACTTTCATCGATTTATGTGCTGAGCCGGCCCTGTCCCGGTCTCTTACGCACTTTCAGTCCAGGATATTAGGTGTCGGAATCTTCGATCACCTTTAACAACAAATAGCTTAGGCGTCACGGTGAAATAACACGTGCACCTTTATTTATTTTGAAACGAATTAATACTCCAATATCGTTCAGAAACAATGAACGATATACACCTCCAATAATTTGGTTCTCCTTCCGAATGAGTGGAGGAAAATATTTATGAAAGATTGTTCTGACTATGAATCCAGAATGAAGGACCCATGTCAGTATATATAAATATATACATAACTCCACCCTTAAATAACAGTAAATATATAGTATGAAGATATTATTAATACGCCTTTATTATCTCCTCTTCGAGTACGAATGAAGTAACTCGATAAATGTCCCACAATACGGACCATCTCATGAACTAAAATAGAACATCTAGCATAATAATATTATTCAAGTAACAGCTCAAAAATAATATATATATATATATATATATATATATATATATATTGCAAGAAGAAAACATCTCTAAAAGTAATCACCTCGATAGAATAATTTGTAAATCAACATTGATATTTCTCCGGACAAAGTTGTTTTAAGAAAACATTTTTTTGAAAATAATATTCTTCTAATTAAATAAATCTAATTAGACGAATAAGGTTCATTTAATCAGTAAATGCTACCCAAGTATCTACTTGATTAATAAACGCTAGATTATTGGTGATGTTTCCTTTAGGTTCATTATTGCGAAATTCTTTAAAATCTTTGTCCGGGTTTTTGAAGAAAATCCAACTCCTCACTACTTCGTATTCACTATTTACTCCTCATGTTACATCATCTAAAGGGAAACGTAAGTTACTCCTAACCATACTTCCCTTATCTCCTCAATATAATAATTCACATATAACTACCATTACGAACATTTTATAACACAAAACATCTCTACTCTGAATGATAGAGTAAGAGTTAGTATACTTGCCTGGTACTCCTGATGCAGTAACGGCTGGTAGCGGGGTCCGACAATCTAAATAAAGTCAAGAAAACATGCTATTAATCCCCTATACAATCCAATAATAGTCCAACACTTAGACACTTAAGTCAATCAAAACAAAGCACTAAGGGGTCCCTCTAGACTCGTCTAAGTCCATGTTATACTTAACCATTTTTAACCTCGTTCTTTACACCAATATGTTGCCTTGATAATTCTTAACAAGTTTCATGTTTTAGTCGACTCGAAATTCCTCTTTTAACTCAGCCAAAGCGGATGGTCAAGTAGCACCTCTAGAGTTGACTTTCCTGAGATTCACTATTCCGTGACTCGCACTCCAACACTTTTAATAAATCACCGGGAATGTATTTAAATACTAAACCACCTCTAAAATCACCTTTGGTATTTGTAATATTTATCATAAAAGTTTCGATTCAAATCTACGGGTCTAGGCAGGGGAATTGTATTTTTGAAGTTCAGTCAACTACGGGTTTTACTATTTGCACCTCTTTCACTAAAATGATCATAACTCGATAACCGTTAACCCAAATGACGCACCGTTTTCGCGTACACGATCTAGGGAATGTCTAGAAGGTAACTAACTCAAAACTTGGCTCTGGTCAGAAGGCTCATTTTTCGGAATTTTCAAAACAGGGCAGTGGCTATGCAGTGAGTCTTATGGTCTTTCTAAGGGGTTTTCCACTTGCGCAATCTCGGCTTACGCCCTTTTTATAAAATCGAAAAATAATCTTTTTAACTCGAAACCTTCGTACAAACCTTTCTAACTGACCTTAGTATTTATCCTCAAAATATCATACTCTAATTCAATTTTTTAAGGGTCTCAAACTTAACCTCAAAGTTGATACATTTCTGCGACATGGTTTCTCGAATCGCTTTCACTAAAACGGTCATTACTCACAAACCGTAAACTCTTTTGACACGATTCTAGCGGCCACATAAACTAGAATCCAAAACCTACCCAATATGGTCAGTGGTTGCAATTTAAACATGTTTAAGGACTCGGGTAGCTACTGTCAACATTGTTCAAGAAATTTGGGCATTATAACGGCTCTAAATCGAACATTACCATTTTTGTAACTCCTCAATCAAGCCATACAAGGCAACCCAAACTCTAATATTACACACCAACACTCATACTAGGCCTCTAAGGGCAGTGGTAAGGTCCAATGACCACCACTCAACATATACACCTCAAGACAAAGCTAAACAATCATATAAATTCTTAACATGAACTAATCTTTACACTAGCATCAAAACTTCACCAAAACTCATATATATAAAAGGTAAAGTTGAGGTTTATACCTTTCTTGATACTCTCACAACACTAACAAAGCTCTGTACACCTTATAATAGCCTTGGGTAGTCTTAAGCTTGCTAAATCAACCAAAGAAATCAAAGAAATCAAGATTAGTTTATGAAGGTTACTATTCACCATCCACTTTGAGGATTTATTTGAAAATGGAAACAAAGGAGTTTGAAGCTAAAACTCTTAGGAGATCATTTATATGAAATATAGGACTTACCATAAAAGTTTCAAGATCAAATGATGGTTGGAAGTTGGATTTTGAAATCTCAAAACTTCAAAAATTCGAAGTGGGTTCTTCAAGGGGAAAAACAGAGCGATTTTCTCGAATTTATTTGACCACTCAAACGATCTTCAAAAATTATGAAATTAAATCCACAACTTCATCTTGATGTGCAGAAGCTTCGTGAATTTTTTCATAATTTTTAAATGAGTAGAACTGGGTGAAAAAAAATCGGAAAGATCCCTGCTCTGAAAAATCTGATCTGCTGGAAAATGGGGAAGGAAAGAGAGAAAAGTGTTTGGCTTGCTTGGTTGATATTTTTGGTGTTAGAAATGAATTATTAGGCTTGTAAGTAATGTATATCAGCTGTGCTACTCTTCATATTCTCCTTCCACACAAGTGTCAAGTAATGGGAGAGTTTAGGTGTTTTATTTGCATGGTTTTTAACAAGAACACCTCACCTTGTACTATTCTTAATCCACTTGCATCTTGTTTGGTTTCACACTACTTCTATTGATTTGTTGCACTTAATAATCTTGCATGGTATTTAATCTTGTCATGTGTTCAATCTATAATCCAATATTAAATCCAACATTCCTTGTTTATTCTCTCTTTATCTCTGGAAACGTCCTCCCGATTTTCTCAAGTATTCTCTATTCCTCACCTCTAGGGTTTCATCCTCAATCCCATTTTCCTCTCATAATATATATCCCTCCTTGGACTTCTCATATCCAATATCCTCAATTAATAATCCAATTATTATATCCCTGACTCCTCTGTCAAAATTGGAATAAAATAAAGTTTGGATTCTCTGAATTCCGATCGTCTTTACATACACTTATTTACTCCATGGGTCACTAGTACGACTTCGGAATATCCATTCTACGTCTCGTACATAGGTGGCATGAAAACTTTTCCTAATCCTCAAAATTATTATTCATCCACCAAATTACTATTCACGTATGACAACACTATTCACGTATATACCTATTCTTAATAATAAAAGTTTTAATTCTACCGAAAATTTGGGTTCTTACAATCTTCCCTCCTTAAAAGGATTCCGTCCTCGGAATCAACGCAGGTAACAACTAAGGTTAATTGTCTCGTACTCTACTAGTCAATATATTCGCCTTACCCGTACTATGCTTTCTACTTCCAGTTATACATTCTCATATTATAACGCTATTCCATCTCCGATAACCCTCTTATTCCTTAACATGCCTCTATTTTTACACTAACTCATCATTAATCTATGCATTCCCAAAATTTAAGAAACTGTGTACCTGGCGCCTCGTTCCTCTCCTTTAAGCCATCGGCCAATGTCATATTAAAAACTCTAGCGGTTTGTCGGTTGCTATTAACTCCACTGCTTTGTCGCGATGTCGCGGGTCCAGCTGTCGACACTCTACAATCTCTAGAGATGTGGCCCTCCTTTCCACATTTGAAGCAAACCACTCCCCTCCTGGGACAATTCATCTTCTGATGCCCCTCCTGACCACAGTTATAACACTTAACTTGGTTGCAAACTCCCAGATGCTTCTTTCCACACACCTCACAGTCCGGCAGCGGTGGTCCTGACTGCCTAAACTGGCTCCCATTTCCTTGTTGTCCCACTTGTACACTAGCCATACTTTCTGCTGGGTTAAACCCCCCGGACCTCCCAGCCTTAAATCCAGACCTCCTACCATACTGGTTCTGAAATGCTCCACTGGCCTGACTTCCTCCCCAACTCTCCGCTTTTCTCTTCTTCCCTTCATTCTCCTTGGGATCAAAATTACTCCCTGCTTCTACCACTTCTGCCTTGTTCACCACCTTAACATACTAAGTAAGCTCAAAAACAGCTACTCTAGTTTGTATCCACGGTTTCAACCCATGCTGAAACCTCCTCGCCTTCTTCTTGTCGGTATCCACGAAATGTGGTACAAACCTAGCTAGCTCCGTAAACTCCTTCTCATACTCAGCTACTGTCTTATTATTCTGTTTCAGCTCCAAAAACTTTATCTCCATCCTGCCCTCCATATGCTCAGGAAAGTACTTCTCCAAAAACAACTCAGTGAATCTCGCCCAGGTTACTACCCCTTCAGGTTCCATTGCTTCCTTAGACTCCCACCAATAATTTGCCTCCTCTTTCAGCAAATAGGTGGCAAAGATCGTCTTCTGCGCATCTTCCACTCCTATAATCTTAAAGGATTTCTCCATCTCTTTCAGCCATGACCTCGCCTCTACTGGTTCACCGAACCCCTTAAACTCAGGTGGTTGGATTGACTTAAAAGCCTTGAAAGCTGCTGCAGTCTGGTTCCCTACATTAGGTCTAGGATCCTGGTGGCCACGGTCTAGGGTTTGCCTCAACAAATCCAAAAGTTGGTTCATTCCTTGCTGGTTCTGGTTGTTATTCTGGTTATCTCCTTGGTTGTTATCTCCTCCTGTATTTCCTCCACCTCCAATTGATTCTTCATCAGGGTTAGCCCCCGCGTTCCTTCTAGGCGGCATTCTCCTATAATAAAAGAAAACTTAATAAATCAGTCGGTCCAATGAAACTACATACTCATGAAACACTTATTTACGAAGCAAACAGTATATACACATGCACATAAATATATATAAATGCATTTGCAACTACACATATATATATCTACGGATCCATATAACTTTTAACTCCTTCAATAATCATGGATACACATTTTTCTCGTCCCCACTGATTCTACTACTGGTCTGGGCCATCATGCCTCTACCCTAACTACCCCTTAAGGTTCTACTACCGAACTTCCATCTCGGTCTCTCGGTTTCTAAAACTCTTGTTCTAAGGTTTATAACCTATCGCTCTGATACCATTACTGTAACACCCCCAAATTCCCTACCGGAATCTAGGTTGTCACACCTCTTGCGGAATATACAATCACCTGCTCATAATATAATCTACAACAATATTCTTAATAGACTCCACAATTACTCCACGGGTTATAGTCTTAGAACAAGCATTCCATAAATCAAAGGTTAATACAACACGAGTTCATCTACTAGAATTTCTGAATGTTATTACAATTCCAAAATACTAGATAACAAAATACTAAACCACTACTCTTCAGCTTCCACCTTACTTAGATACTACAAGGCCACCGCGCTGAATCAGTAGTTCGTCGCTTTCCCCTTGCCTCGATTGGCCATACTTGAGTTAGCCCTGGATGCCGCTGCTTAACAATATATAAAATAACAAGAATGAGCCAAAGAATGCCCAGCAAGGTTATAACTATCCCCTATTCCCAACAATTCACACAAAATATTACTAAACCGCTCTACAAAAACTTTTCCCCTCATACGAATATATATTTATTTTGAAAAGAGATTTATCTCGGAATTTTAATACCCAAAAGATGGAATAAATACATCTCAATAACTTCTCCATATTACTCAACGGTAACATGATAATTGCTCAAACTCCTCAATATAATAATATAATATAATAATTTCTCAGATCGATACCCTAGTTAATCCGAACCACAAAGGCATCGGTTAATAGCTAGAGAATCAATGATTGGACTTTTCCTCGAACGCTGCATCAAGTAATGGATGATCAATCCATTGTCACATCTCAATTTTTCTATCGATAGAAAGGACAGTCGACGTCTCGAACCATCCAATAATATTCCTCATAAGGATGAGTCGACAGACTCGGACCCTCACCCTTAGTTGGGCCGGTGCGTTACTCCGGTCACTTTCATCAATTTATGTGCCGAGCCGGCCCTGTCCCGGTCTCGTACGCACTTTCATCGATTTATGTGCTGAGCCGGCCCTGTCCCGGTCTCTTACGCACTTTCAGTCCAGGATATTAGGTGTCGGAATCTTCGATCACCTTTAACAACAAATAGCTTAGGCGTCACGGTGAAATAACACGTGCACCTTTATTTATTTTGAAACGAATTAATACTCCAATATCGTTCAGAAACAATGAACGATATACACCTCCAATAATTTGGTTCTCCTTCCGAATGAGTGGAGGAAAATATTTATGAAAGATTGTTCTGACTATGAATCCAGAATGAAGGACCCATGTCAGTATATATAAATATATACATAACTCCACCCTTAAATAACAGTAAATATATAGTATGAAGATATTATTAATACGCCTTTATTATCTCCTCTTCGAGTACGAATGAAGTAACTCGATAAATGTCCCACAATACGGACCATCTCATGAACTAAAATAGAACATCTAGCATAATAATATTATTCAAGTAACAGCTCAAAAATAATATATATATATATATATATATATATATATATATATATATATTGCAAGAAGAAAACATCTCTAAAAGTAATCACCTCGATAGAATAATTTGTAAATCAACATTGATATTTCTCCGGACAAAGTTGTTTTAAGAAAACATTTTTTTGAAAATAATATTCTTCTAATTAAATAAATCTAATTAGACGAATAAGGTTCATTTAATCAGTAAATGCTACCCAAGTATCTACTTGATTAATAAACGCTAGATTATTGGTGATGTTTCCTTTAGGTTCATTATTGCGAAATTCTTTAAAATCTTTGTCCGGGTTTTTGAAGAAAATCCAACTCCTCACTACTTCGTATTCACTATTTACTCCTCATGTTACATCATCTAAAGGGAAACGTAAGTTACTCCTAACCATACTTCCCTTATCTCCTCAATATAATAATTCACATATAACTACCATTACGAACATTTTATAACACAAAACATCTCTACTCTGAATGATAGAGTAAGAGTTAGTATACTTGCCTGGTACTCCTGATGCAGTAACGGCTGGTAGCGGGGTCCGACAATCTAAATAAAGTCAAGAAAACATGCTATTAATCCCCTATACAATCCAATAATAGTCCAACACTTAGACACTTAAGTCAATCAAAACAAAGCACTAAGGGGTCCCTCTAGACTCGTCTAAGTCCATGTTATACTTAACCATTTTTAACCTCGTTCTTTACACCAATATGTTGCCTTGATAATTCTTAACAAGTTTCATGTTTTAGTCGACTCGAAATTCCTCTTTTAACTCAGCCAAAGCGGATGGTCAAGTAGCACCTCTAGAGTTGACTTTCCTGAGATTCACTATTCCGTGACTCGCACTCCAACACTTTTAATAAATCACCGGGAATGTATTTAAATACTAAACCACCTCTAAAATCACCTTTGGTATTTGTAATATTTATCATAAAAGTTTCGATTCAAATCTACAGGTCTAGGCATGGGAATTGTATTTTTGAAGTTCAGTCAACTACGGGTTTTACTATTTGCACCTCTTTCACTAAAATGATCATAACTCGATAACCGTTAACCCAAATGACGCACCGTTTTCGCGTACACGATCTAGGGAATGTCTAGAAGGTAACTAACTCAAAACTTGGCTCTGGTCAGAAGGCTCATTTTTCGGAATTTTCAAAACAGGGCAGTGGCTATGCAGTGAGTCTTATGGTCTTTCTAAGGGGTTTTCCACTTGCGCAATCTCGGCTTACGCCCTTTTTATAAAATCGAAAAATAATCTTTTTAACTCGAAACCTTCGTACAAACCTTTCTAACTGACCTTAGTATTTATCCTCAAAATATCATACTCTAATTCAATTTTTTAAGGGTCTCAAACTTAACCTCAAAGTTGATACATTTCTGCGACATGGTTTCTCGAATCGCTTTCACTAAAACGGTCATTACTCACAAACCGTAAACTCTTTTGACACGATTCTAGCGGCCACATAAACTAGAATCCAAAACCTACCCAATATGGTCAGTGGTTGCAATTTAAACATGTTTAAGGACTCGGGTAGCTACTGTCAACATTGTTCAAGAAATTTGGGCATTATAACGGCTCTAAATCGAACATTACCATTTTTGTAACTCCTCAATCAAGCCATACAAGGCAACCCAAACTCTAATATTACACACCAACACTCATACTAGGCCTCTAAGGGCAGTGGTAAGGTCCAATGACCACCACTCAACATATACACCTCAAGACAAAGCTAAACAATCATATAAATTCTTAACATGAACTAATCTTTACACTAGCATCAAAACTTCACCAAAACTCATATATATAAAAGGTAAAGTTGAGGTTTATACCTTTCTTGATACTCTCACAACACTAACAAAGCTCTGTACACCTTATAATAGCCTTGGGTAGTCTTAAGCTTGCTAAATCAACCAAAGAAATCAAAGAAATCAAGATTAGTTTATGAAGGTTACTATTCACCATCCACTTTGAGGATTTATTTGAAAATGGAAACAAAGGAGTTTGAAGCTAAAACTCTTAGGAGATCATTTATATGAAATATAGGACTTACCATAAAAGTTTCAAGATCAAATGATGGTTGGAAGTTGGATTTTGAAATCTCAAAACTTCAAAAATTCGAAGTGGGTTCTTCAAGGGGAAAAACAGAGCGATTTTCTCGAATTTATTTGACCACTCAAACGATCTTCAAAAATTATGAAATTAAATCCACAACTTCATCTTGATGTGCAGAAGCTTCGTGAATTTTTTCATAATTTTTAAATGAGTAGAACTGGGTGAAAAAAAATCGGAAAGATCCCTGCTCTGAAAAATCTGATCTGCTGGAAAATGGGGAAGGAAAGAGAGAAAAGTGTTTGGCTTGCTTGGTTGATATTTTTGGTGTTAGAAATGAATTATTAGGCTTGTAAGTAATGTATATCAGCTGTGCTACTCTTCATATTCTCCTTCCACACAAGTGTCAAGTAATGGGAGAGTTTAGGTGTTTTATTTGCATGGTTTTAACAAGAACACCTCACCTTGTACTATTCTTAATCCACTTGCATCTTGTTTGGTTTCACACTACTTCTATTGATTTGTTGCACTTAATAATCTTGCATGGTATTTAATCTTGTCATGTGTTCAATCTATAATCCAATATTAAATCCAACATTCCTTGTTTATTCTCTCTTTATCTCTGGAAACGTCCTCCCGATTTTCTCAAGTATTCTCTATTCCTCACCTCTAGGGTTTCATCCTCAATCCCATTTTCCTCTCATAATATATATCCCTCCTTGGACTTCTCATATCCAATATCCTCAATTAATAATCCAATTATTATATCCCTGACTCCTCTGTCAAAATTGGAATAAAATAAAGTTTGGATTCTCTGAATTCCGATCGTCTTTACATACACTTATTTACTCCATGGGTCACTAGTACGACTTCGGAATATCCATTCTACGTCTCGTACATAGGTGACATGAAAACTTTTCCTAATCCTCAAAATTATTATTCATCCACCAAATTACTATTCACGTATGACAACACTATTCACGTATATACCTATTCTTAATAATAAAAGTTTTAATTCTACCGAAAATTTGGGTTCTTACAATCCATCCCAGCAGTCTTTGCACCATCGTCTAGACTGGAAGGCAATACAACCGTAGCAGTATTCTTCAAGTCACTCTTCTCTCGTGCACGAGATAACCAGATTTTCGAAGTTCCAGTACGTTCTAGCCACGTACTAATTAGGCGATATATTCCCCCATGTAGCTCTCCCTTCATCCGAACCACACGGCCTCTTTTGATATTCATAGTTCCCCCTACTACAGAGCATCTGTAGCCTTCTGAAGCTAACCGACCGATAGATATTAGATTCTTCCTCAGCTTAGGCACATATCTTACCCCGTTCAAGCTACGAACTATTCCATCGAACATTTTGATTTTCACAATTCCAATCCCCTTGATCTCACAAGTAGATCCATCAACCAAAGAAACTGTTTCATTCTTTGTATCTTGGAATTTATCAAAATGCTCCCTCTCGGAACATACATGATTAGATGACCCTGAGTCTAATATCCATTCTCCTAGAGAACTAGTGCCTCGATTGAAGACGGTGCAAACATCTTCACAATCGAGAGTAACCGCAGCCAATAATGCATCTGGATCCTTCTTATTAAGCGGACAATTCGGCATAATATGACCCCACTCCTTGCAACCAAAGCACTGCATGCCCTTTTCACTGAATCTGGATTTACCCCTGTTATTGGTAGATCCTCTCACAGCACCCATTCCTCTATTATTTTGACTACGAAAAGCCAAAACTATCATTCTGTCCTTGTCACCATCTTGGTTCTTCCTTCCAGCATTTGACAAAAGTGTTGACTAAACCTCCTCCATTTTTAACGTGTCCTTCCCGTACAAAATGGTTGTGACAAAATGATCGAATGACTCCGGAAGCGAAGTAAGAAGAATAAGGGCCTTATCTTCTTCCTCCAATTTTACATCAACCTTTTCAAGTTGATCAACAATACCATTAAACACATTCATGTGCTCAATAACATTGCTTTGAGCTGCCATCTTCAGCTTGTATAGCTCGCGCTTCAGATTTAACTTTGTAGTCAAGTTCTTCCTGAGATACAATGTCTCCAACTTTGACTATAATTTCTTCGGCGTGCTTTCGTCAACAACATTATTGATAATGTTATCAGCAATGCATAGTCTGATGGTACTCATGCATTGCGACTCAGCATCCTCCCAAACTTCATCGCTCATCTTTGTTGGTTTTCCCTCCTTCCCCTTCAAAGCCCCTGCTAGCTCTGTTGGGTTAGGATATCCTTTACCCTTCTCTGCCAAAGAGTAAAACTTCCTTTACCATCATATTAGGTCACCTTGAATCCTCCAATACATGCCATGATCTCCGTTTGCACACACAAACCAATCCAAGCAACTAAATCAATTGGCCAGGTAAGTGTAACAAATAATGGGAGCACTTCCGTCAAAACGGCGCCTTATTAGACAACCATTTTCTTAACGACTTTCCTTCGGCGCCAATAATTTAGACACAACTAGCTCTCTGATACCAACTGTTAGGAATCTGTCCTATTCCCGGCGAATGCGGAAGTGATTTGTTAAATATGTGTGCTTAGATCCCATAAATATACGTGATAGTAATGAAGCAACAAACCAACAATACAGTAAGAGAGACAAGAGATTTAACGTGGTTCGGCCCAGCCTACATCCACAAGAGCAACAACTTCACACTAGATAAAAGAGATTACAATATCCGGGTATCCGGCCCCTGAATTTTATACACAAATTCAGCCCTACAATACCTATTATGTATATCCCCAACTCACTGAAGTGTTTATCTCAAGACCTTCCCCTATCACTATTTCCCGACAACCTTTCCTTCTCTCCCTCTTCCAACCCAGACAATGCCACACATCCTGATAGAAAGACCCCTGCAGCGGGACCACCTCCGATGGCTGCAGTCAGACCCAAGTACCCTAAGGAATAGTTTAGGCAGGAGGACCTTCTATTCCGACACTTCCTGAAAGCGGGCTAAACCGGCTCCCCTACTAGACGGACTATCTAGCAGCTATATAGAGAGAGAAGAGAGAATTATGGTGTATTTGATAATGAAAGAGAATATGAGTATTTATAGGAGTATGTAGTAGATGGTAGGTGGTGGTAGGTGAGGTTGATGAGGTTTGGTAAGAGTTAGGCAGCCTAACACTCACGTCATCCCCAAAACTCCAAAACCAGCCAGGTGATCATGATTCGAGTTAAATCGCATAATTAATTTACATAAATTAATCCAATTTTAAATCGATTCAAATCGTAATTAAAATGTGGTTCATGGTTCCAATTAATCCGATTATTTTAAAAATACACAAATTGTGGTTTAGTGTCGATTATTTGATCTCAACATAATTCGTTTCAATTCAAATTATATATATAGGATAAGTATTAGCGGGGAACTCTTTATATGAGTAAACCAGTAACCTAGCAATAGATTATAAAAAGATTAAACAATATTCCTTATTGACCAATATAAGTTACTGCCATTTCTCTCATTTTCAAAAAAAAACTACCCCACCACTCTTTCCCTCAAGTAATAAATTTTGTGTTTTTCTAATATGATTTAACAAACTATTTTGAATTTAATGTTCGTAAAATAGTGTTCTGTATACAACAAAATTCTATAAAACATATCAAAATTTTGTTCCACAAAAAAATAATATTCCACAAAATGTAGAAAAGTAACAAATATTATGTGTTGTAATCCCTCTAAAAACAAATTATGTTCTGTAAATTCATAAATCACAATCATGTTGGGTATACATTCAGAATTATGTTCCATAGAAATGTAGATATTATTAAAGCATAAAGATATAAAATATATATATATATATAAATATAGAAATATAGTTGAATAAATTGTGTTATGTAAATAAAATGCAGTTTTATAATGAAGTAATTAAAAATTCTCTTCTACATGTTATGTGATTTACAAATTTATCATACATATCGATCAATTATATATTACTCTTCTTTAAAAATAACGTGAAAGATTTTTACATTACTTTTTGCATCTACCATTTCTTACATTAATTTACATTGATCTTCAAATTATTAAACATAATATTTGTGATTAACATGAGTGATTTATTTTGTCATGAATAAATATTTAAAAAGGAAATTTTAAATATGAAAAGTGGTACTATATTTTCAAGTTCTACTAATCAAACCGATCCATCAAAATCCGCTAATCCGAAATGAGTAATTTGATTTTATTTGAATTACAGATTGCAAATTGATTTAAAATTTTTAAGAACAGCTATTATACAATTTTTTATTTGAAAATCTGTAGTTAAAACAAGTAAAACCCAACCCAAGTCCACAACAACATTTTGGGCCCAAACAACTCAGTTGGCCCAAACACACTTACACACACAGACACACAGTTAGATACATTGAACCTCCCCACACTGTAACCCAACCCAACTACTAGGGTTTTTAAGAAGATTAGGTTCCATTGTCAAAACCTCACTGCCGCTGTACTATAAACCACTACCTATACTTACACAATACACACAAACATATCCCTAATCTCTCTCAGATCGAGAATTAAACTAATGGAGATGTTAAATTAGGGTTTAGTACTTGATTTAATTGTTATAAACTTGCTTAATTATCTTCGATTGTGTTTTAAATGGCGAGTGCTAATCCTTTTGATCTTCTAATTGATGATGACAACGACGACGTTTCGCTGCTCGTGGAGAAGCTCCCGGTGAAGAAAGCGCCGGTGAGTGAGAAAGTTGCGGCGGTTCAGCCGGCCAAGGCGGGGAAACTTCCGTCGAAGCCTCTTCCTCCTGCTCAGGCTGGTAAAAATCGGAACTCTATTGTTAATATGCAATATTTTTGTGTGTAATTGTCTGTGTATGTGTGTGTGTGTGCAGTTCTGTTGTGTTGATGTTGAGTTGAAGTGTGAAATGTTGGATTAATACAAGCTTGTTGTGTGTGTGTGAGAGAGAGAGAGAGAGAGGAGAGAGAACGATTAAATTAATGCAAGCATGTCGTGTGAGGGAGAGAGAGAGAGAGAGAGAGAGAGAGAGAGATTAAATTAATACAAGCTTGTCGTGTGAGGGAGGGAGGGGGAGAGAGAGAGAGAGAGAGAGAGAGAGAGAGAGAGAGAGAGAGAGAGAGAGAGAGAGAGAGAGAGAGAGAGAGAGAGAGAGAAAATTTGTCTATCTGCAATCATGTTGTGTTGATATGTAATTGAAGCAAAGTTTTATATGAAATGTTGATTAAAAGTTTAAAACCGTGTAAGAGTAGTAGGAATAATGATGATTGTAGCGAAATCCTTCGGAATTTTGTTTTACACCGTACCAAAATAGATTGACAATATTTTCTGATTTGGCGGAAATGTTAGTTGCTGTTTATTTTTAATTGACTTCAATTATGATTTTTGCTTAGTACTTGGTTGGATTTAAATAATGTACAAGTAAGATTTTTGATTGTGTGTTAAGTAATAGGCTTAAGGTGTATTGGAGTTGGAGCCACTAAGAAATTTGAGAAGACTGAATGATGAATTGTTTGTGTTTCTACAAACAGATGTAGAATTGTTTAAGTTTCTTTCCCAGTTTGTTATGTGTGAGCAATTGAAGATAATAATGAAGAATTATTATACTTAAATGTGGTTTGTGGTTGTAATATTAATATATTAGGGCAGCTTAATGCTATCATCTGCATATGCTTCTGACATCATAAATAACTCACAAATGAATACAATAGAAGATGACGTGGTCCATATGTTTGTCCCAGGCTGGTTTATACTGCTGTAGCACTATGCAATTCCTGGAAATTGTGATACTTTTTAAGTGTACATGGGTTTACTTTTCCAAAAAATGCATGCCTTTCATATTCTTTGTGTCAAATTGGAAAATATTTCTGTTGCATGTATCGTGTCACATGTTAAATGAGGTTATTTAGCATTACAGCTCACTAGTGTGAAATCTTCCTCATTTCTTATTCTGCTGTTGACATTAAGCTGATATTACATGCCTAATACCACATGAATTTAATTGTAGCATAATATTTTTAATATTAATATGTTATTCATATTTGAGAAGTGAGGGAGTTAAGGAGTGATGGTCAGCGAGGTGGAGGACGAACTGGTGGCCGTGGGACTGGCCGTGGTCGTGGTGGAAGGTTTGGTCGAGATTTCACAGATAATGGAAACTCATACAACAGCAACAATAACAACAGTGGGTTTTCTGAGGGATACAGACAACCTGAACAAGGTGATTTAGAAAAGTCTTCTGAAAGACGAGCATATGGTGGTCCTCGTGGAGGTGGGGGAGCTCCTCGTGGGGGTCGCCGCGGTGGTTATAACAATGGGGAAGTTGCAGAAGGTGAACGCCCTCGAAGGGTATATGACCGCCATAGTGGGACCGGCCGTGGGTTAGTCTTTGGCTATATCTATATAAATTTATTTGTCTTTGTGCATCTGATTCGCTTTCTGTATCCACTTATTATGTATTTACTTCCATCTAATATGATGCTTTTTGCAGAAATGAGTTCAGTAAGCGTGATGGTGCTGGCAGGGGGAACTGGGGAACTCCCACTGATGACATCGCTCCGTATGGATTCTAATCCGAACTTCCATGTTTGAATTATGACCTTTAGATATGCTAAATATATCTCAAAGTTAATATCTAATCCCATTTTCATATATAGAGTAACTGAAGAGCCTGTTAATGATGGTGAAAAGAATGTCGATGTTGAAAAAGAGCCAGAACAGGAAGACGCTGGTGATGTCAGCAAGGAGAATCCCGTGACTGAGCCAGAAGAGAAGGAGCCTGAGGTGATTGTTTTTATGTTTAGTACAGTACAATAGAACATTTGCACACCTATTAGCATATCTTCATTAAGAAATCCTTAAATACAGAGGAATAAATTGGGCTTGAATAATAAACGATGCTATACTTAATTGTCCTAAATGGACAATTGGACAGTATAAAGGAGCATAATGCATATGTTCTATACACTTGTACAGAAACACATGTATGATTCTGGAGATTGCTAGTAATAATATTATAGCTCATCATGAAATGCTTATTGGCCCTGGTCCTGGTGTACTAAGTTTGCCTTCTTTGTGCACCATTGTTTTTAAATTCAAATTTAATGTGGACTTTACTGATTATCTTATAACCACATATAACTTGAAAAATATGTTTAAAGAATCAAGACAGACTGACAGATATATGTGACTTTGTCTGGTGTCAATTATTCCAGTTGTTACTGAGTCTAGGATATTGGTTTCTCATGTCACATCTGTGATATTGTTGGTATGTTACTGCTGTATGTATTGGTTCAGTTTCTCATGTTCACGTTTGTGGTATTGTTGGTACATCCCTGCTGTTCATAAATAATGCTTCTGGTTTGCTGAAAAAACACCATTATCATGTTCTATACGGATTTAAAAAAAGAATAAGTGTTTTGAAGGTCCTTTTCTGGCCATCTTTTCACTTTAAAACAAGATTGCTAACTTTATGGCCTCAATTATAAATGATGGTCAGATATGGAACTTCTTTTGCATCATCAAAATTCTAATTAAGTTTTCAGTTGCTGAAAGCCTGAAATATAAATCTTTTTATCATAGGAAATGACTCTGGAGGAGTACGAGAAAGTACTTGAGGAGAAGAGGAAAGCATTGCTGGCACTTAAATCTGAAGAGAGAAAGGTTGACTTTGACAAAGATTTTGAATCGATGCAGCTTCTTTCAAGCAAGAAAAATGAAGAAGAGATATTTGTGAAGTTGGTGAGTCTTTTGGCATTGTTGCGTGTTTCACTCAACATTTCTCTTTCTATTTTATAATTGTCCTGCAACCGGAGCTTATGCTTGACTTGTGTGTTTGTATAGGGGTCTGACAAGGACAAACGTAAAGAGGCGGCTGAAAAGGAGGAGAAAGCCAAGAAGGTAAAATTACTTTGTTCTTGTGTTAGCAAGGGAATACTACTCTAGGATCTGGTGTTTAGGCTGATGCTGGAGTTGGAATCTAACTCGCATCACAAGAATTTTTATGCAAAATCTTCATACCATGTTTTATACCACAGAAATGTTTTCAACTCATTTATGATTACTATCTTATTGTTTTCATATATAATCTTGTACAGGCTCTCAGCATAAATGAGTTTCTAAAGCCTGCTGAAGGAGAAAAATATTATGGCCCTGGTCGTGGTCGTGGACGTGGCCGAGGTCCAAGAGGAGGTTTCAGTGGAAACAATGTTCGTGCACCAGCAATAGAAGATCAAGGCCAATTCCCTACCCTGAGGGCAAAGTGACCGAGAGGTTTCCTTCCTGCCACAGATATGTTGTCTTGGTTCTTAGTGGCGGGACATAAGCAGGAATGTTCTAAAATTATCTAAAAAGTTATTTGTCTTTTGAGTGTAAATTTTAGATGTCTTGCTGGGATTTATACCCTTTTTGAACTTGTCATGGTACACTGTCATATCTAGCAGATTAGGTTCTGTTAAATCTTTGGATTATTAATGATGGCACCAATTTTGATTTGAAATTCTCAAGAACAGTTTAGATCATGTATCATTCTGATGATCACCTTTTTATTTCTCCACTTGGTTCCCTTTAAACCAGAAGGCTGAGAAAATATTCAGCTGGCATGATGTATAGGAGAAAGTGATGTACACTTCATTAAGGCCTGTAACAGAGTGTAAACCCTAATCAATTGTTTTCTGAATTAGGAAGAGTTTAGGATTTTGTCTGATGACTTGGTGAATTGTCTAAAAAATTAGCATTTTTTTTTTCTAACTAAAAATTAGCATTTGAACTCAAATCTTAAAACATGATTTTTTTGGGGGCGTGGGGTGGGGTGGTGGTGTATGAGTTTGTGACAGATGGACAATTTTATTATGTGCTCAACCTGAAGCAGGTGCAAAGGCTCTTGTTTGCTTTGATATGATCAGGAAACATTGGATGGAGCCATGGAACCAGGCATGAATCTAAGATTGCTTTTGTTGCTGTGTGATTTGTTATCAGCTCGCAACCATGCAGTGACTGTTATGGGGTTTAGTATTTTTTTACAATGCAGAGGGATTGCAGGGTAGCATTAGGTCGTCATACATATGTAGTTTACCTTCTTGGTCATACTGTAGATCAAACAGGTATGATATGATTTAAGGATGCCTCTTCAATTTAGGGCTGTAACTCTAATCGAACCATCTAGAACTCGACTCGATAAAGCGGGTTCCATTTGAACTTGATTGCAAGCTCGAACTCGACTCGATAAAATGGGTTCCATTCGAACTTGATCAAGCATCGGGGGTCAATAAGAAATGTGAGTCAGAGTGTTTGATGAGTCTTAGAGCCCGTTTGGCTGGGGCTTAAAGCCCCGGCTTAAAGTGATTTTTGGTTTTTAGTTGAAAAAGTTTGTTTGTGTAATAAGTTAGAAAATGACTTAAAATTAAAAAAATAGCTTAAAGCCAGAAATTGGTATGAGGTACTTTTTTGAATGAATTATCTTATTTTGATGAATTTATTTGATAAAAGTTAATATAATCATTCAAATTAATAATTCATCAAATATATTTTTATTTTTACATTTTTAATAATTTATAAGTTACTCATTATACAAAATTACCTAAATAGATATTGACTGTGTTTGGGATTGCTTAAAATAAGTTACTTTTGACTTAATGGGGGTATTTTTAACTTAAAGGAGAAAGTAAAATTGTTTGCTTTAAGTTGAATGAAAGTGTTTGGTAATTTTACTTAAAGTTAAATGGGGGTTTAACAATTCTGACTTAAAGTGAAATTTGACTTAAAAAAATTTTAAACTCATCATATTTAAGCTTTACAAGAATTGTGAAAAAAAAAAAAAAAACCATAAGTCATAAGTCAAAAGTACCTAAATGGAGCTTATGACTTTAAGCAGTTTTTTAACTTAAAGCCGGTTACACAAACACTACAAAAACTCCTTAAAGGAGCTTTCTCCTTTAAGCTCCCTTAGCCAAACAAATTTTCCACTTATCACTTTAAGCAACTTTAAGTAAGTAATAATTTTAAGTTTACCCAAACCACCTCTTACTCAAACTTGGCTTATTTCATTAGCTAACACCCTGGCTCGAACTTGGCTTATTTCACTAGCTGTTTTCTACGAAAAACTTGCTTGGCTGTAAATACTTGTAATCCAACCAGATTCAGTGATTTACACAAGCTAGCTGATATTTACGCTTTCATGAACAAAGGGGACCATATTTCTATTATATTGGAGTACCAGGGTATAGAGCCACACGGAAGCATCTCTACCCTACTCCGAAACAACTTTTCTCGAGGACTAGGAATAGAAAGTTTGCACTTTGCATTGGTTTTGCATGCATATCACCTTCCCCACACACTACTACCTACTTGGCTACTTACAAGTTGGACAAACTTGGTAGTTTTTATGTATGGATTGAAGTAGATAGTGTGGTTTATGAGTTTGGATCTGGAGGCAGGCTTCATCTCTAGCATATACCCTAACATCTGAACAAGTTTAAAGTGTATTTGAAGCTAGCTAGCAATAGGTCAAGTGATAAATTTGCGCTGCACAATGGGGATAAGAAGCACAAATGGCAAATGTTTTGCAATCCAATTGTTCAAGAACTTGATTTGAGGACTGCCATCAGGCTACGAAATTTGTGAAAGATCCAAAACGGTTATTTCATCATTTTCAAGGATGATTATGTTCTCGGGATTACATTGGAGTTACTCTGGTGTCCCTCGAGAAATTGGCTCCCATCTTGGAGCGGTGGGAATTTTCGCCTGGGTAGCTAGTTGCTGAATATCAAATTATGAACAGGATAACAGGGTGTAGCTGAATTCTTCTAGTCTGAAATCCTGAAATGCAATAGGGTGCTCTGGCAACTGACGTTACATGAAAATTCGGACTGGCGAATTTTAGAATTTGTTAAATGCGTATATTACAGATCATACAATTTATTAGTAAAGAGATTGGGACATAATATCACTGTTTGTTGGAAAGCATTATTTCAACCCAGCTCAGGTGAAGGATATACTCAAGTTGGTGTACACCATGTATCCAGATGGCAAAGTTGAGATTGGCCATTTAGACCATTCTTCCAAAAGGAACAGTGCCAAAATTAACACAGCAATATCATGGAGAACAAACAGGAAATCTATATTTCCTGTTTTCTACTTCTTACAAACCACCAATTTTCTACTTCTTACAAACGTTTTTTTCTAAAATCAAATACATAGAAAGAATTGAGGTTCTGTATAATAGAATAAATGTATATGATAATATGGAAATTATGTCCGACTATCTTTTTTGTATGAGAACATCGTCAAGAAGTGAAGTGATATTACATCCCACAATTGGCACGTAAGCATCATAAAGCCAGGGAGAATTATACCACTAACATTATACCCCCATCTCTTAAGATGAACAGCAACCAGCATTTTGGTTGACAGGTTGTCCTCGGATCTGAACAGTTGAAGGCCTAGCATTATTCATGGCTGGTTGGCTAGCCATCCTGCAACAATACAGAAAGGCAACATATAAGGGAGACAATCCCCAAAAATTAAAGTCTCACTCTATAACAGTTACCAACAAAATTCGCAAAACACATTGTTTCTTACCTGTTCTTGATCTCAGCAGTCATGGCCATGAAAGCCTGTTCAACATTGGTTGCACTTTTAGCACTCGTTTCCAAGAAAGGGATCCCGATTTCATCTGCAAATGCCTGCAAGGACAAAAATCCCACCAATTCAATTTCATTCACTAAAATACTTATACTTGTCAACAGAGCTCATGATACAAGTCTGCCAGATTATATAAGATATATTAGCATTAATTACCTGTGCTGTTTCGGTTGACACAACCTTCTGTGATGTAAGATCACACTTGTTCCCAACTAAAAGCTTATTCACATTCTCACTTGCATAACGGTCGATTTCACTCAACCACTGCTTGACGTTGTTAAAGCTTTCTTGATCTGTCACATCATACACAACCTGCCACAAAAGCACGAACGAGACTAGATATTCATTGTACTCTTTTATGCGAAATGGTGCACGGAAAAGCAGGGATAGATTACTCTACTTACAATGATGCCATGTGCTCCACGATAGTAGCTGCTAGTAATTGTCCTAAACCGTTCTTGGCCAGCAGTATCCCACTGTTTGTGAAGGGAAAACAATTATCAACAAGTAAGCACACGTAATAAGGATGAGCAGTCAACATCCACAAAGCATAAGTAGTATGCTACATTTTATGAGACAAAACATGTCAAGCAAGGAGACGAAAAAACATGCATTCTTTTATAATAAAATCTAATTATATGTCATTCTAAACAGATCCTTATTGTTTTTATTTTTATTTTTCTTGCCACGTCACACAGCCAAAACTAATTTCTGCATAACGAATGTGTGAGATGTCAGGAGAACTGACTTTGACTATGTTATAGGATGTGTTTGCACTGTTTACATTAATATTTGACAAGTCAAACTAATCTACTGGTTTCAGAAAGATAACTTAGAAAAAGGGCTAAAAGATGTGTAAAAATCTAGTTTGGCTCTTGTAAACTTAACATTTATTGTGGTTTAATCAGTTAAATTTAACAAGAAACAAGGTTATGCTGATATGGAGACCCTCTTAATCAAAGATAACAGAATTATTGATCACCAGATATAAACAGTCCACAAAAACTTACAATTTGGAGTTTTATAGTTTTTCCATCTTGCTCCACTGTGCGGATTTTCTACATAAAATGTCAGATGAACAATTAGCAATAAGATTTGTCATGATTAAATTCATTTCTAAAAACGAATGCTTACGAAGTCAACGCCGATAGTGCTTATATAACTTTCCAAATACGAATCATCCTGAAATGCAACAAAGAAAATGGTTAGAAGGTAGGAAAACTTTTTTCATAAAATAAAATAGGTAACTGCCTTTAACATGCGTGTGAAGAAAAACTTGATCCATAAAATACACAACAGAGCCCATAATATTGAAGACTGTGTTTACTGCCTCTGCAAGGCTTTTCAACAGTCCCCCTTAGTTATTGTCAAGAGATTATACGATCAGCTAAAGACTGTGATCTAATGAGGGGTAAATGGATTGGGTTTTATGTTTTTCAAACAACCTATAAGTGAACTGGCAAGGGAAAATGGGAACTCGTCAAGTAAGACCATTATTACTACATTACTGTACACCAATTAAAAGTCTAATTGTCCATGCTACACATGTACATGTAAAGCGCAATAAATATACATCAGTTATGGATGTGAAAAAGCACACTGCACTTACAGCAAACCTCAAAAGGAGACATGATTTTCCAACGCCAGAATCCCCGATAAGCAAAAGCTTGAACAAGTAGTCACTACAAAGAAACATACAAGAGAAAAACGTTTCTATCAAACACAAAACATTGACCTAATAACTTTAGTAAAATAAAGTAGGTTAATCTCCCAAAGTACGCTAATCTCAAGTTCTCTCACTTTGGTTCAATCACAGTGGATATACTCGTTCATAGCACTTCCCTTTTTACATTATCTAAGACGCTAATAACTATTCAACAACTTAAAGACAACAAAGAAAATTTGCTCTGATTAGCAAAACCAACCAAATAGTAAGTTACCGTTTACACTTTACTTTACACACACAAAATTCTTTTTTTTTTTTTTCTTTTTGTACTAATTAACTGCTTTCCAGTCATTTATACTTTGCATCCAATGAGTTACCTTTTACACTATGCACACAATTTTTTTCTTTTCACTACTTTCTAGTCGTTTATACTGTTTATTGAATAAGCTACCTTAGAGTTTACACACACAAACTTCTTTTTCTTTTTTACTTATTAACTACTTTCCAGTCGTTTATACTTTATATCGAACAAGTTACCATTTACACACCCATTTTTTTTTGTACTCATTAACTACTTTCCAGTCGTTTATATCAAATGACTTGCCGTTTACACTCTACACGCACAAATTCCTCTCTCTCTTTTTTTACTGATCAACCACTTTCCAGTTGTTTACACTTCACAAAAACAAAAAGCACTAACTATCTCATACTCAATTACACGCAGCTACATCGTAAAAGTTCGACCAAAAATCAAGTTCAAACTAAAGTTCATAGCTTCATCGCAACAACAAAATCAGCATCTTCTCAGCTAATTCAACTAAATACGAGAACCGAAACAAACACTACTAAAAAAAAGCATCAACTTCCAAGCAACTCAAAAAAACATTCAAAATCAGCTACAACACAAATTCACTATATAACTGCAGCCTAATAACAGATCTGAACTAACAAACAGTAATTAAACAACGCAATACTATTCAATTAAATCAATAATTAAACCTAAATCATTATTAATCAGCAAGCTTATTCAAATAATCAAGTAAATACAGAAAAAGAATTTAAATTAACAGACAGCAATTAATTAATTATTGTAAATTAATAAAACTAATTAGAGAGAGGGAGAGGGAGAGAGGGAGAGAGAGAGAGAGAGAGAGAGAGAGAGAGGAACTTACTACTCTTGATTCATGGCGGGAGTGGAGATCGATCGAACGGCGCGAGTCCCGATGAAGATCAATCGGGAATTTCGAGGATGAGGATCAACGGCAAGAGATAGATACAGAGAATTATACGTATATGTTCTTCTTCTTCTTTTTTTTTTTTTAAAGTTGTTGTATATAAAAAGTCCCCAACTTGTCCAGTTGTCTGTGTTAAATTCGTGTTGCAGTCTAAATGAATAACTCTATTATTATTCTTATCGTTTTTTTAGAATATTTATTAAAAATATCATTTTTTAAGTTTTTTTTTTTGTGTTTTTATCATTTTTCAAAATATTTTCAAAAATATTTTTTTCATAAAAATTAATTTACAAAAATATCATTTTATTTGTAAAAATACGATCTGTAACCGGATGCAATGCATATACGGCTGCGCAACAAGTTGCATATGTGATTGAAAACAGTTACATTTGATTGATTTGGTTGCACCTGATTGCAAATCGTATTTATAAAAATAAGATGGTATTTTTTGTAAATTATTTTTCTTTTAAAAGTATTTTTATAAAAAAAAAAATTTGATTTGGATATTTATGAAAAAATTCTTTTCTTTTATTTTATTTTAAACAACCTTCAAAAAATTTGTGATTCGTTATACTAAAATTGTAGATCGAAATCAATACTTATATTATGATACTAAAACTGTAGGCTAAAATCAATATATATATATATATATATATATATATATATTAGAGTACTAGGAATTACTCGATGCTTTAGTATCAATTTTATCGATTTTTTAAGCATACATCACATAACAAGAATACCATAAAGCGTTGATGATGACCATAAATACCAAGGTATTACGCATTTCATATAAGGGTAACAATATTACGCATTTGATATTGGAGTAACTAGCATAATTTTTTCCCCTATCACGCATTTGAAGAATGGATAATAGGGTTATCCATTTTCCAAATGCATAATAGCTCCCCTGGCGGGGTCTATTACCCATATGAAAAATGCGTAATATGTATAAAATCTATTACCTCTCTCTCAAATGCGTAATAGTCCCAGCACTTTGTGATATTTTTGTACTTTTGCTCAATTTTGTGGTATTTATGTCATTCTTTCATTTTTTTAATGTTATATTCGATTTTATATGATTGGTAGAGTGCAACTATATTAAATTAGTTGATCGAGATGATCACCCATTTAAATTCGTAATTTTTTTGAGATATCGTTGATATTCAAAGACGATTAGCATGACCATTCATATAAATTCTTATTATTTTGATAGGATATTAAACTCAAAATCGTGTAAATTGTAATCATAAAATGTTAAGTTCGTATTATTTTCATGGGATATTAAATCCAAAATCGCATACAAATTACAATAGTAAGATGTTATCGAAACAATAAATTACATATAATATTAAATTTACATATAAAAAATAAAATAAAAAATATTTAACGAATACTAGGGAAAAAAGTTTAACAGAAAAAAACAAGTCCCCGAATAAAACTGAGTAGGACTGGTCAAAAAACACATGTTTAGACAGAAAACCAGTTAAACAAGTCTCACGGAAACAAAACATCTGTCACCTTTGTACAAGAAAACTCTGTGATCTGATTCAACCTCAATCTCGATCAAAAAAAAAAGGGTAGGATGCACAGATCATCTAGCTCGAACTTAGTTTTCGATACGAAAATACAATCATCTTTGTCGTCATCGCCATCTTTGCCTTCTTTGATATTAAGACAAAATTCATTAACATCATCACCATCACCCTCATCATCAGAGTCTGATCTGTTGTTGGACAATGATTTGCCAAGTTTTCATCCAAATTCTTATTTAGCTATGAGAAAAAAGTCTCGTATCCGTTTCGCGCAGTCTTCTGTTCATGTTATTCCTTTCTTGTTGTTCTTCTGTGGCCTTGTTCTTTGGTTCTTCTCTAAACCAGGTATGTGTTTTATGTATATTTCACAGCACAACTCTTTTTAAATTTTTAATATTTTCGGATTAAGACTTCGGCTTTGATTGATAGCAAAACTACCATTCATTTAATTTTATATCGGATGGTTGTAATTTGTATCTTTATTAAAACTTCTGCAACTATTAGGGTTGGTTAGGAGTTGTGAAAGGACCGAGGGAAAAGTGTCTGTTGGGAGAAGCTGATAAATGTTTGGTAAATTAATGATAAATGTTTGGTAAGTTCATGAAAAATGTTGCAAGGTACAAGGGCGGAGGCAGGAATATAATCTACCTGGGCTATAATAAACATATAACTGGTAATAAGAGCTTACTGAAATAAAGTAGCAGTCCCAAAGTAGCAGCAACAAACAGGTAATAGATGCTTTATACCTGTAAAACAAGAATGAAAATCAGCCCTCATAGTGTTATCTCATAAACCTTTAATTATATAATATAAAATTTACACATTAACTATTAAATTTGAGCAATTCTTACTTGTTATTTGAGTTGCAGCCTGCGATTTTTAATAGAATACAATTCATCTATTATCGAATCTGAATCGATATCTTCAACAAGGTCTCGTTCAATGTAAAGCATCATAGAATCTGCTAAAAACTCCTCTTCCATTTTATTACGCAAAGCAGTTTTAACATGTTTCATTGCTGAAAAAGAGCGTTCGGTTGTGGCTGTAGAAACAGGTAAAGTCAAAACTAGACGAATCAGCCGGTCAATCAAATTGTAGTGCTGCAACTTGCTTGTTTCAACTAATCTACAACACAATTCATTGATGGTAGACAAGTTTTGAAAGCTGTCATGATGAATCACATCAAGCTTATAATGCTCAAGTTGACATTTCAAGTAATGCATTTCTTGTCCAGTGAAGTCTTCTGGATAAAATTTCTCAGCAAGCCTGTAAACATCCTCAACTTTAAATGATTTAAAGTTGTCTTTAGGGTCTAAAGCAGAACTAAGTACAAGGAGTTCTACTGCTCCATCACTAAACCTGGAATTTAACTCTTCCCGCTGAAAGTCTATTGCTGAATTGAAGATGTCAAGTAGTTTTTATGGAATAAAGTTTGAAGTTAAGGTTATTTAGTTATATTTGATGTTAGTGTTGTTGCAGTAGTGATGTAACAAAACACAACATTTAGCTTGGAAAGTCACTTCTAAGATTTAGGAGAACTATGCCAAACGGGAACTTAATCGCGAAAATGAAATATAATTGAGAAGAAACTCTTAACCATGGTGCATACAGGAAACCTAATTTATTACTGTCCCTTCTTTTAGGCATGGATTGGATAGTGCAGACAATAAAATTTTCCGAGCAGCACAGAGAGCCTTCTGCACCTAGTAGGCAGGGAGGCTAAAATTTTTCTTGTGTTATAAGAGCAAGATAAGTGTATGAGATTTAATGAACGTGTAGATAGTTTGCCCCCAACTGGTTTGGGAAAACTTTGCCAGAAATCAGTCCCCTTATGTAAATGCTCAGACCTCAGTGCTCATCATGATAATTGTTCAATCATATTGTACTTGTCAATATGACTTGTATATATCTTCTAATTAGTATTTAAGTGTAATGGAATTTAGCAATTAGACCGTCAGGGATTGAATTGCTTTAACATAATGTCTTTGTCCTTAAATCACACTTAAAAATCTGGAGGAGGAGTTGTATACTTTTGCGTTTAGGTCCCTAGTATATTTGTTTAGAAATTTGCAGGTAGAGTCGAGAGGGTGGAAAACAATTGATAACTTCTTGCAATTGTGGATCACGTCTAGAATTTTATCACTCAGAAGAAGAAATGAAGTCTGGCACCTGAACATGAAAAGAAGACTCTTGAACTGCTAATCGTATTTATTCCCTATGTTAGCTGTTTCATAATTTCAAAAGTTTTATGTGGCTAAGAAGTATATCTGGGATCCCAAAGTTTATGGATTTAGGTGTATAACACACATGTGCAGCGTATTTTTGGCGTGCTGAAATGTATGTTCGGTTCATTTAATTAGGCACGCACAAGTTACATACAATGCATGGAATAGAAGGTGTTACAATAGTAAGTAGATGAGTTTTGGCTGGTACAACCACTCTATTGTCCACTTCTAATAAACGTGATTGCCCTAATTCTGGATCATCTTCTGGAATCGTATAACTGTCAAAAGTGAGTGACTGTTCATCGGAACTGTTATAGTCCAAATACTCATACAAACTGTACTTGCAAGTTTACACATACAAGTCTTTTTAATGTCTTTATTTGGGAGGGGAGCAGGGGTTTTAGAGCGGCTTTATATAGTAGTGTTTACAAGATTGGATGCAGTACCGAGTATAGTACAATGCGAAAAGCCTTTTTCTGTAATCAAAATTCTGGAATTTGGAAGCCATTCATTAGTAAAACAGTCTAAACATATAGGTCAGTATGTCTGTTGGAATTGTCATCCTGCATTCCCGCCACATATTATCTATGTTATAACCCACTGCAATAATGGTAGTTGATTTAAAAGCACTGTAATTAGTCAGTGTTATATTATTCGTCCTCGTTCTATGGCAATCTTTGTATGCTCCACAACATTTTGAATTCGAAGCTGGTAATCTCATATATAGCAGTTGATTGGTGACTAAAGACTTTTTTTTTGTTATTTTTTTCGCTATAGTGGTGGTCTGAATATGGAAGATTAACATCGGACAATGATGACTTTGCAAAAAAAAAAAAGGAAAACAAACTGGACAAGGGAGGAGTTCAAGGTGCAGCTCTAAACTTCAGAGGATTTTGATCCAGCTTACGGTGGGTTATAACATGTAGTAAGCACATTACAAATAACAAGTTTTGAGGGAGACCAATCCCTGGAATTTTTTGTAAAATTCTTTTCCACAGTTTCATGATTTTCGGGTATATTTATTCTTTACCCATGTAGATCTCTTTATTTTGTACTTGATTCATAATTCATGTAGAAAGTAGCACACTTGTTGTATACTGTAATGAATAAATTTTCATTGATAAACAAATAGATGATCGATGTGTTTCGTTGTTGCAAACACTCTGCTATGTACTTTAATGTGAAATTTCTTTCTGCATGTACTGTATATAAACTCAAATGGTCAGGCTTCACCTGTGTTCATGTTCTGTTCTGGTGAACTCTTGAACATAGTGTCACACTGTGAAATTTTTTGATTTCCGATATCAGCCTGAATCCAAGTATCTTGGCTATAATGACATTGTTCCGAAAAGAGCATACTGATGAAATATCCGACTGCAGAAGAGTTCCTGCAGGCCTGATAACTCCGCATAATCTAAGTAGATCAAGTGGTCATAACAATAAATTATGTATAATAGATTCTTGCTAATGGGTAGGAGGAGCAGAACAAGAACAAATAAGTGTGAATCAGTCAGAAGTGACTAAACACCAGACAACTTGTGTTTGACACTACTGGTTCACCAGAATTAGTAAACCTTCTGAGAAATGTCAAAAAAGACTAGCTACGCAACTTAATTTAAGTTAGCTTGTTAAATTAATATCATTTTTTTAAATTTGCTTAGTATTTTTTTTTGGGGTTTAAATTTAATTGGGCCTGTTCTGTCAACTACAGACAACTACTGTCAACAAGACCTGGTACTCAACTTCTTGTTACTTGCTAGAAACATCGGAGAAAATCAGGTGCACCTGTAAGTAGCAGCAATTAAATTCTTGAGGTACCTCTAATCTGGATTATCATTGATAACAACCACCTAATGACTAACCGTCTAATAGACTGATACCAGAATCATTTAAACTCATGTCTACTCCTAATAAAGATATTTAAAGTTTTCATAAATGTCTAAGACAATCTCCAATCATATCAAGTTCTTAGTTAAAAGTATACGTATCTTTTTAAAAATAAAACTTATACATAATAAGTAAAAAATTAGTCATTTCAATGGGACAAAATCCTTATCTATAATTATAGATAATCACTAGATATTGGTTATATTTATCGAATCTTTAGAGACCTGTAGTGAATTGTCACATCAATTATTTCTATATTAAAATAATATATTCCATTAATAACAACTTGAAATATTAATAACATACCATTTTTAAAATATAGACAATCATTATAGTCAATACCCTCGGAGCACCATGTCTTCGTTAAATTTTATTTTATATAATTTAGCCAATCATTTTTAACGAACGCTGTTGGAGATGCTCTAATAAACTAATTCTACTATTATTTAAAATCAAGTCTATTCCTAATAAAGATATTTAACCTTTTTCATAATAAAGATATTTCACGTCTTCATAAATGAATGAACAAATGATTTCAGCTACATATATCTCCAAATTTTTTAATAAAGTCATTTGTATTTAACTAAATTATTAAAACGATGACTGTAATATAAATTGACTTAATGATAATTTTTTCGACAACAAATATTTACGAAAAAATAATGTATTAAATCTATACAAATAACTACTCTTAAGCTTTCGGTAAAATAAGAAGATCGGTAGTATTATCTTGATTTTGTTTTTAAGCGTTAGTCTTGTTCTTCGTAACAAACAAGGAGGACGAGAGTTCGAACGCTAATGTTAATTTTTCGAGCTTTTACAAGAATATACTCCTATATAACTAGTATTCAAAGTTTTTGCACCCGCATTTCATGATCTTTCAATTAAATTTTTTTTTTTTTGATAAGGGTATGGGGATTTCATTTAAAAGAATCCATACGTCATCTACAATCAAGTAAATTCCCTATGAATAACAAGAACAGATCTGAAATATAATCACAAAAGCATTTTCCAAAACAATTAGATGGGCAAATACTGAAGAACGGCTCCGAAATCACGGTATTAGGACCATGAAATAACATCGATGACAAGGCATCCGAACATTGAATGGAGATCCTCGTTACAATTGACGGTACAACCATCTTGAAAACTGCATCTGCTTCGAACCACAGATCGGTCTTGATCATCAAATACCCAAGAACAACAAAACAAACCATGAACACAAAGGAATAATTAAATTCTCACAAGGAGAGACAAACAAACTCTAACAAGTAGAGACAAATAAATGATGTGTCAAATTATACCTAACCGCAAGCGCACGGTGTCTATTGCTAGTACAGATGGCAAGCGGGTCGAATCCACAAGGAGACAGGTTCTACTAATTCCTTTTCAGTTGTCGTTAATTGTTTCAAGGGTCAGACGAACATTGGAGAATATTAATTAACTAATTAAACAAGATTAACACTAATTAAACAGATGATAAACAAATTATTTAAAACCTAGGGCAATCAGGTCCACCATGCTTACACAATTGGCTCTTAAGCTAAAGCAATCAATGTGATCCTATAACTAGAGTATGTTAATCTCTTTCAAGCATTAACACTCTCGAAACATTCAACACAATTAACCACTTTTAGTAATTCAATCAATCAGGTAATTAGAGTCAAGTTAATCTCTTCCAAGCATTAACGCTCTCAGAAATCCAATGATGCTTCCGCACTCAAATTCAATTCTGCTAATCGTATTTGTGCCTCTAGTAAGTAAATCTCTCGATCCATACCCCTATTTGCATGTAATTAATCCATGATATCGGCCGATTACACAAATTAATGATTAAAACATATCAATCAGAATTAACCATAACCAATCAAACCACTATGAAAATCATGCCAATATTAGTGCAAACATGGCTTCCCTTTAAGCCCTAGAAATAACTACTCGTTAATAATTAAATAAGTAAAACAACTAGTAAAACAAGAAAACATAATTAAACTAATAAGAACAAAGAAAAGATTAAGAGAACAAAACCTTCAAACTTCAATGTTGTCACCCAAAAGAAGAGTCATGGTGTTTCTCTACCTCTCCAAATAATAATATTAATCTACTCTAAACTATATTATCTGATCTAATATTACCTCCTAATAATTTTTCATCATACCCTAGATGTGTTTATATAGGTTCTAAAAGTCTTGCCCAATAAAAGTATTTTAATACTCTAAATCAATTACAAGTAGGATTCCATAACTGAATAGGATTCCTTAATTAAAATTCGTCACTTTATTTACTCCTCTGTTTCTGGGCTCTTCCAGTTGGATTTTGCTTACTGGACCACCTCTGAATTAAAGATAATTCCACAAGTTTCGCGTGGACAGTAAGATCGTCAAATTCTAACTTCTGGAACTCAAGATATGGCCAAAACAGTGCAGGCAGCCCGTATAGCCCAATAATACGAATTTTCTCCTATTTTATCTCCAAAATAGCTCTTTTTGCTTCAAATCCTTCCAAGTTATGAATTCTTTATTTCCTACAATAAAACAATAAAATCTATTAAATAAAAATCCAAATCAATGCAAAACATAATAAATATGAGAATAAAATCATCTAAAATATATATAAAAATATACTCTATCAAACATCCCCACACTTAGCATTTGCACGTCCCCGGGCAAATAAGTGAAATAAAAACTAAGTCCTAACAAACATCACTTTCGTAGATGACACGATTGCATTGAGCATATGCAACAAGCCGTTAAACCCCTAGGCAGCCCTAGTAGGACGAGTGTTGTCTCGTGAGGGTTTATAGTGAATGTACCCACAAAATTCATCTAACCATGCAAAAGATCAATGCTAACACAACACCACACACACAAGTCCTCTCATGCCACATCAACTTAAGAATCAAAGCAAACATACGATGTCTTGGTGTCGAAAGTGCAAGTATTCACGTAGTTTACTCAACCAACATGCAGAAGGTCATAAAAATTCATGTCAAGTGTAAAAATCGTTGGTAATCATGCTAAGCCCACAAGAAATACATCTTTAAGTCTAAACCTGGGATCTCCTATGCCAAAACAAGTAATAACTCACCTTTCACTCAAAAACGAATATTCACTCAAGAACAAGGTTAAGTGTATCACTCAATTCCAACAAAATCATAAACACAACTTGACACTCGCAATCAATCTCACTTTCAACACAACATACATCACTGATGACAATCAAAAGGTCTTTATTCGGGTTGTAACGTGGGCTAGGGACCAGGTATGTCAAGTAAAGCTAAAACAGGTTAAATGTCAAAAGCTAGTACCCAACAATAATCATTATTTAATTCCCTTTCTATTAAAACCACAAATACTTCCCCACACTTGGATTTTTCAATAACCCTTACATAATAACTTGACTAGTCGAATGAAGAAGGATCATACAAACATAAGAATGCTCTCAAATTTATTTATTTATTTATTTTTTTTTTTCTATTTTTTTTCTTTTTTTCTTTTTTCTGTTTTTTTTCTGAGAGCTAAGGAATAAGCACAATGATCCATAGATATTATATGAATTTCGACTAACAAGCATCAACCAAAATCAATATTCCCCAATGGTATGATCATCAATAAAACCCCTTTTATGAACACCTTATTACTCCCTTAAGCACGATACTAGCCTTTGACAATTTAGGTTCAAATTCAATGTAAGGCCAATAGAATAAAAAGGATAATGGCAAGTAATGTGGTGTGTCACCGAAAGAATAGGATTAAGCTCAACGGGTTAACTAATTGATCATGTTTAAAAGGTGTGGAAATATATATGGGAAATACGAGGTTAAACCTAAGTGCCTTTATCATCTCATCATCAAGTAATGTCATGCATTTCAAGAAAGATCTCAAGTAAGTGCTAGCAATGCAAACAACATGTGGACACTCAAGCAAACGAAAAATCATGCAAAATATATGCATATAGGCTCAAAACTCGCTTGGTGTGACAAAACATAATCAATCCCAAGTAACAAGACTCTCTAACGCACCTACTTGTACTCAAAGCATGGAAACCAAGTCATCTTGCACATATTCATGTCATTCTAATCATTTACTACATCCAATTAAGTCTACCAGTTTCAACTTGCTAGTGAAAGTGTGTGCACAAGAACAAAGCACGTCACTTCTCATACAAAAGCATCCATAAACACAAGATTCTACGCATGCATGGGTGTATCAAGCAAAATACAACAACTAATCAAATTGCATGGCTAGAGTTATTTTTGGTATTTTTCAATTTTTTTAAATTTTTTTTTTTGAATTTTATAATATATAATTTTTTTGGATTTTTTATCATTGAGAACTCATCCCCACACTTAAGTGGTTCATTGTCCTCAATGAGCAAATATATAAAAGAAAAGAAAAAAAATATATACAAAAATAATAATAATAATAATAATAATAATAATAATAATAATAATAATAATAATAAGAAATAAGAATTAGAATAGAAATAGGTTTAGAATTTTGAAGAAAAGATGGGAGGTTTTGGAATTGAAATAGGAAAAGAATTAGATAAAATAGGGGTATAAATAGAATGGGGTGTAAGATTGTTTTTTTTTTTTTTTTTTTATAACAACAGCGCGCACAGTACAACCAGCTGAAAATTTTTTCCTCTTTCTGACCAACGCGCAAGCTGCGCGTGAACAAAGCAGACTGCTCCACATGCAGACACGCAGGCGCAGCCTGCGTGACAGGTCTGCAGACTGCGGGAAGGACAGTAACGCAGGCGCAGCCTGCGTTACAGGGGCAGAAACGCAGGCGCAGCCTGCGTTACACTAAAAAAAAACGTTTTTTTTTTTTTTTTTTTTAAACACTCAAAATTTTTTTTTTTTTAAAAAATTTTTTATAACTAAACAATTCTACTATATACGAAAGAAGGAAAGAAGTACTCCCCTATGCAAAAGCATGAAGAGTACCGATCCTCCAATGAAATCTTGGGTTGCCTCCCAAGCAGCGCTTATTTAGAGTCATTAGCTTGACCTCCTCAAAAATACTCCGGTAAAGGCGTAATATCCACTTTCTCGATCATAAACTCGCCACCACAAAAAGTATCAAGAGTGTTAGTGATTGTCTTTATCCTGCAGAAAGTCTCCAAACAAGCATCAGTAAAATAAAATATGTCATTAATAAGCAATAGAGAGAGTGCTTGTGTAGTTTTGGAAAACTTTGTAATAAAACAGCGATAAAATTCGACACCATGAAAATATTGAACTCCCTTGACATAAGGTGGAGGTTCTGGTGGTGGCTTTTCTTCACTCCTCACTTTCACTGGAGCCATTCGGACATCTTGGCTTATCACATCATTGGCTAATAAGACACTTCCATCTTCTCCCTCTTCTCGAGCTTGAAACGTAGGAGCCACTTTGTATGGATCCTCAACCAGAATTTGAGAAATATCATCTTGGACAATATTTGTTATCACATCAACCTTGAAATAAGTGTTCTTGAGCAAAGAAGCCTTGTAAGTAGAGGCTAGATCGAGAGCAAATTTATCAATACATGGTAGCTTAGGCACAGATTGTGGAAGAGAAACAACAACCATCTCTGTATTGCTTTCCTTTGTAGCCTCATTATCAGTCACATTGTTCTCGGTAGCAGCAACATCATTGATCTCGTCATCGGTGGCATGCTCCTTCTCTTTATCAATGGCCTCATCATCAACATACATGGAGAAACTATCATATTCCTGATCGCTTGTGAGATTGATAGCAATCAGGTCCTCTTCGAATCGGATAGATGATGATGGTAAATAGTCGAGATGCCCTGTAGTAGAAGAGTTAGCCAACTTTGCAATTTGAGATTCAATCGCCAAACTTTGAGTTTCTAATTCTTGAAAACTCTTTAGCAGTTTATTCAAGATATCCCACATCTCATTTGTCTGATCAGCTTGCACATCTACGCTGGGTTGAGAAACATGTTGATCTTCTTGTAGAGGAGGATATTGATATTCTTGATGTGGCGGCTGCTCATATGACAGATAATATTGTTGCTCAAACTGTTGCTGATTATGATATGAAAAATTTTGAGCACCATTGTCCTGGTAGTAGAAATCTGGTTGATTCACCCATTCTTGATCAAAAGTGTTTGAATACTGATTGTACCCATATCCTTCTTCAAAAGAATTCATTTGTCCCCACTGAGCACTCTGAGAATTATAGACATTGTAAGAACATTCAAAACCAAAGTGACCCTGCACACCGCAAATTTGACAGAAGTTGTAAGTTTTAGGGGCCACTTGTGACATCTCATTGATACTCATTGGACGCATAGTGGGCTCTATATAGTTGAATGAGGCAATTTCTTGAGTGCGTGCCTCCAACATGGAAGAGAGTAGTGCAAAAGTATCAACTTCACCCATTGCAAACCTGTAGACACACTCAACAAAGCCAAGAAAACGTAATAAAATCTGCCTCAATTGGAACAAAGGTTCCAACGAGACAATGGAAACAATCTAAACAACTAAATTAAAATCAATAGAAACTCGCTATCTCCCCGGCAGCGGCGCCAAAAACTTGATGTGTCAAATTATACCTAACCGCAAGCGCACGGTGTCTATTGCTAGTACAGATGGCAAGCGGGTCGAATCCACAAGGAGACAGGTTCTACTAATTCCTTTTCAGTTATCGTTAATTGTTTCAAGGGTCAGACGAACATTGGAGAATATTAATTAACTAATTAAACAAGATTAACACTAATTAAACAGATGATAAACAAATTATTTAAAACCTAGGGCAATCAGGTCCACCATGCTTACACAATTGGCTCTTAAGCTAAAGCAATCAATGTGATCCTATAACTAGAGTATGTTAATCTCTTTCAAGCATTAACACTCTCGAAACATTCAACACAATTAACCACTTTTAGTAATTCAATCAATCAGGTAATTAGAGTCAAGTTAATCTCTTCCAAGCATTAACGCTCTCAGAAATCCAATGATGCTTCCGCACTCAAATTCAATTCTGCTAATCGTATTTGTGCCTCTAGTAAGTAAATCTCTCGATCCATACCCCTATTTGCATGTAATTAATCCATGATATCGGCCGATTACACAAATTAATGATTAAAACATATCAATCAGAATTAACCATAACCAATCAAACCACTATGAAAATCATGCCAATATTAGTGCAAACATGGCTTCCCTTTAAGCCCTAGAAATAACTACTCGTTAATAATTAAATAAGTAAAACAACTAGTAAAACAAGAAAACATAATTAAACTAATAAGAACAAAGAAAAGATTAAGAGAACAAAACCTTCAAACTTCAATGTTGTCACCCAAAAGAAGAGTCATGGTGTTTCTCTACCTCTCCAAATAATAATATTAATCTACTCTAAACTATATTATCTGATCTAATATTACCTCCTAATAATTTTTCATCATACCCTAGATGTGTTTATATAGGTTCTAAAAGTCTTGCCCAATAAAAGTATTTTAATACTCTAAATCAATTACAAGTAGGATTCCATAACTGAATAGGATTCCTTAATTAAAATTCGTCACTTTATTTACTCCTCTGTTTCTGGGCTCTTCCAGTTGGATTTTGCTTACTGGACCACCTCTGAATTAAAGATAATTCCACAAGTTTCGCGTGGACAGTAAGATCGTCAAATTCTAACTTCTGGAACTCAAGATATGGCCAAAACAGTGCAGGCAGCCCGTATAGCCCAATAATACGAATTTTCTCCTATTTTATCTCCAAAATAGCTCTTTTTGCTCCAAATCCTTCCAAGTTATGAATTCTTTATTTCCTACAATAAAACAATAAAATCTATTAAATAAAAATCCAAATCAATGCAAAACATAATAAATATGAGAATAAAATCATCTAAAATATATATAAAAATATACTCTATCAATAAATCCAATAAATGGGTAAACAACCCAAAAGCTCACAATCCCTCACCGAAGGAGGATAATTATTGAAAGAAATAAAACTAGATCGGAAAAGGGGCCTCCGATCGGTGGATAAACCACCGCCGGAGGAGAGAAACTGACTGAAGAAGAAGAAGGCGGTGAAAAAAAAGTGAGAGAGAAAAGATATTGTAGGGAAGGAAGTAATGACAACATCTTTCAATTACTTTAGTACACACTTCACAGGAAACAAATGTGAGCACTTGAACAACATTCACGGTTTGAATGTTATGTGAGCTGCAACCAATAACCGTAAAAACAAGGGTGAAACAGGATTATTATTACATATATTACCTCCGTCCCTAATTACATGAGCATGTTTATCTTTCACGAAAATTAAGAAAAGGTAATAAAAAAAATAAAATTAGTTACATCTGGTATTTTGTGCACTAGAATAAATGCTTACGTACAGCAGTATTTATTTTCTTCAATTACTGGCCCCAACATTTGTTTTGGTATAACCTATAAATAGTAGTAAGTACCTGTACCACTACCAATATTCATTCTCACATAAATAAATTTTGCAATATACGATAATCAATCATTGACGGCAAGGGAAAAATATATAATACAAGATTTTTCATTTTTCTACATCATTATCTTATAATTTATTATAATTATTACTTTTTGGATGATTTAAAATACAAAAAATCTAAAAAATCATGCATACTCTGCCTCCACACTTGAACTCACGATTTTCGGTAAGGCAAAATTTGTGAATTTGTTATATACAACATTTTAAACAAAACAAAAAGTTACTCCTATAAAAAAAAGAATTTGTTAGAGATAATACTATCGCTATGACATTATTTTTATAATAATAAAATAAAAACTTAAATTTAAGCCAACATGTGTGTTGTGAGAAAATTCCGCAACAACACCCCGAGAAAGCCTCGCCGGAATAACGGGAATTATCCTTGGTTTTCGGATAATTAACAAACCGAACAGCTGTACCAAAACAGGGCAGCTGAACCTAATAATGATATTTTGTGTTTTTTGGGCTGAATTAGCAAGTTCACCGGACAATAATGGCAAAAATCCGGCCAAGTATGTCCAGGGATGTATTACTTAGGGTACACGTGCCTTGTGTATTCAGAAAGTAAAAAACCGAACCCCTTGCTAATTGCCTACATATCCTATTTATAGGAATCAAGCCCTAATGTAGTTCTTTTAGGTTAGGAATCCTTTCCTTGTCCATTAAGCCACGAAATTGATAAGATTTAATCCCTCCATCCATGTTAATCTCGAAGTATTTGTGTAGAAATATGACTTTTCCTTAAATCAGCTAGTCCCTTAGTAGAGTCCTATTCGAAGTAGAACTCCCAAATCCTACTCATATGAGAACTTCATGTATGTATAGACATATATCATAAATTTCTAATATTTATCATATTAGAAACGTGTCCCTCATTAAAATAGACTATTAACAGGACTCAATTCGTATTTCCTACAAATTAGGAGTCAATACTTATCCGTTCGGCCAGCAGAGGTGGAGCCTGTAAGCCCACCTGCACCTACACAGCTTCCCCCAAATGTGAACCTCCACCTCCAGAGCTACCCTCAAAATATACACCTCTCCAGCTTCCTTCAAACTAGTACCTGCCTTCCAAATATCCTACCAATCCTTAATACCCGTGGGCCTAAAATTAAGCCCATTACAAATTTTGGGCACAACAATGTGTATAACGTGTATATCCCATTTGATGTAGTAGAATCCATCTCAAAGTACATCTTTTGAGTCCATTCCCGTGCTCCTAAAGTTTAGGAACAAGAGTCCTTGTCCAACTTTACTTCTGTTAGTCAGAGGTGGAGTTGTAAGCAACACCTGCACCTATACAGCTTCCCTCTAAACCGAACCTCCACCTCCAGAGCTACCCTTCAAACGTACACCTCCACAGCTTCCTTTAAACCCATACCTCCACAGCGGAATCTCCAGAGCTACCTCCATAACTGATCCTCCTCAAATATCACTCAAACCACTCAAATTGGGCCTCCAAACATCCATGGGCCTAAAATTAAATCCATTACAAATTTTGGGCACAACAACTACCCCCGGTTCCTTGATGTCATGAAATGCGAAAGGAACCAATACAAGAAAAGGCCCAATCCTTCCTTACCTTCTCAGACAGATACATAGCTTCAACACTGTACTTTCAAGCTTACATGAGCTAACTCGGCGTAAGAAACAGGAAACACAATGTTTCTGCATATGTACCTCAATCTGAATCCTTAAATGAGACCCATTCGTATACAATAGATCACGTACGACACTCCAGTTCCAGTTATAAGCTTCCTCAGCTTCCCAGCTAAACCTACCAGCTTCCAGCTTTTTTCCCTTGAAAACCATAATCCGATTCCTCGAGATGCTCCTTTTTCTTGCTAAGTTGACCACTGTGTAAGAATTCCTCTTGAGCCATGCCATGGAGCTTCTGTATGGAGCTCCTGCTGTTGTAAAGATACCTTAACATCCCAAACCTGAGCTACGACAATAACTAGAAATGATGATTAGTAGTAAGAGCTAAATAGCTCACATATACAGTGCATACAACTCATACACATAGAAGACATGCAAACAAGTATGAATATGCAAGTGCAAATGATTTTTTATATATATCCGTTGCTGCCTCTACAATCAAGCAGAAGCTTGGTGAACACATTCTTCAAGACATAATGCCGCAATTTTCAGAAATTTCCATGAACATATCACAATGGACCTCCGAAGATGTTTGTTAAGTATTTTGAGGACTTCTCCTATAATGCCCATAAATCGTGGGACTTTCCAGACCTTTCCCATAAGCCTTGGGATCCTCCAAGCGTTGTAAGTTATAAGTGATTCCATATACGTATCACAAGAGGGACCAATGGAATGCCATGTAGACCTCCTCAATTGCTGTTATGTCTTTCCAAGTGGTTACATTATGGAGCATATAGCGTGCCTAGGCACCTACCTGACAGCTTCAGCTAGCAACTTTGAAAACACCTTTGAAAACCATGCATAATTTAATAAATGTATATGGAATGATGACCTTTTCCTTATAAATCCATGCAGACTTGTTTCCTTGAAATCATATGAAATGCGCATTTTGATAATCATGAGCTGATGCAATGCTAAAGATAATGATCCATTTGAAAAGATGAGGTTCGAATGATGTTTTTAGCTTAAGGCTATGAAAAATTTCCATCCATGTACATAAAACATGCATGATAATTAATATGTAAAAACATGAGAATAGAACTTATCTGTTCCCTTATGGTTCCGGTTTAGATCAGGTTCGGCCATTAAACCTACTTGGTAGAAGCCCCCCCTCAGCAAGCTCATAATGAGAACCTCTTTTCCAATCTGCTAACTCTTCGATGAAAATCTAAAGTACCCCCCGAGCCGTTGGATTTCCTTTCGATATGACATGCAAAACCTTCTTCAACATGAATTCCAAATATATTAGCCAGCTCAGAAGCAATTGGTCAAAAATATGCAGCTGTACCTGAACCTGAACCTCAATAAACCATAAGAAGTTGTAGCTAAACCACACTTCCAGAACTTGGCCTTTTAAGATTCTAGTAGGTATAACTCGTATCAAGTCTCCATATGCTTTTAAACATCATTCCATTGACGTAAAGATTTTCAAAAATGAAAGAGCTTCACTACCCGAACAAGGGTTTGATGACCTTATAGTCCAATCCGAATTCCAATCCACATGCTAATCCATATTCCAATCCATATGCCAATCTATATTCCAATATTCGTGATCCTATAAGCATAGGAACTTCGCGAGCCTGACTCCATTAAGGCACCTCGCGATCCTATAAGCATAGGAACTTCGCGAGCTAGTCTCCATTAAGGCACCTCCCGATCCTATAAGCGTAGAAACTTTGCGAGCCTGGTCCATACTCCCCGTGGAGGTTCGTACCTAAGAGGTTCATACTTAAGAGGATCTACCTAGCAGGTCCATATTCTCACTACCCTCCTATTTATTCGACATATGACTAACGACAATAAAGAACTAGATCCAACCATTCAAACATTCAAGATTCACACATAAACCATTAACAAGAAAGCATTTTCACATAAACAAATAGCAAATGAACACATAAACATATAATCCACATAGATCATGTAAACATATAATCCACATAAGTCATGCAAATAAAATGACACATTTTAGTGACGGATCAAAACCTAAACCTAAGCGTGATAGTCGTCCAAATAAGCCTTTTTACTTCTTCTAAGCCTAAAGAGGTCTACCGAATCCTTACCCAAAGGTGTCTACTGGTGAGGTTTCTCCAAATTTCCAATATCCAAATCCGTCCAAGCCACACTTAAATATCGCGAGCTAGCGAATATAAGGAAGCTCCTCAAGAATGTGAACCTAGATCCTAGAAAATCTATAGATAAAACCAATGCACCTGCATATTGTAGATGAAACCAATGAACCTGCAACCAATAGGTAAGTTCCTAATGAAACTGCAATCCGTAGCTAAAATCCAATGAAGCTGCACTGCAGCTAAATCCAATCAACCTGCAACCAACAGGTGAATACCAAAGAAGCTACTTGCAACCATCCAGTTAATACCAAAGAAGCTACCTGTAACCAGCAGGTGAATAGCAAAGAAGCTACCTGCAACCAGCAGGTAAAATCCGAAGAAGCTGCTCCAGCAGCTGAAACCAACCAACCTGCAACCAGCAGGTTAATACCAAGGAAGCTGCTCCTGCAGCTGAAACCAATCAACCTGCAACCAGCAGGTGAAATCCGAGGAAGCTGCTCCAGCAGCTAAAACCAACCTACAACCAGCAGGTTAATACCAAGGAAGCTGCTCCTGCAGCTAAAGCCAATCAACTTGCAACTAGCAGGTGAAATTCGAGGAAGCTGCTCCAGCAGCTAAAACCAACCAACCTGCAACCAGCAGATTAATACCAAGGAAGCTGCTCCTGCAGCTGAAACCAATCATTCTGCAACCAGCAGGCGAAATTCGAAGAAGCTGCTTCAGCAGCTGAAACCAACCAACCTGCAACCAGCAGATTAATACCAAGGAAGCTGCTCCTGCAGCTGAAACCAACCAACCTGCAACCAGCAGGTTAATACCAAGGAAGCTGCTCCTGCAGCTGAAACCAATCATCCTGCAACCAGCAGGTGAAATCCGAAAAAGCTACTTCAGCAGGTGAAACCAATCAACCTGCAACCAGCAGGTAAAGTCTGAAGAAGCTGCTCCAGCAGCTAAAACCAACCTGCAACCAGCAGGTTATTACCGAGGAAGCTGCTCCTGCAGCTGAAACCAATCATCCTGCAACCAGCAGGTAAAATCTGAAGAAGCTGCTCCAGCAGCTGAAACCAACCTGCAACCAGTGGGTTATTACCAAGGAAGCTGCTCCTGCAGCTGAAACCAATCATCTTGCAACCAGCAGGTAAAATCTGAGGAAGCTGCTCCAGCAGCTGAAACCAACCAACCTGCCACCAACAGGTTAATACCAAGAAAGCTACTCTTGCAGCTGAAACCAATCATCCTGCAACCAGCAGGTAAAATCTGAAGAAGCTGCTCCAGCAGCTGAAACCAACCTGCAACCAGTGGTTTATTACCGAGGAAGCTGCTCCTGCAGCTGAAACCAATCATCCTGCAACCAGCAGGTAAAATCTGAGGAAGCTGCTCCAGCAGCTGAAACCAACCAACCTGCCACCAACAGGTTAATACCAAGAAAGCTACTCTTGCAGCTGAAACCAATCCACCTCCATCCTCTTAACAAGAAAGCTGTCAATGATAGTTCCTTGGGGGGAGCTACCTCTTGATAGATAACAATCTCCTTGTAAGGTTCACCTTCAAAATTTAGATGAATATTTCGCTCATGTGCGACCCAGGTTGCCTTTCGATCCTTCAGATTTCATTAAGATTACCGACATCTGCCAATTTTGAGATGGTTTCTTCAGTCACACTTGATTTCTTTCCACTACCTTAGCATGCAAAGATGTAGCTCCACTATTTCTCGAGCTTTCATAGCTTCCGGTGATTTTTCCATTGAGAGGTTCTTGCTTACATGCCTTTAACATAGGTTTCCATTCTGCATCTGTCGATTGGTAGGTAGCTCCATATGTGAACCTCGCACCACTTCCTTTAATAACCAAGAGGTCGTTCGTATCTCCTTCTTTGTCCAGTAGTATCGTTTCCAGAATCTGATTGAGATTATTATCATCTACTCCTTCTGCAATTCCTTCCATGAGGTATTCCCAAATTCCAGCTTCCAATATTCGAGAAGCTTATAACTGTAGAACCTCTTTGTGAGACACCTTCCAACTTATCATGCCTAAAAGGCTTACAGTTGAGAACCTCCTCGGTATTCTTCACCATGATGATCATCATATAATTAAATTGCATGAAGCTTTCACGAGCTGAGATGGTTCCTTTCCAGGAGCTTCCTCTTTTAACCTTATTGTTGGCTCCTCTATCAATTGGGCACCTTAGAAGCTTCATAAGTCCCTCATGCTGTATTTTTTAGAATGGGCCACTCCTCTTTCAGTCTATAAGAGGTACCAATTCGCCTTTAGCTTCCCTTATGCCTATTTTGTTGGAGCTTCAACATCACCCAGATCATACCTTGGCACCTTTGCTCAATGCCTTCAACTAGATAATCTAACCTTCAACCTTCCACTATTGGTGAAGCTTCCGCTATGAGCACCCCTATAAGTTTCTTTCACCTACTTCTGTAGGTGCTGCCACATGACCAACCAAGAACTTCGCGAGGTTCCCTTGTACTTTTTTTTATAACTTCCACATGGTGCGCCTTGCCCTCATTATCCTTCATTAGAGCAGCCATTTTCATCAATGCCATGGGTGGTTACCCCCCGAAAAACTGGAACCTTCATCGTGAGGTTCCTCCATTAAGGCTACCTGGTAACATGCTTCCTTCGTTATTCTACATTGAGCTTCCTGTAGTGAATTTCGTCATGCATAAGGTGGATCCTTCAGAGAATCTCAATCAAGCGTAGTATCTTGTTGTAGTGGAAGCTCCAGGTTCAACTATCGAACCTCAAGTTGCGTGGTAGAACCGCTACGATTGACCCAAATTGCTTCCTTTGATCTTCTAGCTTCCTGTAGAGGTTCTTGTTATTCGACTTCTTGTTAATTCCAGTAGTTGGACCTCTTCCATGAACCTCATTCCTCATGCCTTTGTTGCCTGGTTCATTGGTACCTCCTTGGTCAAGAGGTTCGCATCTAGCTCCACCTTCCTTCCCATGCAGGTTCACCTCCAATCGGCGTGTTCCTAGATTGTTGGAGCAGGGGAAATGGGAGCAGCTATGTTGGAGGCATTTGCCTGAGCTTCAGCTGTCTCTTTCATGGGAACCTCCACCTCATTCTCCTTAACAGCTGGATTCAATTCATCCACCTTGATTTTGGCAACCTCCTTTTTCTTGATATCCTCCACCGCTTTAACAGCATCTTCGCCAAGCTGGGACCAGTCTAGGTCAGGGAACCTGAGGTGAGTGGATTTGATATAGTCATTGATGGAAATTTTGTAGCCAGCTTCATAGGCTTCCTTCCTTCTTTCCTTTTGAGCAGACCTTTCTTGGGCAAGCTTTGTGTTCAGAGCTTCCATCTTCAGCTCTAGCTGGGGACCGTATACAAATTCCCGAATTTGTAGATAACTCGGGGTGTTATCTCATATATATTGAGATTGAACCTCCAACCGATTGAACCTCTAAATTGAGATTCACCATTTTCTGACCATAAGAATCTCCTTATCATATGCCAAGATGAAGTATTTGGGGGTACCTTACGGAAACCTTCTTCCATAGGTGCAACCTCAAGATTGAGGTCTCTCCTGTCTTTGCCATTAGAAACTCTCGACCAAACCTCTCTAGATGGTCTTACCTTCATTAGCAGGTGGATATGGTCGTACCTCCATTAGCAGGTAGATGTTCAGCTTCACCTATCTAGTTAAACATATCAGCACCCCTGATTGAGGGAAGCTCTCATCGCGGGACCTCATTTCTGGGTATTTCCGATCGAAATTAACATCAGAAACTTTCATTTTCCGGCCATTCTTTTCAGGTCTCTTCCATCAAGCCAAAAATATGTTCATCTCCGAGCCATATATCGTCCTTTATGCATTTTCACCATCAAATGACTAGTATGAAGGTAATCACCTCCCTTCTTCTTCGCCTTTCTTCCATCAAGCCATGATTTTTCCTCCGTTTCTCCATCTTTTCCGGTTATTTTCCATAGTAATGATTCTCCTAACCATACGTGGAATTCAATCCGTGAAATCCTTGCTCAAGAATTTGTTTTCGGGCTCATCGCCGGAGCTCTTAGACATTGTTCCTCTCAAAAGATCAGAGATGCCCTCCTTCTAGCGCCAAAAATGTTGTGAGAAAATTCCGCAACAACACCCCGAGAAAGCCTCGCCGGAATAACGGGAATTATCCTTGGTTTTCGGATAATTAACAAACCGAACAGCTGTACCAAAACAGGGCAGCTGAACCTAATAATGATATTTTGTGTTTTTTGGGCTGAATTAGCAAGTTCACCGGACAATAATGGCAAAAATCCGGCCAAGTATGTCCAGGGATGTATTACTTAGGGTACACGTGCCTTGTGTATTCAGAAAGTAAAAAACCGAACCCCTTGCTAATTGCCTACATATCCTATTTATAGGAATCAAGCCCTAATGTAGTTCTTTTAGGTTAGGAATCCTTTCCTTGTCCATTAAGCCACGAAATTGATAAGATTTAATCCCTCCATCCATGTTAATCTCGAAGTATTTGTGTAGAAATATGACTTTTCCTTAAATCAGCTAGCCCCTTAGTAGAGTCCTATTCGAAGTAGAACTCCCAAATCCTACTCATATGAGAACTCCATGTATGTATAGACATATATCATAAATTTCTAATATTTATCATATTAGAAACGTGTCCCTCATTAAAATAGACTATTAACAGGACTCAATTCGTATTTCCTACAAATTAGGAGTCAATACTTATCCGTTCGGCCAGCAGAGGTGGAGCCTGTAAGCCCACCTGCACCTACACAGCTTCCCCCAAATGTGAACCTCCACCTCCAGAGCTACCCTCAAAATATACACCTCTCCAGCTTCCTTCAAACTAGTACCTGCCTTCCAAATATCCTACCAATCCTTAATACCCGTGGGCTTAAAATTAAGCCCATTACAAATTTTGGGCACAACAATGTGTATAACGTGTATATCCCATTTGATGTAGTAGAATCCATCTCAAAGTACATCTTTTGAGTCCATTCCCGTGCTCCTAAAGTTTAGGAACAAGAGTCCTTGTCCAACTTTACTTCTGTTAGTCAGAGGTGGAGTTGTAAGCAACACCTGCACCTATACAGCTTCCCTCTAAACCGAACCTCCACCTCCAGAGCTACCCTTCAAACGTACACCTCCACAGCTTCCTTTAAACCCATACCTCCACAGCGGAATCTCCAGAGCTACCTCCATAACTGATCCTCCTCAAATATCACTCAAACCACTCAAATTGGGCCTCCAAACATCCATGGGCCTAAAATTAAATCCATTACAAATTTTGGGCACAACAATGTGAAAATGGAATGATGGCTCCATAATGAATTGTAGCCTGAAGCAGGAGACACCCAACGAGTAATAAAAGACCTAGGAAATGTTGACAATAAAGGAGTTCGGTCGCTGCTACTGCTAGTGACTCTACAATTTATGACGATAACGAACTAGATAATACCCGTGGATATAAGCATATGTACGATTTTTTAAATATATTCATTTAAATATGTATTTAAATATTATTAACAAATAATGTAAAACATAAATGAATTATTAATATTATTCACTTTAATACAATTATTTTTGTTTTTATTAAAATTAAATTAATTAGAAGCATAATTAAGATTTTTATAAAAATTATATAATGATTATTTTAGCATTACTTTAGTAAATTTCTCAATTTTTTAATAAAAAATAATTTAATTGATTAGGTGTTAATTATTTTGTATGAAAAAAATAATTTATTTTCATTATTTATATTTATATATTTATAATTAACTAAATTTTCTATTTACAAAAAAATATTAGTTTACTTTCAATTATGTTATTAAATATAGCAAAAATAAGAAAATAATATATAAAATATTTACTCTTTAATGTAAATAACATTACGAATTTGAAAACCGAAAGTGTTATCAAAATTAGAAGACTTAATAACACTAAATCATGCATGATACAATACAAAAATATTATTAAAGTTTCATATTTGAGGACAAAATTTGAGTTTCTAAATTCATATAATCAAATAATGACTTTGTGATCTAAAAAAAAAAAATTGACTTCATATATGTAGAGTATATGTTAAAGAAAATATTTTTCACTTATAACTGCGAAATAACAACAAACGAAAATTAAATTTTTAGATTATGTCGAAACTAAAATTTTAATATGTGGTAATAAATATTTTCATCCATAAGAAACATCTCAACTCGATCATGTTAGATAAATTCTTTTCTAATAACAAATTATTTATGGCCTAATCTTTCATGTTTTAAATGACCTTCGTATATTTAATAAAATTAGTTTTAAAAGCCATATACATTGATCAAAAAATATTAATTAATTATATTAGTATGTAAGAAAATGGCAAAATGCTACAAATAATTTAAATAATGATTTGAAGAATATCTATTTTATATTGAAAATATTTCATATGTATATATGTATACATGTGAAATGTAAATATCCATAAAATTTGATTTACTTTGCACAATTCAAAGACAATTAGAATAAGGAATATTTACAAAAATACCTAACTTTTTGAAAATATTTTCAAAAATACTACCAAACTGGCACATGTGAAAATCGGTTGCAAATGATGTTTTTGGAAAAACATTTTGCAACTTGGGTATTTTTTAAAAAAGCCCATTAGAATATGGTAAATATAAAAAAAAAATTGAAGTCATAGGTATAAAAATTGTGAGTGAAACTGATAAGTGGATTTTATATCCACTGGGAATCCCTCCGTTTAGCTTAAATTGATTGTTTTGGACTCAAGTTGTTGTAGTTTTGATGTGTTTTGCTGAGTTGTGCAGATTTACGAGAATGTTGATTAAAGTTGATGCTTTTATCGTTCTTGGAGAATTAATTAATTAAAATTCGGATTTTTGAGAAGGGCTGCGCAGCTTATACTGTTTTGGCCATATCTGGAGTTCTAGAAGTCCGTTTTCAGCGATCTTACTGCCCACGCGAAGCTTGAGAGATTTTCTACAATATGGGATAGGTTTCGCACGACCAGGCCGCGTGTGGTGGGCCCAGGAAGCACGACCAGCAGATAGATGGAAGCAGAAAATTTACTGTTTTGCCCTTTTCTAGTTCTAATTGTATTTTAGGCAAGTTTTATTACCTGAATTGAATTCTAATTGTAATAGAAGGTAATATCTTGCTGGGCAAGATTTGTAGAGCCTATTTAAACACATCCTACCATTGTAAATCATAACAATTCATAGCTGTAAATTGTATCAAGGTACTTTCGATCTTCAATTCTTTCTTCAATATTATGTTTTCATTCATTATTATTATTATTATGTTCTCTTTATTAAATATGCGTAACTAATTCTCTAATCTGAGGATTGGGTAGTATTCCTTGGTATTCATGCATGCTTGATTATGTGATTTTCTGCCTGGCTGATTTGTTAATGAGATCTTAACACAATTAGGGGAGTCATGAACCTTTGATTGTATTCTAGGGATTGTAATAAGCTTGGGAGAGAAGTTGCAATCTTAGTACATGATTTAACAGACATAATTTGAATATTAGATCGGGAGATTAATAGGAGAATTGTGAGACATATAATTCTTGGTAATTAACAGTTTATAGATATACTCTGATTGTATCACGGGAGTGTCAATTAAGGTGTAGCTGTAAGCAATATATTGTAGCCTGGGAGGGTGCAGTATAACTTTAGAAGAATTGTTTTCAGCAAGGTAGGAACACAGATATCACATTAATATTGAGTATGTATTGAAACCAGGTGAAGAACCCCAGTTCTTAGATTGTTTTCCAACATATTTGAATCTCAGTTTAAAATTAATTCTTAGTGATTATAATTAGTTCTTGGTTAATTTAGTTAATACACAGACCCAAAAATTCTTCTTACACACTTCTAGACGTAAAGAGATAAGAAACCTGAACTTTGATATTACATTCAGTCCTTCCCTGCGAACGAACACACAAAAATACTACTAACAAATTGGCGCCGCTGCCGGGGAAGGCAGTATAGTTGAGTTTTGGTTAATTGTTTCTTATTGTTTAGATTTTAATTGGTTCCACAAGTTGTTTTGTTGGTGATTTTCAGGTGTATGCTACGTTCATCTTGCGCTAGAAAATTGGAATTTGACCCTGAAATCGAGCGTACTTTGAGAAAGCTAAGAAAAGATAAAGCTAAGATGGGAGATCCAGAACCTCGACCAGCTGTTAATGTTGATCAGTCTTCTATTTGGGACCATGAGACACCGAATCCAGCCAATTGCATGTACAAAACTCCAGAGATTGGTGCAGCTCAGTTCCATATTAATCCGAGCTTAATTCAGATGATCAGCAATCAAGCTTTTGAAGGAGACATTGAATTAGAAGACCCACACAGACATCTAGAGCGTTTTGTGCAGATGTGTGGCTCATTCAGAATCACTGGTGTTACGAGTGATCAGATTCGTCTCCATATGTTTCCCTACTCTATTAAGGGAAGAGCTTTGGAGTGGTTTCAACAACTTCCAAACACTTCGGTTGCTACATGGGAGAGTCTTTCTACGGCATTCTTGTCCAAATACTATCCCTCTGACAAGACGCAACAGTTGAGGACTATGATTATGAGTTTTAAAGCACAACCGGGTGAAGGTCTATATCAGGCATGGGAGAGATTCAAGGCACTATTGAGGAAGTGTCCACATCATGGCTTAGAAGATTGGCAGGTCATTAGTACTTTTTATGGGGCCATGAATGCAGATATTCGTTTGAGTTTGGATGTGGCTGCTGGTGGAAATTTCAAGAAGGCACCAACTACACAGGCTAAAGCACTTCTTGAGGAATTAGCATCTAATAATTATTCATGGGCACCTAGTGGGACGAGCTCAGCAAAAGCAGCACAAGAATCTGAGATGATCAACATGCTGGCTCAAAAGTTGGATACTCTAACTCAGGAGGTGCGAGGACAAAAGGTAAATGTGAATGCTATTTCTTCACCTATGGAAGGGTATCATGATTATGGTGCTAGTCAGAACTCGTATGCTCCACAATTCCCAGAAGAAGCATCTTTTATTCAAGGAAGACAGCCTTGGCCTGTGCAGAATAATTCTTACTACAATCCGAATCAAAGGCCAAACAATAATCTTTCTTACAGCAATAATCATGCTGCTAATCCTTCCTATGCATTTCCAAGGCAGAATCAACCTCCTGGTTTTCAGTCACGACCACCGTATCAAGCACAGCAGCAGTATCAACCTCCACCAAAGAAAGAACCAGCTGAGTGGGAGGTTGCACTAAATAAGATTATGCAAGGGACTTCTGGGGCATTGGCTAATATGGAATCAAGAATAGATCAGATGGCATCATCTCAAAAGATGCTAGAAACACAGATTGGACAGATTGCCTCAAAGATGGGTGTTCGTGAGCAAGGATCACTTCCTAGTCAACCCGACCAGACTGGTAAAGAGCAATGCAAAGCAATTACTTTGAGGAGCGGAAGAGAGCTGCCCGAGGTTGAGATTCTTAAGCCTAAGGAGAGTGATACTGAGAAAGAGGATAAGCCAGTGGAGATTGCTGCAGACACGTCAGAAAAAGAAGATGCAAAGAAGAAGGAAGAAGATTCAGAAAAGCCGTATGTTCCTCCACCACCTTATGTTCCTCCTATTCCATTTCCACAGAGACTTCACAACAGGCATTTAGAGAAGCAGTACGAGAAGTTCTTGACTATGTTCCGGCAGTTGCATGTTAATATTCCGTTGGCTGAAGCTTTGAATCAGATGCCACTTTATGCTAAATTTCTTAAGGAGATGTTGACAAAGAAGAGGAAACTTGAAGATGCCGAAACTATTACTCTTAATGCTGAATGCAGTGCAGTCATCCAAAAAGCCATTCCTCAGAAATTGAAAGATCCGGGAAGTTTCTCTTTGCCTTGCACTATTGGGAAGATGGAAAACATGAAAGCCTTGTGTGATTTAGGTGCAAGTGTGAGTTTGATGCCATATTCAATCTGCAAAAGGCTTGGTCTTGGAGAACTTAAAAAAACACGAATTTCACTACAGTTGGCGGATCGTTCTGTTAAGTATCCATTGGGAATTATTGAAGACGTGGTTGTTAAAGTGGATAAATTTGTCATACCTTGTGATTTTGTGGTGTTAGAGATGGATGAAGATGTCGAGATACCCATTATCTTGGGACGGCCATTCTTGGCTACTGCTGGCACTACAATCGATGTTAAAGCTGGAAAATTGACATTGAATGTTGGCGAGGACAAAGTGGAATTTGATCTGAACAAAGCAATGAAGATGCCCCCTTTTGGAGCAACTTGTTTTACCATTGACATAGTGGATGACATTGTGCAGCTCGAGAATGAACACTTCGTGGGAGCAGATCGGGTGTTGGATGATGTAGTCGAAGAAGAAGCACTGGTTGTACGAGACACAGAAGTTGAGATGGCTTTTACACTTTCAGAGGCACCACAGGTGGAACTTAAACCTCTACCTGATAATTTGAGGTATGCCTTTCTTGGTCCTAATGATACATATCCTGTGGTAGTTTCTGCTTTGCTCATTGATGATGAAAGAGAAAAGTTATTACATGTTCTTCGGCAATATAAATCAGCTATTGGTTGGACAATTCAAGATATCAAGGGAATTAGCCCTGCTCTTTGCATGCATAGAATTGCCTTAGAAGATAATCATAAGCCTGTGATTGAGGGACAAAGAAGATTGAATCCGAATTTGCAAGAGGTGGTGAAGAAAGAAATCACAAAGTTGCTTGATGCTGGTATCATATATTCGGTTCCACACAGTAAATGGGTTAGCCCTATTCATGTTGTGCCTAAGAAAGGTGGGATGACTGTCGTTCACAATGAGAAGAATGAGTTGATTCCTACGAGAACAGTAACAGGTTGGAGAGTTTGCATTGATTATAGGAAGTTGAATAACGCTACTCGCAAAGATCACTTTCCCCTCCCATTCATTGATCAAATGCTCGAAAGGTTGGCGGGTAATGAGTATTACAACTTTCTGGATGGATTCTCGGGTTACTTTCAGATTCCTATTGCACCCGAAGATCAAGAGAAGACCACCTTTACTTGTCCGTATGGCACTTTTGCTTATCGGAGGCTTCCTTTTGGTTTGTGTAATGGTCCTTCAACTTTTCAACGGCTCATGAACCACATTTTCTCAGATTTTATAGGGCGAGACATGGAGGTCTTTATGGATGACTTCACGGTTTATGGTTCTTCTTTTGAATCATGTCTAGCCAGTTTATCAAAGGTGTTGCAGAGATGTACTGAAACGAATCTTGTTCTTAATTGGGAAAAATGTCACTTTATGGTGAAGGAAGGCATTGTGCTTGGGCATAAAATCTCTAACAAAGGCATTGAGGTCGATAGAGCAAAAATTGAAGTTATTGAAAAATTGCCACCACCTTCATCTGTGAAAGGAATTCGAAGCTTTCTTGGGCATGCTGGTTTTTATCGACGGTTCATCAAGGATTTCTCCAAGTTAGCTCGGCCACTCTGCAATCTTCTTGAAAAGGATCGTGTTTTTGACTTTGATGAAAGTTGTCTTGATGCTTTTAACAGGCTGAAAAAGGAACTTACTTCTGCACCCATAGTTACATCTCCCGATTGGAGCTTGCCATTTGAGCTTATGTGTGATGCTAGTGACTATGCTGTGGGTGTTGTTCTTGGGCAAAAGAAGGATAAGCGGATGCACGTGATAGCTTATGCAAGCAAGACTCTTGATGATGCGCAAATCAACTATTCCACTACGGAGAAAGAGCTACTTGCAGTGGTGTTTGCACTTGATAAATTCAGATCCTATCTTGTTGGATCTAAGGTGATTGTCTATTCGGATCATGCTGCGATTCGTTTCTTGATGACAAAGAAGGATGCCAAGCCTCGTCTAGTTCGTTGGATTCTTTTACTTCAGGAATTTGATCTTGAGATTCGAGATAAGAAGGGGTCTGAGAACTTGGTAGCTGATCATTTATCTAGGTTGGACCAAGGAGATGGAGAGGTAGGAGGTGAGATACCTATCAATGATAAATTTCCGGAAGAGCAGCTTCTAGGTGTGTCCTTGTCTACACCATGGTATGCAGATTTTGTGAACTACATTGTGGGAGGAGTTGTGCCGGATAATCTTTCTTATAATCAGAAGAAGAAGTTCTTTTATGATGTGAAGCATTACTATTGGGAAGAACCGCTGCTTTACAAAGAATGTGCTGATGGAATGTTTCGTAGATGTATACCTCATGATGAAGTTCCTCATATTTTCAGACATTGCCATTCTCTAGAGTGTGGAGGTCATAACAGTAGCATGAAGACAGTTGCGAAAGTTTTACAGTCAGGATTCTATTGGCCAACCATGCATCAGGATGCTAGAGACTTTGTAGCTAAATGTGATAGATGTCAACGAGTTGGGAATATTTCGAGGAGGAACGAGATGCCTTTACAATCTATTCTTGAGGTGGAGATTTTCGATGTGTGGGGGATGGACTTCATGGGTCCATTTCCATCTTCTTATGGAAATCAGTATATTTTGGTGGGAGTTGATTATGTCTCTAAATGGGTTGAAGCAATTGCGTCTCCTACTAATGATGCTAGAGTGGTGAAGAAGTTCTTGAAGAAAAATGTGTTCACTAGATTTGGAGTGCCAAGGGCTATTATCAATGATGGAGGTTCGCACTTTTGCAATAAACAGGTTGCTGATCTCTTGAAAAAGTATGGTGTAACACAAAAGGTGGCAACTCCTTATCATCCGCAAACAAGTGGACAAGTTGAGATTTCGAATCGTGAGCTGAAGTCAATTTTGGAGAAGACAGTGGCAAGTTCGAGAAAAGATTGGTCAACAAAGCTTGATGATGCACTTTGGGCATATAGAACGGCATTTAAAACACCTATTGGAATGTCTCCATATAGGTTGATCTTTGGGAAGCCTTGTCATTTGCCGGTGGAACTTCAGCATAAGGCATTTTGGGCGACAAGAGAGTTGAATTTTAATCTTAAATCTGCGGGAGAGAAGCGTTTGCTTCAACTTGGAGAGCTTGAGGAGATTAGGCTCCAATCTTATGAAAATGCTAGTATCTACAAGGAGAAGACTAAATTGTGGCATGATAAGCACATTCAGAAGAAGGAATTTGAGGTTGGGCAACATGTTCTATTGTTTAACTCAAGACTCCGTTTATTTCCTGGAAAGCTTAGATCAAGATGGTCTGGTCCTTTTGAGATTGTGAAGGTTTATCCTAATGGGGTTTGTGAGATTATTAGAGAAGGGTCGGATGTATTCAAGGTGAATGGGCAGAGACTTAAGCCATACCTGCTTGGAGAAACAGTGGAGCAAGGAATGAGCATTCTCCACCTTCAAGACCCTACTATGAATTGAGGAAGTACGTCAAGCTATTGACGTTAAACGAGCGCTTCTTGGGAGGCAACCCAAGTGATGTAGTATTTTTGTGAAAGAAAAAAAAATGAGTGTTGTTAGTGTGTGAAAAAGAAAAAAAAAAATGAGTGTTGTTAGTGTTGTGAGTGTGAAAAAAAAAAAAAAAAAAAAAAAAAAAAAATATAGGTGTAACGCAGGCTGCACCTGCGTAACGCAGGCTGCGCCTGCGTTTCTGTAAGACACGCAGACTGCGCCTGCGTGACGCAGGCTGCGCCTGCGTTACTGCATTGGGCGCAGTCTGCCCCTCCTGCGCGCAGATTGTTTTTTTTTTGTGCAGATTGTTTTTTTTTTTTTTGTGCTGTTGGCTGTGCACACCTATATTAAAAAAAAAAAAAAAAAAATATTTTCTCTCCCCAAAATTCATTCTCCTTCCTCCTTTTTATATTATCATCTCCTAACCAATCCTAAACCAATTCCAATTCCAAAACCTCCAAATTTCTCCTAAAATTCTACACCCAATTCTTTTCTAATTTTTTTTTCTATTAATTCCTAATTCTATCCTACATCAAATTCCAAATTCTACCAAAATTTTTCCTTTTCACATTCAAATTCTTATATTCATCCTATCACTCCATGCCTATATATACCCATACATACACACCCAATTCATTATCTTCTTCCTCTACATCTCTTAAAAATTCAAGTTTGGGGGAAAATTAGTACAAGTTCACCTCTTTGATTCGTAGTGGGATTTCTCTTCTCTATTTTATTTTGTTACGAATTTGTGTTCTTGTCAATTGGGGTTTTTGTATTATTCTTGTTACTTGGGTATTTGTGGTGTGATTTTTCTTGGTGGTTTTTGGTGGGATATTTCTTGGTGGGTGTTGGTGGTGCTATTGTTGAGTGGGGTTTTGGTTAGTATGGCTCCTAAACGAATGAGGGGTAGTTCTAGTAGGGTGGAGAGATTTTCTTCTCCGGAGGTGGAGGTAGAGTATAATCGGTTGTTGTCAAAGCCGGTGGCGAAGGAAAGGGGGTTTTTGCCATCTCGTCATTATGGGTTGGTGGAGGTGATTAGTGAACTACGTTGGGGAGAGATTTGTAAGGCACCTACTCCGGTTCCGGTGAATTTGGTTAGGGAGTTCTATGCTAATGCTAAAGATGAGCAGAATGGTGTGTGTATGGTTCGTGGTCAACGGGTGGATTACAGATCAGATTCTATTCGTCCAATTTTGGGACAACCACCTAAGCTTGTGGGGGATGAAAATTGGGCGCTGAAGACTAGTGATGATGTGGATATGGAGGCGATTGTTCGTGAACTTTGTGTTCCCGGTACAAGTTGGAAGTATAAATTGGGAACTAATGAGCCTCTTTCTTTTCTGTCTTCTGCTATGAATAAGTTTGCACGAGCATGGTATCTATTTCTCTGTGCCAATATTATGCCTACTTCTCATACGGGTGAGGTCACAGCTGATAGAGCGATTATTCTTTGGGGCATTCTAAAGGGAAAATACATTGATGTCGCCCACATTGTTCAGCAGAATATTCGCAGGTGTTTAAAGTCTAGTGCACTGTCATCGATGCCCCATGCTTCTATCATAGTTGGGTTGTGTATGGTTAGTGGCGTTACCTGGGGTGCGGATGAGGAGTTGCAGTCACCTTTGCCGTCCATTGTTGATGTGTCTATTGATCGAATGCCGGAATGGCAAGGCGGAATCCCGCATCCTAGGGGGCTTGGGTATGATGTTCGTAGTGGTGGTATTAGTGGTCAGGGAGCGGGCGCTCCGCCACGTGCTAAGAGAGTTCCAAGAGTTTTAGATGCTCACTTTAGACGTTTGTACAGGCGGATGGATGCTATTCATGCTAGTAACCGAGCGTATGCTGAGGATATGGCTACAGCTTTGAGAGATGCGGGTATTCAGGCCCGGTGGCCTGTCTATGGAGCTCGTACACCTTATCCACCGCCAGATACTGATTCATCCGAGGATGAGGACGAGTAGGTATGTTTCTGCTATTCCTCGTATTTACTTCCATTCAATGCGGACATTGAATCTTTCAAGTTTGGGGGTGTTTTGAGGGATTAGTAGTTGTTGTTGTATATATGTGTTCATGTAGGATTTCATGTTTTGCATATTAGTGATAGTTCATGCATGTATGTTTGTGTTATCTACGTTTGTTTCATGTAGGACATTCTGTTTTTATTTATGTATACCATGTGAGTTCATTCTAGTTGCATTTTCATGGCATGCATATTTCATGATCCCTTAAGACGAGCTAATTCTGATTGATAGGTAGATGTCTAATTGAGTGTGGTAATGATGAATAGAGGGTTGATTTATAGTTTTTATGAAATTGACTTATGTGTTTCGGAAACAAAACTAATTACACAGACTCATTGGGTACTTTTGGGCTAGGTTGAGGTCATGCTTGTTTGGATGTTTTGAGATTTAATCACTTGATTATATTTAGAATTTTCGTTATTCCCTTGATGGCGTAGGGACACTAAAGTCTAAGTTTGGGGGAAAACAGGGATTTCATGCTTAATTGTAAATAATTGTGAATAATGGCTAGGTGTCAAATGGCTATTAGCCGGCTCATATTTATATGAGTAGTCTAGGGTTGGAAATGAGAAAGGCTCATTCCAGATCGCAGAAAAAAAAAAGAAAAAAAAAAAGAGAAAGAAAAAAAAAAAGAGAAAAAAAAAAGCAAAAAGAAAAAAAAAGAAAAAAAAAAGAGAGAAAAAAAAGAGTCAATAAATTGTTTATATGCAAAATTAACTAGGGTGAGCTCTTTAATACTCGAGTAATTAAGTCTGAGGGGACTTAGTCCTAGTAACCTAAAGCCCTTTGTGGTTTGGGATTGCTGACCTAACACTCGCTACATGGGTATTATTGTATAAGCCTTTTGGGGTCTCATTCATTGCACAGTTAAATAAGCATGCATATTGTATATAGTGTCGTAGTATAGTAATAAAGCATGAGTTTTTGTCTAACTTGAATAAGGATGGAGGTGTTCCTAGGTTATGAAGTGTCTACAGTCTATTCTATTTATAAACCTGTGATTGTCTTGGCGAAGAATTTGTATGATTTTTGACCTAGTGTTGGGAGTATTTCTGATGAGCATTGCACACACGCACGTTTCTGTTCATGTATTGTTAGTATACGGGAACTTAGTCGAGCTCTATTTGGATTTAGTTGCATTCTTTGAGATATTTGCTTGTTCATTGGTTTTGGTTAGTTTGAAGGGGATCGTTGCATATTTCATATTAGTTGCATTCATGCATTGCATTGCATTAGGATTAAATGGATTTTGTGGGTACATTCGCTATAGGCCCTCACGAGACCTTACTCGTCCACTGGGGTTGCCTAGGGGTTTAAAGGGCTTGTTGCATATGCCAAATGCAACCGTGATCACCTACGGAAGTGGTACTAGTTAGTTAGTTAGTTGTAATTGTTTATGCTTGAGGACAAGCATCAGTTTAAGTTTGGGGGTTTGATAAGTGGATTTTATATCCACTGGGAATCCCTCCGTTTAGCTTAAATTGATTGTTTTGGACTCAAGTTGTTGTAGTTTTGATGTGTTTTGCTGAGTTGTGCAGATTTACGAGAATGTTGATTAAAGTTGATGCTTTTATCGTTCTTGGAGAATTAATTAATTAAAATTCGGATTTTTGAGAAGGGCTGCGCAGCTTATACTGTTTTGGCCATATCTGGAGTTCTAGAAGTCCGTTTTCAGCGATCTTACTGCCCACGCGAAGCTTGAGAGATTTTCTACAATATGGGATAGGTTTCGCACGACCAGGCCGCGTGTGGTGGGCCCAGGAAGCACGACCAGCAGATAGATGGAAGCAGAAAATTTACTGTTTTGCCCTTTTCTAGTTCTAATTGTATTTTAGGCAAGTTTTATTACCTGAATTGAATTCTAATTGTAATAGAAGGTAATATCTTGCTGGGCAAGATTTGTAGAGCCTATTTAAACACATCCTACCATTGTAAATCATAACAATTCATAGCTGTAAATTGTATCAAGGTACTTTCGATCTTCAATTCTTTCTTCAATATTATGTTTTCATTCATTATTATTATTATTATGTTCTCTTTATTAAATATGCGTAACTAATTCTCTAATCTGAGGATTGGGTAGTATTCCTTGGTATTCATGCATGCTTGATTATGTGATTTTCTGCCTGGCTGATTTGTTAATGAGATCTTAACACAATTAGGGGAGTCATGAACCTTTGATTGTATTCTAGGGATTGTAATAAGCTTGGGAGAGAAGTTGCAATCTTAGTACATGATTTAACAGACATAATTTGAATATTAGATCGGGAGATTAATAGGAGAATTGTGAGACATATAATTCTTGGTAATTAACAGTTTATAGATATACTCTGATTGTATCACGGGAGTGTCAATTAAGGTGTAGCTGTAAGCAATATATTGTAGCCTGGGAGGGTGCAGTATAACTTTAGAAGAATTGTTTTCAGCAAGGTAGGAACACAGATATCACATTAATATTGAGTATGTATTGAAACCAGGTGAAGAACCCCAGTTCTTAGATTGTTTTCCAACATATTTGAATCTCAGTTTAAAATTAATTCTTAGTGATTATAATTAGTTCTTGGTTAATTTAGTTAATACACAGACCCAAAAATTCTTCTTACACACTTCTAGACGTAAAGAGATAAGAAACCTGAACTTTGATATTACATTCAGTCCTTCCCTGCGAACGAACACACAAAAATACTACTAACAGAAACTGAAATAAACAAAGAGTAATCGAGATATAATAGAATGAAAAAATAATAGGAGGGAAAATGGGTGAAATAATTAAAATAGAAGTTAAGTATCTAGAAAAATAATAAATAATTAAATTATATTGGAGAGGGGGTGGGAAAGAGAGACAAGGGAAGAAAATAGAAGAACATTAGGAGAAAAGTTAAATAATATTAATTATAATATGAGTTTTGAATAAAGTAAGAAGAGAGGAGATGAAAAAATAATTATTTAAATGACGGGTTAGGAGAGAAAAGAGGGAAATATAAGAAAAGAAGAGGAGAGAGGGGTAGGAGGGAAAAATAATAAGAGGGAGGAGAAAGAGGGGCAGGAGAAAGGAGAAAAAAATACTCCCTCCATTCTGAAATACTTTGCTTGTTTTGAATTTGGACACTATTCACTGTAAGCAATTGACTACTAATTTACGCATAATTTATAAGACAAAATATAGTCATGAGTGATTTTGTTTGATTCGTATTTATGAGTACTTTAATACAGTGAAATTTTTATATTTAAAACTAATACGAAATTGAAGATATTAACGATCAAAAGTGTGTGTTGGCAAACGTGTCCAAAGTAAACAGGAAAAGTATTATGGAATAGAGGGAGTAATAATTAAATGAAAGAGAGGAGAGTGGGGAGGGAAATTTTGGAGGAAAAAATGTTGATAGAGATTTTACTTTAGTATAATATATTATATTATAGATAGATATAGATATAGATAATCCACGTTTTTACTTTCTCAGTCCCTTTTTAGTTGGCACATTTGTAAAAATAAATTGTCCCTGAATAGTTGTCACATTCCTTGTTCCAATACATATTTTTACCAATTTTTTCATATATATCCCTTTATTTCTAATACCAATGTTTGATTTTATATTTAGAGAAAAAGGAACCTGAGATATATCTCTGGTAACTTTCCTGAGATATGAATAAAATCCTTTAATATTTATTGGGTCCGCAGGGTTAATTAGTAAAATTTTAAACAAATCTTGATTTTACAAAATTGCTCATCCCATATTTACATATAAAATACATATATCTCAGGAAATTTATCTAAGATGTATCTTAGGTTCCCTACTCTCTTATATTTAATATACACACTCATAACTTATCATTTAATGTTAAGATTAAAGGCAAACATGGAAATAAATTACATAATTAATTTTTTTTTTAATATGTGTATTTTTTGCAAATGTGTCAACTAAAAAGGGACGGAGGGAGTATTTATAAAAAAAAATGAAAAATGTTAGGGAACCAAACAAAAGTTCCAATTTTTTTTCCCCAAATGCCACATGTCTTTCCGTAATTGATTGATAAAATAAATAATGAGATGGACCCGCGTGCATTAATATGAATCCACCAATTAAAATTTCTCATCTTGACAACTCAAGACTGCCAACTTATTTTGGAGATTTTTTTGGACACTGTTTTTCGTTCACTAGCATTAGTCAAAAAAAAAAAATCCGAACATCTTAAAATGATGAGTAATTTTTGTCTTAAAAACTAAAATATCAAATAAGTAATAAGTGTAAGAATATTTTTAAGTTATATAGTTGTTTGGATAAATTTACTTATAAGTTGATGAAGTGATTTTAAATTTAAATCAAAAAAATATTATTTAACATAATAATATTAATATAAATATTTTAAATTAAAAATACTTTTAAAAATACAAATATAAAAATATAAATTATTAAACAAGTAAAGAAATCAAGCAAATAAGAAATAAATTGACATTCAACTTATCCAGATATAAGTTATAAGTTGAGCTAATAAGTTGCGTAGACATACACCCCTCGTAAGCTCTTAGAGCAAGTCTAATAGCTCCTTATTTGATTTTAAAAATATAATAAAATATTGATTTAGGAACCTTGTTTTTTGTACATCAATTCCAATAGCATTCCCTATATTAATTTATTATTATTATTATTATTATTATTATTATTATTATTATTATTATTATTATTATTATTATTATTATAAATTTGAAATAATGAGATATGGACAAATATTGAAAAAGATGATTGGTGGTTTTCCAAAAGTAGGGAATAGTTAGAGGTTTTTAGTATTTTGGTGAGCCACTAGTACATTGAAGTAGTGTTTTGTACTAAATTTCTTAAATCTTGCATTAGAAAGCAATATAAGAAAAAATAATATACGAAAACTGTTGGACTTGCTCTTATGAACTTATAAACCATAAACTACCAATTTTAAGGAATGCCAAACAACGCGCCTTAGTCTGGAGTCTGGACAAAATAAAATTTTTGAACAGGTTCAGATGTCTGGATTTTCAAATTGTATAGCAAACCATTACGAGAAACTAGTAAAATTATACTTCCATTTATTTATGGGAGAATGATTCCAACTGAACTGGACGAGTTAAAATTTATTTGTTCAGATTATTTGATTAAATTTCATTCATGTTGATGATTCTTTTTTTCCTGGACGAATTCTGAACGGGTCGATATAAAAAATTTAACTGAACCATTCCTCAATTCACTGATCATCATTTCTCCACTTTATTATTCTAAGCTAAACATCAATTAACTGTATTAAAGATTATTTTAATTATTATTTTACTATTTTTTTCACGTAAACTTTAATTTAAATAATTCATATCTTCTTTCAGACTATTAAAAGTTAAAATTTTAATTTAGTAAATTATTATTAAAATGATATATTTATAATTATTTGATTTGACTCCGTAATTACATAGGTACCCTCATTTTTTCGCACTTATAACTTTTGATAATTCACCTAATTTAAATGATTACGTAATTAATAATATAATTTGATTAAATTAATTTAATACCAATAAATAAATAAATAATATGAAATATATATATATATATATATATATATATATATATAAATATATATATATATGATAATCATTCAAAATTTAATAAATGATCCCTTAGTACCGTTCATATATTTTATATGTTTGATTTCTTAAATTTGCGAAATTTGTCGAGTTAATCTACAAAATCATACATGGTAATGTTATATTGTTATGACTCAGCTTGTGAATGTTTTGTCTAATAAATTTTAATTTTAAATTTGCTTACAAGCGATAATTATCTTAATTGCTCAAGGACAAAAAGCATGGTCAATATGTTGAAACTAAGACCATCTCCAACGCGAGCCCGAGTGCTGCGTTGGAAGACGTGAAAAGGATTCTGCTTGGAAGTTTAGCGTTGGAGCAAGTTGCAAATTCTGTCCAGTCCCACCTTCCCGGGCCGAGCCCAACTCTGCAGCTTTTGTGTTATATATTATATTTTATTTTTCTAGTATGTTTTACTTGATTAAGTTTCGTTATAAAATTACACTATAATGTAAAAAGTAGGATCAGTTAATTATGGAATTTAATTTTGCGTTGGAGCAAACTAGCCGCCTGTACACCAAACCCAGTTTTTACCTACTTGGCATGCTTATGGGACCCAATAAATTAGGAAATGGGCTTTACCATTGCAGATGGTCTAAGTGCCTATTTGTAGTTGGCAACCAAAAAAATAAGTGCTTTTGGCTAAAAAGTCCAAAAGCACTTATTTGAAGTGTTTGTGTAAATAAGTTAAATTGCTTATTTGCTAATTTTTTGGAAATAAGTTAAAATTTAGAAATCCTAATATTCAATTTTTAAGTTATTATTATTTATCGATACACGCAATATATAGATACACGCAATATATAATTTATTTCAAATCTTCAAAATCATATATCTTTTGATCCGTTCATTAGAAAATTGATATGTATATATTAAATTTCTCTACCTTCAAAATCATATATCTTTTGATTCGTTCATTATAAAATTGATATGTATATATCAAATTTCTCTACTCGTCGAGATTTATCCATTGATATCCATTGATATATTTTAAAAAACAAATATTTTGAAAATAAAAAAAAAGTTAACTTATAATTACCAAACACTTTACTGATTTTTAAATCAAACTTATAAGCTATGATCTACTTATCACTTATATGACACTCATCACTTCAAGCTATAAGTTAATTATTTTAAGGTAAGCCATGACACTTATCACTTTAAACTATAAGTTACTTATTTTATGGTAAGCCAAACGGGTCCTAATTTGTTAAGCAACTTGTCTCAACCAGAAAGGATCACATTCCCACTGCACTACATCTGTTGAAACCAATAGCACAGTAGGGTTCCTTATCTTAAAATTTCCAACCTGACTAAGGATCTTACTTCTCACCTATAAACATTTAATTCTGCACCTACCCGAAAAAAGTGATGTAGCAGTATATAAAGTGCATGTGTAATGTGAAAAATTGATCAACGAGTTGTGAAATAGCAATGACAGACAATAGCAACTCCATGGTACAATATGAGGCTTTTTCGACTGTTGTACCACTTAAGCCAACTTTTCTGAGGCCATCGTTTCGAATATCGACTGAAAAAGACATGGAGCCAGGCATTTTGAAGCGGTGCTTTTGCATGTTTTTATGTTACAAGAAGGCATCTAGTGAAGATTCTGGTTGGATGGTGGCTGGTTGGACTAAGACGTCGATGGGAATTGCATTATCGGAGAGACCGAAGCTAGCTGGGAGGCTGAGAAGAGTTGAGGATGGTGGACTAGAGATTATTTCAAATGATGGTGGTGTAAGGTTAGTGGAGGCGCAAACTCCAATGACCTTGGAAGAGTTCACTGGATTGAGGAACAAGGAGGAAGTGCGGAAACAACTAGTTTATTGGAAGAGTATTAATGATCAGAACGTTGAGTTTTCCCCACTAATGTACATTCAGGCAAGTTCTTAGATTCCCTCTTCTTATCTACGTATATGCCAGATTTGGTAGTTCACTGTTTGGGGTTTCATTTTTCAAACAACTTATGACTTATAAAAGGCCAAAAGAACTTGTAAGGGATGTTTGATAATTTAAGTTTTAGCTCAACTTATGACTTATATATCCATAAGTTGAATGTTCCTAACATTCAACTTTCTAAATTATTCTTATATCTCGATACACGCAATATATAATATCCTTCAAATCTTCAAAATTATATATCTTTTGATCCGTTCATTAGAAAATTGATATGTATGTATCAAATTTCTCTACTCATCGAGATCTATCCATTGACATCCATTGATATATATTAAAAAACAAATATTTTGAAAAAAAAAAATTAACTTATAAGTTCTGAGTTACCAAACACTCTACTGATTTATAAGTTCTGATTTACCAAACACTCTACTGATTTATAATTTCTGATCTACTTATCATTTATACTAGCCTATAATCCGTGCGATGACGGTTGCTTGTAAACTGTTTAATTATATTTCGTTAAAATTTTAAGTTGTATATATGTTTTTATTATTAAAATATTTTTTTTGAATTTTATAAATTTCATTAATATAAATATTATTCTATTTATTTATTTTAATTATTACTTTCAAATACATATGTATATATAAAAATATTACATAAAAGTAGTTTTTTTAACTTTTATTTAGTAGAAAGAGTGAAATTTATCTAATCATGTAGACCTTTTTTCGATTTTTATACAATTTTTTTATATTATAAGTGTTTTCTAAATTTTATGTAATTTTTAACTATATAATTTTTAACTCGTGTGATGCACAGATGTTTTTTTTAACAATTTTTATCTTATTACTCATATTTTATACTATAATAAGTGAAATGGGGTATAATTTGTAGTTTGGTTAAACCCCCTATTTTTGGTTATTCCCTAATTTTTTGTTATCCCTCATTCATAACCGTTAGATGTTCAACTCAAATAGATCATGGTCGTTAAATACAACAATACTAAAAGTTGTTATATACAGAGGTCGATTGTGGAGATAGTAAATTATTTGCGTTAATAAAATATCATAATACATTTTTGATAGTATTTTAAACGATAATGTTTTAATTCATAATTATAATATGTTATTGACGGGAATTGTTGGGAGTAGCTTATAAGATTATATAAATGTATAATAATACTTTATTAGAAAAATAATATTTTTTTTATTATAATATGATATTGACGGGAATAGAACCTCAAACTCTTAAAATAGTTTATAAAATAATATATATGTTTAATAAAGATATGTTGTTGATGAGATTTGAACTTAATCATGAGAATATTTTAAATATTAGAAAAAGAATATTGTTCTAGTATTAGATCCAACGATTTTCACTAATCTATCTCAAAATCCAACGATTGTTATTGAGTGTACCAAAAAAGTGTACATTTTAAATATTTTTATCTTAATATTTTTATCTTAATTATTTATAATTTTAATATTTATTAATTAATTAGTAATAATATAAATTATAAAAGATAATAAAATATGATTATACGTTTTTGATAATATTCTAATTAATAGTCTTTTTCTTGAAAATATATAAATAACTCTTGTCACCCTTGAAAAGTAATGGTCAATCTACTCTCCCTAAGATATTCTTGCATTCCACAAGGCATTTGTGCTTACTATGATATATGTTTTTAATTGAATGTCTGTATTATATTTTAATTTATTAATTGGTCACCCATTGCTATTTTCAATTAATTGGATTTACACATTCGTTTCCTATTTTAATTTTATCGGTATGATAGCAAAATATTTATATCGGTAAACTTTTCGAAATGATAATATGCCACAGCTGGCGAATATCTGGTAAGAAAATGACACGAGATTGTTATCTGGGCTGTAAAATTACTGACAAAGCCGGGGAAGTATATGAGAATGTTGGTTGTATTTTTGTAAAATACAAAAACTTCCTTATATATATTTATTGGAGTAGTTTATAATATAATATAAATGTATAAAAAGAGTTTTTTTTATTATTATATCCAACGGTTCTAATTAATCTATCTTAAAATCTAATGGTTGATATTGAATGTACCAAATAAGTGACAAAATAAGTGACCAAACTACCAACCAACCAAAAGGAAATTGTTTTGCTTATAATATTGTAGTATAGATGACACTTATGCTAGTCATAAGCTACTCATTCTAAGGTAAGCCAAACGGCCACATAAACAGATATTGCCTTGGTTAGGCTTGTGAACGACTTACTTGAGATTTAGGAGTAGATTTAAGGTCTACGTACATTTTACCCTCCCTACCTCTACGAGCAGAATATGCAACCATGTTTCGTTTGGTTCTAATGATTAAAATTTGCAGGTAACAAACTTCAAATGTGGTGCATATGCAATGGGAATAAGCTGCAGCGTACTTCTAGCCGACCCTTTTTCCATGTCAAGCTTCCTCAAGAGATGGGCCAAAATTCACATGGACCTTTTCAATGAATCTCAAACTCAGAAACTACCTCTTTTATACCTCCCTAATTTCCGAACAGCTGATTCAACTCCTGCATACAAACCGAACTACACAACTCCAAAAGAAACCAATGAACAAACTTTGATCTTCAAATTCACAAATTTGACAATGGACAATGTAATGCAGAGGATAGTTGCATTGTCATGCATTGAGAAGGCGAACCGCAGGCTCGGAAACAAAGTAACTTCAAATTTTTCTCTACTAGTGAAAGACCCCTCCAATGACACATTCAAGATTGAAACAATTTGTGTCAAAGATGTTATTTCACTGGAATCTTTCAAGAAATTTGATGAATTTAACAGTAAAGATTCCAGTTGGGCTGATTATATTAATGCTGATGACTTAAGTATTGCAAAGGGAAACAAGCCTGTTGATTGTAGTAGCTGGATCTCTTCACCAGTTGATGAAGGCCTGGTCATGATTATTTCATCTGGTTCGAACGTGACTGTGATTGTGACAGTTGCAACTACAAATGATGCAATAGGAATATTTTCAGCATAGATAAATTGATTCGTGAGAGCCTGGATCCTCTATCCCCTTTTTCGTGTCCCCTTCTGTGTCCCTGTACAAAAAGAGTGTTCCTGGCGGGGCTCCTTTATTAAAAAATATTATTATTATTATTTTTTAATACAGGAGCCCCGCCAGGAACACTCTTTTTGTACAGGGAACACAGAAGGGGACACGAAGAAGGGGACAGAGGACCCTCCCCGATTCGTGATTTGTCTAATCAATGCATTTGATTATAAATTACGAATAATAATCCTCATATTGTATTTGTTTACAAATTTGCTTATTTGTTATTTTCTTGTTGTGTTGCACACGTTTTAAAGCATATATAAAAGCAATTATTTTTTTTAATTTCTTTTAAGAGAATTTTGAAAATAATTTATGTAATCAAATTTTATTTGTACCTTAAAATACATGGAAAAAGTAAAATAGACAATAAAATCATGACAAAGTGAGTAATTTGAATCTAATGTGGGTTGGTGTACTTTGAGTCTTTTTTGATAAATAATTTTTGTTATCCGTGTCTAATTTTTCTTATTTTTCAGAGGAAATATTTCTTGATGATATTATTAGGAAAGCACATTCTAAAACATGTACTTTAAATTTGTAATTTCAAGTATTTATTCGTTTATGATGTGTACTTTCAAAATCTGCATACTACATAATTGTACTCGATCCGTATTAACTAGACTATACTTCCTAAATACTCAAGTGAAGTCACGAGGCTTCGATCCTCACCTGCATATCCTGGTTAAGATGAATATTAAGATGTCATGTCACTATCCTGATAGCCTACTTTTATTATATAGGAGTAGTATATAAATAAATACGTTTGGAGAAAAGGTCCTCTTTATCACAATTTAAAGGTGAAATGCCCTAAATATCACAAACTGAAAAAATGGCCCTTATTATCACAGGAAAATGCAATGGCGTGTGGCGTTTCTATTTTTCGGGGTGTAACGCAACTTCCAGTTGCGTTTTCTAATTTTTTTTTGAGTCACGCATCTTGAAGATGCGTTTCCTTCTTCTTCTTTTTTTAGGTAACGCATCTTGATGATGCGTGACTCATTTTTTTTTTTTTTATAAAAAATAATTACGTTTTGAAAAATAAAAGGGGCAAAAACGCCACACGACAATGCGTTTTTAAGAAACCCAACATTAAGATGCGTTTTTCTGTGATATAAAGGGTCATTTTTGTGGGTTGTGAGATTTAGGACCTTTTGACTCCAAATTGTGATAGTAAGGACCAACACCCGTAAGTTTGTGGGTTTGTCGGAATGTTTTGTTTTCGTCTTCTTAAAGGTAAATTTTGTTAGTAAATTATTTTTATAGAAAGTATTTTATTTATATAATTTTAGGGTTTTTCCAAAAATATCAATTTTGCAATTTTTTTTTTGAAACATGCGATTGCAATATTTGCAAGACCATTTGCAACATTTGCAATTTCATTTGCAATCGATTTTCATTACGATGTTAGTATGTAACCTCATTTGCAATCGATTTTCACATGCAATGTTAGTATTGCAACCTCATTTGTAACTTTAAATATTTAGAATGATGATAATTGAGAGATTTTAAAAATTTAGTATACATAACAAATTATTGATGCAAATCTTGTGCAAGAGATAGTTCACCGAAGACACATGAAAGTAGAAATTAATAATAATAGTAGCAATTAAGGTCGCCGGTTGAATTATCACACTGTCGACCAATGTTAATAAGAATCTATTGCAAAAATCTATCTTCTTCAATAATGATAGCATTCCACCCAATAGCATTTTTATGCTTCTAGTTTCTAATTTTGATAAAACAGATGTAAGGAGTACTACTGGCCCTTTATTATGTCCCATTCACCTGCTTTAAAAATTTCACTACCTCCATCCCAAAATACATGTATCTTTTGAAAAATGAATTTGTTCCATTTTACATGTTTTTTTCCTTTTTTAAATAAAAATTTAAGATGATTTTCCAAAACTATCCTTACATTTATTGTATTTAATTTTTTTTTTTTCAAATTTAACACTATTCTCATTTTCTAATGTATTAGTTAAGGATATTAGTTGAAAAATATTATCCAACTAACCTTTACCTTAATATGTGTGTTTTTTAGAAAAGGTACAAGTAAAATGAGACGGAGGGAGTAATACTGCTTGATTAATGTGATAGTGTGTAAGTTAATGCATAACTAGTACAGTTCTCCCTGCTATTTTCAAATTATTGGATTAAAAATTTAATAGATTAAGATTTAAAAAAGTTAAATTGTTCGCTATAATTTCTCACGAATAATTTTTCATGAAAAAATTGGCTACCCATTAATTTTCGTGGAGCAAAAATTTCTCATAAAAATAACACAAACATTTCATAGACACCTATGATTTCTTACAGTTTTACAAAACTGGAAACATATATCATTACCATTACTTTACATACTAATAATGCATCTTATTGGAATTGAAATATAAAACATTCCCATGGATTTAAATAACACAAAACATCCACACTAGGTTTGTTGAATTTCAAAAATTTGATGACAAATGATGGAAATGAATTATTACTTGCTAGTAAACCACAATGAATCGATGTCAACTGATATGCGTGTAGGATTGGACTGAATCATCAAGAGCTTGCCGGACTTGACACAACGAATTGGGGGTAAAGTGGATGAAGTGTTTGTCGGGGAGATAAATAAGCCCATCCACGATTTTTTTGCCGGAACTTATTTTAATTATTGGACCATTTCGTAAAAAATTATAGCGAATAGTTTATTTTTTTTAATTCTAGCCATTTAATTCTTGATCTAACAATTTCAAAAATTGATTATTTTGTAAATGATATCTAATAATTGATTATCAGAACGAGGATTTGACCGATCTTTAGGCAAAATGTAATATCACAATCCAAATTTTAATTAATTTTTTGTTTATGTAATTAAATTATGACATTTTTGAAATTTGAGAATTTTTCGTTTCTGAAGATTAAATATACAACTCAAAAACCACATAAGATAAAAAAATTGTTTAATTAAAAAGTTTATTCATCTGTAAAACTATTTTTTTACAAAGGTTTTATATGTTAAGTCATTGAACTATTTGTTTTTGGGGTGCAAACGTATACACCAGACTGTTTATGAAACATACGGTTTCAGAGCCGTTGCGATCCAACGGCTCTGATTTAAAAAAAAAATTCACCGTACCGCAACAAGTTTCCGCGGTACAGAAAAATTACAAAAATATCCCTACTGTTCACATACCGGGGAAGCTTTTTGTGGTACGGTGAACAGTAGATTTTTGATGTAAAAACAAGAGGGCATTTTGGTAATTACTCATACCGCGGAAACTTGTTACGGTACGATGATTTTTTTTTTAAATCAATGATCCAACGACTCTGGAAGTATATTCTGGAACTGTATCTTCCATAGCAAGCACCGTTTGCCTTTGTTCTTCTACACTGAAAAAGGAACTAAAGGGCCTAGTTGTTGGGTTTGCTTAACTTGGGCTTCTACTTTTCATGAATATGAAAGTGAGAAGCTTTTGAATATGTTTATCTGTATGTATACTTGTAGCATAGAAGAAGTGTAAAGAGAGAGAAAAAAAAAGGGGGTTTTTTAGTTGAAGAGAAAGAGATGGAGGGTGGTGATAAAAATGGGGTGATAGTTGTGAAGAAACAGAAAATGAAGCTAGAGAATCCATTTAATTTCAAAGTGGGTCAAGTTTTTACTGGCTTTGGCATTGGCTGTGGTGTTGGAATTGGCAGAGGCTATCCAATAAATCTTGGTAATTTTTTTTTTTTTTTTTGCTAAGTTAAATCTTGGTAATTCTTTAACTGCTTTTGTTCTTTTATTTGTGTGTTTCTGAGAGAGAGAGAGAGAGAGAGAGAGAGAGAGAGAGAGAGAGAGAAGAGGGAGAGAGGGAGAAGAGGGGGGGGGAGAGAGAGAGAGAGAGAGAGAGAGAGAGAGAGAGAGAGAGAGAGAGAGAGAGAGAAGAGGGACAGAGAGAGAGAGAGAGGCATTGAAAGTTATAAAATTGGGAGAGGGAGGGGGAGAGAGAGCATTGAAAGTTATGAAATATGTAAGAAGATGAACATCAATTTGATGCTCATCAATTGAAGAAGAAGATTCGAGAAACAAATTCTCTGTATATTGAATACGGAAAAGAAACATACAATTGCTGTCTCTGTTAGTTCTATCTATTTATCCTATCTAACTTGGTCAATATATCAACAAGTTGCACACCGGAACGCACATGAATAATGTTGATAAAATTGGAATCCACATAGTCACGAATAAAATGACAATCAACTCTTAGGTGTTTTGTTCGTTCTTGAAACACTTTATTTTCAGCAAGATACTTGGCAGCAGTGTTATCACAGAAAAGAGCGATAGGACGAGGTACTGGAATATGTAAATCAGCAAGTAAACCATGAATCCAGATTAATTCACTAGTTGTGTGACTCATACTGTGATATTCAGCCTCACAAGTACTCTTTGAGGTAGTCTTTTGCTTCTTAGTTTTCCAAGAAATCAATGAGTTTCCCAGAAAAACAGCAAAACCAGTTAGTGACTTGGCACTAAATCGACATGAGCCCCAATCAGCATCGCAATATGCTGATAAAACAAGATCATTTTGAGATGGATAAAACAAGCCTATATTAATAGAACCTTTGAGATACTTTAGAACATGAACAGCGGCATCTAAAATGAACAACAGTTGGGCCACTGAGAAATTGATTCAGTTGTTGAACAACGTAGGATATATCCGATCTGGTCATATTAAGATATAAAAGCTTTCCAACTAATCTTCTATATATTTCAGCATCGGGAAAGAGATCACCATCTTCTAATGTCAAATGAAGATTTCGAGGAAATGGACATGAAACAGATTCACAATTTTCAAGTCCAAAGTCAGTAAGAAGATCAAGGATACATTTCCTTTGATTAAGACGAATGCCACTGGAATCCCTAGTAACTTCAATACCTAAGAAGTAGGTGAGAGGACCTAGATCTTTGATAGTAAAAGCATCATGGAGTGATTTCTTGACAGATTGAATCACATTCATGGAATTGCCAGTTACTATAAGGTCATCAGCATAAGCAACAACAGCTGTAAAAGTACCATCAGCTTCAGATTTAACAAATAATGACTAATCCTGTTTTGACTGAGAAAATCCGAGATCAATGAGATGTTGAGTATGCTCAGTGTTCCAACATCTAGCAGCCTGTCTTAGACCATAAATGGACCTTCTTAGTTTACAAACCATACCAGGTACAGCCTTAGAATAACCAGGCGGTGGAATCATATAAATTTCTTCATCTATATAACCATGAAGAAACGCATTATTAATATCTAATTGATGCAACAACCATCCCTTAGAAGCTGTTGATCCTTGTTGAGTACATTGTATGAACTTCAGAAATTCTTTGTAAAGAGCAGATGTCACTTTAGGATCCATTCTATTGGAATCAGCGTGAGGAACACCAGAAAGACCAGATTGTGTCGAGTAATCAACCAGCTTAGAATCTTCATTAGCTGAGTTAAAATCCAGAGGTGAATTTCCCAGAAAACTAGTTTGTGTATCCAGCACATTAGCAGCAAACTTATTGATTCCCTGTGATCCCTGCGGCACTTTACCTTTATACCAGTCAGGATATCCCACAATTTTGAAACACTGATCCCTTAAATGTCCCTTCATTTTGCAGTATTCACAGAATTTATCGAGTTTATTCCTCCGAGCATCTCTAGGATCTTTCCTTTGAGCATTTATCTGCCTATAAGAATGATTGTTCTGTCCAGAATTCATAGACATCAGTGCACTCATCTCAACTGTTTGAGAATTAATAAGTGTGTTCTGTCTTTCAATTTGTTGTAACATATGATAGGTTCTATTGAGAGATGGGAGATAATCCTACGCATATGTTGATCTTAGCTTGATCATATGAGTTATTGAGGCCTGCTATGAATTGGATCAATTTTTTAAGTTCAGCTGTGTCAACTATCTTCTTCATAAGATCACAACTACACTTAGCAACAACACCACAAGTACAGTCTGGGAAAGGTTCTAATACTTGCAACTGATCCCAAATTCGTTTCAACTTATAATAGTAAGTAGCAATTCTCCAGATCTTCAGAAATGGATACGGAACAATTATATGGTTACAGGTTGGATTCTAAACTCGATCGAGAAGTCAATTTAAGAGAGTTTCATTTTCTCTCCCTCTGCTAGACATCTTTGGCTTGACATTTAAGAGAGGTATGGACATTCCAATGCTCTTCAGTTGTATGAAATACATAGATCTCTTATGTCAGTACAACAAAATGATGAAATGAATCCTTTCTTTTTTTCGCCCCCAGCGCAAGCATCACGCTCCATTTTACATAATTGTTACCATTAAAGAGGATTTGACCTAATTGAGAATTAGAATAATCGCCATGAGAGAGAAAATATGGATCATTATAATTGATCGCAACTGAGATCGGATTTGCATATTGAATTTGTGAAGATGAAGATTCATCACGATTATGAGCCATTATGAACCCTAGATGATGAAATTAATTCTGTAGAACCTGAAAATTTTGTGCGGAAAAGAGATTAGGAGCTTATCTGCTCTGATACCACAAGAAGATGAACATCAATTTGATGTTCATCAATTGAAGAAGAAGTTTTGAGAAACAAATTCTCTGTATGTTGAATACGGAAAAGAAACATACAATCGCTGTCTCTGTTAGTTCTATCTATTTATCCATCTAGCTGCTATATATATAACTAGGAAAATATTCCGTGAACAGCTCAGCCACTAACTACAAACTCTAAAATATAAAATATAGATGCTTATATTTCCATAATTTGGAGAGGGAGGGGGAGAGAGAGAAAGAGGGAGCGAGCATTGAAAGTTATGGGGAGAGAGAGAGAGAGAGAGAGAGAGAGAGAGAGAGAGAGAGAGAGAGAGAGATGAACTGTGGAGAAAAGTGTAACCTAATCTAAGTAAAGCTGTAATCAGTCATTTTTGTTGTTTTTACTATTTAGTTAAAAATGTGGTTGTTATGTGGATTTGAAGTTGGGCATTTGGGTTGTGTGATAAATTTGTTTTACACTCAACTGTGCTTTGTGTTATTATATGGATAAAATCTATACAAGGTGATATGAATTGGGAATTTCGTTTTTGTAAATTTTCATAAAATGCATGGAAAGTGAACATTAGTGTTTTTTTGGTTTATGATTGCTGAGCTTTAGATTTTGTGTGTGTGTGTGTGTGTGTTTTAGGTGCAATACCAATGCTAGGCCAAGTAATGTCTGCTGCTAGAGGTGCGACTGATGCTTTTTCTGGTGTTAGTGGATCGGCTAATCACTATGTATGTTTGGGCTCTATCTTTTACTTCACATTGACACTACTTTCACATTTCTTTTTTAGACTTGTATTTCTCTTAACAAGTCTATATGCATTCTTCATTTTTTAGCTCAGAAAGTATGGGGCAAAAGACATTAAAGTGGGACTCGGATGCGGGATAGGTTTCGGCCATGGTTTTGGAGTTGGTATGTTACTAGAACATATAACTCTATTTATCATCGTTATTGAGAAATTATGCTTTGAAGTGTGTAGTGATTCAGTTGTTTCTCTCATTGTGGTTATCTTCATTCAAGTTGATATTTGTAGAATGATTGTTTGAATTGTTTCTTATTGTGTGACAGTACTCAAACTAGTCTGCCAATAGAAACATTGTTCCCTATAAAAGCATGTTCACTAGTTTCTGATTATTCTTTTTGTGAAATCCTCAAGATAATTTGTGCAGTTTTCAAAAATGATTTGACTACTGACCTGGGCATGAACACTGGTTCAATCATTTAAATCCGAATTGTATAATTTTATGAAGCGTATGTTCTGTATTACCATATACTATATGTTATAAAGTAATTTTTAATACCATAGTAATATAAAATAGGCTATGTTCTATTTATTAATATATTGAATTGAATATCCTTGTGGTATTAAAATCAGTGAAATCTTATATTTTATATTTAGAGATTTTAATTACATAAAAACTAAGATTGATCTATGATTAACTGTTGTGTTTTTTATGCATTAATCGTGTATATGTACATGAACCTAATTTCATGAGGTTTTAAAAAAATTATTGACTATAATAATATGAGAAAAAGTTTCCTAAAGTTAACTTTAGAAGAATTTCCTAATTAAACCTATGTGATTATAATTATTTACTACTTTTTATTTTTAATGGCCCTGCAGGGGCATTAGTGATTAGGATGATGTGTCCTGATTTTAATGGTTAACTTTAGGGAATTCTCCTAAAGTAAACTTTTAGGCTCCCTTCACCCTAATAATATTTGTATACAATATCATATCCAGTCCTTGTATATGAATAATTTAGACTATAAATTAAAAACTTGGTTAGCTGGGTTCGTTTGGTTACTAAGTCTGCAAAGGTGATAACATGTGCAATATCTACCGCTAGCATTCTTTTGGATCTCAGTTAAAAGCAGTTTGACTGAAAACCGGTTGACAGTTCAGACAGTTTGTTCTGGCTCACTTGTCTGAACTTCATTTACTGTAAATTTGTCAAAATGAACCGGACAAGCTTCCAGTTTGCTTTCCAACCGGATAACTGGCCAGTCGAGTCCTAACCTATTGTGATTTGTGCTGGATTCTTTTCCTAGATAATATTAATCCGTTTCCCATTAAAAAAGATTCGGAAAAAATTAAATGATAACAATTGTTTAGACAGGTAGAGCGGAAAAAGTGGAAATTTTACAGTCTTAAACCCTTTATGAATGAGAATCTGGAAAGGCTGAAAGTGGTGATTCGTGAACCGAATGTCTAATGGCTAAATTGATATATTAGTTTACCTAGTTAAGTTAGGATGGTCACTCTCCTGTTCTTTTACTGAGTAGCACCCTTAAATACCTGAACAATGACCCAGATATGCTAATGTTTTTATAGCGTTTTTCTAGACATGAACTATTCAACCATTTCAGTTGGCTCTAAACATGTTCACAGTTAGTTTGCTAATGTGTGATGATAAAATTAGGACATAAGTCTATTTTTCATGGTCAATTAAAATGTGCTTCACTTTACTTGTTAACAGATGTGATTACTACATTTTTTGGTCATCTGAATTCAACATGTCGGTTTTTACTGTTTATAACAGCTACAGTATTACTTGCTTTCCCATCATGACATGTTACTGGAATGCTCAGACAGTGCTGTTTCTTAATTACACTACAGGTATTGCTGTGAAGCCTGGTGTGCTGCATCAAGTCCAATCTTTCTTTGTTGTATGTATCCACTTTAATTGGAATTATTTTTATTATTTCTAAAGTATGTATCACTTACCTAGTACAATATCGACAAACTTGTTAGCAATCAATGACAACTATGATGGAAAAGGTCGCACCTAATTTGTCCACTACTGAGGGTATCCTTCCAGCATCGCTGCAAAGTGGCGTGAGTTCCCTCCCAAATAATCCATCCAATCAAAATCCATTTGAAAATTTTGGTCAGTTGGGAAAAAACATCCCTGATAGTATATCTTCAGGATTGTCAAATCCAATTTCACAAACAGCTTCCTCATCGAAAAGCTCACCCCTACACACTTCATATGGCAGCCGAACAGAGAAGGTTCTTGACAGTTTTCTGAAGAGTCCAGCTTTAAAGGGTGCAGACAGAGATCCAAACAGGCTGCTAAATGACACAGTATGGGCTTCTTTATCCTTGGTAGAATATGGGGTTGCTGTGCTATTTGTGGAGTTTACTTTGCATTAGTATATTTTTGTCATAGCTTTTCTGCTACTGATTTGCATGTTATTATCTACTTAGATCATCAGATAACGTGACAAACGGTTGCAACATCTTAGCATATTATCATCCAGCTACGTTTCTAACAAGATTAGAGATCCCACTAAGTTCATATTTAAGATGAGACAACGTTTAAGAATTCTTTTAATCTATTGAGGGGTTGATTTATGAATTCTTACAGCAAATCCTTTCATGGTCCTTGCTCTATAGTTCAGAATTATAGGATGCTAAGATAATCAACCTATCTGCAGGGTTTAGCCTAGCAGAATCCCTCGTCCTAAGGTCGAGGGTTCGACACTGGAGGCAAATGTGTGCGTGAGTAATTGACCTTATTCGGAGAAAAAAAAAAACCCTGCAATGTATCTTAGCATGTAAATTGCTGGTCTTTTTTGCAAAATATCTATTTTTCGTGAACTATATTGTAAATGAATCCTAACAACAGAATGTTACTTCTGTAGGCTGAAAGCTTGAGAGCGGAAAACAATATGCTTCAGCTGGTATGCTACACACTGCTTATGGCATTCTTTCATCTAATATTTATTAAATTTGTTTATGTTACTGCATCAAAGTCTGTGCCAATCTTTTCTGCACGTGTGAATTTTGGGCTTCCGTGCTGAATGACTAACTGGAAAACAATGTGATATCCAAAAAAAACATATTTGCCTGAATAATTAAAATTTACGTAGTAAAGTAAAAGCACTAACATGAAAAGGTCAGATCTAACCTGTTTGTGGACTATCGCTAGTTTCAACTTTTTGTTCAATGTGATATGGTTGTTTATATATGTCATACGTAATCAGGTACATGGATTATATTTTATTGATCATGGCTTGCATGACTCATTTGCCTACTTTAGGTTCCCAATTCACTTGCTTTGTTGGTAGTTCTGCAAAATATATCTTCGTATTTTGTAGACTTCTTTTAGTCTTTAATCATATGACTGAAAGAAAAAGATACATTTTATTAATTCAGGTTTTAAAGCACCAGCAAGTTATTGATGAGCTGATGGCAGAAAACAAGAAGCTCCGAGAGATATTGGTAGAAGACCTGAAAATTCCACCCAGCAAGCTGCATGGTAGCTACTCAAGTAGAAGCTCTTCGCCTTGTACTGAATGTTTTGAGTGTCGTAGGAAACAAAGAAAACGATAGTTGAAAGTTGAAATTTGTTAGTAGTCCACTGAGGTCTATTCGTTGAAGCTTTTACCACAAATATTGTCAGTTCACCATTTTTTTAGGCAAGACTTAGGTTTAGATTTAGGAGACTATATCAGACCATAATCAATTTTCATTATACCTGGTAAAACCTAATAAAAAAAAATTCTTTAGAATGCAAAAATATTTGCTCACAGAGTTACGTGTGGTTCACTATAGACCGACACAATGAAGGTTTGTTCTATGCTTCTATGAATGACTTTCAAGAGCTCTGTCGGATGTGCATTTGTCTTTGTAGTGCTGTTTACAAATTTAGTATTTTGTTGGCTATTTTGCTGGTATCTGGACATGTAGTCACTATGATAGATACTTTCAATATTGCTAATTCTTATTGAAATTAAAGGAAACAGAATAATACATCTGTGCAAGTGAAACACTTGACAAAAAAACAGTTTTGCTCCTTGCGTTTGGTTCAATTTGTTTGAAAAATTTCGAACTCGAACTCGTTTATTAGATATCGAGTTCTGCTTGACTCGAATCACAGTCATATAGTCTACAGTCTAGAGTATCTCCAAGTGGAACCAAATGCTTTTACAGGACCTTTCATATGTAAACATCTCCCAGCGTTGTCACGAGTGGACACTCCCATTAGTATCATATTATTGACAATTTAACATCGTGCCTGTTTGGCACACCTTATTTTAGAGATTTATGGACTTATTTTCGGGTAAAATTTTTATATTTTGAAATTATTTTTTATACAAATATTTAATGTATGTTTGAAATTCAATAAGTTTCAAAAATAAGTTGGAAAGTTAGGAATCTCTAACTTTGTCTTAAAATAAGTTGACTTATTCGGAAAAAAAGTTTCCTCAAACACCCTTATAGTTTTATATAAGTGAAGAATGATGCAAATTTAAGATAATTTTATATAAGTAAATCGAATTTCATTCCACTTCTTTCATTTTTTCCTATATTTATCCAGTTTTTCCTCTAATAATCTTGGGAAGATTGAAGAAAGCTTATAAGTTTTTTGTTCACAACTTTTGTATTTTCTTTTTCATTGTTAAAATTCGAATCCACATCCAAATTTTCGAATATTCATTTTTAGTATCCGAATATTCGTTCGATTAACATCCAATATCTTACCGAATTTTCGGTAAGTGTGACTAGTGTGCGAGTAATAGAAACGCACGAGTTCATGGCACAGTGAAAAATAATAATATCTTAAAAATACAATTATTCGAAATAAACCCATAATAGTACTGTGTAGATTTTAGTTTGTTGGTGACCACTTTGGCCTGCCTCACATGAGTACTGGCTAATGAAATCTATATAACTGTTTTCTCCATGCCTGGTAGAAAACTACTGGCTAATGAAATCTATATAACTGTTTGCGCTTGTGGTGGATCATAAAGTTCTCCTTGTTGAAAGCAGGATGTAGAAATTAGAGTTGCATGTATAATAAGCTAGTTGTCTGTGATATACTCTATGTTATGTGAATACCTTGTACATGTGTATAAAGCTAATGAATTGCCAATATTTCAATGTTTTCAAATTGCATGAAATTGTATGTTTTTATGTCCGGATCATACAATTTCAATGTTCTTTACATTTAAGAAAATTACTTCTATTACATCTAATTAGCATTGCTATGTTTTAAGTGGTTTTGTGATGTACCTAGTCAAAACTTATTCTTTATATATTATATTTTTTGCTTTTGACTTAGTTTTTTAGTTGTGTGTGATAATATGGTTTAGCTATTTTAACATATTTTAATTTTAAAGCTATCAAACTAAAGGAGCGTAAAACTTTGTAAACTTTGTTATGCCATGTGCCATGTGTCTAAAGGAGTGTAGATTTTAGCTGTGTTCTCAAAATCGGATCGGACATCGAATCGAAAGTCCTACTGGTTACTGGTTCGATTGGTTCAACCGGTTCGACCAGTGGTTCAACCGGATGACGTCATAATTATGTAATATATAATTATAAATATATATTTAATTATATATATATATATATAATTATATAAATATATAATATAATCTGCAAAATTATGAATAATCTGCATTTTACTTAGAGTTAATATAATATAATATATAATATTATGAAAAATTATAAATATATAATATAAATTCAAATATAAAAATTTTACCCGAACCGGTTTTTTCTGATAAGCCAGTTTTTTTCTCATTAGCCGGTTTTTTTTTCTCATAAGCCGGTTTTTTCAGACCTCATAAATCGATTTTTTTTCAAAAAACCGGCCGCCGATCTGGTTCGGTACCGGTTTTTAGCCGATTCTGAGCGGTTCTTAACAGGAAAACCGGGAGACCGGTTTTAGGGGTGAACCGAACCGGACCTGCCACCGGTCAGCGGTTGGACCGGCTGAACCGGCCGGTCCGGTCCGGTTTTAATAACACAGGATTTTAGTTTGTTGGAGCCTACTTTAGCCTGCCATGTGTAGGTTGTTTTGCTATCTTTCTGCTGAAACATGGAACACTTCTTACCAATACCAGTAATGTGGACTTCATATATATAGTGTTGCTTGTCTAAAATCTATATTCAATATATATATATAAAGGAGGATAGCGGGAGTTTAGGTGACGCTCTAATATCGTCTCAATCGATTTTTCTAATTTTTTAGAATTTTAAACACTAATAAATATAAAAATATCAATTAGCATATTTGAAGTAGAATAGGTGTTCGAATTTATAAAGGAGAAGAGTTCGAATTTATAGGGAAGATATATGATTAGAAGTTCTATTGGAAGTATAATAAATATTTATAAGGCATACGATTAAAAGTTCTATTAGAAGTAGAATAGGAGTTCGAATTTATAGAGAATAAGAGTTCGAATTTATAGAAAAATTATATAAATAAAATTTCTACTAGAACTAGAATAGGTGTTTGAATATATAGAGCAGACATATAATTAAATATTTTATAGAAAGTACGATCTTCTTAAATTATATATTTTTTATATAAGTTAATTATACTTACATTAGAAAAATTTATTCATAAATTCAATACTATTGTCATGAAAAAAGTCACCGTATTTAAAAAGAAAAGAATTGATGTGTTAACATAATAAAAGAACAATGAGTAAAAGAACAATCTCATGCAGGAATCCTAAATAAATACAGGAATATCTATAATATAAAGAGAAAATAAGATGTGTTTTCATTTTCTAAAACTCCAAAAATTTTAGAAAATCTAGAGAAAGTATAAATTGGAATTCACTCTATTTTTTAGGTTTTGATTTCAAGGAAAAAAATTGTTGTGTAAGATAAGTATCATCAATAATATGTAATGAAGTTAGAATTTCGATCCCAAACGAGAGCGGCTCGAAACGTGTTTAACGGGAAGACGGCTCACTATAAAAGATTGTACTAGCTATTAAAATATCATATGATGTTAATTTTCAAAAAAAATATCATATGATGTTATAAATTTTGTTTTATTTTTAGGATTTGATTTTTATGGATAAACATTATCATACAAGTAATATATGTAAAAGTTATGTTTTTGGTCTTAACGAGAGAGCACATCAATAGTAAAAACTGTGCTTAACAAGAAAGCGGTTCATTAGATAAGACCGTATAAAAAATGTTTAAATATATAATTAATACATAAAATAAAATATTTTATTGGAAGTGGAATACGAGGACGGTGGAGACGTCTTATACGATTTTTGTAAACTATACATCTTTTTTCCTAGAAATCCTTTATTTTAACCTTTTTATACAAGTTAATTATACTTGCACTACAAAAATATATCCATAAATGTAATATTATTCCCGTAACGAAAAGTCTTCGTATTTTAATTTTTTTTGATATGTTAACATAACAGAAAGACATTCCCATGCGGAAACTGTAAATAAATACAAGAATATCTATAATATACAGAAAATATAAGATGTATTTTTATCTTTTAAAACTCCATAAATATTAGAAAGTTTAAAGAATATAAATATTGGAATTTACTCTCTTTATATAATGAAGTTAGAATTTCGGTTTCAAATAAGAGCGGCTCGAAACGTATTTAACGGGAAGACGGCTCGCTAGAAAAGATTGTATTAGCTATTAGAATTTGATACTAAAGTCATAATTTTTTTTATTTTTACGGTTCGATTTTATAGATAAAAAATATTATATTAGTCCTTATAATATATGTTAAAAAGTTGGGATTTCAGTTTTAACGAGAGAGCGGCTCAATCGAAAGAATCGTATTTAACAAGAAATTGATTCATTAGAGAAGATTATTTAATTACTAAAATTTAATATTAATATTATAATATAACGTAATGTATTGAATTTTTTTAAAAATATTGCAACGCCGCCGCGAAGCGCGGCTTTATCAACTAGTATCTTATAAAAGACGAAATATTAAAAGTTTTGATACGGTACGGTACAGTACTTACCTTATTTAAATAATAACTAACCAATTATCTTTTTAAACTATTGCCTTTTCTAAATAATTTTTTTTTCAAAAATATGGTCATTCAAATTAATAAATAAAATACTAATATTATAATTACTAAGTGATTCCTTTTTTCAACTAATTAAGGTAATATATTTTCTATATTTTCTAACTAAAATATCTCATTTTCTCATAAATAAAAAGAACCTTTTTCAACTACTACCTTTTTCTAAGTTTTCTAACTAAAATCTCTCATTTCCAAATATATGTTCGTTCTAATTAATGAAATAAATTAATAATATTATAATTACTAATAAATAATTGATTACCTTTTCCAGCTAAAAGGTACTATACTTTCTAAATTTTTTAATTATAATACCTCATTTTCAAACTTGATTTTTTTACTTAATTATGTTTACTTAAATATTTATTATTGGTAAAAACATGTTAGCTGCATTACTTACCTTATTTAAATAATAACTAACCAATTATCTTTTTCAACTATTACCTTATCTAACTTTTCTAACTAAAATCTTTTCTTTCAAAAAATATGGCCATTCAAGTTAATGAAATAAACTAATAATATTTAATTATTAATAACTAACTGATTAGCTTTTCTACTTAAAAGGTAATATCTTTTCTATATTTTCTAACTAAGATATCTCATTTTCTCCTAAATAATAACTAAACAATTACCTTTTTCAACTATTACCTTTTTCTAACTTTTCTAACTAAAATATCTCCTTTCCAAATACATGGTCGTTCTAATTAATGAAATAAACTAATAATATTATAATTACTAATAACTAACTAATTACGTTTTACAGCTAAAAAGTAATATATTTTTTTATATTTTTTAATTAAAATATCTCATTTTTAAACTTGATTTTTTTATTTAATTATGTTTAATTAAATATTTATTATTGGTAAAAATATGTAATTTTATTTTATAAAATAAAATAACGATGTTATAATTCCTAATAACTAACCAATTACCTTTTTCAGCTAAAACACATTATCATTTTTTTTAACTTTTTTGACTAGAACCTCTCCTTTCTAAAAATATCACGGGCCATTCTATTTGATGAAATAAATTAATAAAATTATAATTACTAATAACTAATTTGTTACCTTATTTCTATATTTTTTAACTAAAATATCCTATTTCAAATTTTCTTTTCTTACTCAATTATCTTTATTTAATTATTTGTTATTGGTAAAAATATGTTTCATTTTCTAACTTTTCTAACTAACATCCCTCCTTTCTAAAAAACTAATAAAATATTTGATGAAATAAACTAATAAAATTATAATTACTAATAACTACTCCCTCCGTCCCATTATATGTGAACCTTATTCCTTTTTGGAACGTCCCAAAAAGAATGAACCTATTATACTTACTATTTTTAAACACTACTTTTCACTATTACACCCACTATCTCATATATTTAACAATAAAAAATACTATTACACCCACTACTTTCCTCCACTATCTCAAATCTATTATTAAATATTAATAGGTTCCACCACTTTACCCACTTTTCAACTAACTTTACTCTTTTTTTACTACATTTTCTTAATCTCCGTGAAAGTCAAACCATGTCACATATTGTTGGACAGAGGGAGTAATTGATTACCTTTTCAGCTAAAACGTAATATTTTTTCTATATTTTCTAACTAAAATATCTCATTTGCAAACTTTCTTTTCTTACTTAAATATTTGTTATGTGTAAAAATGTGTTATCTTTTCTATCTTTTTAATAACTAATTAATTTCGTTTTTAAATAAAACATGTTATCTTTTATATTCTAAAAATACTACGGGCGTTTATATTTAATAAAATAAAATAATGTTATTATGATTACTAATAAATAACAAATTACATTTTCAGCTAAAACACGTTATCTTTAATATTTTCTCTTATTAAAACCTCTTCTTTTCCAATAGTATCACTGATAATTGTATTCAATAAAATGATACCATAATAATTGATAATTTACTGATTACCCTTTTCAAGTAAAACGTATCATCTTATCTATATCTTATAACTAAATTTTTCCTTTATTAGAAATGATATGACCAACACACACACACACACACGAATAAATCTATACTATTATTTTAAAGCCGAAATATTGAAGGTTTGTCGGTTTAGTTTTCGGTTTGTTTATCATAATTATTAAAATAAATAATAACATCATCATATAACTAATGGTAATTAGTCAATTACCTTTTTCACATTTACTTTTAGTAGAAAATATTACCTTTTATAAACACCTAAAAATATCAAATCGTATCATATCATCCAATAATTAATATTCCCTTTCTAATTAAAACATCTTACCTTTTTGATTTAAAACTAATTTTACAGTCATTAATATATACTCGAAAAAATCACACCATATTTTCCAATTATTAATAAAATATATTAAAACTTCGTATACGTTGTTTATAATAAGGAAACATTAGCATAATTTGTAAACATGAGTATATCAAATTATATTAAATTAAAATTAAAAAATTATTAAAAATATTGATTATATAAAAACATAATTGTAATATTAAATAAATTTATAACATAATAAAAGAAACTCGTGCATCGTACGGGCATTGAAAGTTTGTCGATTCAGTTCTCGGCACGATCATTCTAATTTTTAAAATAAATGATAAAATAAAATAATTAATGATAATTAGTCTATTGTCTGTTTTAATTTAAAGACATTTACTTTTAATTGATGATATGACCTTTAATAAATACCTAAAATATCGCATCTTGCAATCAATATTATTTCTTTTCTAACTTTCAATTTAAAACATAATCTTGCAATAATTAATATATACCCAATAATATCACATAATATTTCTAATCACTAACAAAATATAATAGAAATTTGTATATAAGGAAGAATGACTGTTAGAATTTTAGTACAAAATCATAAACGTTAGATCTAATGATTAGATATATTATATGATTAAATTAATTTACCAAATTATTATTAATCAAATTTATATAAAATTATTTAAATTAAAATTAAGATAAATTATTTAAAATAAAGATTATGTAAAAATATAATTGTAACATAAAAAAATTTATTTACATATCAAAAGAAATTCGTGCATCGCACGGGTTATAAGCTAGTAAGATTAAATTGCAAAATGCACTTCTTTGGTTCAGATCAAAGTCAGTTTAGTATATATACTTTTGGTAATTGCATATTACATCCCTCAATATATTTTCGCGCTGCATTGTGCATCTTTCGCCTAATTTTACCGAAAACCCAGGGACAATTTGGTAAATTCAGAATACTTAATTACATTTTGATCCTTAAAGTATGAAATGTTGCATACATGAATGCTTGAACAAAATTTTATACATTTTTACCCCGCACTCTAGAAATTGTACAATTCAACCCTTTTAATAAAAGTCAAAACTTTGATTTTTAACCCTATAAACGATATTTTCTAAAAACATTTAAAGAACAAACGTTTTTGAGAATGTAATGATTTTTCCGAAACTATAAATCTCATCAGAAACAAAATTATAACTAGTTGGGTGAAAGGCATATGACTCAGCCTATTTGTAGTTCGAGGATCCTAATCCAATTAAACTAGATTGTAATAAGTTATTTATCCTTCTGGATATGCATTTGCAACAGATGTGTGTTCCCTTTAGTATGCAACGGTAAAACATTATTTTTATGCACCTAATAATGTATTCCCAGATGTTTTTTCTAGCATGCTTGATTGGTTCTCCATATAACCATAGTCAAACATTTATGCACAAGAACAAAATCTTCTGAAATTTTAATATTTTCATTTGGAATTTCTTCTTGGGAAGAAGAAACAATTGATCAGAACCTTTAAATGTACCAAATCACTAGAAATAGTCCTGATACAGCAACTTAACGATATGCATTTGCAATAGATGTGCGTTCCCTTTTGTATGCAAGTCTGTTCCCTTTAGTATGCAAGTCTGCCTGTGAACTGATATACAAAAAACACAATGCCAAACATAAGATTTGAATATGACTGATACGTGATCCAAAAGCACAAACACGATACAGCAAACTATAAATTTTTGTTCATCCTTGTGCCTATAAACACAACATATAAACCACATATAAACACGATACAACAAACTATAAACACAACATATAAACCACATATAAACAAATGAACACAACATATAAACCACAGAATACCAACATATAAACACAACGTTTAGCACAATAAACACCGAACAAAAAACTATAGCTCTTGATGAATATAAAGGAAGGGTACCTGGAGTAGTGAAACAGAGTAGCTAAGCATATAAAGGAAGGGTACCTGGAGTACTGAAACACCGAACAAATCTCCTTCTCCAGTTTCGATCTCGACAATGTTCTCTAGTTGAGCCTTGAAAAGTAATTGGTATCTCACCATTGTCTCTTCTCTCTTCTTTCTTCTCTTTTTCCTTCTCTCTCTTTTTTCTTAGTCCAATGCTGTTGTTCTCAGATATAATAAGTTTACATAAATAACACTCCAATGTTAACATCGGTTGTACTATGAAGATCCCGGGGGGACCATTTCCATTATGAGTGTTCATTTAGTGTATACAAACAAGTGAGCACAATAAATTATTTAGCAAAAATTTTGAAAATTTAGCAAAAAAAAAAAAAAGAAAAAGTAAGCACAATAAACAAAGACTAAACAGAGTAGCTAACCTCCACCGAAATTCCAAACAAATTTCCTTCTCCTAGGGGGTCAACTTCATCCACATTCTCCAGCTGAGCAGTGAAAATCAAGTTATATTTCACCATTTTCTTCCTCACTCTCAATGTATATTTTCAGCTACTTATGTTATGTACTTAAGTTATGTAGCTTCAATGTTATGTTTGGGGAATACGAAAAGATGAGGGGGACCATTATTGGTTGATACTCGTATGATCAATGTGATGTGATATCTGGCCTCTGTACCATTTATAACGCCTTAGAAATTTCAGAATATTTAATTATTAAGAGTTATTTATTTTATTATTAAATGTGAATTATGTGGTGAGTGAATTGGTTGAGGAAGTATTATATTGTGGAATAATATTTGGAAGTCAGATTGATATTTTATAAGTGTTATGTAAGCCCGACTATTTTAATTATATTTTTGGGATTTATTTCCTATTTATTTGTGTTATAATTACCTTCTGTGAATTTTATAAAATTCTCGGGATTAGCAGAAATCCTGAAATCTTTTTCATTATTGATTTTATTAGTTTATATGGCTTTTAAAAAAATACTTGGTGAGTAATTTTTGGGTTTCGAGGATTTTAAATTGATTTTACGAATTATTTTCCAATTTAATGGTTTAATCTTGTAAAATTCATATTTAATTCGTTATTAATCCTAAAAATATTTTAAAAATATGAGAGTAATCGTAATTTTACATTCTTTATTTTAAAATTTTAAAAGATAATATTCCATCTATTTTGTGTTTAATTTTGATTTTTCAAATTATCTTATGAATTTTTTTATTTAAGGAGTTAATGAAAAAGTTTTTTTAAAAGGAAAGTTTCCCCAAATCCAGAGTAGTTAAATCCCTAAATTGGCATACCAATTCATTTTTCATCCGGTTCTCTCTCGAACAATCACGAGACTTCTCTTCTCTCTCCCCTGTGGAAACTCTCGAGCTCTTCTCTCCATTACTTCGAAAAAAATCTCTCGGTTGGTTCCTCTCCCTCACGAACTAATTAGCTACTCATGTAAGCTTGTTGCTGAGAGTGGTACCAGTTCGTCTCTTCCTTTGATTGCCCAAAAGTCTGGTCTCTGTGTGTACTTGTGTATATGTTCGTGTATCATATGCCATGGCTGTGTACTGTATGTGCTGAGCGCGAGTTTTGTTGGGGTGTGTGTGTAAAACGGCGTGTGTATGGAGGAGTGTGTGTGTTTGGCGATAGTGTGTGTGTGTATGTGTCGAGTTAGTGTGTGCGTGTGTGTGTGTTAACAGTGATGTGGTGTGTGTGTGTTAATCATGGAAATGAAGTGTGTGTGGGTATATGGTTAGCAGAGTGATTGGTTCTGGTGGTGAATTCTTGTGTTCTGTTCTGGGCTTTTCCGATTACATGACTCGGTTGTGTGGTCCTTGTTGTGTTAGGGTCGAAATTGTGATGCTTGATTGCAGTTACGATGATGAAATTATTTGTTTAATTAACTGTGGTGATTACAAGCTCAGTTAATGCATCTCTAAATTCGAATTACTGGAATATTATTTGATTATTTTCGTGATATAATTGTGAAATATTCGAATCAATAGTAAGTGTGAAATTTCGAGTTGGAAACCCTAAATTAGGGCACCCTCGGGATTTTGCCCCCTCGACAATGATTTAGTTTGAGTCGAGGGTAAAACGGCGATGATGATTATTTTCTGAGCCAAAAATTATTTAATAATTAATATTTGCTATTTATCTAATCAATTGTAATTTATTATCGAGTTAGTATTAATTGCTTAAATGGTATTAAATTATGAATCGGAGGATTGTAAATGCAAATCGAGATGTGAATTGGGATTGAATACTAATTGTGGATTTGATTAGTAATTGAGATTTGTGTTGGTTGTGTCGGCTGTATCCCGACTGGCAGTCCCCCGTATAAAGGGGATGCCGTCAAAATTTTTCTAAAATATATTAAAATCATTTCTTGAAAACGAGTATGTATAATTATATAACTTATATGAGTTGTGAGTCGGGCTTCATATTTTAAAATCTATGTGGTATGTGCTTACGTGGCTATATGATTAAATACTTTTGTCTGTAGCTTATGTATTGATATTATATGATTAAATAAGCATAAATTAGGGAACTATTCGCAGGGGTAGACTAAGTGGAATGTTTATATTGCTTAGCGAGTATTAAACGGGATTCTGAAATAGTGTTATATTGTGTGTAGATTCCGTGGATAAAGGGAAGGCTAAAGCTGAGGACGTAAAGACACTTCGGATTCTGTGATTTTCTAGTTAAGGCAAGTAAATTGCTTCAATTACCTTTCAAATGAGTTATGATTATAGAAACCTGATTCATATGTTTATTTAAATTACTCTTGCTATAATTGTTCTGTTAATTTCCCGAAATTGCGAATACATAATGGTTATACCCCAAATTGATTCTACTGAATTGTTGATTCTTTTAGTGAATTGATTACATCCATATTCCCTTGCAAGCATATTGTTCCACTCTCTTTCAAGTAAACCGCTTCACTTATATTTCCAGCGAATTATGATTATCATAACTTGATTCTTATGTAATTGATTTATCCTTGATATAATTGCTCTGATAATTTCCATTAATTATGAATATTCAATTGTTATACCCCAGGTTGGCTATATCGTTTTTGTTAATCCTTTTTGTGACTTGACTTAAATCAATACCCCTTTTTGCCATATCGAACTTGTTGATATTTAATTCAGAGATTACCCAACCTTGTTTTATTTGGTGAAATTGAGATGTTAACCTGGAACGAAAGTGTCCAGGGTGTTTGGCAGTTGAGGTAGTCGATTGTTCCGACACCTAATGTTTAGTTAGGATTGGACTGTTAGTTTTTTTAAAATGTGGACCGTAAGGGTCGGACCAGATTCGTGGTCAGAAATGATTAAGGCCAATGTGTGCCGTGGATCCATTAAAGGACATTGCTGTGTGCGTTTGTCCGGGGTTAGTGCGTGACTGATCAGCAGCCTAACCTTATAATTGTTTTATTTAAAAAATGCATGATAGTCCAATCCTCTTCTATTTTATGATTCAGACAAAAGATGAACCTTTAATTGAGCTATATATATTGTTGATTGTTAATTCTCGAAAATCTTGCAGACATGTCAGTTGTTGATGTTATAATTTTATACATATATACTTGCTGAGCATTTTGGCTCACTTGCTTGCTAATTCTGTTTCCTCAGCTAAGCCAGAAGATGTCTAGAAGAAGTGGCCCGTCTGGTTGGGGTAGTCACCGAGGCAGTCAGAGGGTCGAGGTGGTTGGTTGGGTAGTGACATATACCTTGGTTTATATTATATCTGTATTTGTAGGCAGATTATCATATTTAATGGGTTGTATATTATTTGATTCAGATCTGGGTTGTAATAGCTATTGATAGTTGTTTCATACAGTGACCTGTGTGCGGTCTGGGTTGTTATGGTTTTATTTTCTTATGGATTAGTATAACTTGTGCTTGTGGACTGTTTTTAGTTCTACTTAGTTGTTTGAGCAGGTGGTTAGTTCGGTTTATGATTACTTCATGCCGAAATTTCTAAAATTTCTCCTATATTAATGTTTAATTGAGTATAAAAGTTTATTATTATTATTGTTGGCAAGTGAGGGTGTTACAAGTTGGTATCAGAGCCACAGGTCACAGTCACTGAAACAATTAGGTGGGGAGTCGGGGTAGAGTTATGAGAAAGGGTAGGATTGTTTCGTGAGAGATAGGAAGTCTAATTATATATATATGTATACTTCAGGCACCTGCTTCTGGTTCCGATTCAGACCCGGACGAGGATCCGGAAGGAGGGGCTTCTGTACCGCAGCAGATTTCCCCAGGGGTTATGCAGCCGTTCGTAGGATCGCAGGGCTCAGTGAATGGGCCAGCATACCAGTATACTCCTCAGCCTGTCCCATATCATGTGTACGAGCGAGTGGCCCGAGAGAGGGACTATCTCTTAGGGCAGATGGCAGAGTGGAGGGCTATGAGGGCTGGGGAGGAGGATCGGGCTAGAGATAGAGATAGAGCGGTGGCTGAGCTGGAGGAGGTCCGGAGGCGAGTACGAGCTCTTAGACGTGTTGTCATTAGGCGGGGACGGATGAGATCCCGAGATGAGCCGGCATTTGTGACACAGCAGGTGACCCTAGGTCTGGTGACGGCAGAGCTGGAGAGCATTTTGGGATCAGCTTGGCGGGGAGAGTCGGATGACGATGATGACCAGTGATGATTAGAGTAGTATGATGATGTGGTATTTAGAGGCATATTATGGCAGTAGTAGTACGTCAGGATTTGCAGTGCGACCAGTTTTGTTGTATATATCGGTTGTACTGTGACTAGATGTTAGCAGTCTTCTCTTTTAGTATTATGTTGTACCCTTATCGAAGCGTTGTTCTTACGCTTGTATCAGATCTATCTATATATGTCATTATCACTTTCGCAGAACTGTGTTAAATTTCCTTATACTGTCATTTACTTAAGCATCCTATTTACTGCTCGTTTCATATTTATCTTCAGCATCATTTCCTTCTAGCATAGTTTTTACTTTCGATACTATATTTGACCTTAGCATTATGACTATTGTTTCTTTATTGCACCTACTGAACGTCTGTGAATATCTTGTGTAACCTTGGATTGATATCCTATTGCGCCCTGTGAATCAGTTGTTGATCGGAATTTTGGCTGGAGATCTTGAATTACTCTTCAGCAATATATGCATTGTTTGTTTAAGTTGGATCATTTTGAGCTATTATTTTATGAACCTGAATCTAATATAATTGTTCATTGATTTCAGAAATATGCCACCCAAAAAGAAGAAACAAAATACCCGAACCCCCGATCAGGGGGAGCAAGCTAATCCACCTCCTGTTGGTCAGATGGACCCTGCCTTAGCACAAATATTACAAACTCTTGTTCAGCAGACTGCTACTCTGGCACAGCAACAGCAGCAATTACAGCAGCAGTTGTTGGCTCAACAGCAACAACAGCAACAACAGCAACAACAGCAACAACAGCAGCAGCAGCAGCAGCCACCTGTTCCTCCGGTGGTTACTTTTAAGTCTTTCCAGGCAGTAAAACCTTCTGAGTTTAAAGGGACAGCGGACCCGGTGGAGGCGAGATCTTGGTTAAAAGAGATGGAAAAAGCCATTGCACTGGTGGGGGTCCCAGCAGACAAACAAACTGAATATGTAAGTTATTTCTTGAAGAATGAAGCTACTTACTGGTGGGAGTCGGTGAAGATGTTGGAAGCTACTGAGGTGATTCCTTGGGAGAGGTTCACAGAGCTATTTTTGGAAAAGTATTTCCCCGACTATATGAAAGACCAGATGGAGATGAAGTTTTTGGAGCTGAAACAGGGGAAAATGTCGGTGACAGAATATGAAACCAAGTTTACGGAACTAGCTAGGTTTGCTCCAGCCTATGTGGACACGGAAAGGAAGAAGGCTAAGAGGTTTCAACAAGGATTGAAACCGTGGATTCGTACTAAACTAGCAGTTTTGGAGTTGGAGACTTATGCAGCAGTGGTGCAAAAGGCCATGATAGCTGAAGGAGAAAGCGAATTATACTTCAAGGAAAAAGAAGGAAAGAAGAGAAAGGCTGGGTCAATGGGGGAACGACAAGAGCAAGGCAGTTCTCATAATGTGCCAAATAAAAAGCCAGGATTCCAGCCAGGAAAGTATGGGAACCCCAAGAAGCCGGGATCAGGGAATGGGGGCCAAGGAAATAGAATTCAAGATGCGAGTCAACAGAAATTGGTTAGGCCACCCTTGGCAGAATGCAAAACTTGTGGGAAGAGGCATCCGGGGGTGTGTACAAAGTTGGAGGTGACGTGTTTCAAATGTAATAAAAAAGGTCATTATGCTCGGGAATGCAAGGCAGGAATTGTGTGTCACCGTTGTGGGAAGTCAGGACATATAATGAAAGACTGTAAAGTACCTGTAGTGAAACCTCCAGTTCTGGCTAATCCAATACTGCAAGCAATTGAAGCACCCCCAACATCAAGTATCAGACCAGTGGCGAGGACTTTCAACATGACTCTGAACGAAGCTATTAAGAATTCGGATGTGGTAGCAGGTACGCTCCCTGTAAATTCTGTTCAAGCTAAAGTGTTAATTGATTCCGGGGCTACGAAATCCTTTATATCCAAAGAATTTGTTCAAAAGTTAAATTGTGAGGTATGCATGTTACGTGAAGCTATAGTTATAGAAATAGCTAATTCAGAACGAATTCCGGTGACTCAAGTGTGTCCTCGTTGCAAGATTGATATTTCAGGGCATTGTTTTTACGCTAATTTGATACCCTTTCAGTTAGGTGAATTTGATGTTATCTTAGGAATGGATTGGTTAACAGAGAATAATGCCCAAATTGATTGTAAGAATAAGAAGGTGATCCTTAAACCCTTTGATAATGTAGAAGTTACCTTTAGGGGTCAGAGGCAGACTAGGAGATTTTTGTCGATCATTCAAACAAAGAGGTTGCTGAGGCAAGGATGCGAGGGCTATATGGCTTATGTCATGGATACTAGTCAAGAGGTGCCTAAAATAGAGGAAATTCCAGTGGTGAATGAATTTCTTGATGTTTTTCCGGATGAACTTCCCGGTTTACCTCCGGATAGAGAAATAGAATTTACCATCGATTTAGCCCCCGGAACTGAACCAGTGTCAAAGGCTCCCTATCGAATGGCACCCGTAGAGATGAAGGAATTGGCAGTTCAATTGCAAGATCTTCTGGAGAAAGGTATTATTAGACCTAGTGTATCGCCGTGGGGAGCTCCGGTATTATTTGTAAAGAAGAAGGATGGAAGTATGAGACTGTGTATCGATTATCGGGAATTAAATAAGTTGACCATTAAGAATAAATACCCTTTGCCAAGAATTGACGATTTATTTGATCAATTAAAAGGAGCAACTTGTTTCTCGAAGATTGATTTGCGGTCAGGATATTTTCAATTAAAGATTAGACCGGAAGACGTTCCAAAAACAGCGTTTCGAACTAGGTATGGGCACTACGAGTTCTTAGTGATGGCCTTTGGGCTAACTAATGCACCAGCAGCATTCATGGACCTAATGAATAGAGTCTTCAAGAAGTATTTGGATAAGTTTGTGATTGTGTTTATAGATGATATTCTGATATACTCGAAGACCGAAGAAGAGCATGCAGGGCATTTGAGAATAGCCTTAGAAACGTTGAGGAAAGAGAAATTGTATGCGAAATTTTCTAAGTGTGAGTTTTGGTTGAAAGAAGTGCAGTTTTTAGGGCATGTCATCAGCAGTGAAGGGATTAAGGTGGATCCTGCTAAAATTGAAGCCGTGATGAATTGGGACCGACCTAAAACACCCACAGAGGTTCGAAGTTTCTTAGGATTGGCGGGATATTATCGAAGATTTGTTCAAGACTTTGCGAAGATAGCCACCCCACTAACGAAGTTGACAAGGAAGAATGAAAAGTTTGTGTGGAATGAGAAATGTGAGGAAAGTTTCCAGGAACTGAAGAAGAGATTGGTGACTGCACCTGTATTGACACTTCCAGATGAAAAAGGAAATTTTGTGATCTACAGTGATGCATCTCACAAAGGGTTGGGATGTGTACTAATGCAGCACGGTAAGGTAATTGCTTATGCTTCGAGACAATTGAAACCTCACGAGCAGAAATATCCTACTCATGACTTAGAATTAGCCGCGATTGTTTTCGCCTTGAAGATTTGGAGACATTATCTGTATGGGGAAAAGTGTGAAATTTACACGGACCACAAGAGTTTAAAATATATTTTCACCCAGAAAGAGTTAAATATGAGACAGAGAAGATGGTTGGAATTACTCAAGGATTATGATTGTACTATCAACTATCATCCTGGGAAGGCGAACGTGGTGGCGGACGCTTTAAGTAGGAAGGAGAAAATCAGTATGTTGACAATGCCGGAGGAATTATACAAAGAGTTTGAAAGATTGGAGATAGAGGTGTGTATGCCTGCAAGTAGTACAGATACGGTGTACACTATGACGTTTCAGCCAGAATTGTTAGAAAAGATTCGCAGATGCCAGGAGGAAGTCATGAGCGGAGATGTGAACAAGTTAACAGGTGAGGAAATATGCACACAGGTAGATGACAAGGGGATATTAAGATTTTCTTCACGTATTTGGATACCCAATGTGACAGAGTTGAAGAATGAGATCCTACAGGAAGCCCACAGTTCGAAATATTCGATTCATCCAGGAAGTACGAAAATGTATCGAGATTTGAAAAGAAACTTCTGGTGGCCGGATATGAAGAGAGATATTGCTGAATGGGTAAGTAAATGTTTGACCTGTCAGAAAGTAAAAGCAGAACATCAAAGGCCAAGTGGGATGCTACAACCATTAGAGATTCCCGAGTGGAAATGGGAACATATTGTAATGGACTTTGTGGTTGGATTGCCAAGGACGAGAGCTAATCATGATGCTATCTGGGTAATTGTTGATCGATTAACGAAATCTGCCCACTTTCTTCCAATAAATGAGAGGTTTTCATTAGACAAATTAGTTCATCTATACATAAAAGAAATTGTGGTGCGACATGGAGTTCCAGTATCAATAGTCTCAGATCGAGATCCAAGATTTAATTCGAGATTCTGGAGAAGTTTTCAAGAATGTTTGGGCACCGAATTAAGAATGAGTACTGCTTACCATCCTCAGACTGACGGTCAGAGTGAAAGAACGATTCAAACAATTGAAGACATGCTCCGAGTTTGTGCATTGGATTTTGCAGGAAGTTGGGATGAACACTTGCCGTTAGTGGAATTTTCATACAATAATAGCTTTCATGCTAGTATCGGTATGCCACCGTATGAAGCATTATATGGACGAAAGTGTCGATCTCCAGTATATTGGGAAGAAGTTGGCGAGCGAAAGATACTCGGACCTGAGTTAGTGCAGCAAACCAAGGAAGTAGTCCAACTTATTCAGAAACGGTTAGTGACAGCTCAGAACCGACAGAAGAAGTATGCTGATTTGGCCAGAAAGAACATGGAATTCGAAGAAGGAGAGCAAGTACTGTTGAAAGTATCTCCGTGGAAAGGGTTAGTAAGATTTGGCAAGAAAGGGAAATTAAGTCCAAGATTTGTTGGGCCTTTCGAGGTATTGAAGAAAGTCGGGAAAGTCGCCTACGAGTTAGCTTTACCGCCTCATATGCAACATATCCATAACGTGTTCCATGTATCTATGCTTAAGAAGTACCATCTGGATTCTAAACATGTCATTGAATATGAGCCGATAGAGATTCAGCCAGATTTATCTTATGTGGAGCAGCCTATCAAAATACTAGATCGAAAAGAAAAGGTTTTGAGGAATAAAACAATTCCTATAGTAAGAGTTTTGTGGAGAAACCCCAAGGTGGAAGAATCAACTTGGGAGTTGGAAAGCGATATGCTGGAAAAGTATCCTCAATTATTCTCTTAGGTGATTCTGGGGACAGAATCCTTTTAAGGGGGGAAGGTTATAACGCCTTAGAAATTTCAGAATATTTAATTATTAAGAGTTATTTATTTTATTATTAAATGTGAATTATGTGGTGAGTGAATTGGTTGAGGAAGTATTATATTGTGGAATAATATTTGGAAGTCAGATTGATATTTTATAAGTGTTATGTAAGCCCGACTATTTTAATTATATTTTTGGGATTTATTTCCTATTTATTTGTGTTATAATTACCTTCTGTGAATTTTATAAAATTCTCGGGATTAGCAGAAATCCTGAAATCTTTTTCATTATTGATTTTATTAGTTTATATGGCTTTTAAAAAAATACTTGGTGAGTAATTTTTGGGTTTCGAGGATTTTAAATTGATTTTACGAATTATTTTCCAATTTAATGGTTTAATCTTGTAAAATTCATATTTAATTCGTTATTAATCCTAAAAATATTTTAAAAATATGAGAGTAATCGTAATTTTACATTCTTTATTTTAAAATTTTAAAAGATAATATTCCATCTATTTTGTGTTTAATTTTGATTTTTCAAATTATCTTATGAATTTTTTTATTTAAGGAGTTAATGAAAAAGTTTTTTTAAAAGGAAAGTTTCCCCAAATCCAGAGTAGTTAAATCCCTAAATTGGCATACCAATTCATTTTTCATCCGGTTCTCTCTCGAACAATCACGAGACTTCTCTTCTCTCTCCCCTGTGGAAACTCTCGAGCTCTTCTCTCCATTACTTCGAAAAAAATCTCTCGGTTGGTTCCTCTCCCTCACGAACTAATTAGCTACTCATGTAAGCTTGTTGCTGAGAGTGGTACCAGTTCGTCTCTTCCTTTGATTGCCCAAAAGTCTGGTCTCTGTGTGTACTTGTGTATATGTTCGTGTATCATATGCCATGGCTGTGTACTGTATGTGCTGAGCGCGAGTTTTGTTGGGGTGTGTGTGTAAAACGGCGTGTGTATGGAGGAGTGTGTGTGTTTGGCGATAGTGTGTGTGTGTATGTGTCGAGTTAGTGTGTGCGTGTGTGTGTGTTAACAGTGATGTGGTGTGTGTGTGTTAATCATGGAAATGAAGTGTGTGTGGGTATATGGTTAGCAGAGTGATTGGTTCTGGTGGTGAATTCTTGTGTTCTGTTCTGGGCTTTTCCGATTACATGACTCGGTTGTGTGGTCCTTGTTGTGTTAGGGTCGAAATTGTGATGCTTGATTGCAGTTACGATGATGAAATTATTTGTTTAATTAACTGTGGTGATTACAAGCTCAGTTAATGCATCTCTAAATTCGAATTACTGGAATATTATTTGATTATTTTCGTGATATAATTGTGAAATATTCGAATCAATAGTAAGTGTGAAATTTCGAGTTGGAAACCCTAAATTAGGGCACCCTCGGGATTTTGCCCCCTCGACAATGATTTAGTTTGAGTCGAGGGTAAAACGGCGATGATGATTATTTTCTGAGCCAAAAATTATTTAATAATTAATATTTGCTATTTATCTAATCAATTGTAATTTATTATCGAGTTAGTATTAATTGCTTAAATGGTATTAAATTATGAATCGGAGGATTGTAAATGCAAATCGAGATGTGAATTGGGATTGAATACTAATTGTGGATTTGATTAGTAATTGAGATTTGTGTTGGTTGTGTCGGCTGTATCCCGACTGGCAGTCCCCCGTATAAAGGGGATGCCGTCAAAATTTTTCTAAAATATATTAAAATCATTTCTTGAAAACGAGTATGTATAATTATATAACTTATATGAGTTGTGAGTCGGGCTTCATATTTTAAAATCTATGTGGTATGTGCTTACGTGGCTATATGATTAAATACTTTTGTCTGTAGCTTATGTATTGATATTATATGATTAAATAAGCATAAATTAGGGAACTATTCGCAGGGGTAGACTAAGTGGAATGTTTATATTGCTTAGCGAGTATTAAACGGGATTCTGAAATAGTGTTATATTGTGTGTAGATTCCGTGGATAAAGGGAAGGCTAAAGCTGAGGACGTAAAGACACTTCGGATTCTGTGATTTTCTAGTTAAGGCAAGTAAATTGCTTCAATTACCTTTCAAATGAGTTATGATTATAGAAACCTGATTCATATGTTTATTTAAATTACTCTTGCTATAATTGTTCTGTTAATTTCCCGAAATTGCGAATACATAATGGTTATACCCCAAATTGATTCTACTGAATTGTTGATTCTTTTAGTGAATTGATTACATCCATATTCCCTTGCAAGCATATTGTTCCACTCTCTTTCAAGTAAACCGCTTCACTTATATTTCCAGCGAATTATGATTATCATAACTTGATTCTTATGTAATTGATTTATCCTTGATATAATTGCTCTGATAATTTCCATTAATTATGAATATTCAATTGTTATACCCCAGGTTGACTATATCGTTTTTGTTAATCCTTTTTGTGACTTGACTTAAATCAATACCCCTTTTTGCCATATCGAACTTGTTGATATTTAATTCAGAGATTACCCAACCTTGTTTTATTTGGTGAAATTGAGATGTTAACCTGGAACGAAAGTGTCCAGGGTGTTTGGCAGTTGAGGTAGTCGATTGTTCCGACACCTAATGTTTAGTTAGGATTGGACTGTTAGTTTTTTTAAAATGTGGACCGTAAGGGTCGGACCAGATTCGTGGTCAGAAATGATTAAGGCCAATGTGTGCCGTGGATCCATTAAAGGACATTGCTGTGTGCGTTTGTCCGGGGTTAGTGCGTGACTGATCAGCAGCCTAACCTTATAATTGTTTTATTTAAAAAATGCATGATAGTCCAATCCTCTTCTATTTTATGATTCAGACAAAAGATGAACCTTTAATTGAGCTATATATATTGTTGATTGTTAATTCTCGAAAATCTTGCAGACATGTCAGTTGTTGATGTTATAATTTTATACATATATACTTGCTGAGCATTTTGGCTCACTTGCTTGCTAATTCTGTTTCCTCAGCTAAGCCAGAAGATGTCTAGAAGAAGTGGCCCGTCTGGTTGGGGTAGTCACCGAGGCAGTCAGAGGGTCGAGGTGGTTGGTTGGGTAGTGACATATACCTTGGTTTATATTATATCTGTATTTGTAGGCAGATTATCATATTTAATGGGTTGTATATTATTTGATTCAGATCTGGGTTGTAATAGCTATTGATAGTTGTTTCATACAGTGACCTGTGTGCGGTCTGGGTTGTTATGGTTTTATTTTCTTATGGATTAGTATAACTTGTGCTTGTGGACTGTTTTTAGTTCTACTTAGTTGTTTGAGCAGGTGGTTAGTTCGGTTTATGATTACTTCATGCCGAAATTTCTAAAATTTCTCCTATATTAATGTTTAATTGAGTATAAAAGTTTATTATTATTATTGTTGGCAAGTGAGGGTGTTACACCATTGATGAGTTGCTGCTGCTGTTCGCCGCCTAGACCTTTTTTAGAATTATTTACTGTCTACGACTCCAATAACTGACTGTTACAATTTTTTCAAATTATATACATCAATATTCATTGTTCAAATAATATATATGTTTTATCTACATATAATTTCTTTGATTTATTAAGCTCATATTTTAGATAAATTTTTGGGGAAAAAAATTGAATTCTCTACCACTTCTATTAGAATTATTTATATTTTATTTATCTCAACTCCATTGCCTTGATTAATATGGTCTCTGAGCAGTGGTCAATGGTAGTCTTGGTCAGTTTCAAGTTCACATGACATATTTGCTATGACATATTTGTTGCATAGTTTTGCTTTCAATAATCATTAGCCGGTTATGTTCACACTTAATAAAAAAGTATAACAATAAATATTAAGAAAAAGAAGAAGTTACGCATGTGACATTGATGGTTGATAAATATTAGGATTTTTTCAAAAATTTGTACATTTCATATATAAAATAATAAATATATGTTGTTCACCTATAAATTTCTTAAATTTATCGAAATCACATCTAAAACAAGTTTCGGCAAAAAATTTGAAGACTCTAGCATATCTCATTTCTTCATGCTTTACCTTTTATCTTAGCTCCATGATTGGATGCTATTTGTTGGTTTAAGCTTGCCTATTTCTTTCTGGCAGAGGTCTTCTCATTAAAATTTAAGAAGTAGATTGTGCTCAAATGTGTCTATACAATATCAATGAGGAGTTTGTCAATTGAAATATTGGTCCTTTTGTTTTCAATGAGGAGTATCCGAATGAAACATGCCATGATTTTATTCGTGAAATTATATGTATGCACGAGTGATTCATCTCATTTATATGAGAATACATTTTTTGATAATTTAACATTTAGGAACCGTTCGGAACAATTTTAAAGACTCGCATTTCTCTAAAATAAATGAAGATGAAATAGCCTACAGGGTTCAACTGTAAAGATCTTTTGCGGGGACCACTAAACGCTTCGCTAGACAGTTTTGTGCTATAAGGAGTAATTATAAAGCCGCGTATACGTATTCAAAGAAAGCTCCATCTTGTCCCATTGTATCCCATTTGCTTTTCCCCCCCTGATTCTACCTTATATCTTGTTCACAATTTTACTCTTTCTTCATCAATTTAATAATAATATACTAACATTCAAATTTATGATCCTATAACTAATATTTTAAAAGAAAACATTTCAAAAACTTAAGAATACATTAAAAAAGGAATAATTAATGAAAGATTAGAAGATGTGAAAATACTACTTTGGACTAGGAATATACGTCTTGGTCTTGTCTTAGTCCCATGCTCTTGTTGTTGTGTGATATACATTGCTTATACAAAAATAATATTTGTTTCCAATGTTCAATGAATACCATTAAGATCCTATGGGGGGAGGGGGAGCAATGCCATCATCGTTGTTCATTTATACTCCTGTATCAGACTATATTGTGTGTCATACTTTATGCTCTCCAAGTCTTTTTATTCACAGCCTGTGAGAACACATCAAGATCATCAGCTTGCTTCATTTACACATCCAAGTTTTTACTACCACAATTTTTCTTGGTCACTACACAAATTGATTTAATTTTGTGACTGTAGGCTGTAGCGAGAGAGTTAATTAATTAACAATAGCAATACATAAAAATAAAACTAAAAGGAATGGAAAAAAATAGGATAAAAAAGATGACACCAATTAAAATGGAAAATATATTTATTCTGAAGTCGGAAAAGGAGAGTAAATTTATTCTATGCTATAAAGATATGGGAGGGACCATTGGCTTGATTAATATCTTGGTGAATAGAGGGTAGTACTAGTAGTTCTGTGATAGTACTTGTAAAATAATTACATCTGGTTGGCAGCTGTTAGTCCATTGCTACAATTCGTAAATTCATTTTCAAGTTTGTCAACTTCTGTATGTTAATGACAAAAATATCCTCAAAACTTGTTCTAATTCATCTCTGATTTCACATAGGAGGGTCAAGCGTATTTAACTGTCATTTATGTTTCGATATTATTTAATCATAAATTTAAAATTGTATATACCTATTTAGATGCAAGAATTAAGCGCCAAATAGGCACCACTATATCCACTTCATGTTTTCATTCTACGGCGCAACAATATTGTTAGTGGAATGAGTGTTCGGATACTAAAAATGAATAATCGAAGATTTCAACGAGTATTCGAACTTTAACAAAGAAAAAGAAAATAGAGAATAAATGTAGAAGAAAATTAATGCTAGATGCTTACTCCTATTTATTTAGGAGTGTGCTACTATGAACATTTGTTTGGGACCATGTCCTTGCATGAGCTGTAGCTTTTGTTTGATTCGGATTTTTGAATATTTCAATACATTGAAATTTTCTTTTGTTTGATTCGTATTTGTGAATATTTCAATACATTGAAATTTTTCTATTTAATACTAATACGACATTAAAGATATTAACGATCAAATATATGCATTGATAAATATGTACAATCCAAACAGGAAAAGTAATAAGAGACGGAGGAAATATTATTATACAAATCAATCAACTATGATGTTACTCGAACAAATATTCGAATACTAACAATGAGAACTTGAAGTATCAACAAGTATTTGAAATTTGACAACGAAAAAGAAAATAGAGAATAGGTGAATGAAGAAAGTTAATGGTGGGTGCTTTATTTTACTTTGAAGATTTGTAGGGGACCATAAAAGTCATTAATGTCCGTGCTTGAGTTCGGAGTAGTTGCAAGTAGTAATTCTATCATCAATCCACGCGGCATTTTAATCAGAATAGTACAGCATGCTTTTTCTCCCCCTGTTCCCTAGTATTCAATCAGAAGTAATTTGTTTCCCAATTTTGGTTCCCATTGTTGTGGTCCACTGCTTTTCGCCGCCTACAAATACAATACAGGAGAAGCAAAGCTCTATCTTGTCCCTAGTAGCTCATTTATTCTTTTTTTCCAGAGTTTACCCTTCGAATTCCTTCACAATTTCTCTTCCTCTATCAATTCATTCCAGCTCCATCGAAAGGTTGTTCGAAACTGAAACCAAGTCGAATTTAATTCAAGTCCACTACATATGTCCCAGTTAATTGATATCACTAGAAAAATCGAATTTTCTATGAATGGATTAAAATACGAACATGAATTCGCATCTTCATTTTTTTTTTACTAGAAGTCTCCTACTGTTTCTCTTTGTCCCTGTCATCTCATTATTTCGTTTTCACCTTTCTACCCTTTAGCTGGCTTCATAGGAGTACATCTTTCCTTAGGGTAGTGATAATTTTTTCTTTTTTTACCGACACTCTTGATACGAGATTTTATAGATTTAAAAATGAGCCTTCTCGTCAAAACTCAAAAACATTGCCCTAAAAATTTGTGGAACCTTCTTTAACTTAATCATTTGATTTTCTCAAGTGGCCATCAATATCTAAAAAATTTTTTAATTCTTTTTCCCTCAATAACTATACCACATATTAACTCAAATATGCTCTTTTTGTTTTGACAGGGTGTGGATTGTATGTAGAGTGAAAACGAATTAATGTAACTAAGATTTTGAACCCAACTCAGCTTATTCCACAATTAAAATTATTTGTATAAAATTGACCTCTTTTTAGTTTGCAAGAACATCGAATTTGACATCCCTCCTCAAAAATCTAATGATAATGGATAATTATCCATTATCAATATTCAACTTCAAATTTTTATTAAATAGTATATAATTATAGAGGTATCTTTTAGTCTCCTGTATCACAGTATGTCTTGAGTTCAGGTTTAAGTACATAAATTATAATTAAATAGTATATAATTAAATAATATATAATTATAGAGGTATCTTTTATTAAATAGTATATAATTATACTATTTAATAGTATATAATTATAGAGGTATCTTTTAGTCTCCTGTATCACAGTATGCCTCCAAGGGATCTCATTCTAGGCCTCTAGGCTTCTCATGCTAGCCCGGCCTCGAGATCGCATCTACAGGGATCGCGTCGCGTATAACTTCCCTCCAATAGATCGCCTCGCTATTACCTCCCTCCAAGGGATCGCTTCGCACTATTATTACATCTACATACTAAACGAGATCGCTATCTCATTCTCCAATGGAAGATTCATAGCTAGGCCCCTCGAGGTCACATGAGTATCTATACACTTGGGTTCGCTTCGCATGACTAAGCCCCTCGAGGTCGCATGCCAGGTCCTTTCTACTTCTCTACTAGCCTCGCTTGAGAGGCCTCGACTCTAACCATGCGAGACCATTTGCTTCCTTCTTTGGACCATTGATCATGGATAGAATTGATGACTCATCGCCACATCAGCCCTAAAATGAGTGGGCTTGGGCCATGACTTATCTACTAAAACCCTAGCCCGTCTAGGTAACTTCTTCTCTAAGAACTACGTACGACTTGATCTCTATAAATAGGGTACATAGGCATCTTGTTATAGATGATTAACAGCTCACCCCTGAAATATCAACAAACAAGATTAGCCACAAAATATCACCAATCTCCTTCCGTGTTCTTCGTGTTTTTAGCAAAATATCCGTATTTTGCTCCATAAATTCAGCAAACCTCCGAAAACATTGTTATATCAATTTCTCCCTATAACAAGAAATATCTTTTAGTCTCCTGTATAACACAGTATGTCTTGAGCTCATGTTTGAGTACATAAATTTTTACGATAAGTACAAGTTCGAAATCCTTTTTGATCTACTTTTTCCACTCTTTCACTAATATATGAACTCCTTTTTGATATACTTATTCCACTCTTTTTGATCTATAATGTATTAGATTTTTTTAATTTGTCATTTTCAAATTTTAATCAGATATATAAAAGGAAATGCAAAAAATAAAAATTAAAAAAAAAACAAGTGAAGATGAAATGTAGCTAGAAAACAGTACCCAGGAGTCGAACCTGGTTTTTAGGCTAGAAAAGTTGGCCAAATAGCAGCTGAACTACAGTCACAGTAATTGTGAACGGTATATTGTACTACTTAATTTAGTGCACCTGAGCATTTGGATTCTTTTACCATGCCAAATTGAAGTATTGTACCTACAAATAATTATGGAATATGATTTAGTTAATTTGGAGAAAAGATTGTGAAAATATATTCGGGGTTCCAAGAGTATATTGAACAGGCTCCAAACTCTCTATTTTTGAGTGCCTCATTCATATGGAAAAATCCACTGTATATATAGGCCATTCTTACACTATTTCCACCCCAAATTTTAACTGCCTTTTATCCCATTAATTACATATTAATGATAATTAACATCATTATGACATTTAACATGTCAGTTACCAAAACACAAACTCAATATAACATTCATATATTTAAAATATTTTATTTAACAAAATAAATCATATACAACATCTCCCACTTGATTTATTTTGTCAAATATTATATGCGACTCCCACCTCTTTTAGGGTCTATAACTTCAATATGCATTCTCACTATTCAATAGAATCACATGTCATATTTGGGAAGTCAAATATTTTCTATTTCAGTCAAACCAACGTATTCCATTTGACGTCTTTGTCAAATATTTCTAGTGACCATCACTTTTAATCAATCTATGTTGCCACTTACCTTTTCCAACACAATTAATTAATTTTTTTTTTATTTATTTCAACTTCAACTCCACCAAAATTAAATAAATATCCCGAAGTTGAATTCTTTTACCAATATCACCTTCGATACTTATATCGCAATAAACAATAACTCCAAGCACGTCTGCTTGATTCACCAATTTGTTACACAACGTACTCTTCAATTACATGATCATGATCCTCCTTACAGCCTCTCACTAGGCTAAAGCAAAATTGCTTCACAATCCACTTACAAAACTAACTAAAAATGTCAAGTCAAGTCAATCGATTACACAACATAAAATATATCGAACTTCTGATTACTAGTTCATAATACATTCAGTGGTTCCTTTTCTGAATTAATCATTTTCCCATTACCAATAGGGTTGGCACCGGACTGCAATTCTGCATCCTAAAACAATTAAACATTTTACTCAAATACTTTTTCTGGCTCGTATTCAATATTCAAATTATTTTCCTTAAATTTGATTTCTTTGAACTTCTCAAATTTCACAAACATTTATATAATCTCAACATTTTACTAAGTTCCAACTTAGTTTTGTTCTTTATCAATTTCAGAAAACATATTATCCACATACACCGATAATATTACTAATCAAGCTCCCACTTTTCAAAATACAGACATATTTGTCTACTTCCATTATCTAATTTTCATAAAACCATTACAACTAGGCAAATATCAAAATTTATTAAACATACCAACAATTTCATTTTCCTTTTCAAAATTCATTTACAACCAATGAATTTTCTATATTCTGGTGGATCACGCAACTCCCACTTTTATTCATTTCCATGAACTCAAATTCTTTCGATTTCATTTCGAAAATTATAATTTTGTACTAGCTATTCTGAGTATAAAAAAAAATACCTTTTCCTTCCCACTCTTTATTCTAAGGGCCACTATAATCTCTTGGATTACAATGTTATCCTTTTCAACAACGATTCCAAATTAACTTAATACCACATATAACAACGGGTTCCAACCAAACGAATTATTTTAAACATGAACACACATTTTCTAGTTCACTGGATGCATCAACTTAACCACACCTTGCTGGCATCATTTTTCAAAATACTTTTTAGAGTTCTTAAATCCTTAGTCCAACAAGATCAACGAATTCTTGTTTATTAATTATGGGCACTTGCCCCAATTTTCTTGTAAATTAAATAAATAACTTATGTCAAAAATTTCTCTTTTCATTTCTATATACTCTCTATTCCGAGTATCATAAAAATATTTCTTACAAATATTATCTTTTAAACTGATAAATTTTCTGATTGTCTCCAAACAATCTATATTCGCATTTTTTTTTCAATTCCGTTAATAAGAATACAAAACACAATTATTTTGATACATTTTCATTTTCTTGCCGCTCTCCATTATGAGAGGCACACAATTTTTCTCGAAGACAGTGTCATCTATTTTAAATTTAAACGATAAATTCTAATGTATCTAAATAATTCATTTTTCGGCTCCACTTACCATATACGGTGCCTCCAAATTTCTCAATCTTTATCAAATTAGACGAAATCAACGGAATTGAAATAAACTCAATCGTTATTGCAAATCACTAAACAAGATTTCAAAATTTGCAAGTATAACACAATCCCAATATTTCTCATTAAAAAAAAATACATAAACGAAACAAAGATCTTACCAAATTGACAATATATATATATATATATATATATATATATATATGTATATATATATATATATATATATATAGACACTAGCCGGTCAATTTTGGCAAAATGAACAAAACAATAAACAAAACAAAAAAGATGTGCAGCAAACATGCCATACCGTCACAAATCACCAAATAATAAAATAATTAAATTTAGGCACAACAATATTGAACTAACATTGAAAGAAAAATGAACTTACCACACAAATATTATAGGGATGAAACGAAGATATTAAAATTAACAAATTCATCAATTATATAAAGCATGGCAACTAAAAACAATCTAATCAAGAAGCAGTCAGCAAGCATGAAATTTATAGAATATATAGAAGAGACACAAAAATAGGAATGACACACAAACGAGTATCATGCGATACGATTGGCTAGCTAGTAAAATAGAATTAATTAGACATGTATGTTATCTATCCTAGAAAAATAAAAAATAACTAATCAAATATGCTAGGCATAAAAGTCAACACATGTACACATCAAACAAATAGGATAACTAATACACACATAAACAATAAACTAGGCAAAGAGAAAGAAGTAGATCAAACCAATATATGTGGATCAGAAATCAACAAACAAAAACTGGGCAGTGGACACATGATTAGTAGAGAAGTGACAATAGCAGTCCGCAACGCAAACAGGTTGTCGTAACAGAAGAAGAAATAGAAAGCAAAATTCCAACAAAAACTGAAGAGACAAGAGGACACAAAGGCAGAGTCGTCCCATAGATCACATGAACAAAAATTCAAACCAGTCTCAATCCTTTAAGCAATTTTAAACCATACGCGATACCAATGAAGTATTGTACCTACAAATAATTATGGGATATGATTTAGTTAATTTGGAGAAAAGATTGTGAAAATATATTCGGGGTTCCAAGAGTGTATTGAACAGGCTCCAAACTCTCTATTTTTGAGTGCCTCATTCATATGGAAAAATCCACTGTATATATGATAAGGTGGCCTCACGGCTGATTCCAACATCCAGAAAATAGAAGAAGAACAGGAAGGAAAATAGAGAGAAGACTGGGGCAATTTTCTGATAATTCATTCCAAACATGATCAAGACAATAAATAGGAAATAAAACAACTACTCCCCCTAATAACTAGGCTACTGGAAATATGGGTGGAAATATGGGTATCCCCACTACTTCCTTTAATTTAGCAACACTAAAACAAACAATGCAACTAGAATTTCCACTAAAATTTATTCAACCCAATTCAAAAACAATTTAAAAGGTTGTACGGCTAGTTCCATGCACGTAACAATCCACCCCGCCTGAAGACACCTTGTCCTCAAGGTGAAACTGAGGATAAGAACGAGCAAAACGCCACTTGTTCTCCCAAGTTGCCTCCTCTCTGGATTTACCCAACCATTTAACCAGAATTTCCGTCTTGGGTCGATACTTCCCCTTCTGCACAACTCGCTCCTCCAGTATAAGTTCCGGCTGAGGCACGTCAACTAACTGAATGGGTTCCTGAACAGGAGGTGGTGAGGGTTCTGGCACCTGTCCTTCACTCTTTCGTAACAAACTGACGTGAAATACATCATGGACTAAGGAACCAGGTGGAAGCTCAAGTCTGTACGCAACCTTCCCCAACCTAGCTAGGACTTTATACGGACCAAAGAACCGCGGACTTAATTTTGCTGAAGTTCTCAGAGCCACGGTCGCCTGTCTATATGGTTGTAATTTAACGTAGACATAATCACCCACCTCAAAAGCCAACTCACGCCTATGTCGATCCGCAAATTGCTTCATGTGATTCTGAGCCTCCAGGAGATTGGTACGCAAAACCTTAAGCAACTCCTCACGGTCCTGAAGGTAGTCGTCAACCACTTGAACCTTAGTCGTGCCCAGAATATAGGGTAAAAGTTTAGGAGGTAATCTGCCATACACAACCTGGAAGGGAATGAGTTTAGTGGATGCATGAACCGAAGTGTTATAGCTGTATTCAGCCCATGGAAGCCAATCCACCCATTTCTTAGGCCTATCGCACACAAAACAGCGCAAGTACTGCTCCAAAACTCGGTTAACAACCTCCGTTTGACCATCGGTCTGCGGATGGTAACTAGAACTCATGCAGAAAACTGTTCCTTGTAATTTAAAAAGAGCCTGCCAGAAAGAACTGATGAACACCTTATCACGATCGCTGACAATAGTCGAAGGAATCCCATGTAAACGGACAATGTTAGCGATAAAATCCCGAGCAACAGTTGATGCAGTAAACGGGTGACGCAGGGGAACAAAATGGGCATACTTCGAAAAACGATCGACAACCACCATGATCACCGTGAACCCATTTGACACCGGCAAGCCTTCCACAAAATCCATATTGATGTCCTCCCAAATTCTTTCCGGTATGGGCAAAGGCTGCAACAGCCCTGCAGGTTGCATAGTATCTGTCTTCGCCCTTTGACACTGATGACATTCTCGTATATACTGCTTCACGTAGTCTTTCATTCCCAGCCACCAAAAATTCTGTTTAACTTTGGCGAGTGTCTTATGGAACCCAAAATGACCACCTTCAGGGGAATCATGACACATTTGCAAGACTGTGGACAACAGAGGAGATGCGGAATTCAACAAAATCACATTATCGCGAAACCAGATTCCATCACGTTTCACCAAAGTGCCTACCACTTGGCGTGGAAATGAAGCAGGTAGTGTAGCATAGTAGGGGTCAGTGCTTACCTCCTCTTGAATGTCAGCCCAAATGGTGGAACAAGGGTGGGAGATTCCCAGATAATGAAACTCAGGCTTCCGAGATAAGGCGTCTGCTCCTCGATTAAGGCTCCCGCTTTCGTATTCGATCTTGTAGTCGAAACCCAACAGCTTGGTTAACCAACGGGACTGAGCTGGTGTAGTGAGTCGTTGCTCCATCAAATACTTTAAGCTGACATGGTCAGTTTTCACCACAAACGGACGTCCCAATAAATAATGGCGCCATTTCCTGACTGCTTTCACAATTGCTAACATCTCTTTCTCGTATGTAGACCAAGATAACATACTTCCTTTTAAGGGTGCACTGTAATAAGCCAACGGGCGTCCCTTTTGAGTGAGAACGGCCCCGATCCCGACTCCACTGGCATCACACTCGACTGTAAAAGGGTGTGACCAGTCTGGCAAGGCTAATGTCGGAGTAGTGGTCAGTGCTTTCTTTAACTCTTGGAAGGCTGCCTCTGCTTGCTCTCCCCACACAAAGGGACCTTTCCCCACCAGTTTATGCAAGGGGGCTGCTATACTCCCGAACCCCTGAATAAATTTCCGATAATAGCCAGCCAACCCCAGAAATCCACGAACCCCTTTTGCATTGATTGGAGTAGGCCAAGAACGGACGGCTTGAACCTTGGCTTTTTCCACCGCCACCCCTCCAGAGGAAATGACATGACCGAGATAATTAACTTGCACAACCCCAAAGCAACACTTGGACAATTTTGCAAAAAGATGATTAGTGCGTAACAAGCCAAGAACAGTGCGTAGATGACCAAGGTGTTCCTTCAAGGAGTTGGAATAAATAAGGATATCATCGAAGAAGACCAAGACAAACTTACGTAGGTGTGGCCGAAAGATGTCGTTCATCAAGCATTGGAAAGTAGCCGGGGCATTGGTTAGGCCGAAGGGCATAACAGTGAACTCGTAATGACCATCATGTGTGCGGAAGGCGGTCTTAGGAATGTCGAAATCTCGAACTCTAATTTGATGATAGCCCGAACGTAGATCGAGCTTTGAGAAAATGGTGGCCCCGTGCAATTCATCTAAGAGTTCGTCTATAACGGGAATCGGGTACTTATCCTTCACCGTGATGTCGTTTAAAGCCCGGTAATCTACACAAAAACGCCATGTACCATATGATTTTTTTACTAATAAAACTGGGGACGAGAATGGGCTATGGCTGGGACGGATTAACCCTTCTTCCAACAATTCTGCAACTTGTTTCTCGATTTCTGCCTTTTGTAAATACGGTTGTCTGTACGGTCTTGAACTCACTGGCTTTGCCCCTGGGAGTAATGGTATGTGATGGTCATGAAAACGTGGAGGGGGTAATCCCTTTGGTGCCTGGAAAACCTGCTTAAACTCTGTGATTACTTCCTGTACCTCCGGGCAGGGGCTGGGTGGTGGAGTAGGATCGGTATCGACCGGAGAAATTTGGAGAAGCAAGGCAAGACCCTCCATTCCCATGAGTTCATTGGCCGTCATTGCAGTCATCTGTGAACCCTTAAGGCCCTGCTACTTGTGCGGAAAACCATCCTGACTGAACCCTAGCGTGAAGTTCTGAAAATCAATCTCCACAGGCCCTAAGGTTTTCAACCACTGAACACCTAATACAAGCGGGCACGCTACAATTGGAAGCACAAAGAAATCAGTGGTTATTGTGTAGCCCTGGATGAGAATGGTGAGGTTTCGCACTCTACCCACACAGGCCAACTTCTCCCGGTTTGCTACGACCACATCCAACTTGACTCCTGTATCCACGGTTAAGCCAAACCTCTCGACAACTGACTGCTCAATGAAATTGTGAAACTGCCTCCATCAATTAATACCACGACGTTTTTATTACCAATTTTACCTGGTAAGCGTAGAGTCTGGGGCAGAATGGTACCTGAGATGGCATGAAAAGAGATTTCCGCATGATTCTCCTCAGGAGGTACCTCCACCGTTTCTTCCTGGTGGATGTCACTGGCCTCAGTATCCTCGACTTCATTAATCATGAAAATCTGTGGCTTTCGGCACTTATGTCCCGGCATGTAACGTTCATCGCAATAATAGCATAAACCCTTCTCTCGACGTTCTTTAGCTTCGGTTCCCGATAGACGTCGGATGGAATTTGGGTTTGGTAATGCGGGTTTTGGAGATGGGGGTGGGCCCAGAAGTCCTGCGCCAGCGAATGGTGTGGCGGGAGGTGAAGTCTGGAGATGGGAACTTCGAGCAATAGGAGGACCCCGTCGCTGCAAACTTAGTTTCTCCTCAACCAGCCTAGATATTCCCATAGCATCTACTACAGTGCGAGGTTTCTTGAGTTTAACCTCCAAACGAATGTCTTCCTTCAAGCCACCTACAAAGCAACCCAGCAAGAACGAGTCGGGGAGGTTTTCCACACGGTGTGATAGGCGTTCAAAAGCCTCTATGTATAAGGACACGGTAGAGCTCTGTTTGAGCCGGTGTAACGATTCTGAGGGGTCATCATAATCAGTCGGGCCAAACCTGATCAATAGCGCCTTAGTAAACTCGTCCCATGTCATCGGTCCTCGGGACTTGGCGAACCACTGGTGCCACTGTAAGGCGATACCATCGAGATGGAATGAGGCTAAGTTGACACGATCTCCATCTGCCACTTTCTGGAATGTGAAATATTGCTCGGCCTGGTAAATCCACCCGGTCGGATCATCGCCACTGAACCGGGGAAAATGAAGCTTGAGGTAAGGCTTTGTTTCCGTCCCGACGATGGCGTGTCTCTGTACCGTGCCTGAGGATGTGGCTGTGGTAGTATCCCTCTCCTTAATGGCTTGGACCTCGGTCATCAATTGCTGGAACATGGTAGTCAGTTTGTCCAAAGCTTCGTTAGTGTTCTGCTGAAAGGTTTCAAAAGATTGTTTGCGTGTTTCCATTGGATCACACCGCTCTGATACCACTGATAAGGTGGCCTCACGGCTGATTCCAACAGCCAGAAAATAGAAGAAGAACAGGAAGGAAAATAGAGAGAAGACTGGGGCAATTTTCTGATAATTCATTCCAAACATGATCAAGACAATAAATAGGAAATAAAACAACTACTCCCCCTAATAACTAGGCTACTGGAAATATGGGTGGAAATATGGGTATCCCCACTACTTCCTTTAATTCAGCAACACTAAAACAAACAATGCAACTAGAATTTCCACTAAAATTTATTCAACCCAATTCAAAAACAATTTAAAAGGTTGTACGGCTAGTTCCATGCACGTAACAATATATAGGCCATTCTTACACTATTTCCACCCCAAATTGTAACTGCCTTTTATCCCATTAATTACATATTAATGATAATTAACATCATTATGACATTTAACATGTCAGTTACCAAAACACAAATCCAATAAAACATTCATATATTTAAAATATTTTATTTAACAAAATAAATCATATACAACACAAATCGCACCTTGTGCATAGAACTCTGAAATTTATTAATCAATGGTGGAAAATTTATAATGGATGCGTACAATTTATTTTATTTATTTTTCTATTGAATTTATAAATGGCGAAGAGCCAGTTAAATTATTCTCAACATATAATTTTCGAAATATATTAAAATAAATATTCATTTATAAAGCATAAAAATTTAATTATTCTAAAAGGAAAAAATTGACTAGGGATTATAACACGAATAGATTGCTTGGAAAATCTATCGAACCTCCAACTTGGTATTTATAACTGAATAACTTTTTATAATTGAATGACACAAATACGTTTACTAATGCTCTCCTATCATTTAAGATTTTCTAATTTGCCATTTTCGAATATTACTTAGACATATATAAGAAATGCGAAAAAATAAAAAGCAAAAAAAAAAAAAAACAAGTGAACATGAAAATGATGCTAGACAATTCACACATCACACAAACGGGTTAAATCTCAAAGTGCTTACTGAAGTGGAGGGCTAGTATCAAATTGCTCATTGTAGTTATCGGCATCTCATTTGAATCATTAAAGTAATAATAAATATCAAATTGATACCTTTAAAATATACTCGAAAAAAATAATAATTTTTCATTGAGTTCTACACATTTTTCTTGAATACTTCCATAATCAAACGAAAGGTTAATAATTCTAGTATTTCTGATAATATATTTAGATTTTTAAAAATTCATTTACTATTTATTTTTAATTTTATTGTCATTTTCCTTCTTTTAATTAAAAATAAATAGTAAATAAACTTTTTAAATTCTAAATATATTATTAAAAATACTAGAATTATTAACCTTTCATTTGGTTATGGAAGTATTCAAGAAAAATGTGTAGAAATCAATTAAAAATTATTTTTATTTTTAAAGTATATTTTAAAGGTATCTATTTGATATCTATTATGACTTTAATGATTAAAATGAGATGCCCATAACTAGAGTGAGCAATTTGATACTAACCCTCCACTTCAGTGAGCACTTTGAGATTTTAACCCTTACACAAACTATCCAGGCATTTTTGAATTCGTATACCAATTACTACACATTTGCATGGCGGCGTACTCGTGGATCTGAGTTCATGTACGAACTTAAGCCACATTTGCAACACGCGAAGAAAGAAGATCAGAAGGATTAATTCCCTTTTCGTAAGACTTAAGGCCCATTTAAATTATATTTTATCACATTCAATTAGCGCATAAATGTTGGGATGTTATCTTTCAAAATGGAATAATATTATATTTCCAAAACGGATCTAAATAATATATGTTATATTTCTAAAAAATATTTTAACGCCGTTGCGAAGCGCGGCTTTATCAACTAGTTATAATAAAAATGGATTCTTCTCATTCAAGTAACTTTCATCAATAAAATATTTTAAATTAATGCACCTCAAATTAGACGAATAGACCTAGTTCCAACACCAACACACCTTAACTATTCGGCATCAAACATTCTTGCTTCTGAGTTACGATAGGTCCAAATACATATAATGTATATTACAACATGATAACAACCACATCACCTGCCACGATAAAGAGGGTCAAGCCTATCACTATCAGAGGCACATACTCGAGTAGTCAATTGATCGAGCAAATCTAGCATTGTAATTGAATGAAAATTGGTATTGTATTAAGAGTTTTAAATTTTTTTAATAATTTTAAAAATCATGAGATATTTAATTTTAATATTTAAAGAGTTTTTAAAAGTATGATATTATTCAATTAAGATTTTAAAAAAATATTTAAAAGCAGAGCGGTATTAAATTTAGATATTTATAGAATTTTTATAAGTATCGTGTTATTCAAAAAGTCAATTATTTTCCGTGAGAATGAAGTTTAACAAAAAAATATAACTATATCCCTTGAAAAAAAATTCATGACCTTTTTCATAAGATTTGACATTACTTCTAATAACTTCTATAAAAATCATGTTGAATTTCAGTACCTCAGTAAAAGTTGCTAAAAATAGGTAAAATCCTTGAAAGTCACTGAGCTCAAAAAATCATTAAAAGTCTTAATATAATACCACTCCTTACATAATATTAATTATTTAAGAGCATTTGAATGGTATTAGTTAAAATGATATAAAATATTAATTATGTATAATATACTAAATCTGTAAGATACTGTGCTCCAATGTAGTTTGCTATAATGATTGGCTATAATTTTAAAACGGTATATTATTATTATTATTATTATTATTATTATTATTATTATTATTATTATTATTATTATTATAAATAGAATATATCATTTTATTATGGCAATATATGATGTGAAGTTTGGTTACGGTCCCTAAAAATTCGGAAAATATAGTCAGTATAAAGAGTTTGGCCAAATTTTTTCCTAAGAATAATGTAGCATTGGATAGAAAAAAATTTAAACATTCTTTATAGTTATTATTTATGATAATGTATCCCATCTAATTTGTTTCCCAATTATTCTATCCTTTATTTGGTTCCCATTTTTACCCTCCTTCATTAAGTTAATCTACTCATTTCAATTGCGAATCATTTATAATTGCTTTTTTAATCTGTCATTTTTTAATTTTAATTAGGCATAAAAAAAGAAATGCAAAAAATAAAAGGCACAAAAAACAAATAAAAATGAAAATGATACTAAACGAGTACTAGTAATTATGAAGATCTTGTGTGATGACCACCGAACATCTTGTCGTGGTCCACTACTTTTCGTCGCCTAGCAAAGCTCTATCTTGTCCCTGATAGCTCATCTAATCCTTTTTCCCCGACTATACTTTTTAAATTCCTTCACAATTTCTCTTCCTCTATCAATTCATTCCAAAGATTCTTTATCAATTTCCCATGTAAAACATATAATCGTCGAAAGGTTGTTGAAACTGAAACCAGTAAAATTTTTGAACCCACCGTAAATATTTCATTCCAAAGACTATTTATCAATTTCCAATATAAAACATATAACCATCAAAAGGTTGTTGAAACCAAGTCAAATTTTCGAACCCACCGTTCAGTTGGTTGATACCATTAGAAAAATTGAATTTACGATGAATAGATTAATATACGAACATGAATTCGTATTTACTTACTCTTAAAATATAAGTTAAGAGTTAATAGTTGCTCTTAAAGTAGAAGAGAGGAAATAAGATTTTAGTAGAGCCACTAAGAATTTGTTTTTGTTCTCTCTTCTCAATTTTTAAGTTAAGAGCTAGAAAATTAGTCATCCAATCATTGGAATATTTTGGAAATTAAATATTGAAAACTGCACCATAATTAATTTTTTTAATAAAATAATCTTGTAACCATGACTTTAGGAGATTAATCTACAGTTAACTCTAAATACATTTTACTCTATTTATATTTACAAAAATACTTTGTTTTACACTACAAAATAATCTAAATTCAAATAATTTCCCAGAGATCAAACTCAAGTGTTTTTTTATCATCTTTTACATATTCATTTTTCTATACCAGTCTTTATGTGTTTTAAATGTCTGTCTTTTAATTTTTTATATGATTCAAATAGTAAAAATTGTGTCAATAGGAGTTCGTTAAAGGAGATATTATTCCCTCCATTTTCAAATACTTATCTTTTAAATATGTGTATTTAAAATATATAAAAAAAACATTATTTTACTAATTATATTTTTTATTTACACAAAAAATATATGCAACTTAACCAAAAAAACCTTTAACGAAATAAAAAGAAAATACAACAAGAAAAATCAATATAAAATAAAAGAAGATGAATGGTCAATCATGTGCTATCAAAGAAAGCACAATCTTTTTTGTCCCATGATATCCCATCTATTTTTTTTCTCTCGATTCTACCTTTTCGATTGTTCACAATTTAACTCTCTATCAATTTATTTTGCCATTTTTTTAGTAATTAAGTGTATATATCTTAAAAATAAAAATTTGTTCTAACAAATAAGTAAAAATCGAATTTAGTATTTGAAACGACAAGAGATAAGCTCTATATTACTTGAGTTATCTCATCACACTCATTCTAAAATTTATTTTGTTGATATGTGAATCATCTAACAAATTATTACCAAAAGTTTATTAAACACTGACATCAATTCGAATTTCTGTGAAAAATTTAGATGCGAAAATAAAGAAATTAAAAATTCAAATTTATGATCCTGATAACTAATATATTAAGAAAAACATTTCAAGAACTTAAAGATAAAAAAAAATTAATTAAATTTCCAAGACTGGGAGATGTGAAAATTATGGGGATCATTGACTTTATCATTACTTGGACTGGGAGTATCTGTCTCAGTCCCCTAATCTTGTTCTCTCATAGACGTTGCTATCCATGGTAGTACTTGTTTTTAATGTTTAAAATCTTGATCGACTCAATATTGTGAGGATTATTCATTACAAAAAACAACTTTTTTTTTTTTAAAACATATTTGCATTAATTAAAAGCTTCCAAAACAATATTACAAATAATAAAATCTGGAGCAGTATGATACCACTCCTACATAAAAAATGCTCGCTTCGCTACCAAATGGGCAACACATTCTCAAAGTGTTTTAAAATTTATTGTAAGTTTTAAAATTTCTTTACAATAAGAAAACCAACTTAATTCTACTCTGTGTCAGTGTCATTTGTCGGAGCATTTTACATAGCTCTTATTTTGTTTTTGATTTTAAAGTCGAAACTGAATCCTTTCAAACCCACCTCGCAATTACTAATATAATAAGGATTTTTGTAATGTGTGTCCGATGACACACAAATAAGAATTTAATTGTCCGTTTGTGATTGGTTTATTTTCATTAATAATAATGATCTTTTTGTATATACAAAAATCTTAACCAATAAAAAATTACCGACTCATAAAAAAGTAGTTATTAGAGTGTGATATTAAACACACACTAGAAAAACCCATATTATAATTTATATTACATAAATCGTACTTAGTTTAATTTTAACCCACATATTATTGACCATGATCTAGTTTTCGATCAAAGCCGAAGCAAATCGCACCATATTCATTTCTTAAAATAACCCAATATTTTAGTAGTACTAAATTTACTTGTAATATTTTTGGCTATTATGCAATTTATTTAAGGGTTCAATCAAGTCCATATAACCTAAGTAAGGCCGCAATCAAATTCAAACGAATCAATGAGTCGAACATTGCTTCATTCGGATTGGTGACATGAATGATGTGATAATTTGAAATGTTTAACTTGATGTGACATTCGAGAAATATTTTGAATATCAATTTTGTACCTCTAATATTTTCCTTTCGAAAAAATTATCCATCAAAACCTTTACATGGTGTCATATTACTTCCAATTTAATCGCACTTGCGTATAAAACATTGAATGAATTAAGAATAGATGATAACTAAACAGGAAACTTATCATTGATCATTTGATTTGTTTTTCTAGCGAAAATTATATCAATAGCTAAGAGTCAATAAAATCTAAACTTCATCAACGTATCATAAGAAAATAAGAATCATCGGAATGGTACATGTAGTTCCAGCAGCACCAACACACCTTAACCATTGGGTATCTAGCATTCTGGCTTGTGAGTTGCGATAGGCCTAGATACAGAAAATGTAAATGCTAGCTACATGATAAATACCACATCACCTGTCGTTTGTACTATTAATAATTTATTCCTATTTTATGTCTCAACTTTTAGGCACCTGGTGATGAACCTCCGGAAACAACTAGATGATATTCGATAGCAGCCTTCTATAATAAAAATGTTAAATCTGGAGATAGAATAAGGTTATATAAACCTCACACATGGGAGAAAGTACATAAAAGCTAGATTGTTATTGAAATGCAAGATTGTTTCAGGACACTTGCGGTTTTCATCAAGTGTCAAGTGTGAAGTCAAAGTACAAGTTTTTTAGTCCTGAACTCGGAGAAAATTTAGCTAAATATTGCTGGAAGTGACCAACGACAACAAAGAAAAAAGAAATTCAATGAAGCAAACCATTTATAAATGGTTCAAGATATTACGACGAACAAAGATTCATGACGAAAAACTAAAAGTTGTAGCTTGTATAGCATCATATAACAAATTAACAAAACCACAGCAAGTTTGTTGGATCCTGCTAATGCGAATAAAAACAAACATACAAAAGTGAGGTTCGTGTTTGGAGGTTTTCTTGTTATACCAACAAGTAGAAACTTCTGAAACGAACTAGCCAAAGTGTTGATTAGTTTCGAAAAGGGATGCATGTCCAATTGTAGTCTCCCTTTTCAATATGATCAACAAACTCTCTACTAGCCAAGTCAGTGTCCTTAAACAGAACATTTACTCCGACGCTTCACAGGCATAAAAAAACGCGCAAGTCAGAAAATAGAGCGACCCTGCTTTCCATCCTATACCAAATTGACTCTCATCGTGTTCGTAACTATCGCACTCAATCTGAATTAGACCATCCTATGTGATGCGTATTATCTCTTGGAAAACTGCACTTAGGCCACCCTTGAGTTTTTCTACCGTGTCCTCAAATGAAGCTCTCTGTATATGAATATCTTCTATGTGTACAGGAAGGATAAGTAATTAGGAAGATCAAATGTAATAAGCTGACACATATTTCTTCCTAATAATTTCTTGGCTTTACACGGGATCGATTTGCTCAAAAATTAATATTACCTTAAACATGAATGTTCGGCTCATTAGCTAGGAAATGCTCCAAACTCTGGAGGATTGGCTAGCAACAACCCAGCTGCAGTGACAGTGAATACGGTCTGGAGCATGTTTTCGAAGAGGGTCCACCCTTTTCCGACACGATGGCGAAAAAATTGCAGTCCTCCGGCTTGAGCTACCTGGCACGAGTGACGACTGCTTCCCACACATGTGTAGACAGAGCCTGGAATGTTGAGAAGGGCTTGGAATCCTCGTTAACTTTTGATTTGATATGGTCAATTGCTGACTCAGAAAATATATTATATCAATATTTGTTTAGGTGGTATACCTATATTTGTTAATTTTTGCAATTTAGTAAAGGCAGTAAATTATGTGAGTTATTAAGAAAATTCTATTATTGTTTTTTAATCTACTTTATTTTTTTTGCATAAATTGTTTTTTAATCTTTGATCAGCCAAATTCACAACTTGTTGAAAGCTATCAGTCTTCCTATATATACCCATGCATGCAAGTTACCTTTCATCCTTACTCTACCATTTCATTGCGGGTGCATTAAAAACTGTACGCTAGGACATTTCGCTTTTCTGTTACAACTTTTAACATATAATATAAACACTTATATAATAATTTTTATATATAAAAATTGAACTCTAAAAATAAAAAAATTATGATATCAGTATTGTAACGACCGTGAAAATTGCGTGTAATTTATTATATTAAATTAAATTTTCAGTTCATTTTTCTATGTTCCAGTTTATTTTTAATGCATTTAATAGCATTATAATTTTTATTAAATAGGAAAATTTTTCGATACGTGTATGTGACTTCTGTGTAGCATAAAATATTTTATTCTATTTTTCTGTAATTTTATATTTTTAGAATAAGGTTATTTCGCATTATAATTTTCGGATCCAACCCCAGTACTGGATTTGAGACCTTGCTTTTGATACAATTATTTTAATATAATAATAGGATATTTAAAAATGTATTATTTTGTATTATATGTGTTTAAAAATAAAAAATTTACATTTTTATCCCATAAAAATTATTTTTAAGGCTTAATGATTTTAGTTAGGGGTTAAAAATATTTTTTTGGTATTAATTTTTTGATTAATATAACTAGGAACCAGATTTTTATTTATTTATTAATAAATCACAAAAATCATTTTTTATATATAAATAAATATGAAACTATATTTTCTCTTTCTCTCTCTAGTTCTTGAGGATCAAAGCTGAATTGAAGGTGTTATAGACATCTGATTTTGGCGAACTTGTAGTTGAATCGAAGCTCTTGGCATCTAGTTTCTGAATCCTTCAACAAATCTCAGTTTTGGTAAATTTTCGATTTTATATGAATTTTCTTTTGAATCTGCGTTTTTAGGGTTCTTGATTGAAATTTGGGACTTTTAATTTTAGCGATTATGCAATGATTCTGATGGTTTGTATAGCTTCTAGGGGTCCCATACAACTTGTTCATGTGTTTAATTTCATAGTTGATGTTCATTTTTGAAGAAATCGAATTTCAAAGTTTTTACCAATATTTCAAATCAATTTTCCGGATTGTTTATTGGTTGTTCAGTTATAAGGTTATAGGGGTTAGGTTGTAGGTGAGTTAAGCTTCGTTTTGATATATAAATCACTGAGGTTGGTTCAGTAATGTAAAAAAACGAACTTGACCGGAATAAATGGTGGTGGTCGCCGGATTTTTTCCTTTACGTTCGAATCTGGTTCGATTTTGCCAGATTTTGGAGTTGCTGTGAGATGCCCAGGGGTTGGTGGTTGTGTTAGTGTTGATTTGCTTCTCGAACCATGCAAAACGAAGGCTTGCCGGTTTTTTTTGTTTCGCTGGGAAATTGTTCCGGTTAACCGGAATCTGGAAGTGTTCTTGGTGTTCTTGGGATGAATGTGTGGAGATGGTGATGAATAGTTTTGTTTGATCCGTTTTCCTGTAAAACTTTTCAGAAAACTGTTTTTGGGTCAAATTTTTATAAATTTTTTCTAAAATTCACAATTCTTTTATGAATTATTATTTTAATTTCAAAAAATTAAATTAAATTAGTTAATTATTTTTAAATAATAACTTAATTTATTTAATTAATTGATTAATTATATTAATTAATTATTATTCAAATACATAATTGACTTAATTGAATTTAAATCTTTTTATTATAAAAGATTTGTTATTTTTATGAGTTGATTATTAAATAATTAATTTGAATATTTCAATTAATTTAATTATTAATTGAATTATTCTTATTAATTCAACCGTTTATCCGTTTTTGACGAGAAAAGTATTTCTGGATTCAGAAAAATGACCCGGTTCTTATACAGATGGTTTTAAGTTAAAATTCAACTTTTAAATTCAGGTTGACTTTTACCAAACCTTTTTAATGAGTCGGTTATGTCCGGTAATTAGGATTTTGACCCGTTTTCTGTTTTAAAAACATCGGATAAAATATTTTCATAATCTGATCTACGGGCTATGTGTATTATATTCTTATGTGCTGCAAGTCTGGGCAGATACTTTCTTAATTGTTTAGGTGCTGCAAGTCTGGGCAATTAATTTCCTTGATTGTTTACTTTCTTTTATGTTTGCTACAAGTTGAGGCAACTTTATTTTAGTAGTGTATGTACAGTTAAATTGTTGAATTGAAAAACAGGTGGATAATCCTATTTACAAATACTCCATGCCGAAATTTTCTAGAAATCCCCTAAACCTAAATCTATTCGACTTATTTAATTGCAATGATAAGCAAGCATGCTATGATTATTAATAGTTTATGTGTATATGTGACTAAGTTAGCGTTTGACTATTAAGTGCTATGCGTGCTATGTGTTGATTGGTTATGTGACAAGTATATATGTATTTAATTCGAGGATTAATGATTTATCTCTAGGATTAATTATTGTCTTGAGGATTAATGAATTAATTCGAGGACAGTTGTTGTCTCGAGGTTTATTAACTTAATTCGAGGACTAATTGTTGTCTTGAGATTTTGTTTATTTAATTCGAGGATTAAGTTTCTTTTGAGGATTATCTATAGATTGAGTTGGATTAAGTTGTATGCATAATTGTTTATTTGGTTTGTATTATAAAATGTCGTTGGGGGTAGACGGTGTTTTCTTTGAGTTACTGACTAGGATTGTCAGATTACTTTTATTTTTACGGGGATTGAGAGCTGGATATTGACTTAGGTTTGTCGATGGAGAAAGGTGGATGTTAAATGAGGATTATGAAAATGGATGGATTTTTGGTTGTGGTTATTGGGTTCACTGTGAGGTATTTTAAAACCAGGAAAACTTTTATGTTCAAATGGGACATTTCCAATTATTTTTTCCCAACAGAGATATTGAAGTAGACGCGCGGACTCGATACATCATACCTGATACATGATACATCAGTGTTCAAGTTCCGTAAGTTGGTCGTCTGATGCAGTGATGCAGCAGATGGCGCGTACATGAAAATATGTTGCTCTTCTCCTTGTTAAAACCACGCGGTGTAATAGATATTGCTATTCTTTTACTAAAATCATGATAAACTGAGAAGAAGTAAACCAATGTCATCTATATAGTAATGTAGCATTCAACACGTGACAATTCTAGCAAGCTATTTGTTCTTCAAATGTGACTTTTGTACTCTGTTTCTCTGTACTTGCTTATAATTTAAATGAACTTTGATCAGAATTCTTAATCGACTGTTTATATATGCATTAGCAGAAGTCTTTAGAAGGAGAATAAAGGTGACATTTGAGGTCAAATGGTCAATGAGAAGCACTTGGTAGAAAGTGCTGCACTTATGGATCTTCAACTTTGCTTATGGTAGGAAAAGAAAATAGTTCAGAAACGGTTAGTGAACATTCTTTGTCTAACATATAACATAACGTGTGTATATATATATATATATATATATATATATATATATATATATATATATATATATATATATATATATATATATATATATATATATATATATTGCACACACGGACACCCTTCAAGGCTTCAAGATATATCTGCACGAGCACCCACTTATAGTGATATAAAAAATTCTTCTGATAATGCGCTTTTCCCAGAAATCCCATCATGCAAACATCATCACTATGAATCTATGATGACAAAATACTTGGCCCTTCAAATAAGAAAACAGTGAAAATTCACATCATGAATCTCAATCTTATAATCTCTGTCAATTCCCACAGACCACATCAATCTTCTGTTCACCAAGAAAGTAAATGATACATCTTGTAAGAAACTTCATATACATATATGCATGTACATGGATTTTGAATGGTTGATGCCTTGTATGACATGGAAAAGTAGACAAATTAAACAAGGGTATATGGATTTGATCGATATTAAAGAGTGTCATTCTTTTAAGTTTTAAATGTAAAGAAAACGAGATTGTGAGGCCAGAAGCAACTCTGGCCCTTCTGTATTGATCTCCTATATCATTGCTGGAATATCAGCCCTCATCTTCTCTTTGTGTTATATGGAATTCTCTGTGCAGATTCCAGTTGCTAGTGGCGCTTTTAGCTATTCAAGGATGACTTTTGGTAAGAATACCACGATACTAATGGTCTAATGTGATTGATGACACTGCACGTTCTGTGATTAGAATTGAATAGTGTTTATTGTCTTAAACGATACAGGAGAATTTTGGGGTTATTTTGCTGGAGCAAACATATTGATGGAGTATGTAATTTCAAATGCTTCTATTACAAGAAGTTTCACTCAGTTGTTATGTTGTGCTTTAGGAGAAAATAATCAAAAAATCATGGAAAATAGAGGTGGATGGACTGGTAGAGGGTTACAATATGTTGGACCTATAGCTGTTTCTTATATTATTTGTCAGTTCCTATATCCTTTTACTATTCACCAAGAAAAAAAAATGGTTGGATAGTTAATGCTTAGTGTGACATGAAATAGTAGCCAAGTTACACACCAATGTCAGCGTTCTAAAATCGCTCAGTGGAATAACGGTTGCTAAACTTCAAATGCTATAGTTTTATTGTGCTTTTGTCAGTGGACTAAGTGTTCTATAGAACTTCAAATCTATCATTAGATGTGGACGCCAAAGTAGTTTAATTGGCCTAACAATAGGATCTTCCGGTCCCAAGTGAAATTAATTTTAGTGAAGATCATGCCATATGGATTTGATCGATATTAAAGAATGTCATTCTTTTGCTTTAAACCTGTTTTAAATGGGAAAAAAAAGAGGGTAGCAGATAAGATAATTTCTCCCACTTGTCTTTGCACAATCAAAACTGAGATCGAACTACAGAACCTGTTTTGTATAGTTTCAAATGAACGAGCTGAGAGTTTGTAGCTAAGACCATAGTGTTTATATGAAGCCACCAGATAAAAGAATGCAAGTGTATAACATAATTAAAACTGAGTTCGAACAATAGAATCTGTTAACAAAAGAGAAAAACAGGATCTTTAACTTATTGTGGTAGTATACTAAGATTCAACATTTATTGATCAACATGCTACATATGTTAAATTTTTCCAACACCCTGGTTCAAAGAAAATTATTAGGATTTTAAATAAGAAATTTACCAGGCTAGTAGATGCAACATCTAGTTCCTCTTCTACCTTGGTTAGGTTAAAAGAGTGTTCCAGGATCTCCCAAAAATATTTTAAGAAGCATGGATGCGTGACATATATAACTGTATGTTAATTTTGAATAAGAATTAAGTCAGTTATTCCTAAGACATGAGAAATAAATCTTTGATAGCTTTATTCGGTAAAGTTTTGTACTCTGAATTATTTAGAGGTCACCAGACCAAGAACTTATAACCAGATGATCAAGGCTGAGGTCTGGTGTAACATATTGATGGACCTATATGTACTTTCACGTGCTGCTGTTAGTAGCTATTCATCGAGTACTTGTGTTGCGTGCTTAGAGAAATTGATCCAAACTCACTCTTCATTTTTGCCATAGGTTTGATTTTCTATAATTCTGTAGTTTTATTATTTTGTATGTACTATGAGCGCGCACATACACTAATACACCTTTTCTACAGCTGCTGCTGCTGCTGCTAATGCAAACACATTACAGCTTCTAAATTGATCTCCGGGGATTTGAAAGTAATTTTTGTTCTTTTAATCAAACTGCAGTACCAAGGAAAGCTCAATACTCAATCGTATAATGACAGTTTTCCATGTGCTGGTTTTCGGTTTTATTATAGTTACTGCTTTCTGCATGGAATTACAAAGAACCTAGTGAAGCCAGTAGGAATTGCTCCTTTTGGTGTTAGAGCTGTCCCAGATGGAGCTGCCATAGTTACTTCAGCTATATCGGTTATGTCTCCGTTTCAACAATGGCAAGAAATCAAGAACCCAACAAGAAGTCTCCCTACTGCCTATTGGTATCGCTGGCTCAGTTATCTGATGGTGCCTAGTGGCTCTGGCTTTATGTGTGATGGTGCCTTATGATCAGGTCAGTAGTGACCGGTCTATGTTCTTCAAGATGCTTAAAAAAAAAAAAGGAAAACTTACGTTGCTTTATTGTGTTTGAAGTTGAGCAAGCAAGTAAAATGTGTCCTTATAATGTAGGCATTGTTCAAACCATTAATAAATATTAGATATTGCACCATTTCCCCCTTGCATTCTAAAGGATGGGTTGGAAATGGGCTGAAAATTGTTGTTGGAGCTGGTGGAAGTCTTGGGGTTATTTTTTCCCCTTGCACCAACTAAATTGTACACTATTAAAAAGGTGAATAATTGCAAAAAAAAGCAGCCAACTGATTGTATGTGTATGTACTACAAAAGGCCAGCACTTTTCATATCCAATCAGGAATTTAATTTTCAACTTATTTTACATATGAGTAAACGCTAGTGGTACCAAATTGGATACCAAAAATTGTTACAAAGTGATGTGATATTAGTGTGACATTATGAAATGTTTATATTGGTTGATATCGTTGTCAATGAAGTGGGTTCTTTACATTTAATTAAATTGATGTTTATATTGAGTTCATTACATTATGTTGGGAGATGTTGATGTTGATCAAAAGCTGGAGTAGGGGACAAGTTGCTAGCTTACTTGGACCAGGAAAGGAATATCTCCAGAACAACGAACTTGGAGCCGACCCTATCCTATGATGGAGGAAACGCGAAGGACAACATTAAAAAAAACATGTTTGATAGGGTCAAGGGATCCAAAATCAATATCAGTCTTCGGCACGGCCTCGTGATGAATGAGGGGAGCAGTAGCGTAGGAGTACTCTATGCTTTCCCTTTTTCCCCCTAACTGTTACACAATCAGCTGAGTCAGCTAACACGTGTACAACTGAGTCAGATGACAGCTAGATGCCAGCTAGCAATTCTATTAGAGTCAACTTTATTGTTTTTTTTGATGAAAGTCAACTGTATTGTTAAGTAGTCAAAGTTTGTAACATGGTAGTATATAGATGGTCACAGTGTGTATTCTCCAGTTTTAGAACTTATTTTTCACGTTTAATCTGTCCAATGTGTGATCTTGAAATAGAAACTATCACGCATGCACTCCTGTACTGTTCTTTTTCACAGGAATGCTGGAATCAAATGGGAGAGAGTTCTGATACTGTTCAACATGAATCGTTTCTTGATTGGTTATCAGTCTCTTTTGACAGTTGGGAAGAGACAATCTGCTGCTATGCTTTGCTGGTCGTTATGGAGAAACAGGAATGATCTGGTATGGAATCAACGTGGTATGGAGGTGAGAGATGTCGTAATATCAGCAAGAGTGGCCCTTAGTCAATGGCAATCTGCTCAAGATAAAACTTTTGACAATTTTCTGGGTCATATGACTCCGGAGGATGGTGATGAGCAATGGACTATTCCAAAAGAAAATATGATTAAGGTTAATTCTGATGCTCCGATTTTTGAAACTACTACAGTTTTGCTTTTATTGCAAGAGATCACAAGGGAGAAGTTTTAACTGCAATATCAAAGTGCAGCCTGGGGAACTTGAATCCAGAAAATGCAGAGGCGATGGTCGTCCGAGAAGCTCTTAGCGCTGGATCAAGGAAAAGAATTACAATGATGTGTTGGTGGAGACTGATTGTCTTGTAGTTGTACAAGCAATTAGAAAATCTGGAAGTTTGCTCTCATATTTTGGCAAACTTATAGAGGAATGCAGGGTACTATTATTGGAGATGAGAGATAGAAATGTGTTGGTTAAGTATGTTAAACGGTCCGCGAATAAGGTAGCCCGTTTCTTAGCAAGTTCTAAATATTTTATAGCTGATCGTACTTGGCAGGTGTGTGATAATCACCCTGGGTTCATTGATGTAATTCACTCATCTAAGTTACATACACATTTTACATCTATCTACATGAGTACATGACTACATCTACAATTCTGTCACTAACCATATAATTTTATAGATAATTAAAGGAAGGAATCCATTACAGAGACCATATATAACTCCCGTGGAGGGAGCAAACAGAGTTCAAACAATAACAGTACCATACTACCAACGTAGTTCAAAGTCTTAAGAAGCAAAATAAACAAAAGAAACAGAAATAGCTCCGCAAAACTAATCTAGCAAAACTAATCTGTTGCAGATCAAAAAGTTACAAAAGTTGCTACATGATCTAGCAAAATTGAAACAGTGGGTAGATCAAATAATTTTGTGTTGCAGTGTGCTGTTTAATATTAAGCTTGTACGAGCATATAATTAGTCAACAATAAGAAAAATCGGCAACATGTCTTTCTACAAACAAATTCGAAGAACCAATATAAAACGAGATCAGGACAAACAAATTAAATTATTAGATCATTATTATCACCGAAAAGAAATTAAAATTTTCTTACATTACACTCAGAATCTCATGGGTGGTGGGGTGGATGAGGACGAAGAAACAAGTAGAATACTAAATTATTTGGATATATACCAAAGAGGTGGTGAGAAGGGATGGATAGACGTTCCTTGAAAATGAGGCTGAATTTTTCCCGTCTCCACATTAAAAATCCCCATATCATGACCACCTCCTACATTGGAAATACACTGTGAGTCATCAGTAAAGTAGATGCTATTCGGTTGTATAAATTCTGATGAAGCTACAGATACTGATGAAGATCTCCCTATAAATAATGCCTCGTTCCCCAAGTCTTTTACCTCTTCTGACCAAGTATACGACGGAAAAACATCCTCATAATAATGTACTTCCAACTTAAATATCTTAAAATCAATTGTAGTATACCAAAATTCTCTGGGAATAGGCGTCTTTTTAAAATATTGTTCAGCTTCCCTCAAGCGCAACACTACCCAGATATGAGATCCAGATAATGATTCAATCAGATAGTAAGTATGGCCATTATAACCCTCCTTAATGGGAAAGGATGTACTTATTTTACTCATGTAATGTCTCTCTATTTTATCATGGTTATCAGTATCACACATATATACTTTTCCTTTATTATTTATTGCATAAAACTTTTCTCTGTAGTAAACAATATCATGAAAGTCGATTGCAGGGAAATTGGATTTCAAATTTGTCCACAACTCGTCTCCCAATCTAGCAAATCCCAATCTTGCACTGGCTGTGTAGATAGCCATCATCATGGGTTTGGTATCCTGAAGTTGTAATGCACTTTTTGTCGTTACTTCGGAAGACATGGCAACTTTCTTGATATATATGAAGTAGGCTACCTTGTAGTCTGGATCATCGTTTTCAGGATCCCATTCAGGGATCATCGTTTTTTTATCATATGACCAATGACTGAAAGGAAAAGTTATACGTTAATTTATTCAGGTTTTAAAGCATTAGCAAGTGATTGACGAGCTGATGGCAGAAAACAAGAAGCTCTGAGAGATATTGGTAGAAGAGACATGAAAATTCCACCCAACAAGCTACACCGTAGCTGCTCAAGTAGAAGTTGTTCTTTGCCCAGTACTGAATGTTTTAAATGCCCAGTACTGAATGTCGTAGTGTAAACTTTCTTCATCCTAACTAGATTAAGCAAGAAAACAAGAAAGCAGAGACATTGTAGAGAGATTTGTATTTACTGTTGTATATTGCAGAAAATGTAAAAAGAGAGTAGTTCAATGTGTACATTTTGTTCTCTTATATATAAGAGATTGTAACAAACTTTCTACACATACAGCTACCTATATCTATAACTGATCTAACTAACTTGCCAGCCTGGAATGTATCATCCGTTGATCAGCCGTATCATCCGTTGATGTGTGTTTATCCGTTGATGTGTGTTTATCCGTTGATGTAGCTGTATCCGTTGATGTAGCTGTAATATAACTTAAATCAACTGTGTTACTTGCTAGTAAAGCTCTATGAATAATAGTCTCAATATCCCCCCTCAAGTTGGGAGGGGATTTAGAATACAATCCCAACTTGGACAATAATGTTTGAAACTGATGAGCTGGTAAATTCTTGGTGAAAACATCAGCAAGTTGATGAGTAGTAAGAAGATAAGTGAGCTGAATGAGGCCTTCCATGACTTTATCTCGAGTGAAATGACAATCAATCTCTATGTGTTTAGTACGTTCATGGAATACCGGATTCTTGGCGATTGCAATGGCAGATTGATTATCACAATGAAGAGTCACTGGTTTGAGTTGATTGAGACCAAGCTCTTCAAGTAATCGAACTGTCCAGGTTACATCAGCAGCTGCAGATGCCATAGCTCGATACTCACTTTCAGAAGATGATCGTGAAATGGTGCTCTGTTTCTTTGATTTCCAGGCAACTGGTGAAGAACCTAGTAATAAAACATAACCTGTAATAGATCGTCGTGTATCAGGACAAGATGCCCAATCACTGTCTGAATAAGCCTGGAGAGTTAAGTGATCAGATCCTTGTAGAAGAATGCCTTGATTCTGAGAGTGAGCTACATATGATAAAGTATGTTGTAGTGCTTCCCAATGAGCTAGACGAGGAGTATGCATGAACTGACTTAGTACTTGAACTGAATAGTTCAAATCAGGTCGAGTGTTTGTCAAGTAATTAAGTTTTCCAACTAAAGAACGATAAAGTTCTGGATCAGAAAACAAAGGACCTGAATCAGCTGTAAGTTTTAGGTTTTGAGGTAATGGAGTAGTGGCTTTCTTAGAAACATCAAAAAGTAAATCTTGTAAAAGTTCTCTTGTAAACTTCGACTGAGTTAGAGTAATACCATTAGCAAGATAATCAACTTCGATTCCCAGAAAGTAATGTAGTATTCCCAAGTCCTTGATACTAAAAATGTTATGAAGATGAGACTTGATGCTTTGTATTGAAGTAACATCATTACCTGTAACGATGATATCGTCCACATAAACGGCCATGATGGTTATATGTTTGTCAACTTTCTTGATAAAAAGACTGTAATCATTCTTTGATTGGATAAATCCCTGTGCAGTAAGTTCATGAAGTAATTTATCAAACCATTCTCTCGAAGCCTGCTTGAGGCCATATATTGATTTTCGAAGTCGACAAACTAGATTATTTGGATTTGGAATGCCTTCTGGAACAGTCATGTAGACTTCCTCTGATAAATCTCCGTGTAAAAACGCGTTATTCACATCCAACTGATATAATGGCCACTTCTTATGTCCAGCAAGAGCAATTAAACATCTGATTGTATTCATTTTGACAACTGGAGAAAACGTTTCTTCATAATCGATCCCATACCTCTGATTATATCCTTTAGCAACTAAGCGTGCTTTACACCGTTCTAGGGATCCATCTGCCTTCAGCTTGAGTTTAAAAACCCATTTATATCCTATAGCTTTCTTACCTTCAGGAAGGGGTAATAAATCCCATGTCTTGTTTTCAGTTAAAGCTGCAATCTCTTTGTCCATTGCTTCTCTCCATAAAGGATGAGAATTAGCCTCTTTAAAGCTTTTAGGTTCAACAAGTTGAGATAAAGATGAGAGAGCAGTATGATGTGTAAGAACAGTAGGACAGTGAAAATCCTTTAGATATGCAGGAAGTTGTTTAGTTCTAGTAGAATGTCGAACTGGTATATCAGCAGTGGTGTGAATAGAATTATCAGAATGATCAGTGGTAGATTGAGATGAATGTGAAATGGAATGATTATTGGTAGAGTGTGTGGACTGTATAGGAGATGAATTTGAAAAATAATAATCATCATTTGTAGAATGAGACTGAGATTGAGATTGTGTGGACTGTGTGGTGTTTGAAGTGTGTATATGTGACACAAGATCAGAATAGAAATCAAATTTAGGACTAGAAACAGCAGGTATATGAATAGCAGTAGAATCAGTCAATAATGTATCTTTGGCAATTGTATGAAATGGAAAATGTAGTTCATGAAACATAACATCCCTTGAAACAGTTAATTTTCTTGAGGCTAAATCAAGTACCTTATATCCCTTCTGAGTTGGTGTGTATCCTAGAAATACACAAGGAGATGCTCTGGGATCCAATTTTGATCGACCAACCTTGCAGGTAGTAACATAACATAAACAGCCAAACGGTTTCAGTATATCATAAGAGGGTTCGTCTTTGTATAGAAGTTTATAAGGAGTGTGATTATTAATACTTGACAAAGGCATTCTGTTAATCAAATAAGCAGCACACAGTATACATTCACCCCAATAATGATCTGGAATTCTAGATTGAAATAACAGTGCTCGAGCAGTTTCTAATAAGTGTCTATGTTTGCGTTATACAACCCCATTCTGCTGGGGTGTATATGCACAACTAGTTTGATGGACTATCCCTTTCTTCTGGAAATATATCTTCAATTTTCCTTCACAAATTTCAGAAGCATTATCTGATCTAACACATAAAACAGGAGCTTGAAATTATTTTTCTGCAAATTGAATAAAGTTTTCTAAAACATCTGCAACTTCTGATTTGTACTTGACAAGATGTATCCAAGTATATCTGCTAAAATCATCAACAATAGTGACAAATTGTGTACAACCAAACTGAGTTTTGACTTTGTAAGGTCCCCATAAATCGACATGTAACAGCTGTAATATAGAAGTACTTTTAATAGTACTATGAGGAAATGGATTTCTGGTTTGCCTAGCTAATGGACAGATTTGGCAAATAGAATCATTGACAGAAGTAAAATCACAAGAAGGTTGTAAGATCTTCAATTGCTGATAAGGTATATGACCAAGCCTGAGATGCCATAGATGAGCTTCATTTGCAGCTTTAGCAGTAAGAGAATGCTTAGTAGAATTGAAACTTGAGTCCACAGTATAGAGACCATTTCTCAGCTCACCAAGATGAATTGGCTTCTTGCTCTGAGAAAGGTCCTGTAAAAGACAAGATCCATTATTGAAAATCAGTTGACAATTAAGATCTTTGCATAATTTGTGCACTGAAATCAGCTTGAAATGAAAATCTGGAACATGTAGCACATCTTTTAAGACAATGTTATTTCCCAAATCAACTGTACCAATATGCAGAGCCTGTATTTTTCTACCATCTGGTATTGTTATGCAATTTTCAGAACCATTGACAGTAGTGTAATCAATGAAATTATCCAAATTTGGTGAAATATGGTCAGTAGCTCCACTATCTAGTAACCATTTGCAATCTAGACAAGACATCATACATAGTTTACCTGCTAGTAAAGCCTGAGACTTAACAGAATTGTTATCAGAAAAATTCTGATCTGAGAGCAAACTGAGAAGCTTATTATATTGATCATCAGAAAGCAAGTTTGAAGAAACTTCATGTCCAGAAACTTCATGTCCAGCATTATCTCCAGTAAAAGTTGCTGCAGCTGCAATTTTCCTGTCCTTAGGTTTAAAACCTGCAGGATATCCATGTATCTTAAAACACCTGTCAACACTATGACCAGGTACTTTGCAGTCAGTACAATAGTAATTAGAGCCAGGTTTCTGTTTTCGATTTGCAGTATTTCCATAGTTTCCAGCATTTCCAGAGTTTCCAGAATTTCCTGTTGCATTTCCAAATTTGAAACCAGAATTTCCAGTAAAATTTCCAGAATTATAACCATTTGAATTTCCAGTGTTATAACCAACTCTCTGTGTATTGTAATTTCCAGAATGTGTGAATCTTCTATCTGCTACAAAAGCCATGACATCATTCTGAGCATTTGACATTTCCTTATGATTCTCTTCCTGTGCAATCATCCTATAAGCCTGAGCAACTGTGGGTGAAGGATTCATAAGCAGGATATGTCCTCTCACCAGAGCATATTGATCATTAAGCTTCATCAAAAACTGTAACAGTCTGTGTTCTTGGATTTTCTGTTGCACTTTCAGATTCAAAGTACATGTACAATTGTTACAACTGCATTTAGGCATAGGACTTGCATCATCTAGATTATCCCAAAGTGCCTTAATAGAAGTATAAAACTCAGAAACACTCTGTTTTCCTTGAGTAATTTCAGCTAATTTCTGTTCAAGTGAATAAGCCTGTGTCATTGACACAAAACCAAATCGATCTTCAAGATCTTTCCAAATATCTCTAGCAGTTTTGAGAAAAAGAACACTTCTAGCAATGTTTTCATCCAGATTAAACAGAATCCAAGAAGTTACAAGAGAGTTACATCTCTCCCAAGCAAAGAATTCAACAGAAGTAGATTCAGGTTGAGTAATCGTTCCATTTACAAAACCTAGTTTATTTTTAGCAGTTAGAGTAAGCATCATTGATCGCTTCCAATTCGCATAGCCAGAACCATTAAACTTGACCGAGACTAGTTGATTAACAGATGCATCTGAAGGATGTATATAAAATGCACTGGCCGGATCTTGATTTGTGTTTGCAAATGCATTTTCAGAAGATGTGTTTGAAGATGTGTTTGCAGACATGATTTTCAACAAAAGATTTCAAAAAGAAACAGTTGAATTCAGAGAAATTTTGTCAAGAACAATTCTTGAGCACAATCAGTAATGATGAATTTACACTTAATATGCAAAGATTCAGAAAAAAAACAGAAGATTTCGTAAGATCAGAAAGATAACACCTGATTTGTTTGAGAAATAGCAAAAGAAGTTGACTGTAAATGTCAACAAAGAATCAGCTCGATTATGAAGACTTAATCAATCAGTAGATGAAGATCGTTTGATCGGAGATAATGTCTAATCACCGGAGAAGACACCGGAATCTGCAGAGATTAAGATCGCACACATAGGCTTTGATACCATGTAAACTTTCTTCATCCTAACTAGATTAAGCAAGAAAACAAGAAAGCAAATACATTGTAGAGAGATTTGTATTTACTGTTGTATATTGCAGAAAATGTAAAAAGAGAGTAGTTCAATCTGTACATTTTGTTCTCTTATATATAAGAGATTGTAACAAACTTTCTATACATACAGCTACCTATATCTATAACTGATCTAACTAACTTGCCAGCCTGGAATGTATCATCCGTTGATCAGCTGTATCATCCGTTGATGTGTGTTTATCCGTTGATGTAGCTGTATCCGTTGATGTAGATGTAATATAACTTAAATCAACTGTGTTACTTGCTAGTAAAGCTCTATGAATAATATTCTCAATAGGTTTGTTATGTAGCTTTTAGCACAAATGTTATGAAATTACCATTTTTTGAGGCAAGACTTGGGCTTAGTTTAGGTGACTATATATCCAATATCTAAGACCTCAATCTTCACTATACCTGGTAAAACCTAGTCAAAAGAAATACTTAGAATGTAAAAGTATTTGCTCAAGTGTAGGTCACTATTTAGACCGACATAACAAAGGTTTGTTTTATACTTTAGGTTAAATGGTAGGTCACTCAACTGACTGAAAACTTTTAGTTGGGCCATTTAACTCAAAAAACTTTTAATCAGGTCACATAACTGATAAAAATTTTCAATCAGATCACTGAAGTTTACGGAAGTTAAAAAAAGATAGAAAGATGACTCATCATGCTGACATGGCTAGCTTTTATCCGATTGGCTAGCTTTCAATCAGGTCATATAACTGATAAAAGCTTTCAATCAGATCACATAATTGATAAAAACTTTCAATCAGGTTACATAACTAATAAAAACTTTCAATCAGGTCACCTGATTGATGCTGAGTCATCGTTTGGTCTCTTTTTTAATGTCCGTAAACAACAATGACCTAATTGAAATTTTTTATCAGATATGTGACCTGATTGAAAACTTTTTTAGTTGAGTGACCCAACCGAGAGTTTTCAGTGACCTAACTACCATTTAACCCCTTTAGTTTATGGTTTTAATTGCTCTGTCAGATGTGCATTTCATCTTCGAAGACCATCTACAAATTATGAAATATGTTTGTTTTTCGGGAGAAATCTGATATGTTTTTCCTCTGAATGATATACTCCAATCCACTAATGGTCTCTTGGTCAGGTCAATCGAGTGTGTTCTATAAAAGAGAGAAACAAAACAAGAAGATCGAAGACTCAGCTCAATCATCATGTGTGGAATAAAATCCACTAATATTTCATGTGCTTTGCTGGTCGATGTGATTATAGCTGTCTACTCTTTTTATTATGTGCACCCAGCATTCATATTTAGGGTGTCTGTACAAAATATTACAATTTTGATAACTTTTATAATTAACATTCAAACGAGAGGCCTGTAACGCCATAAAGTTAGAGCACCACAAAATCACAAAATAAAAATCCACATACGTGACAAAACGAGATCCCTCGCAAGGCCTACTAAAATCAATACACGTGAGAAAATGAGATCCCTAGCTCACAAGTCCTGTTTTTACCTAACACATTGCTTGGTTCCACAACTGATAAACGATAATACACTTCAATTAAAAAACAAATTTGCATGTCCGAAATCATTTCATATACGCATCTAACAACGGACACGATTTTATTATATACAACTACACAAGGCATGCACACACTGACACGCAAAAATATAGAATCTCAACAGCTGATCATGAACCCATTCCCACAGCCTGTTATCCTGATCTTTATCTTCAAGATAAAAGGTTATCTTGATGTACTTTTTACTTTGATCACTTCTCTGTTCTGAGAAGCAGCATTTCATGTCATCTAATATTGATTCTATCTAATCCAAGTTCATTCTGTAAGGTAGATAATCAAGAATTACCTAAGTGACGTTAAACCACTCTTAGTACCAGAAAAGATCAACAATATGATTCTCGCAACGATGCAACCGCTTTTCTTAGGCTTATATAGTACATCATATTATCAATTACTACAGAAAATTAGATCAGAGTTAATGTGCACAGGTCGTAAATAGTGCTGGGACTTGTCCTAAAAAATGACGGACTTCAGTGTAGGAACCTATAATTTGTTTTATCACCGTGGAGAAATGGGCTTGACATGGACAAATAAATGGATAACTTACTAAAACAAGAGTATTGTTAATTCTTTTTAACCTAACTCAAAAAGCTACAAGATATCTGTGACATCAGTAACATCCGATTAACCTCCAAACAGACCTTCACGAATAAAACAGGAAAGATACAACTCAATAATTAAAATTAGAAAAAGACAATAGATAATACAGATATAGTGCTTGTTAATCTAAAGATAAGCAAGAGTAAGAGTCTAAAACCATGAACATTAATTTTGAACCAGAAGTACTGCTCCTAACAATGCAACTATGGCCAGGCTGCTCCCATGCTTAAAAGCTGCCGAGCCTGGAGTAGAAGTGATGGGTGGCATGACCAACATAGATGGTGTCGGTGCAATCGGTTCCATTGCAGGTGCCATTGGTGCTGGTGGTGAATTCACTGAACCAGGGCTCAGGGCTGGAGGAGTTATTGTGTGAGGTGGGCTAGCCATCGGTGATGCTGCCATCGTCATAGGTGGTGGTGACATCACCAGAGGTAACGGTGACATGGTGGTGGAGGGGGACATGGCCGGAGCTTGGCCAGAGGATAAGACAGATAGCATCAGTGACAAGGGTAGCCTGAGTATGGCACGTGAGAGTGTCATGATTCTCTCTGTCTGTCCTCGAGAGTGTGAAGATAAGTCTGAAGGAATGGGAGAAGCTAAAGGATAATGAAGCTAAGGTGTTTTGGGAACTGGGAAAACTTATGAGGAATAGGAATGCTTTGAGTTTGAGTTAAGTTTAGAAAGAAATGCTTTGAGATTGAGTTTAGTTTAGCTTATAAAGGCTGGAAGGTCAGCTTGCTGAGATGTTAAGTGTCTACTTACTGGTTTAAATTCATTGCACCATGTGATAGGTTAAAATTGATGGAACCATGTGCACCCGATACTTCACTTTCTTTCTTTCAGTATTTTGGAGAATTGTCTTCCTAGGTTGAGTATGGCTTCTCTTCTCCATGTGGTTGGTAGATGAAGTGATGCCCATGAGGCTACTATAGCCATTGCCCAGCTAGAAAATGACTCGGCTTTTTTACTAGTTGACACGGTGACAGCTAATTAATGAAAAGAAACACGTGCTGAGTCATCAAGCTGACCACTGAGTGACCACTGCCTGTTGTTTTTAGTTGATGAAAAGTAACTAGGATTTATTCCAAGTGTTAGCAAAATACTCAATAAATCTGATCATAATGAACTGCATATATGAATGCTATTAGCCTACCTAAGTCTCAACAGATCTAACCGAATGAAAAGTCTCAGAAATGCAATTCGGTTCAGAGCTTCAATCTTAATTGCACAAAGGATGTTAAATTGACATGTGATGGGACATAAATATCTACATACATCATATGAGTTGAACAAGGTATCTGATAACTATATATAAACACCAGCTCCTCTCCAATAAGTTTTTGGTAGGTTTCCGTGATTAAGAAAAAAACATTTTGGTTCCAGAGTTTGTATGTACTATCACCTGATACAACAGTTGCCATGCGCCATCAGTGTAATCGCTGTTGGTCATGCAAAAGTGCTTGAGATGCATCAGCTGCAAAATAAAAATACTATATCAGTGATTCTAAAATGTGCTTGCTAGACAATACAAAGACCATGTTCGAAGACTCAGTTCCAGATTTGCTCAGGAGATACATTTGTGAAACTAGTTTGATGAGTAGAGACTTACTTTATGCCAATAAAATATCGGCAACTAAAAACTAACAAAGGTGCTTCCTGATCTGACACAGACTCCAGACTACTAATTTAATCTTGGATACATGTTAAAAGGAAAACATTATTTCCTTTATCAACTCAAGTAACCATGCATCAAAGACAGACTCCCCCCCCCCCCCCCTCAAACACACACACGAGAAAAGCCCAAAAACAGTTTTAATCTTGCACCAAATCTAGAATATCTGAACTTGAGTAAACACTTTAATTAACCTTGGAAAGTTAAAACTTAACAGGTTGACTGAGATGTTAGAAGTAAAAAGGGACTGAATTCTGCGGCAGTTATGACAGATACTAAGATGGATGATGGGAAAATGTAGCTGGAGTAGAATGAGAAGCTGGGTTTTATTTTGAAGATTGGATTTTTTAAGAGCGGTATCAACATGAAATAATATGATTAACTGTTATTAAGTTAAACTCTATGGGAAAAAAAGTTTGAACCATAGGCCTAAAGGCCCTATATAGTAGGCTATAAAGAAGACCTGAAATTGCATTTATATATTTCAGTACAATTTAAAACCATAACTTCAAATGAAGAATGAAAAGCAACCTTAAATGAAGAATGAGGCAAAACTTTTAGATGGCTCACTCCCAAGAATGACGCTGTTGCAAATATGAAATATGAAACTGAAGCATGGACATTAAGAGACCTTAACTTTTAGTAATCGTTTTCACTTTTATGTTCTTTTACATCCAACTTTTAAACTGAACACCAGGCAGAACTTATACACCAGTCTCTAAAGTCTAAAACACATGCAAACAAATACCGAGTGAAATTAAGAGAACCACAACAAACAATAAGCTAAACTACCTTCAGGATAGTGTTGCCCAGAAACCACAGGTTTAGGTGCTCTTTCTGCGATTTCAGCTATGACCAGACGAGATAAGAGGAGACCAGCAATAAGAGCACCCAGACTTAACATCCCAAAAACAAAATTCCACCCTTTTGTTGACAAAAACCCTGTCAGAAGTGGACCCAAAGCAGCACCAAGTGATCCAGTACCATCGATGATTGCTGTGACTGTTGCCAGAGCTCGGGAATCACCTCTGACAGAGCTATGTGTACCAAGATCGGCAGAAACTGCAGTTGTTATAAGTGCATAGGGACCATTCACAAATAAACCAGTAGTCATCATGAGTAAAATGTTCATAGTTGTTGATGCATTTCCATAAATGCGGTACAGAATCATTGAAGGAATTGCTGCATACATACAAGTTGCTGCTGTCGTAGCTCGTGCCTTTAATTTATCGGATATGTAACCAGCTAAAATTCCACCAACTATCCCACCTACATCAAACAACGTAGAAAGATTTCCAGCAGATTTCACCGACATATACTCCCCGCCAATAGCTGCAAACTCACCACAAACCAAGGGACTTAAGTACAATACTCCAAGGATCCCCAAAGTAGTAAAAACTATATATGAATGGCCCCATTTGTGAGCCCGTTATGTAATATCGAAATATGCATGAAGATCCCACAGAAATTACCAAAATTTTTACAAAATATAAATTCATATTGGACAACAATAATTTTTTTTTTTTTAAGAATAGGTAAGAGAAGAACACTACTACAAAAACTACAGTGCTACTATCTGTGGTCAACTTTATACGTAGGCAGGGCTATCTAAAAATACTTTTTTTTTTCAAGTTCTGCCTTCTTTTCTGTATAACGTTATTAAGAAATCTTCCTACTTAACATTATTATATTAGTTGTATTTGGTCTATCCTTTTAACAAGCTCGTTATAATAGAACTGGTTCCTGCATATCCCGTATTATTATGATTACCTTAATGTGGCTTAAAGGAGATGAACTACAAGCTAGGACAAAGAACTGTACTAACTGTTTTGCAGTGAGACAACAAAAATTTAGCTGAAATTCTTGAAGTTGGCAAGGACTGAATGTGAATCGTAAATGTTTTTAACAGAAAAATATGAATATTCAGGATGCCTTTTATCACTTGCGCGAGGCTCCCTGTACGTAGTTTTTTCAATCAACATTTCCTCTTTTTTACAACTTTTCTATGTCTGTATGCATTAGCGGGTGTTTATATTTCTGTGCAATCTGGGTGTGTATGCGTGTTCGCATATTGTGCATTTATTCATAACAATAGTCAATACAACAGTTTCTTAGGTAGCTGACATGTCTCATGGGGAGGTGCCCTCATATAAAAATATTGTGTTGGTGACAAACATTTATGCACAAGAACACGAGTACAAGACAATTGTCCTCCTATTCTAAATGATGCAAACTTGTTCAATTTGAAAGTGAAGGTATTTGTAGCCTTTGGAGGCCAACCGTTGCATGCTAAGTGAGAAGCCAATAAAAATTAACAACCAATTATCATGATTTGTGATAAACTCTGTTAGCATTATATATCACCACTTAAAGGAAGTAAAGGATTACAAGCCAATAATAGATAGGATCATAATTTCGATAATATGAGAAGAACCATGGCTGGAATTACAATCCCATGACAGATCGGATTGAATTTCAATTTGATGTCGTAAGATCTATGTTCTCAAAATAAGCAGGCAGCAAAAGGTGTACAAAAATATATTCACCTGTACGACTCAGATAAAATGGTAGCCAGTAGAGAAATGTGTACGCCACCAGCTTCGCGAAGAATAAGCATAACGCAAATGGTATAACTCCAGGTATCATACAAGCTTCAAGAAGTTTTATGCTTTTCCTACTCCCTGAACCAGACTGCCGGACCTTATTATCTTCTTTACCCCCCTTGAGTTCATTCTGTAGAGCTTCTACGTCAGTAGGTACTGTTGTGTCATTTTCACCTGAACCATTTAGGGCTGGAAAACCAACATCTTCGGGATATGCAGCCAAGAACAAGTACACAATTACACCTCCAACAAAAATAAAAGCCCCGGGAACAATGAAAGACCAACCCCAACCATACTCCAAAACACTCGCAGCAAGCAAAGAACCACTAATATTCCCAACAGATGTATGAGCATTCCAAATACCCATTATCAACCCTCTCTTTCTTTTCCCAAACCAATTCCCAATAACTGCCACAACCGAAGGCCAGCCCGTTGCTTGAAACAACCCCGCAACCATTTGCATAACTAAATAGAACCAAAACGCATGAACATTCCAAAAATAACCCATCCCGAAAAGCCCAACAAACACACCACTTCCAATCATTCCACCAGTCAAAAACAACCGTAAATCCAACGTATCCCCTAAATGACCCGCAACATACATTCCCATCGAATAACAAGCAAGAAACGCAACATCAATTTCCCCCAACTTAAACGTACCATCTTCGCCATCAAACGGAGCCCAAACCTTTACTTGATCCACATTCCCCTCCAACCCTACCAATTCCCTCTTACTAAAAACATCCCCAACCGGCCACGGATACGCATTCCTACCCCTACCATCCAAACTATTCCAATGCAAAACACTCTTGGCAATACTACTAGGTTTTCTCGAAGCATAAAAACTTAGCTTACTCAGTTATAATACCACTCAAAGTGGTTGCTGTACGCAGACCATGCCCCTATATAATAGGGAGACTGTTTCCGACCATTACAAATACATAAATACAAATACAGAAAGGAAACCTAATACAAACTAAGAAACTCACGCACACGCAGGAGTCGAACCCGTGACCTCCTTTAAAGGAGGCCAGTGGCTCAACCACTGCACCAACTAGGTTTTCTCGAAGCATGATAAGAAGTATATGCTATAAATGTAACTAACAAAACAACATATCTATAAGTATGCACACTCCAATCCCTACTTCTAAAGCTTCGTACAAGTACAATCCCAGGTGGGTTCCTCCTCATTGTCTTAAAAAACTACCTAGTACTAATTTGCACACACTTAACTAAAAACTTTTTAAATTTATACACCAAAATTTTACCTACACAATTATTTTAAAAAACCGATGAGTTCTAATCGTATCTTCCCGATTTATTTCTGACATATGGTTCGAATCTTGTCAAATAATATAACGAGTATGTTAATTATCAAAATAATTTAAAACATAATTAAACTAACAAATTGTACAGAAAAGTTGGAGAACTTACTGTGAATTCACCATAGTGTGCTAGCCCATTAATTATACGTATATGGTGAGTGTATGTAGAGAAAGAAAGAAGAGAATATATTTTAGAGAGGGGAGGGGATGAGATTGTGCGTTGGGAAAGATGGCGGGTAAAAAACGACTGCATGCCACGTGGAGAATTAGTTGCGTAAAAAAGCGCCACGTATATATATTGCCGTTAGATTATCAGACATCATTGTTGGCCCTTTTATTTGACCCTTTTAATTTTATAAACAAATTTACATATGAATTATAAGCTTTTAGAAATATTTTATGTAATCAAAATTTATTGTTCATATCGATTCGTACTCATTATGTTCATGGGTGGCGGAAGCATGTTAAATTTAAGAGTAATATGCATCCCGTATACTACTAGGAGTGTACAAATTATCCGTTCAATCGCAATCGAACCGCAAACCACTCGTAATCGAACTGCATTTTGCGAATAATCGCGAAATACGGGTTGGTTACCGATTGAATTTTTAAGAACCGCATATTTATGGGTTGGTTGCGAATTTGAATATTGAAAAATCGCAAAATTGCATTCGCAACCGCAAACCGCACATATATGTATATTTATAATAATTTATATTTTTAAAAATATATTTTATATTATATAAATCAATAAATTATACACATAAGACATAGAAGTTTACCCAGCCCATTTACTCGAACGCAATTCAATATCTAACCTACAAATTGCATAGTTATGTCTAATCAATTATGTTTATTCTGTTGCACTAGACATAACTACACTAGGAATTACTGATGATGATTTGTTATTGTACTGATGATATTGTACTGATGGGCTATATTTATGTGCTTGCAGCCTTGCACCAAAAAATTATGTGATATTGTACTAATATTTTTTTTTACCGACTTGTAATTGTATTTTAATTTTTATTAAATTAAGCTTAGGTCGTTAATCACAAACCGAACCGCATCAACCACGGTTAATCGAAACCGCATCATGCAGTTAACCGTAACCGCATTTACGACTGTGGTTGGAAATTTCCAAAACCACAAAAAACCGAACCGTAACCGAATCGCGAACATCCTTACCGTATACCTGAAGTTTCACGATTGTGCATTTTATGTACTTGAATTTTGGAAATTAGTCGAAAGCATGCTGAAGTTATAAAAAACGTGCATTTGATGTATTGTTGTTAGTCTAAGCTTAACACCGTTAGATAGCCTTGTAAAATGACTGAAAAAAGAGGGTATAATAGTATTTGCAGCAACTTCTGTGTGTGGGTGTGTATATGGCGGTAAAATCAATCAAAACACGTTACTTTTTTTCTTTTCTCTTACTAAAACCTCTTTATTTCCAATTATATCATGGATGTTTCTATTTAATAAAAATAAAATAATATTATTATAATCTATAACCTTTATTAATAAGCAAAACACCATTTTAACGGTACCACTTTTAGTTTCACTCCTATTTTGGTTTCACCCTTATTTTGGTTTCACCCCTATAATCTTATTTTTACTATAATTCTATGATGTTTTCTAATAAAATAGAAATTCTATTATAATTATAATTCTTTTATTACAACTTTAAATAAAAAAATAGTTTCATCCCTAGAATCATATTCCCTTATAATTTTGTGTTATTTTTTAAAGAGAATAATAAAATTGAAATGCTATTATAATTATAATACAATTTTTTTATCATAATTTAGAATCAAAAATAATACGATCAATTCTCCAAAAGATTTTTCAAGGAACACCCCTTTAACGGTACCACTTTTGATTCGCACCGTATTTTGGTTCACCCCTGTAATCCTATTTTTACTATAATTCTATGTTGTTTTTTAATAAAATAAAAATCCTATTGAAATTATAATTCTTTTATTACAACTTTAAATAAAAAAATAGTTTCATCCCTATAATCATATTCCTTACAATTCTATGTTATTTTTTAAAGAAAATAATAAAATTGAAATCTTATTATAATTATAATAAATTTTTTTATCATAATTTAGAATAAAAAAATAATACGACCAATTCTCCAAAGATTTTTCAAGGAGAACAACTAGAACATGTTTCTATACACTACTTTAGAACATTCTTCCATGTGATTATATGTTATTTTTTTTAAAAAATATAATAAAACTGAAATCTTATTATTATTATAATTCTTACATTGTATTAACAATTTTTTTTATTATAACTTATAATAAAAAAAAGATTATGATCAGTTATCCTAAATATTTTTCAATGAAAACAACCGAAACGTATTTTCATGCACTTCTATTAAACAATCTAAGTTTATAGTTTGTTAATCGCATAAATTTTTTATGCAAATAACATAGTTCTTTTTATAATTTTGGTAATATAATTTTATATATATATATATATATATATATATATTTAATTAAATAAAAATTAGTAATTATTTAACATAAATCTCCTAGCCCGTGCTTCGCACGGATTATCATCTGGTACTAATAATTAACCGATTACCTTTTTAGCTAAAACGTATGATCTTTTCTATTTTTTCTAATTAAATTCTCTTTTTTTCTAGACATATCACGAACAACATTAATTTCTCATTTTCTAAAAACCATGAGCAATTTTATTTAGTAAAATAAAATAATTAAATTATAATTACTATAAACTAATCAATTACCTTTTTCACATAAATCAAGTCATCTTTTTAATTTTCACGTTACATTTCTATTTTCTCTAACTAAAATCTCTCTTTTTCCAATTATATCACGGGCGGTTCTATACAATAAACTAATAATATTATAATATTAATAATTAACCGATTACCTTTTTCAGCTAAAACTTATTATCTTTTCTATATTTTCTAACTAAAATCCCTCTTTTAATAAAAAAATATTAGGGAAATGTTAACTATAACCCTAGGTTATAGTTAAGTACTCCCTCCGTCCCATTTTACATGTCCCTTTTGTAAAAAGCACACATATTATGGTAAGGTTAGTTGAATAAAATTTTCCAACTAATACCCTTATTTAATACATTGAAAAATGAGAATAGAGTTAAGTTTGAAAAGGTTAAATTTTAAATACAATAAATGTAGGGACAGTTTTGTAAAATTATCCTTAAATTTGCATTGAAAAAAGAAAAGAGACATGTAATTTGGGACAAATTTATTATTCAAAAGGGACATGTATTTTGGGACGGAGGGAGTATTAAATATTATCATATTTTCAAGATTTATTCTTAGTTATTTAATTAATTTTTGGTTTTCCAATGCTCCTTTACAACATTAATTTAATTTCCCAAGTAATAATAGTGAACCTCCCTGCATTCACATTAATTTTCACTAATAAAAACATCCTAAATTGCTAAATAATTATATTAAGATTCGTGCAAAATTAATGTATTAAGTGTAAAATTGACATATTAAATGCATTTATCCATTTACATTAATTCTTAACCATAGCCCTAAGGGTTATGTATGTTTAGCATTACCCTAAAATAAAAAGAATGAAAGGAGCCTAATGTTAACTTTTGGAGAATTGTCTAAAATTAACCAATAAAATCACCACACATTATCACAATCAGTAATGCCTACAAACCCTTTATAAATAAAAGATAATTCTCCTAAACTTAATTTAGGAACCTTTTTCTCATAAAAAATATAGATTACAATTTTATAAAATATGATTCTATTGTTAGGATTTTTTTTTCTTAAAATTTAAATGTACTTGAAATTCATCCCTTACTTACCTTTATTATTGCATACAAATATTGTAATGCTTCCAAACTGTACGTATCATTTTGACCATCATCAACAAAATCAATTTTAAAAATCTTGTAATGCACTTTCTATTTTGTAACTAATATACGCTATATTCGTGTTTTACATAAACTAACATTATTCATTTTATTTAAATTTGTATAAAAAAATTTTAATTTTGTTCCATGCTGAAAGCTTTATTTAATTAATACTTAATAATTTATCCATCCATTAATATCTCTATATTAATAAAATTTCGGGTTTCAACTATATAAATTCTACTGTAATACTTTAAAAGATACTCCTTCCGTCTTTAACGGGTGTTTGACACGCATTTTAAGATGAATTTTAAGGATGGTTTCATAACTTATTTTCATAACTTATTTTTTTTTTATTTTTTTTTATAAATATAGAATTGTTCTATTTTTATAAAAAATATAGAATTGTTCCACTTTTATAAAAGAAATTGTTAAAATAAGTTATGGAATTATATACGTACGTGCTCTCCGAAAAAAATAAAGAAATAATTGGGATTGAGGAAAAGTTATAAAAGTACTCCAAATTTTCTCTTGGCCTGTGCGGCCGTGCGGAGGTGAGCATAGCGGGGAAAGGGGGCCCGGATGGTGGAAGCCCGGGGCTCTCGAGTCATTTTTGTTACTAATGCTTCTTATTTTCACAAATTGTACTCGCATTCACAACGTTATTATATACTTAGTTTATAGTTCGTGTAAAGCATAATTATTTTTAATTTTTTAAAATTTGTTTATACTATAATGTAATATTATAAATATTAATTTTAGTATATTATTGGAAAAATTCGAAATTTACATCTTTGTATATATAATAATTTTTAGTATTAAATATAAATTAATATGTTTTTTACGAAAATCGAACCTTAGATTCTTTATATAACAACTCTTAGTATTATTATATCTAACATTCATGATCTATTTGAATTGATGATCTAACTGTTGTAGATGATGGATAACCAAAAATGGGGATAATCAAAAAAAGATTAATCAAATTACAAATTATTTCTCATTTCGCTTATTATAATATAGTATACATAGATGTCATAACACCGCTCATAGTCATGACCTGTAAGACCACAAAATATGTATTTAGAAGAACATGAACCACCTGAACTTTGAGAAAATTAAAAAGTTTAGGTTGCGAAACTCAACGGATCAAGTTTATTGTCAGGTGCACAAACAGAGGACAGATGATGCTCTACTTTGGTTGCTGGTTTTTACTAATAAATTGAAAAGGATTTATGTTTATAATTTGTATCCTCAAAGCTCATAGTGTTCATCATCTAAATCCATTACAAAATTATGCGTCTTATCACGCTCAACTTGAGCTAGTAATTACACAACCGCATAAACACAACCACAAGTAAGGTCTTACTTTTGCAAACACTTTTGCTTCTTACGTCGTCAATGTTGTCATCTAAATTCAATAATGGAAACGATAAATAGCTGTCATGATTCTCAACGTTTTTATGTTAATTTAATTTAACTTAACGTTTTTATTTATCGAGGCCGCTATATTGCGTTGATTGATGATATATGGGACATAAAGGCATGGGACCAGATTAAAATTGCATTTGCAGACCAGAAGAACGGTAGTAGAATCATCATAACTACAAGAAACAAAAGAGTTGCAGAGAAATTGTTTTGTAACGGAAGAAGAGAGCTGGCAATTGTTTTGTAAGAGAGCAGAACCAACCACCCCAAATTTGAAGAAATTAGGAAGGGAGATGGTCGGTAAATGTCGAGGTTTACCACTTGCCATCGTGGTACTGAGCGGCCTAGTATTGCACAACAGGAGCTATGATTATTAGTCGAAGGTGAAGGAGCATATATGGAGACAACTGAGGGAAGGTGGTTCTTTCCAGATTGAAGAAATACTGAGCTTGAGTTATAATGACTTGTCTTCCCAGATGAGAGACTGTTTTCTCTATCTTGCAAGGTACCCGGAAGACCATGTGATTTATTCAGACGAGTTGAAGCTTCTATGGATCGCAGAGGAATTTATATCAGAAGCTGAGGAAGGTGAAGGAGTAGTCATGGAGGATTTGGCTGAAGATTATTTGAATGAGCTAATTAATCGCAATTTGCTTCAGGTTGAACGTATGCAATTGAATGGACAAGTTTTAGAATGCCGGGTCCACAATCTTGTACGTGATCTTGCCATAAATAAAGCAAAGGAGCACAAGTTGCTGGTCAATTTGGACCATCCAGATCTCGTCCATTTGTTGGAAGGACAACCACGTCATGTCATATATGACGGAATAGGTGAGTACTTGAAATTACTTGAGCGTGGATTTGATGCTTTAAATTTGTGTTCATTGGCACTAGTAGGGTATTTTAGTGGTAAAGTTGAATTGAAAGAAATGAAGTTGGTGTGCTCCAAATTCAAAAATCTCAAAATGCTAGACATGAGAAGTGTAGATTCAGAGAGGATACCAGAAGAAATAGGGAATTTAGTTCTCTTAAAATTCTTGGGTTTGATGGGTGGTGAGACATATTCTAGTACACCTATAAATTCCACCAAGTATAGGCAAGTTGAAAAAGCTACAAACTTTGCTGGGTTCCGACGAAAGACACTACACAGTTCCTACAGAGATATGTAAGCTGCACTTGAGTTGGATAATGTGTACGGGGGAAACAAAATGGTATGCAGTCATAATGAGTTTCCAAGCCTTCAAATTTTAAGATTACGGTGCTTCTCCGATCTGGAAGAAGTGGAAGTCAAGGACGGAGCCTTCCCTTCTCTCAAACAGTATCAAACAGAGCGTTGTGAAAAACTGGAAAAGATTTCAATGCAACTAGAACGTATCTGGGCTCCATATCCATATCCTTTTTAAATGTATTTTTATTTTTACTTACTGATCTTTGCATTGTAGGATAATGGGGTAAAATGTTACAAAGACTGGGATTCTCTGTTCTTGCTAATTAACTGCCATGAAGTTCAGCAAACAGCCAAACACTAATGTAGCCTATTGAAGACGTGTGTGAATATTCAGTTGTAACAAGATGCTAGTGGAACAAGCTGTGGTGTAGGCACTCGTCTGACCAAGGGTCCATGTCAAATCCTGCTTTTCTACCCAAAACCTAAGCTGGAATGTAGTCTATGATATCTTTAATTTGATTATTTTTTGTTTGTTTGTTAGAGCATCTGATTTTAATTTAAACCAAGAAAAAAAAAACTTAGCTTACTCAGTTATAATACCACGTACACGCAGGAGTCGAACCCCTGACCTCCTTCAAAGGAGGCCAGTGGCTCAACCACTGCACCAACATGTTGTTGGCATTTTAATTTAAACCAAGAGTTACTCTATAATTTGACTACCAAATTTACCAACATACTTGCCAACTTAAAACAAGCATATTAACGGAAATGTAAAAATCTTGGTCCTAATAAAAAAGAAAACATTGTTAAAGTTACGTGATAATTAGTTTTTTCCATAACACCTTAAAGTTTTACGAGAATCGAAAACTTAACAGACATCAAGCAAGAAAATTAAAAAGAAGGAACCTTTGTATTCAGTATTCAGGGATGAATTGCTGGCCTTTAGCAATAGAAACATCAATCTCTTCAAATTCAATCTCATGAAGCCTAATCAAGAAAATTCAAGAAACATTAAATTTTTACAAAAAAAAAACTTTTAATGGCTATTATATAAATATATAATAGTATTATATAATAGTATAGACTATAGATAGTATAATATATATAAATATTATAGAAAAATAGTTTTTTTAACTTTTATTAGTAGAAATAGTGAAATTTATCTAATTATGTAAATTGTAAACCTTTTTTCGATTTTTATACAAATTTTTTTTATATTTTAAATGTTTTCCAGATTTTATATAATTTTTAATTATATAGCTTATAATTCGTGTGATGCACGGATGTTTTTTTGTCTTATTACCCATATTTTCATATAATTTTTTTAATTAATAGGAAAAGAAAATTATAGATGATAATAAAATATTATAATGCATGTTTGATAGTATTATAAACAACAGTGTTTTAATTTTTTACTATAATATGTAGTTGACGGAAATTTTTGGAAGTAATTTATAGGATAATATAAATGTATAATAATATTTTATTAAAAAATAGATATTAATTTTTTTTGAATATATTGTGATGTTGATAGGAATTGAACCTTAAACTGGTAGGAGTAGTTTACAAAATAATATATATATATATATATATATATATATATATATATATATATATATATATATAATGAAGATATGTTGTTGGTGGGATTCGAACCTTTGAACCTATGAAAATATTTTATATACTAGAAAAAAAATATTCTTTTAGTATTTAATGGTTATTATTTAGTGTACCAAATTATGCCTTAAAATCTATGTTATTATTTAGTGTACCAAATTTAGTACCAAATGACCAACCAAATAGAGTCTAGTTAGTGTCCAGTTTGTTTCACTTATCTATACTATCTATACTATTATATAAAGCCGAAATATTAAAAGTGTTGGTATCTGTTTTTTGGTACTAAGTGAATTTACTTATTTACCCTTCATTATAAAGAAAAATAGATATGATAACTATACTATTAAAACTCTTAAAATAAATAATAACATAATATAATTAATGGTAAGTAGTCGATTGCCTTTTTTCACATTTGCTTTTAATTGAAGATATTACCTTTTATAAACACCTACTAATCTTACAATCATTAATATATACCCGAAAATATTACATCATATCATTATAAAGAAAAATATATATGATATCTATACTATTAAAACTTCTAAAATAAATAATAACATAATATAATTAATGGTAAGTAGTCGATTGCCTTTTTTCACATTTTCTTTTAATTGAAGATATTACCTTTTATAAACACCTACTAATCTTACAATCATTAATATATACCCGAAAATATTACATCATATTTTTCAATTATTAATACAATCATTAATATTTCCTTTCAAATTAAAACACGTTACCTTTTTAATTTAAAACTAATCTTACAATCAATAATATACCCGAAATATTACATCATATTTTTCAATTATTAATAAAATATATTAAAAATCCGTATACATTAATTAATTAAAATTAATGGTAAGTAGTCGATTTCCTTAATTAAATTATAATTACTATAAACTAATCAATTACCTTTTTCACATAAATCGTATAATCTTTTTAATTTTCACGTTACCTTTCTATTTCTCTACCTAAAATATATCTTTTTCCGATTATATCACGGGCGATTTTATTTAATACAATTAACTAATAATATTCCAATATTAATAATTAACTGATTACCCTTTTCAGCTAAAACATATAATCTTTTATGTATTTTCTAACAAAAATCTCTCTTTTAATAGAAATATCACGTACAATATTAATTTCTTCTTTTCAAAAAAACTTACGAGCAATTGTATTTAGTAAAATAATGTAATTGAATTATAAATACTATAAACTAATCAATTACCTTTTTCACCTAGAACATGTTACCTTTTAAATTTTTTACTAACTAAATCCTCTCTTTTTCTAATCATACCACGGGCATTATATTTAAGGGATATTTACATAAATATATAAGATTTTAACAATTACTTCCAATTTTACTACCATCAATATATATATATATATATAGATTCCAAAAAAGTGGTCGAAAATGTCATCTGAACCCCAGAACTTGAAATCAGAAATTTGTAGCATCTCAGTTGCAAATGAGGTTGCAAGGCCCCTGCCAGAGGCACTCATAATTGGTGAATTTGGGTTGCAAGGCCCCGCCAGGGGCACTCATAATTGGTGGATTTCTGATTTGCAACTTTCAGTATTCAGTTGCAACTTTTGCAACCTCAGTTGCAACCTCAGTTGCAACTTTTTCAACCTCAGTTGCAACTGAGGTTGCAACAGTTGCAACTTTTTCAACCTCAATTACAACATCAGTTACAACTTTTGCAACCTCAGTTGCAACAGTTGCAACTTTTGCAACCTCAGTTGCAACATCAGTTGCAACTTTTGCAACTGAGGTTGCAACTGCGGTTTGCAACCTCAGTTGCAACTTTTGCAACTGAAAACTGAAAGTTGCAAATCAGAAATCCACAAATTATGAGTGCCCCTGCGGGGCCATGCAACCCAAATTCACCAATTATGAGTGCCTCCGGCGGGGCCTTGCAACCTCATTTGCAACTGAGATGCTACAAATTTCTGATTTCAAGTTCTGGGGTTGAGATGACATTTTCGACCACTTTTTTGGAATATATATATATATATATATATATATATATATATATATATATATATTCCAAAAAAGTGGTCGAAAATGTCATCTGAACCCCACAACTTGAAATCAGAAATTTGAAAACTGGAAGTTGCAAATGAGGTTGCAAAAGTTGCAACTGAGGAAGGTAGTATTTTTGGAATTTTGAAAACAAGGTCGGTATTTTTAGAATTTTAGAAAGATTGGTAGTATATATTTAAAAATCTAATAGTTTATATGGGTAGTTATAAACTTATCCCTATATTTAATAAAATAAAAGAATTATTTTATAATTACTAATAATTAACCAATTACTTTTTTCAACTAAATTCTATCATATTTTCTATATTTTCTGACTAAAATCTCGCCTTTTCTAGAAATACCATGCATAACATTTATATAATTATTATCAAATCATCTTATATAAAAATTTAAGCCTCCAAAATTAATGTTTTAAAAAATTAATTTGTATTAATGAAAAAAAATTCATATAATATTTAAAAAAATCCGTGCATCGCACGGGTTTTAAACTAGTATTATAAAAGACAAAACATTAAAAAGTTTTGGTACGGTACGGTACAGTACATACCTTATTTAATTATTTTAATTTATTACCCTTAATTATTTTACTTAATTATTAAAAAACAAAACAAAATCATTTCTTAAAATACCCAGCACTTCTCCTAAATAATAAATAACTAATTACTTTTTTTAGCTATTAATTTTTCTAACTTTTCTAACTAAAATCTCTTCTTTCCAAAAATATGATCATTTTAATTAATGAAAATAACGAATAATATTATAATTACTAATAAATAATTGATTACCTTTTCCAGCTAAAAGATAATATATTTTTTATATTTTCTAACTAAAATATCTCATTTTCTTCTAATTAATAACTAACCAATTAACTTTTTCAGCTATTACCTTTTCTAACTTTTCTAATTAAAATTTATTCTTTTAAAAAACATGATCGTTCTAATTAATGAAATAAACTAATAATATTATAATTACTAATTAAAACACCTAAAATATTGTATCTTCCAATCATTAATACCTCTTTCCTAATTAAAACACGTTATTGTTTAATTTAAAACAAAATCTTGTTATCGTTTAATTTAAAACAAAATCTTGCAATCATTAATATATAACCAAAAATATCACAACACATCTTTCAATCACTTATAAACTATATTTCCGGTCACTAACAAACTATCGAACAAAAATGCTTATACAACGAATAACAACCATAGATTTCTAGTAATAAATAAAAACATTTGGATCTAAGCTTAAATATTTTAGGGATCTATACCGTTATATTAAAGCCGAAACATTGAAAGTTTGTCGGTTTGGTTATCCTAATTATTAAAATAAATAATAACATAATATAATTAATGGTAATTAGCCGATTGCCTTTTTCACATTTAGTTTTAATTGAAGATATTACCTTTTATAAACACCTAAAATTAAAATATCAATCGTACCATATATTTCATTAAAAAAAAATTCCAATTAAAACATGTTACCTTTTTGATTTAAAACTAATCATACGATCATTAATATATACCCGAAAATATTACACCATATTTTCCAATTATTAATAAAATATATTAAAAATCCGTGTACGTTATTTATAATAAGGAAACATTAATATATTTCGTAAATAAGAGTATATTAAATTAAAATTCAAAAATTATTAAAGATAATGATTATATAAAAACATAATTGTAATATTAATTTAAAAGAAGTTTACTTTTAATTGAATATATTACCCTTTATACACACCTAAAATATCGTATCTTCCAATCAAATATTTTTTTTCTAATTAAAACATGTTACCTTTTAATTTAAAACTTAATTTTGCAATCATAATCTTCCAATCATTAATATTTTTTTCTAATTAAAACATGATACCTTTTAATTTAAAATATAATCTTTCAATTATTAATAAAAATATATAATAGAAATATGTATACAACGAATAATTACTGTTAGATTTTTAGCAAAAAAATCAGAACCGTTAGATTTGATGATTGAATATTTTATAAGATTAAGTTATTTTATAAAACATTCAAGATTCGAATTACGTTAGCGACGTATTTAATTTAAAATTTTATAATATAAGTTTTAAACCGTGCATATCATTAATTAAATTTATATATATTATTTAAATTAAAATTAAAATAATTATTAAAAGTAACAATTATATAAAAATATAATTTAACATAAAATAAATTTATTTGGGGGTATAATTTGTAGTTTGGTTAACCTCTATTTTTGTTTATCCTCTCTTTTTTTGTTATCACTCATCCACAACCGTTAGATTTTCAACTCAAATAGATCATGATCGTTAGATACAATAATACAAAAAATTGTTATATACAGAGATCTAAGGTTTGATTTTCGTCAACAACCTATTAATTTATATTTAATACTAAAAAATATTATATACAAAGATGTAAGGTTCAAATTCTTTCAATAACATATTAAAATTAATATTTACAATATTACACTACATTATAAATAAATTAAAAACAATTAAAAATAACTTGCACCAGTGGGGAAATTGCCAGCAATTGTGCATGGAACTTATTACAAGCTCTTCGAGAGGTACTCTTTTAACTTGTCGATGCTAATTGATTTTGGGGTTACGGAATTAAATGATCTATCTTTAACGGTAACTTTTTCTCACTTTAACGGGTTTATATTATAGTTAACTGGACAATTATATTTGTTTTGTCATTTCAAAATTCATCTATAAATATGCAACTGTTATTACTTTGATATATTATCTAGTACAAAGTCTTATCTTTCAGTCAGAGCAGGTTTAGATTCTGGTCTTACTAAGTTAATTAGTTTCATCTTGCAGTAATTCTACTTTTCTTAATAACATCCTGAAATTTATACAATTTGCAGCCATGCAATTCTCATTTATCTCGCTTCCAGGGGCGGACCCAGCCCATGGCTAGGGTGGGTCTTAGCCCAGGTGAGATTTTGCCAGTCCATGTAACATATAGTTTGGAAATATGTCCAGCCCGGGTAAAAAATAATTCAGCCCTGTTACTTATGCTAAGCCCAGCCCACAATGAATTAATTGGTTGTCGGCTATTCTTAGTGGTCCAGTTTTAATAGCCCTGTTATTCTTAGTGGTCCAGTCTTAGAGGCATTGAAAATATACTAATTGATGGACACATCAGAATTAATGGTAGACAAGTTAACAAAAAAGCAGGGTCACAGGATAAAATATAATAACAATCACACCCACTTTACTCATTTATCTGTATTGTTGTATTGTAATTTGTAAGTAAGAGGACTAGCACTCTAGCAGTCATGTGTTGGTTGTATGGGTTATCCACACCACACTTTTTAATTTTTATGACTTAACTTTGGTCTGTACGCCCCTTCTTTATTTGCATCAACTGCCTTGTTCTTCTTCTTCATCTTTCTTCTTTTCAGAGCGGCTGCCAGAATATCTATCGGCGCGTGGTGACGCGTGGTGGCGCGTAAAAAAAATCGGCGCTGCGCGGCTACAGTGTTAGCCCGGGTGGTTTTAAGATCCTGGGTCCGCCCCTGCTCGCTTCTTCATTTCCTGGAGTTGCAGATCACTGGTGAGATAATGTACCTTAATTTGTTGCTCCATATTTTTATTATTCGGGATGACCTTTAACTCCTTGTGTGAGCCAGTGATAGGAATAAACTTGGGAGAACCAATATGTTGAAAAATTCAAAAACAATGTGGTTGATACTTGGGACTAGACCTGGCCAATCGTGCGGGCCGTGCGAGCCGGGCCGGGCTTTGCACGGTCCCGGTTCATATCTGGTTGAACCGTATTCGGCACGTAGGAAATCCAGGCCGGGCTCGGGCCGGTCTCGGTTCGTTGCTGTGCGATTCGTACCCGGCACGCGCGGTTTATGTCGGGCTCTGTTAATTTTTTTTTAAACTACTTTGGCATGTTTGGGGAACTTTTTTTCAGAATAAATCAACTTATTTTAAAACAAATGGGATGTTTGGGGGACCTTATTTCGAGAATTAGTCAACTTATTTTAAGTTGAAAGTTAAGATTCTTAACTTTCCAACTTATTTTTGCAACTTATTGAATCTCATACATACATTAAATACTTGTATAAATTTTTTTATCAAAATATGAAACTTTTACCCGAAAATAAGTTCATAAGGACTTAATAAAGGTTGTGCCAAACAGGCTCTTTATTTTTATTATTAGTACTTTAGTTTAATAAAAGGTCTCGAAAATTAATTTTGTAAATGTAGTTAAAAGGACAGTACCTCATATAAATTTTATTAATTAAAAATTTTACAAATAATTTGAAACGACTCCTCAAATTTCAGTTATATTTTACGAAGAAAATATATAAACTACTCATCAATTTTTCTTTTGAAAATTAATGCTACTTTTACAACCTAAATTTAAATGCAATCTGAATTTTAAATTAAAATGAATACTTGTTTAACAAGCCGTGTAGTATATATATAAACATAAAAAGGCTGGAATTAATCTGGAAACATGTATTGTATTATATATTAAATAACATGTTTATAAGATACATAATATTGTACGGACACCCACAATTTTAGAGCACTTGTACATCACTCCCGGGCTGGTCCGTGCCGTGCGGTTATGCCGGTTCGTGCGGTTACGGGCCGGGCCGGTTCCGGTCTCGGTTTTGCATTTCTAAACCCGTATTCGGACCGATTTTTTTAGCGGTTCGTGCCGGTTAAGCCCGATTCGTTACGAGCCGAATAAACGCGGTTATTTTTCCGGTCCGGTCCCGTGCGGTCCGAGCCCAACCGCACGGTTGGCCACCTCTACTTGGGACCCCTTACACGCAAGTGTCGGGTCTTCATTCGAATGTGCTCTCCTCGGTTAGTAATTCCAACGCGTAGTTACACTCTCAAAATGGTTAAGAAATGATCAGTTCTGACTTCTAACATTCTGAAGTTCACCCATTAGGAAGTGTAAAATGGGTTTCTCCCATTTTCAACTTAACTTGAACTTTTTGTAGGTTTATATGGGATTGAACCCTTACAACATTTACTTGTGTATTGCAACATTTTTCTCCTATTCGTACCCGCAGATACGTTCTCCTATTTGTACCCGCAGGTACGCAAATCATCGAAAGATGGGCACATCGCCCTGGGGGCTGATCCCCTTGAAGAAAACTGTTCATTTAGAAAGTCTCGATATCAACAAATCATTGATATTGTTTAAGATCAAGAATAGTTCTTTGTTTTCCTGGGTCAACATCATGACCTTTACAAAGTGTTGAGAAGCATGGGTCAACATCATGACCTTACAAAGTATTATCTCTGTGGAGAACCATTGCATGAACGAGTACCTAAAGCTTTTTTGGTCCATCATCTGTAGTCAGGCCTTTGCGGATAGTACTTAAGTTTGTCTCAGAAACAACCATTTGTTGGAAGGACAACGTCGTCATGTCATCTGTAACGGAATCGGTGAGTACTTGAAATTACTTGAGCATAGATTTGATTCTTTATGTTTGCGTTCATTGGCACTAGTAAAGTATTTTAGTGGTAAAGTTGAATTAAAAGTGTTAGGCCGAATACACAAATAATAATCAACTTTGTATGAGAGATTAACAAGTAAAGGCGTTTATGCACTTAAAAAAACTTCTTGTATTTCAAACCCTCTTCGTGATGTAAAATATCACAAAGAGCTGCTAGGTTACAATAATGATAATTCGTTATCGATACCCTTCTAGGGTTAACCTATCTGTATTTATATAACATACAGCTACGATACAATCTCTAATTGATATTCCTAATAATCAGCTATACAATGATATCAATTACAGATTGTCACACGTCTCCTATGTCAACTCGATCTCTTTGATAGCTATCCAATCTTCAAAGATATCGCTTCCATAATTAATCTTTAATCACTGTTGAACAGTAGACGCGCTTCCTCCAGACAGAGTTTAACAAACTCTGTCGAGCTTCCAACTGTCAGAGTTTACACAAACTCTGACTGCTTCCAGCTAAACTCTGATAACTCCCTGTAACACTTAAACACTGATCAAAACACATCAATTATATTTAACAATCTCCCCCAACTTGTTCATTATCAAAAATGTACAAGTTAATGACAATAATTGATGATGTCAAAACAAATGATAAATACAGTGTTTATACAGATTCAGAGTTTAATCTTAAAAACTATAGAGAATAAGAAAATTCTTACAGAACTTTAATCTCTAATCATTTCAAGATCTGGCATGGTTCTGAGATAATCAATCAGCAATCTTCTTTCTGCATTTTCAAGTTCAATCTTCATTGCTTCTTTGATTTCTCTGAGTTGAGGATCATTTTCATCTGTTTGGTAAATAGCAGCCCTAAGATCATAAATCTTGTTTCTTCTCATTTCATTACCCAGTCTGATAAATCTGTCTTTTTCTGCCTGAGTATTGAAGTCAAGTACTGTGATTCCCAAATCAGTTTTTAACTTTGCAGTACCTTTCTTCATTTCAATGAGATTGCCTTGGTAATCCCTGTACTTAGGAATGTATCTGCTGTTGTATTTCTGTCCTCTAATAGCCAGATTCTGAGTCATCTTCTGTCTTAGTACATTAGCAACAGATTGAGTCCTTCGACTATTCACCTTGAGAAGATATAGAACATACTCTAGTTCTTCCCAATATTTCAAGCCGATATCATCCTCACCAACTTTGAATACTGTCCCATCAGCCATGAAGTAAAGAAGAAAATCTTTGTCTAAACTCTTCTGATGAACCAACTGCACTGATTCCAGTCTATCCAGACTCTCTTGAGGTACACCACGACCTGGAACAGCCAGTGAAGAAGGATCTCTAGGACCAGTATATTGCCTTCTGTCTCTATGTGAGCCTAATCCAGCCTTATTATTTCCAATCTTACCAGATAAAGCTTTTCCATCAGAAATATTCATTGAGACTCCAGATAACACATCTGGATCATGAAGTGTTCCTTTACCAAAAACTGATTTCAACTGAGAAGATAGAGGTCTAAACACAACTTGTGTAGCAACAGAGGTTGTATCTTTCTTCTTTGAATCTTCTCCTTCCATAGCAATGCCTTTCAGCTTGTGTTTAGCTTCAGCTTCTGTTGATTTCTTAGATAAATGTGATCTTTGATCAGCATCAACATTTTCCTTGATCACAACGCCTTTAAGAACAGGCCTAGGAGCTTTTTCTTTTTGTACCTTATCAGACTTTAAAGCTTTAAAATGTTCTTCATGTAAACTCTTTTCCTCAGCTTCAATGTCTTCAATCGTTACTCCTTCCTCATTCTCTTCAATGAACAACTTAGCAGCCAACTCTTCATCAGTTTGTGGATTTGAAGATAACAGTAAACTCTTGGTCCTTGAAGTTCCTTGAGTATCAGTATTTCTCCCAACAGACTGTGATTTGAAGGACTTACTAGTTCTCAGAGTTTGAACCTCCTCAGCCTTTTTCTTTCCTTTGTCTTTGTTACTTGCCCCTCCATCTCCAGAACTATCCCTTCTGACAACTCTCCCCCCCTTTTTGACATCATCAGGCATAAGGATAGAAGTAATTAACTCCAGAGAGGTAGCAATAGAATCAATTTTAGCAGATAAATCAGACTGATTCTCTTCAACTTTACTCAGTCTGGCAAGGATATTGTCTTGAGCTTTAGAGAATTTTGTAGTCACTAGTTTTGAATGTGTTTCCATTTTCATCTCTCTAGCTACAACCTCATTTCGCAAAGAAGTGATTGCCAAATTAGTATCATCAAATCGTCTATCCAGAGTTTTAACTTGAACTATAGTTGCTTTCAAGCAAGAAAGAATCTCTGGATTAGAGATAGTATCAGCACTTTGCTTAACAAACTTAGCTGCTCTTCTTGATGGAAAAATACAATCTTCTTTGTACCATTCAGCAGCATTCTTGGCAAATTGTGCTATTTCAATTTCATGAGAAGAACAAGGTTGAGAAAAAGGTGTATGTTTATCATCAGTTTGTACTGGTGCACTCAGAGAAGTATCAGAGTTTGCACTACTGTCACCTTCAGCTTCAACACTTGTAGCTTTAACTGGTTCATCTTCAGCCATAGATTTAGCAATATCTTCTGTAGGCTTTTGAGGATTTTCTTCATGTTGCTCAGGCTCAGCAACAGGCATTGACTGAGAAGTTACTTTGGTTGCCTGATCAATTTCTTCACCTTCTTCAACAGTGTGATGAGCATCAGATATTATCTCAGTATGAGATGCCACAGCTTCAGAAGGTACAGATGTAAGTTGATCAACTACACCAATATTAGAGATAGGATCAGAAAATGGCATAAATGAATCAGGAACAGCATTTATTGGAGAAACACCATCTCTTGCATCCTCTTCTGCAGGAATTTTATCCTGTGCAGGTATTACATCCTCTGCAGGTATTGCATCTTTCTCAACCTCAACAGGAGGTGTTTGCTGTGAAACAACCTCTGGAGCTTCAATATCTTCATCCACAGAATCAGAGAATATCACTCTTCTTCGTTTTGCTAGAGGTACATTATCTGAATCCTCTTCACAAGGTGGTGACTTAGGCATGTTTGCTCGAGCTTTCAGTCTCTTCCCTTTTCTAGTGTAAACAGCTTCAGGAGATTTTAGTTTTGATTTCCTCTTTGTCTCTTCCGCCTGTCTTAGACTGGCATGTCGTTCAGCAAGTGCTTTCTTAACACCTTGAGATCTAGACTTTGATTTTAATGGAGAATCAGAGTTTGAGTTTGAAGTGGGTGAAGATTGCTTTGCAGGTGATTCAGTGTTTGGTGATGGTTGAGGTTCATGGTGTGGTTCAGGTTGTTGTGGTTCTTGTTCAGGTTCATCTTGTTGTGGTGCATCGTGTTGTGGTTCCTGTTGTTCTTGTTGTGGTTCTTGTGGTTGATTTAGAAAATTCCGTAGAGCAAGAGGCATGACAAAAGCTGGGAGATTTTCTTTGCCAACATCCTTGTTAGTCATATCAGAGAATATACGCTTATTGACTCTAAAAGGATCAACTTTATCAGTTTCATCAATTACAAGACCAGGTACACATGCATTGAACAACATTTGACAGAAACGAGCATAGTAGACAGTGGTAGACTCTGACAATTTATCACCTAAGTTCATCAAAACATATCGACCAAAATCAAAATTAATACCATAGAGCAAAGAATACCCGATATGAAGACTATCCATTGGAATGGCATCCCAGTTTGTGACTTTCTTCTGGAATGTTCTTGTTATGCAATCAAAGAAGAAATTCCATTCCTTTCTTAGATTTGGTCGCTTTATACTGCCAAGCTTGTCAAGAGATTCCATGTAACCTATCTCTTGTAGCATGTCTCTCAGATAACTTTCATTAACCAGAGTATAAGAAGTATGTGTGTCAAAACCCATCGTATCTCGTACAGTCTGTGGAGTAATCACATGGTCTTGATCTTCATAGGTGAAGATAATGGTAGGAGTTCCACTCTCTCCTCCATCCACATAAACTGAGTTCTGCCAGAATGAAGCAATTTGAGACGCAGAAAGAGTAGCAGGTCCAGTCAGAGCTTGTCCAATCTCTGAATCCCTCAAAAAGTTCTGCATGAGATGAAACGATTCTGGAACGCGTTCATGATAGAGTGGAGCTTCATAGTTATTAGGAACAAACCGTAAGCCAAGAGCAGTGAATGCTTTAGATGCCATTGAGTTAAGAATTTCCAAGAATTTCCAAAAGATATGAATGTAGAAAAGGTGTTTGCGTGAGTGCCCAAGAGAAAAATAAGAAAACTGTGAGAGTAAGAATAAAGCAAACTCGTTTGGACACAAAAGTGATTAAATTAATAAAAACTCAATCTCTTATGTAACAAACACTCAATCAGTTCCTTGATTAATGTGTAGTGGGACACGATAATAGGTAAGTGGGACACATTAAGGGCGAGTGGGTCATGTGCGCCTATTTTTAAAAAGAGTATATTAAAATTAAAACATTAAAATATTTGATTTTAACAAAAATCAAATAATACTCTTTTAAAAATATCTGGACCCAAGTAAAATCAGAATTTGAAACGTTTACCTGTTGCCTTTAATAACCAGAATACGAAGCGATTAAGGACTTCGTTCTTACCCATCTCTATTTAAGGCCTAGAGACTTGATCAGATTATTTCATTAAACCTTTAACCTTTCAGTCTCCCCTGTAAAATCACAAACTTTTCAAACCAAATACTCTTGAAAAACAATGGCTAACCTTACCATCAAAGAGAAAAACCTTCATCTTGTCGAAAATAGAGACATCTTCAGCTATACTCGTGAAGAGTTTGAAGCGTTTGAGTGGGAAAGGCAGCTTGAGACGCTGTGGCTGCAAATGGATGCTGGTCTGGAAGAGCTCGAGAGAGAGAAACCTGCAAGGGTGATCGACATCGATGCTGCCCTCCAAGCAACATTGGCATGGCTCTCCTCGAAGGCATCCTCATCCACCACCACCAACCATTGTTAATGAATATGTCAGCAAAAATAACCTTATCCCTTCAACTTCCACCCAAATAAAGTGGCAAAGATGGGATCTGGGAATTTTTGCTAACAATGGAGTGGTGTGGACGGACCTTTTACTTTCCTGTTGAATAGATTAGCAGATAGAGAGAACAAAAATATGTAATATTTTCTTGTAATCTCTTTCTTATTATCAATGAAAATTTCGTTTTTCTAATCATATTCACTGTGTTCTGCAACTGTTATTTGTATTATATGAACTGTTCTTCAAGAAAATGCATCAAGAAGAGAATATGAAAACTAATTAAAGTAATCATATAAAGAACACATTCATGAACTATCCACTGATTAACAGTTGTCAAAAACCCTACTTACTCCAAGACTTTCAAATTGTCCAAGTGAAAATTTACCTTAGAGTACAAATCACGAATCAACAGCGTTTGTCAATTCTCCAACTTTATCATCGAAACCCTTTCATAAATTGCACAGTTGTGAATATGTGTGTGTGTGAAGCAGAGTTTACTAAGTCAATTTTTAGAGCATCTAATTTTTCATAAAATCCATAAAGTAAATCAATAAACACTGGATGCACAAACTGTCATAGTAAACACTGACTGTATGATGAAAGCTAAACTCTGAAGTAATCGAACTTTATACAGTAATTTTTTATTTTATACCCTCTTTATATACACATTTTTTTTATTTTTATTTTTATTTTTTTTTTTCATTCCCTTTTTTTTCATTTTTTTTTTTATTATTTTTCATTCCAGTAATCAGAGGTTGGAACCAGTCACCAAAAATTCAAAAATTTTAGCCCTTATCATTTTGATAAGTTCCTGGGTCATCCTAGTAATTAACTAGTCACCAAAAATCAGAGAATTTTAGCACATATTATATACCAATAGGTTCCTGGGTCATCCTAGTATCCAACATAATCTCAAAGGAGTATAACAACCTATATACACTTTCTTTGGGGTATTGCAGTAAACATTTTATTTTATCAGAGTATAACTAACAGAGTTTAGAGTTCATCAACATCAGTAGTTCTTCATGAAAGGTAATGCACACAGTATTTATAGACTCAGAGTTTAGGACAAAATAAACTAAGAGATGCTATAAATATGAGCCAGTATCATGCTGTGTTAACTTTCTGCACAATCTAAGATTAGATCTCAATAACTCAGAAAGATTCATGATTAATTGCTGAGAATCATGCTTCATACATATTTCTTCATTGGTATTTTCATTCAGACAAAAATCAACTCAAAGTTCACAGAGTTTATCAAACTTATTAACAGTGTATGACATACAGACATGCTGACAGAGTTTAACAGAGTATGCATAACAGAGTTTAATCAACAGAGTTCACTTAGTATTTAACCAATCAGGAAATATGATTAATACATCACATAAGTAAAGTTTGAATCTAACCAACATTTCTAGTCAGAACCAGAGATCATTCCTAGTTCATTAACCAGCCTTGTAAATGTAACTTCACTCAATGGTTTAGTGAAGATATCTGCAAGCTGTTGTTCTGTAGAGACAAAATGTAGTTCAATATTTCCTTCTTCCACATGTTCTCTGATGAAGTGGTACCTTATACTGATGTGCTTGGTCATTGAATGCTGTACTGGATTACCTGTCATAGCAATAGCACTTTGGTTATCACAGTAAATAGGTATATTACTGTACCTCAATCCATAATCCAGCAATTGATTCTTCATCCATAAGATCTGTGCACAACAGCTACCAGCTGCAATATACTCTGCTTCAGCTGTAGATGTGGAGATTGATTTCTGTTTCTTGCTGTACCAGGAAACAAGTCTGTCACCAAGAAATTGACAATTTCCACTAGTGCTCTTTCTGTCTACCTTACAGCCTGCAAAGTCTGCATCAGAATATCCAAGTAGCTGAAAATCTGATTCTCTGGGGTACCACAGACCTAATGATATGGTGCCCTTGAGATACTTGAAGATTCTTTTCACAGCTGTCAGATGTGGCTCTCTAGGATCTGCCTGAAACCTTGCACAAAGACAGGTTGCATACATGATGTCAGGCCTACTAGCTGTCAAGTATAGAAGAGATCCTATCATGCCCCTGAAGTTTGTCATATCCACTGAAACTCCTGTGTCTTTGTCCAGTTTAGTTGCTGTTGCCATGGGAGTTGATGCAGATGAACAGTCAAGCATACCAAATTTCTTGAGAAGATTTCTGGTGTATTTTTCTTGATTAATGAAAATTCCATCTTCTGTTTGTTTCACCTGTAGGCCTAGAAAGTAACTAAGCTCTCCCATCATGCTCATTTGATATCTGGACTGCATGAGCTTGGCAAACTTCTTACAGAGTTTATCATTAGTAGACCCAAAGATGATGTCATCAACATAAATTTGAACTAAAAGGAGGTCACTTCCTTGGTTGAAATAAAACAGAGTTTTGTCAATTGTACCTCTGTTGAATCCACTTTCTAGAAGAAACTGAGCAAGTGTCTCATACCATGCTCTTGGTGCCTGCTTAAGTCCATATAGTGCCTTATCTAGCCTGTAGACATAATCTGGATATTTGGGGTCCACAAATCCTGGTGGTTGTTCAACAAACACTTCTTCTTCAAGCTTTCCATTCAGAAAAGCACTTTTCACATCCATCTGGAACACTTTGAATTTCTTGTGAGAGGCATATGCTAGAAAAATTCTGATTGCCTCCAATCTTGCTACTGGAGCAAATGTTTCATCATAATCTATTCCTTCCTGCTGTGAATAACCTTTTGCTACCAGTCTAGCCTTGTTCCTCGTGATAACACCTTCACTGTCAGTCTTGTTTCTGAAAACCCATTTAGTACCAACAATAGATCTGTTCTTTGGCCTTGGTACAAGGGTCCAAACTTCATTTCTTTCAAATTCATTTAACTCTTCCTGCATTGCTGTTATCCAGTCTGCATCTTGAAGAGCTTCTTCCACTTTCTTTGGTTCATTTTTAGACAAGAATGCATGAAATAGACATTCACTTGCAGTAGCACTTCTTGTCTTTACTTTTGCATCTGGATCACCAATTATCAAATCAGGTGTATGTGATTTAGTCCATTTCCTAGCAGAAGGCAAATGACTTCTATCAGCATGTGATCCTCCCCCTTGATCCATGCTCTCCTGATTCTGTTGTGATCTATTTTCGTTTTCTGAGACTCCCCCTGAACTTGACTGTCCAGAGTCAGAATTTGAATTTTCAGAGTTTGAAGCATCAGAGTTTGATCCAGATTTTTCAGTTGACTCAGTATCAGTGTTTGAGTCTTCATCTTGATCATGCTCCCCCTCAACTGGTTCTCCTCTTTGTTGTGACTGAGAAGTTTCTCCAGAATTTACCAGTAGAGGTTCAGAGTTTGTTTCAACAGAGTCTGTCAGAATTGTTTCATCAGAGTTTCCTTCATCAGAGTTTAAAACTTCATTTTCAAAGTTCAGTTGATCATATTCGTCTTTGTCTTCAAGTCCAGTTATCTTCTTATCATCAAAAGAAACATGTATTGATTCCATGATCACTTTAGTTCTCAGATTGTAAACTCTGAATGCCTTTGTTGACAGTGGATAGCCAACAAAAATTCCTTCATCTGCCTTTAACTCAAACTTGGTCAACTGTTCTGGATGAGTCTTCAAAACGAAACATTTGCACCCGAAAATATGAAAGTATTTCAGGTTAGGCTTCTTTTTCTTCACCATCTCATATGGTGTCTTTCCATGCTTATTGATCAGTGTTGCATTTTGAGTAAAACAAGCAGTTTGAACAGCTTCTGCCCAGAAATAAGTTGGCAATTTTGCTTCATCAAGCATAGTTCTGGCAGCTTCAATTAATGTTCTATTTTTCCTTTCAACTACACCATTTTGTTGTGGTGTACCAGGTGCTGAAAATTCTTGTTTCACTCCATTGTCCTTGAAGAATTCTTCCATTGTTGCATTTCTGAACTCAGTTCCATTATCACTTCTGATGATTCTCACTTTGTTGCTTGATCCTTTGTCCAGAAGCTTCACATGCTCCATCAGAGTTGATGCAGTTTCATCCTTCTTTGCTAGAAAATACACCCAGGTGAATCTAGTGTAATCATCAACAATGACTAAAGCATATTTCTTCCTTGCAATAGACATAACATTTACTGGACCAAATAGATCAACATGAAGAAGATGATGAGGATCAGTGATAGAAGATTCTGTTTTGCTCTTGAAAGATGACTTCCTTTGTTTAGCCTTCTGACATGAGTCACATAGGCCATCAACATTTAACAGGGTCTTTGGAAGTCCTCTTACAAGATCCTTTCTGATCAATTCATTGATGTTGTTCAAGTTCAAATGTGAGAGTTTCTTGTGCCACTTCCAACTCTCTTCACTAGACATTCTTGTAGACAGGCAAACAGCTTTTCCAACAGAGTCTATCAAAAGCTTGATTTCATAAATGTTGTTTTGCCTGTGACCAACTAGAACAACCTTTCCTGTAGATTTGCTGATAACTTCACAATATTCAGGTTGGAAATCTACATGATATCCCTTGTCACAGATTTGACTCACAGATAGCAAGTCATGCTTGAGTCCTGGGACATGAGCTACATTATTGATGATGACATTTCCAAGATTGATATTGCCATATCCCAATGTTCTTCCTATATTGCCATCACCATAGGAAACTTTTGGGCCAGCTTTCTCCTCATATTCTGATAGCAGGGCTTTATTTCCAGTCATGTGTCCTGAACATCCACTGTCCACGACTAGGGTTGCCTCCCTGTTACCCTGCAATCACAAACAATTACTGAGGATTAGTTTTAAGGATCCAGACTTGCTTGGATCCTTTGGCATTCTTAACTTTGTTAGCTTTTGCAGCGGAATTAACATTATCAGAGTTTGAGCTAACAGTATCAGTGTTTGCACTTGCAGTATCAACTTTAACCCATTTTAGATTGGGTTTCAGTTCATAGTAATTATGATAGATAGCATGATATTTTCTGCAAGTATAGATGGAATGCCAAGTGCTTCCACAGTGTGTGCATAGAGTCTGTGGCTTAGTTCTAGCAAAATCCTTCTTTACCTCAGACTTTGTAGGTAAAGAATTTATATTTTTATTTTTCTTGCAGAAATTTGCAAGATGCTTAGTACTACCACAGTTATGACATGTCTTTCTTGGAGCATAACTAGCAAGCATTGGTTTATTTCCTGAAGTGATGCCTACTTTTCCATTTCTGTTCTTGTTTGACACTTTCTTTTTCTCAACAGATTTTAACTCCTTCAGTTTATGTTTGAGTTGTTTATCTGTCATTGAACCAATATTAACCTGATTAACACTAGTTTTTACTGGTTTTCTTTTGACAGCTTCTTTTTCATTCTCAGACAAAAATTTACTGGTTCCATGAACAAATTTAGTTCTGACTTTAACTTGATTTTGAAATCTAAGTTCATCTTCCTCATTATAACCTAGACCAACAGTGTCTGTTTGAAAAATCTGTTGAGTGTCCTTTCCAGAATTAGTCCAAGTCCTAATTTTCTTATTTGCTTCCTCCAACTCAGATTCTAGTTGTTTATATTTCTGAAGCAAAATCTGTTCTTTGCAAACAGCATCATCTCTCTCTTTCTGAACTTGTTGCATGTTTTCAAGTTTCTCTTCAACAAGTTTATTTCTCTCTTTAAGTTCAGAATTTTCAGTTTTTATCCTCTCATTTTCTAAAGTCTGATCCCTATAACTTATATGCAATGACTTAAGAAAAATTCTTAATTGACAATGTCATCAATATTATAAGCATAGGTAGTTGGAGGTACCTGATTTTCAGAGGATTCTGATTCAGTGGTAGCCATGAGAGCATAGTTCACTTCTTCATCAGAATCTGAAGTATCTGCCCAATCTCTACCTTTAGTGTAGAGTACCTTTCCAGTTTTACCCTTCTTGCACTCAGGAGCATAGTGACCCATCTCCTTACACTTGTAGCATTGAATTTCAGACTTATCCTTCTTCCCTTTAGAATCTCTCTTATCAGACTTCCTGTAGCTTTTCCTGTCTTCATTTGAATCCCTAGAAAACTTTTTTTCTTTCTTGAAATTCTTGAAGCCCATTTTCTTGAAAGTTTTCACCATCAGCACAGCCATTTTTCTCATTTCTTCTTCATCATCCTCAGAGTCAGATGATTCAGAAGAGTTTGAATCATAATCAGAGTTTGGTGAATCACTTTCTGAGTGTATGACCAAAGCTTTTCCCTTCATTTTCCTTCTTGATGTCTCTTTCTTCTGAGGCTTCTCTTCAACATTAAGAGCAACAGACTTTCCTTTTCTACTTGATCTCCTGTTTCTCTGCTCCATTTCCAATTCATAAGTTTTGAGCAGTCCATAAATTTCATCAATCTCTGTTTCAGCAAGATCATAGTTGTCTCTAATAGTGGTTATTTTCACATCCCACTTTTCAGGTAGAGAAAGAAGAAACTTGAGATTCGAGTCTTCTAGATCATACTCTTTGTTGACCAATGACAGATCATTAATCAGTTTACAGAATCTATCAAATGTTTCTGTCATGGTCTCTTCAGGTTTAGCCTCAAAATGCTCATACTCTTGTGTGAGTATGTTTCTCCTATTCTTCTTAATAGCTGCAGTTCCTTGACACCTGACTTCAAGTGCATCCCATATCTCTTTTGCAGTGGTGCAGTTAATGACTTTGTTAGACATGACATTGTCTAAGGCACTATGTAGTAAATGCCTAACTTTTGCATCCTTAGCAATTGATGATAGATCTTCAGGAGTCATGTCCTTCTTTTCCTTTGGAACCATTTTTGCTGCTTCACCAGCAACTGCAACAGATAGCTTTGTAGGATTGTGAGGGCCTTCATAAATCCTGTCAAGATATTCTGGATCTGTAGCCTCCAGAAACATAGTCATCTTGACCTTCCACATAGCATACTCTAATGGCCTCAGAATAGGAACCCTGATTGGTTCATAACGACTCACAGTAGTAGGAACCTTTTCAGAAACAGTAGGTGTTGGTGGAGGAATTTCTGACATGATTATTGTTGTGTTTGGATCTTAACCTGTAATAAAGTAACAGATTGGCTTTGATACCACTTGTTAGGCCGAATACACAAATAATAATCAACTTTGTATGAGAGATTAACAAGTAAAGGCGTTTATGCACTTAAAAAAACTTCTTGTATTTCAAACCCTCTTCGTGATGTAAAATATCACAAAGAGCTGCTAGGTTACAATAATGATAATTCGTTATCGATACCCTTCTAGGGTTAACCTATCTGTATTTATATAACATACAGCTACGATACAATCTCTAATTGATATTCCTAATAATCAGCTATACAATGATATCAATTACAGATTGTCACACGTCTCCTATGTCAACTCGATCTCTTTGATAGCTATCCAATCTTCAAAGATATCGCTTCCATAATTAATCTTTAATCACTGTTGAACAGTAGACGCGCTTCCTCCAGACAGAGTTTAACAAACTCTGTCGAGCTTCCAACTGTCAGAGTTTACACAAACTCTGACTGCTTCCAGCTAAACTCTGATAACTCCCTGTAACACTTAAACACTGATCAAAACACATCAATTATATTTAACAAAAAGAAATGAAGTTGCTAGATATGAGAAGAGTAGTTTCAGAGAGGATACCAGAAGAAATAGGGAATTTAGTTCATCTAAAGTAATTGGGCTTAATGGGAGGTAAGATGCCTTCTAGAAAACCTATAGAAATTCCACCAAGTATAGGCAAGCCGAAAAAGCTACAAACTTTGCTGGGTTCGGACGAAAGACACTACACAGTTCCTACAGAGATATGTAAGCTGCACAAATTGAGGTATTTAGACATCCAGATTAGTGGGAGTTTGAATATAGGTGACCATCAAACAAAGTTTCACACTCTTTTTGTTTTTATAGAGTTTAAAGAATGGATGAAGATTGATACCGTTAATATCACCAACCTCCATGCACTAACTATAAGAAAGGGTTAAATATCAAATTGGTCACTGAAGTGGTGGCCTTATATTTATAAAGGGTTAAATATTAAATAATTATTTTAATTCTCGATCACATATTTATAGGTATCTGTTTGATATTTATTATGACTTAAGTGATTCAAATGAGATCCCGTTAAAATTAGTGAGTAAAGTGATATATAGTCTCCACTTCAGTGACCAATTTGATATTTAACCCCTATAAGAAATGAACAAGAAGAGGTAGAAGCAGAAAATGGGTACACGTTGGAGTCGATAGCTAATTTAACAAGTCTCCAAATGTTAGATGACAATTGTTTTGTCCATCAACTTCGTTTTCCAACGGAAGAAGAGAGCTGGCAATTGTTGTGTAAAAGAGCAGAACCAACAACCCCAAATTTGAAGGAATTAGGAAGGGAGATGGTTGGTAAATGTCGAGGTTTACCACTTGCAATCGTGGTACTGAGCGGCCTACTATTGCACAACAGAAGCTATGATTATTGGTCAAAGGTGAAGGAGCATATATGGAGACATTTGAAGGAAGATGACTCTAATTATTTCCGAATTGAAGAAATACTGAGCTTGAGTTATAATGACTTGTCTCCCCAGATGAGAGACTGTTTTCTCTACCTTGCAAGGTACCCGGAAGACCATTTGATTCATTCATACGAGTTAAAGCTTCTGTGGACTGCAGAGGAATTCATATCAAAAGCTGAGGAAGGTGAAGGAGTAGTCATGGAGGATTTGGCTGAAGATTATTTGAATGAGCTAATTAATCGCAATTTGCTTCAGGTTGAAGGTATGGGATTTGGACAAGTTTTAGATTGCCGGGTCCACGATCTTGTACGTGATCTTGCCATAAATAAAGCAAAGGAGCACAAGTTGTTGGTCAATTTCGACTCAGGTAAACACCATCCAGATCCCGTCCATTTGTTGGAAGGACAACCACGTCATGTCATATATGACGGAATAGGTGAGTACTTGAAATTACTTGAGCGTGGATTTGATGCTTTAAATTTGCGTTCATTGGCACTAGTTAAGTATTTTAGTGGTGAAGTACTTCAATTAAATGAAATGAAGTTGGTGTGCACCAGATTCAAAAATCTCCAAGTGCTAGATGTTAAAATGACTTGACCACTGTTCCTCCGGCGGCACCACCTAGCCCCACCTACCATGACTTGACCACTGTTCCTCCGGCGGCATCACTGTTCCTCCGGCGGCACCACCTACCCCCACCTACCACACCTAACCCTTAGAATTGTGTCTATAAATAGATATGCATGTAGGGATTGTAAAAACATCTGAAAAACCTCTGTAATCTGTTTATCCTCTCAGATCTATAAACTTATTTCTCTTCTGCATATAATCTTTCTTGCTTCCGTTATAACAAATTGGTATCAGAGCTTTGGTTGAAACTGCTATAAATTTTTTCGCCGGAATTTTTTAAGCTCGCCGGAGTTACTGTTCATCGCCGGAGAAGACGACACTGTTCAGGCGGAGACATTGTTCATCATCGGAGAAGCCGACACTGTTCATACGGTACTGTTCATACGACACTGTTCATACGGTACTATTCATACGGTACGGTTCATCCGACACTGTCCATCAGGCATTGTTCACCGACACTGTTCACGGGCACTGTTCACAGGTACTGTTCACCGTCACTGTTCACGTATACATTTTTGGGAGAAAGATGTCTGGTGGTATTAATGTTAAGGTCGACAAATTTACTGGGAGAAATAGTTTCAGTCTGTGGCAAATCAAGATGCGTGCCTTGTTAAAGCAACAGGGGCTCTGGGCGCCGTTGAACACAAAAGCGGCTACTTCTGGAAGCGCTGAGATGGCCAGTCTAGAAGAAAAGGCACACTCAACAATTTTTTTGTGCCTTACAGATGATATTATTACTGAAATCGCGGAGGAGGATACCGCGTCTGGTCTGTGGTTGAAGCTTGAAAGTCTCTACATGACGAAGTCTTTAACAAACAAGTTGTTGCTGAAGCAACGTCTGTTTAGTCTGCGAATGCAGGAAGGTATGCCTCTTCGAGATCACTTAGATCAATTAAACACAATTTTATTAGAATTGCGTAATATTGATGTTAAAGTTGAAGATGAGAATGCTGCTTTGATTTTGTTAGTTTCTTTACCATTATCGTACGAGAACTTTGTGCAATCGTTTATTGTTGGTAAAGATACTATTTCTCTAGAGGAGGTTAGATCTGCTCTTCATTCTAGAGAGCTGCGCCATAAGGCGGCTGGTACAGGTGCAGATAATCATGCTGCTGGGTTGGTAGCTAGCGGGAGTAATGGACATGGAAAGTCGGGGAAGAAATCAGTTCCTAAGGGTCCAAAACCTAATGATATCTGTAATTACTGTAAAGAGAAGGGACACTGGAAATTTGACTGTCCCAAGAAAAAGAAGCAACAGGATAATTTGACAGATACTGCTGCTGTAGCTGATGCTACTTTTGAAGAAGATATTGCTCTAGTTGCTGTCAAGGACACGCATCACTCTGATGTGTGGATTCTTGATACTGGAGCGTCTTATCATATATGTCCGCGCAGGGAGTGGTTTACAACCTACGAGCGAGTAGACGGTGGCAAGATTTCTATGGCTAATAGTTTTGCTTGTGAGACGGTTGGAATAGGTTCGATTAAAATTCGGACACATGATGGTAAATTCTGCACATTGAATGATGTTAGGCATGTTCCACTTATGACAAAGAATCTGATATCTTTGAGTATGTTGGATAGGGAGGGTTTCAGTTTTCAAGGTGAAGGTGGAGTTCTACATGTCTGCAAGTGTTCTAATGTGACTCTGAAAGGTGTTAAACGTGGTACCTTGTATCTTCTTCAAGGTTCTACGTTATCAGGTTCTGTTGATGTCGCGTCCTCGGAGAAGATTAAGAGGCTGCGAACTGATACGTTATCAGGTTCTGTTGCTGTCGCGTCCTCGGAAAAGATTAAGAGGCTGCGAACTGATAATGGTCCGGAATTTTGCTCATCTGAGTTTGATGGGTTCTGTAAGAATGAAGGGATTTCTAGGCACCATACAGTCAGGGATACACCGCAGAAGAATGGTGTAGTAGAGCGTATGAATCAGACATTTCTGGAGAGAGCTAGGTGCATGCTCTCTAATGCTGGACTAACTAGAAGATTCTGGCAGAAGCAGTTAGTACAGCATGTTATCTGATAAATCGTGGACCACACACAGAAAGTGGTAGTGTTGAGAAACAGATGGAGCATCAAGTCACTCAAGATGAGAGTGAACCACAATCTGAATCTGAGTCATCAGTTTCATCATTACCAGTAGCGAGTCAGCACAGTTTAGCTCTTGATAGATCAAGGAGAGCTAATTATGGGGTGCCTCCCAAGAGAATTAAGGTGAGCAAAGTGGGTACTACTGATAACCCAGTTGATATGCTCACCAAGCCGGTTCCACATTGCAAGTTTCAACATTGTTTGAACTTGCTAAATGTTCGAAGTTGTTGACTACCATTTTGAGGGCAAAATCTGAGGCAGAAGAGTTTTATCTAGTACATCTGGCATTATTATGATGCATCTGGTACATCTGGAAGAGTTTTATCTGGTACATCTGGCATTATTATGATGCATCTGGTACATCTGGAAGAATTTTTTTTATCTGGTACATCTGGCATTATTATGATGCGTCTGGTACATCTGTTATATGTTTTTGTGAGAGGATTCAAGTCAATGTGGAGATCTGTTATCTGGTACATCTGGCATTATTATGATGCGTTTGGTACATCAGTTATCTGTTATTTGTGAGGATTCAAGTCAAGATGGAGATTTGTTAAAATGACTTGACCACTGTTCCTCCGGCGGCACCACCTACCCCCACCTACCATGACTTGACCACTGTTCCTCCGGCGGCATCACTGTTCCTCCGGCGGCACCACCTACCCCCACCTACCACACCTAACCCTTAGAATTGTGTCTATAAATAGATATGCATGTAGGGATTGTAAAAACATCTGAAAAACCTCTATAATCTGTTTATCCTCTCAGATCTATAAACTTATTTCTCTTCTGCATATAATCTTTCTTGCTTCCGTTATAACACTAGATATGAGAAGAGTAGTTTCAGAGAGGATACCAGAAGAGATAGGGAATTTAGTTCTCTTAAAATTCTTGGGCTTAATGGGTGGTAAGACGTATTCTAGAATACCTATAGAAATTACAAACTTTCCACCAGGTATAGGCAAGCTGAAAAAGCTAGTACAAACATTGCTGGGTTCGGTCAAAAGATAATACACAGTTCCTACAGAGATATGTAAGCTGCACAAGTTGAGGTATTTAGACATCCAAGTTAGTGGGAGTTTGAATATAGGTGACCATCAAACAAAGTTTCACACTCTTCGTGTTTCTATAGAGTTTAAAGAATAGATGAAGATTGAACCACTCTCGTCTTACAATCGTTAAAAGCGTCAACTTATTTGGTACTTTAAAAAAATATATCAGAATTATATTTTCTACCAGATTCAGTGACGGATTTAAGTTTATCCAGTAGTGGGTTTACAGAAGATCCAATGCACACTTTGGGAAGTTTGTCCAATCTCACCGCTCTTCAGTCGGAGGGAGTGTATGAGGGAAACAAAATGGTATGCAGTAATAATGCATTTCCAAGTCTTCAAATTTTAAGATTACGGTACTTTTTCAGTCTGGAAGAATTGGAAGTCAAGGACGGAGCTTTCCCTTCTCTCAAACAATATCAAACACAGGGTTGTAAAAAATTGAAGAAGATTCCTATAGAACTAGAACGTTTATGGGGTTCATATCTTTAGTTTTCAAATTCTGTATTTTCTCTTCTGAATTCTATAATTTTTATTTAAAATTTGTATCACCTTTTATATTAAAAAAAAATGAATGCAATCATGTACTAGTAATAGTATTGATATAGAAAAATGAGTTGTAGATTTAAGTTTTTTTTCGTGTTTGGAATTTTACAGTAATTTTTACTTGGTTAGAAAAATCATTTGGAAAATAATGAGTTAAACAAAAATAAAAGAAACAAATAAAGAAAATGATTTTGCATCTATTTATATCCTAACTGTTTCTTTTTTGGAGAAGAAATCTATTGTTGCACATCAACGTGGCAACAGCTTTCCTTGGAATGACTAGGGATCAAAAGGTTAGTAGGATCAACATAATTTCTAGTACTACTCTACTAGAAACTTCATAATAAATCGCATAATTTGTTACCCCAAGCGAAAAAAACGAAAAAAATTGTTGTTCTAGCTGTTTCGTTACCAAAATCATTCATGAATATTTTATAATTAAAGAAAAATGCTAGAGGTACCAAAATTAGGTGCCAAAAATTGTTACTAAATGATTTGGCTTTGTTTTAATTGGTTATAGTTATAATGGGCCCGCCAGAACCATCCAATCAAAATATTTTAAAATGACAAGTGTTTGTTGCCATGTCATTTGGTACCCAATTTGGTGCCTGTAGTAACTACTAGAAAATTCAATAAAAATTATGAGCTGGTCATCTAAATTCAATAACTTAGAAATGATAAATAGCTGTAATGATTCGCCACAGTGAACCATCCAATCAAAATATTTTAAAATGATAAGTGTTTGTTGCCATGTCATTTGGTACCCAATTTGGTACCTGGAGTAACTACTAGAAAATTCAATAAAAATTATGAGCTGGTCATCTAAATTCAATAACTTAGAAATGATAAATAGCTGTAATGATTCGCCACAGTGAGGGGCACAAGTTTTAATTTTATTAACAATTAGTCAATTATGCCGTGTTATAGCGCGGTTCCAAAAAATTATTTTTAATAATTTATAAATATTAGTAAAAAATCGTGGAATCGTACATATAATTTATACATGATATTAGTCAGAAAAATTTCAAACATTTAAAAAATGAAACTTTTGTGGTATTAAAACAAATTCTAAATTAAATTTTGAAATTAAACAAAAATTTAAAATACTTTTAAAGACATAAATATCAAACGGATACCTTTAAAATGTACTCAATAATTAAAAATAATTTTTTATTGAATTCTACATATTTTTCCTGAATGCTACCATAACCAAATGAAAGTTTAATAATTCTAGTATTTCTGATAATATATTTAGATTTTAAGAAATTTTTATTCTATTTATTTTTAATTCTATAGTTATTTTCTTTCATTTAATTAAAATAAATAGTAAATAAATTTCTTAGAATCTAAATATATTATCAAAAATACTAGAATTCATAAACTTTAATTTGGTTACAGTAGCATTTAAGAAAAATATGTAGAACTCGATTAAAAATTACTTTTACTTCCCGAGTACATATATAGAGGTATTTGTTTGATATTTATGTCTTTAAAAGTAATTTAAATGAGATCCCGAATTTATGTGGTGTATTGAGATATGTCAAGTTATTCAGTGATCAATTTGATACTTAATCCTAAAAATTATGTATACTCATAATTTTACTTAAACTTAATTAAATCGAATTTATGTGGTGTATTTGAGATTTGTTAAATTATTCAGTGACCAATTTGATACTTAATCCTAAAAATTATGTATACTCATAATTTTACTTAAACTTAATTTAATTATTATTTTTAATTTGTAAATATTTTATAAATAAATGTTATCAAACATTTCACTAAAGTAAAATTTACTTATTACTTATATATCATTTATTACATATAAGCTAAAAGATGTATGTCTAGCTTGTAAGAGCATGTCCAAGGGTGTTATGTAAAATGGTTAGTTATAACCATTAGCTATAATGATAATGTAAAATTTTTGCTAAGGGTGAACATGTGTGCTCCAAGGGAATTATCTATAATTATGATCATGTAAAATTATACATAAAAGCTTTATTGATTCAACAAATATAGCTCACCAAATATCATTATCTATATTTTTTTGCTAAGGGATTAATGGTTGGAGTGCTCAAATTTTTACATATTATCTAAATAGTGCCACTAGATGCCTTGTAGATAATTTAACTAAGAATTTTACAGCCTTGGAGATGCTCTAACACTTACGTGTAATATCCCGTTATTTTAGAATAATAATAATAAAAGAATAATAGAAAAAATGAATAAAAAAATTATTAAAAGTTAGGAATTAAAATTGAATTTGAAGATATGAGTCTAAAATATAGATGAGATTCTAAAATTAGGATAATTAGTAAAATCCATTATTATATCTATTATTGTGGAACATGGGTTTTGTGCTTATTTAGTAAATTACGAATTTGTCCTTAGATTTATAATAATGTTAAAAAATTTGAAGTTAGGAGGAATTGAACCAGTAACTTTACAACACTTATAAGTTATAACCTTGTGTTCACATGTCCGACCACTAGACCAAATCACTTTCTTGTGCAACATTTTAAACTCATTCACTACATGCTCAAATAACCCACCTATAACCAATATTTATTTTATAATTTATTAAGGATAAAAGTGCCCACAATTTTACTAATTTTAGTAATTTGAATTTTGATAAGATTTAAAACTATGAAATTCATATACTCATATATTTATGCTCACGTTTATTTTTATGATTTATTAGGGATAAAATCATTAAAATATTTTCACATATAATAGTAAAAAATGTAATCGGGGACGGAAAATATAAATTGACAAATACGATGTCGTCGAAGTTAGAATTAAGAAATGTACTGAGTGACCGGAAATTGGTCAAAAAAAATCAAAATAAGGAAGAAAAATAAGTAGAAGTCTATCTCAAGTGGGTAAACGGGCAAAAGTGAAGATAGATCTATAAAAATTTATTACAATATTTCTCTCTTTTAAAAATTATGTCTATATATTAGTCAAATATGTTTATTATTAAATTGTTACAAAAATTGATGAATGAAGTGTATAACTTATTTTTACTCGATATCAGTATAATATTTATTTAAAGTATGAAAGGTACTGAGGTGGCCGAAAATTGGTAAAAATAAAATAAAATTGAAGTGTGGAGGTATATGACGGAAAATTAGTAGAAAATTGGTATTAAAAACCCGTTATGAGATATGACACTATAATTTTAGTTACTCGTGTATTTGGTTGAATTTGTACATGTCTAAATATGGTTTGTCTTGAAATTTGAGATCTTGGGTTTTAAAAGTTCACTTATGACAATGGATGGTACAATATATTTAAAGAAAAGAGTTTGTAATGGTTAATTTACTATTTAAAGAATACATCTGAGATGATCAAATACCATGATCTTAGAAAAGCACACATCACATATTTATATTAGATGTGCATAGCTATTAGAATAAATTTATTGTTCTCCTTGTTCTCCGAAATTGGTCGGAGAAAAGGATTCAAAATTGGAAATATGCGCTGAGATTTTATAAGCAGAACTATATGACTCTATTACTTTTATTTTTCCGTCACATTGCATTATATTTTATAATATTAAATTAGAAATAATATTATATTTAATTCTTCCTCCACCCCAAAATATGCTATTTTTTTACGCATTTCAATAGAACAAGATTATTGTGGTTATGGCTTTTAGTCGGTCATTCTTCTCAAATTGACCAAACATAACTAAAAATATAATTTTCACGGTTCAGAATCTAATAATATTTGGAAATTATAATATTTTAAATAGATCGAAATACGTAAATTAGACTAATACAAGAAAATTCTATGAATTATTATTTGGCCCGTGCTTTGCACGGGCTATCATGCTAGTTGGAATTAGAGTTTTAAAAATTTACTAGATTAATTCTTATTTAGAGCATTCTAGAATTTCTTTCTGTACAAGTTAGTTAGATCAAAGATAAGAATTGTTATTATGGGAAAGAAGCGTGAGAATATTTTATAAGATTGATATCGTAAATAGGATATTTTATTTTAAGAATTACTTGGGGAGGTTGTAAAATTATTAGGATAAATTTTTAAAATTACCTTATTTAATTAGGGTTTGTAATACATTATAAATACATCATATTCTCCTTCTCCATCTTTGTTAATAAAATTCGTAGGTCTATTCTTCACACAAATCAGCTATCTTGTAAAATTCTAATAAAATTCATCGTAAATCGGAATTCGTTGATTCTGGACTTTTCGAAAAGGTCTTTTCATGCTCTACAACTTCTGTTCTTTAAGTTTTTCAATAAAACATCGTTTAGAGGGTCAAAAAGTCAAAATACAAATCTGATCAGAATTGTAATCATGGAGTCTTTCAAGATTTTAGATGTTTTGCTTCTGAGGGGTTGCTACATGTGTTCTTATGTGATTTTGTGAATTCTTGATTTGCTTAATTGAGGTAAGTAACTATTCGTTGCTCCGTATTAATTTGAAATCTGCTTATATATATTAATTGATTACATGTTCTTGAATATTTGTGTAAGTAATTATTCGTTGCTTCGTGTAGTTGTAAGTAATATTATGTTGCTCTGTATAATTCTGAAGTGTGATTTATGTTGTTTGATTACATGTTGTTAGATATTTGTTTTAGTTATCGAATATGATATTGATATGTGATTGATAAGATAAGAACTTTGTTTGATTCCCCAGTTTTAGTTGTGTATCGAATCATAGAATCCGGTCACTGGATAGTGTGGCATATAGAATTATAGAACTAGTTTACGCACGTTCCGGAACATATAGATACCTTGTTGAGTAAGACTTAACGAGGGACGTAACTGCCCCCCATCGAACCATCGAATTTTAGAAGCCGTGTTACTGGCATAGTGTGACCGTATTACTCAACAAGGTATCTATATGTTACGGAACGAGCGTAAACTAGTTCTATAATTCTATATGCCACACTTGTTAGGGAGCAAAACCAGAGATAATCAACTAATGCAAAGCACACACAATAAAATTATATGACACGGAAAACCCGCGTCCCAACTTGTATTATTAATCCAAACAATAATCAATAATACAATCAATCTCACCAAACGGTGTTTCACTCACACGATACTTAAGCCAAACAATACTCAAGCATACCTAACAAACATAATAGGACTATGTATATATAGCCATCACAAACTTAGCCACCAAGATATCCTAATCATACTTGGTTTCCAATTACAATCCTTATCATACTTGGTATCTAAATATACCATCTATAATAATTATCTAAACATATAATTATTACCCAATCCATATATGTTTTGGATCACCAAAACCCATACTATTGTATTGGGCTGAAAACCCAACAATCCTCTCCTTCAACCCAATACAATTTCATAACCGAATTAACGGTCACCATAACGGTCACCATCAAGCCAACGACGTCCATTCGTCAATGCCTCCCCTTGAACAATAACCTCTCCTTCTAGCACAAAAAGATTCCTCTTGTCCTTCCAACCTTTGAGTATCTCTAAATCCTTTTTAGTGACCTCCAACATATCGTTCTTCATCATAACAGTATGTCCCAAATCAACTAATTTACCCAATGAAATTAGATTTCGATTTAACTCCGGTACGTACCTTACTTGAGTTAACCTCCGAACACGACCATTGTGAAGTTTCATTGTTACCTCACCAATGCCATCAACCTTTACCCTTTTACCGTTTGGTAAAGTTACCATCTTTCTCTCACACTTCTCGTAAGACGAGAACCACTTCTTCCTAACACATATGTGATGAGAACATCCCGAGTCAAGCACCCATTCTTCTTTCGATCCCTTATCTTCTTGAACCAGAAGAGCATCTTCATCAGCTGCTACAAGCGAAACACTACCCACTCCTTGAGTTTTCTTCAACTCCTTCAAATCTTCTCTTACTTGTGGACACGTGTATTGTACATGACCCAATTCTCCGCAATAAAAACACTTGATATTAGGATTACATTTCTTAGCATACATCTTATTCTTGTCACGCGCATCTACCACAAGTGCACTTCCATCAGATACGTCACTCGATCCTTGCTTCATCAATCTTTTGGTCTCTAAAAGAACGACAATGGTCTCATCCAAATCTAACATCGTTTTCCCAACCAATAAAGAAGTAATCACAGTACTGTACTTTTTTGGTAGAGACACAAGTAGAAGAACAGCTTTGTCCTCATCCTTTAAATTTTCATCCAAATTATTCAGCTGGTTAATCAATCCATTAAAACGATTCAGATGATCTCTTAAATCTCCATCTTCTTCCATCTTGAGCCCGAACAAATCTTTCTTGAGGAACAACTTGTTGGCCAAAGACTTTGAGTGATATGTCTTCGTCAACTTCTCCCACAAATTCTTGGGGTTATTCTCCTCAAGAACATCATACTTGATTTCCGGTGCAAGGGCTAACTGGATTGTCGATGCCGCACGTAACTTCATGTCTTGCCACTTTGCAATTTCCACATCAGTAGGCTTCTTATCTTCAAGAGTCGCATATAACCCTCGTTGAATTAACAGATCTTTCACTGTGCTCCATAACGTAAAATTGTTTCTTCCATTAAACAATTCAATCTCGAATTTTCCTCCACCCATATCCATCACGAACCTTGGCTTTGATACCACTTGTTAGGGAGCAAAACCCGAGATAATCAACTAATGCAAAGCACACACAATAAAATTATATGACACGGAAAACCCGCGTCCCAACTTGTATTATTAATCCAAACAATAATCAATAATACAATCAATCTCACCAAACGATGTTTCACTCACACGATACTTAAGCCAAACAATACTCAAGCGTACCTAACAAACATAATAGGACTATGTATATATAGCCATCACAAACTTAGCCACCAAGATATCCTAATCATACTTGGTTTCCAATTACAATCCTTATCATACTTGGTATCTAAATATACCATCTATAATAATTATCTAAACATATAATTATTACCCAATCCATATATGTTTTGGATCACCAAAACCCATACTATTGTATTGGGCTGAAAACCCAACAACACTATCCAGTGACCAGATTCTATGATTCGATACACAACTAAAACTGGGGAATCAAACAAAGTTCTTATCTTATCAATAACATATCAATATCATATTTGATAACTAAAACAAATATCTAACAACATGTAATCAAACAACATAATCACACTTCAGAATTATACAGAGCAACATAATATTACTTACAACTACACGAAGCAACGAATAATTACTTACACAAATATTCAAGAACATGTAATCAATTAATATATATATATATAAGCAGATTTCAAATTAATACGGAGCAACGAATAGTTACTTACCTTAATTAAGCAAATCAAGAATTCACAAAATCACATAAGAACACATGTAGCAACCCCTCAGAAAACATCTAAAATCTTGAAAGACTCCATGATTACAATTCTGATCAGATTTGTATTTTGACTTTTTGACTCTCTAAACGATGTTTTATTGAAAAACTTAAAGAACAGAAGTTGTAGATCATGAAAAGACCTTTCCGAAAAGTCCAGAATCAACGAATTCCGATTTACGATGAATTTTATAAGAATTTTACAAGATAGCTGATTTGTGTGAAGAATAGACCTACGAATTTTATTAACAAAGATGGAGAAGGAGAATATGATGTATTTATAATGTCTTACAAACCCTAATTAAATAAGGTAATTTTAAAAATTGATCCTAATAATTTTACAACCTCCCCAAGTAATTCTTAAAATAAAATATCCTATTTACGATATCAATCTTATAAAATATTCTCACGCTTCTTTCCTATAATAACAAATCTTATCTTTGATATAACTAACTTGTACAAAAATAAATTCTAGAATGCTCTAAATAAGAATTAATCTAGTAAATTTTTAAAACTCTAATTCCAATTTTACTAATTATCCTAATTTTAGAATCTCATCTATATTTTAGACACATGTCTTCAAATTCAATTTTAATTCCTAACTTTTAATAATTTTTTTATTCATTTTTTTCTATTATTCTTTTATTATTATTATTCTAAAATAACGGGATATTACATACTGTAACAGCCCGACTTTACGGACTATTAATTCTAAATCGAAAACTAAAACAAATTACAATTTATTCATCCAAAAGCCTTTTACAAAGTTACTTATTACAAAAGTGCAGCTAACGATGACGATCTACTCCGAACCTAAGATCCTTGAACTTCAAATGCTATCCCACTCGATCTTACACCGAACCTGAAACATTAAAAGAATGAGCTACAAAGCCCAGCAAGCAACTACTGTCTGACGGCTCAAAATAATATTTTTGTATTTTTCAAAAACACGATTTTCACACGTAGCACATAACATCTATCACATAGTTTCACACAACATACTCGATAACAAATACGATAAAAATTCACACAATATAGTCTATAACAAGTATCAAATCGATGTACACCATATTTTCAATAACTTATACACTCTAAATTCTGAATCGAACAAATAATTCTTAACATCAAATTCTTATTTTAATTCCCACGGTTCTAATTTACGGTCACACTATGCTAGTAACACGGCTTCTAAAATTCGATGGTTCGATGGGGGCCAGTTACGTCCCTCGTTAAGTCTTACTCAACAAGGTATCTATATGTTCCGGAACGTGCGTAAACTAGTTCTATAATTCTATATGCCACACTATCCAGTGACCGGATTCTATGATTCGATACACAACTAAAACTGGGGAATCAAACAAAGTTCTTATCTTATCAATCACATATCAATATCATATTCGATAACTAAAACAAATATCTAACATGTAATCAAACAACATAAATCACGCTTCAGAATTATACAGAGCAACATAATATTACTTACAACTACACGAAGCAACGAATAATTACTTACACAAATATTCAAGAACATGTAATCAATTAATATATATAAGCAGATTTCAAATTAATACGGAGCAACGAATAGTTACTTACCTCAATTAAGCAAATCAAGAATTCACAAAATCACATAAGAACACATGTAGCAACCCCTCAGAAGCAAAACATCTAAAATCTTGAAAGACTCCATGATTACAATTCTGATCAGATTTGTATTTTGACTTTTTGGCCCTCTAAATGATGTTTTATTGAAAAACATAAAGAACAGAAGTTGTAGAGCATGAAAAGACCTTTCCGAAAAGTCCAGGATCAACGAATTCCGATTTACGATGAATTTTATAAGAATTTTACAAGATAGCTGATTTGTGTAAAGAATAGACCAACGAATTTTATTAACAAAGATGGAGAAGGAGAATATGTTGTATTTATAATGTCTTACAAACCCTAATTAAATAAGGCAATTTTAAAAATTGATCCTAATAATTTTACAACCTCCCCAAGTAATTCTTAAAATAAAATATCCTATTTACGATATCAATCTTATAAAATATTCCCACGCTTCTTTCTCATAATAAAAAATCTTATCTTTGATCTAACTAACTTGTACAAAAAGAAATTCTAGAATGCTCTAAATAAGAATTAATCTAGTAATTTTTTAAAACTCAAATTCCAATTTTACTAATTATCCTAATTTTAGAATCTCATCTATATTTTAGACTCATATCTTCAAATTCAATTTTAATTCCTAATTTTTAATAATTTTTTTATTCATTTTTTACTATTATTCTTTTATTATTATTATTCTAAAATAACGGGATATTACATTACGCCATTCTCCACTCTTTGATTTGAACCTTTTTCTTCGATCCTAAATTTTTTTATGAGTAAAAGGCAATTTGGCTGGCTATCTTTTTTGTTTTTGGTACTTGGATGACTCAAAATATTTTTTTACATTTTGTCTGGCTGTAATAAAATTTTTAAGCACTTGAGGGGCTTCCGTCGAGCGCTGTTAGGATTTAACCCCAAAACTTGAAATTGGCAGGGGTATTTCCGGTAATTCATGTTCCAGCCTTCCTCCTGCCTCCAAACTCTAGCTCCCACATCCATCACCCATCTCTCCCGTTCTTCTCAACACCACCCCAGCTCGCCACCACAATCCCTTCTCCCCTTTCCACCTCCGTTCACTACGCGAACCCTCCTCTCCGTTCACTACGATAAAAGAAACAGAAACAACAACAGGAACAAGCCAACGGCTTGCAACTTGCACAGGCACGTCAAGCTGCAAGAAGGACAAAAACGGGAAAGAAGATTGCAAAAGTAATGTACTACTCCTTACATCGTCCCTATTGAATAAACCCAAGTACTTGTCCGACATGTCCAGTTTATAGTTTTTAGCTGTGTCGAAACTCTTCGATATCTCTAAATCAAAACTTAAATTTCTACTCAAATCATTAACTGGATAGCCAGGCAATTTGCGAATTCTTCCGCTGAACTGTAAACTATATCCCTTTGTTCCCCAAACTTCAAACCTGGAGTCACTTCTGCAAATCAATTCCTTTCCAAAAACAGCAGAATATGTAGAGAAATTTACATCAGTTCTAAGCGAAGGTAACTGGTTGTCTTCTTGGTGCAAAGGTTTATATTTTTTAACAGAGTCCGAGAAAAGCACTGGATCTTTTATGTTCTTGCTAGTAAATTCTAATATTTTCTTCAAAAGCCAATAACAGTTTGTCACCATATGACTGCTGTCAAAACAATTGGAATCTTCATACACAGCTACTCGACCACTACTTACCTCCACCAATCCTAGAATAGGTGTATCTGCCTGCAATAAACAAAATAACAACATAAATATGTGAGTAAAAGGCAATTTGGCTGGCTATCTTTTTTGTTTTTGGCACTTGGATGGCTCAAAATATTTTTTTACATTTTGTCTGGCTGTAATAAAATTTTTAAGCACTTGAGGGGCTTCCGTCGAGCACTGTTAGGATTTAACCCCAAAACTTGAAATTGGCAGGGGTATTTCCGGTAATTCATGTTCCAGCCTTCCTCCTTCCTCCAAACTCTAGCTCCCACATCCATCACCCATCTCTCCCGTTCTTCTCAACACCACCCCAGCCCGCCACCACAATCCCTTCTCCCCTTTCCACCTCCGTTCACTACGCGAACCCTCCTCTCCGTTCACTACGATAAAAGAAACAGAAACAACAACAGGAACAAGCCAACGGCTTGCAACTTGCACAGGCACGTCAAGTTGCAAGAAGGACAAAAACGGGAAAGAAGATTGCAAAAGTAATGTACTACTCCTTACATCGTCCCTATTGAATAAACCCAAGTACTTGTCCGACATGTCCAGTTTATAGTTTTTAGCTGTGTCGAAACTCTTCGATATCTCTAAATCAAAACTTAAATTTCTACTCAAATCATTAACTGGATAGCCAGGCAATTTGCGAATTCTTCCGCTGAACTGTAAACTATATCCCTTTGTTCCCCAAACTTCAAACCTGGAGTCACTTCTGCAAATCAATTCCTTTCCAAAAACAGCAGAATATGTAGAGAAATTTACATCAGTTCTAAGCGAAGGTAATTGGTTGTCTTCTTGGTGCAAAGGTTTATCTTTTTTAACAGAGTCCGAGAAAAGCACTTGATCTTTAATGTTCTTGCTAGTAAATTCTAATATTTTCTTCAAAAGCCAATAACAGTTTGTCACCATATGACTGCTGTCAAAACAATTGGAATCTTCATACACAGCTACTCGACCACTACTTACCTCCACCAATCCTAGAATAGGTGTATCTGCCTGCAATCAACAAAATAATAACATAAATATGTGAGTAAAAGGCAATTTGGCTGGCTAACTTTTTTGTTTTTGGCACTTGGATGGCTCAAAATATTTTTTTACATTTTGTCTGGTTGTAATAAAATTTTTAAGCACTTGAGGGGCTTCCGTCGAGCACTGTTAGGATTTAACCCCAAAACTTGAAATTGGCAGGGGTATTTCCAGTAATTCATGTTCCAGCCTTCCTCCTGCCTCCAAACTCTAGCTCCCACATCCATCACCCATCTCTCCCGTTCTTCTCAACACCACCCCAGCCCGCCACCACAATCCCTTCTCCCCTTTCCACCTCCGTTCACTACGCGAACCCTCCTCTCCGTTCACTACGATAAAAGAAACAGAAACAACAACAGGAACAAGCCAACGGCTTGCAACTTGCACAGGCACGTCAAGCTGCAAGAAGGACAAAAACGGGAAAGAAGATTGCAAAAGTAATGTACTACTCCTTACATCGTCCCTATTGAATAAACCAAAGTACTTGTCCGACATGTCCAGTTTATAGTTTTTAGCTGTGTCGAAACTCTTCGATATCTCTAAATCAAAACTTAAATTTCTACTCAAATCATTAACAGGATAGCCAGGCAATTTGCGAATTCTTCCGCTGAACTGTAAACTATATCCCTTTGTTCCCCAAACTTCAAACCTGGAGTCACTTCTGCAAATCAATTCCTTTCCAAAAACAGCAGAATAGGTAGAGAAATTTACATCAGTTCTAAGCGAAGGTAACTGGTTGTCTTCTTGGTGCAAAGGTTTATCTTTTTTAACAGAGTCCGAAAAAAGCACTGGATCTTTAATGTTCTTGCTAGTAAATTCTAATATTTTCTTCAAAAGCCAATAACAGTTTGTCACCATATGACTGCTGTCAAAACAATTGGAATCTTCATACACAGCTACTCGACCACTACTTACCTCCACCAATCCTAGAATAGGTGTATCTGCCTGCAATCAACAAAATAACAACATAAATATGTAGTGCAATCCCATCTCCTCCTTCACTCCCATCTCCCTTTCTTTCACACCCACCAATCCCAGCAACCCACCTCTGCCCAACACTTCCTAACACAACACCACCTGCAAATTTCCTCATTTCACCTCTGCTTCTCCTCCTTCGCAATTCCACCGCTGTCCTCCGTCAACCTACACAGTCGCATGCCTCCTCCCATCATTCCGTTCACGACTTCTCTCACTCAGTAGCCTTCCACCACAGCCTCCACCGTCTTCAACTCCTCATCTCCTTCAGCACACCACAACTTCACCACTTCAGCCGTCGCGCTTTCTCCTCCGCTATCAACGCCCCTTCGCAACACCACCGCTGCCTCTCACATTCACCAACAACACCAACTCCTCTTCTTCACCGTTCACGACCATCACCTCTCTCCATCGAACTCCTCCATCCTTCTCTCAATCTCCAATTTCCTCCAACCTTCTCTCAACCTTCTAACATGCGTCGACCGTTCGCACCTCAATCGCACTTGAGTCAAAAGCCAATTGAAGTTAGGGATTTATGGATTTTTGGGGGGGAAATTAGGGATTAGATTGAGAGGGAAATTATATAACGTAAATCCCATGCTGAAAAGTCACATTTACCCATGATGTTTAGACGGCGTTACTAGCATTTTGACGAAAGCTCCTCAAGTGCTTAAAAATTTTATTAGAGCCAGACAAAATGTCAAAAAATATTTTGAGTCATCCAAGTGCCAAAAACAAAAAAGATAACCAGTCAAATTGCTTTTTACTCTAAATATGTAGTGCAATCCCATCTCCTCCTTCACTCCCATCTCCCTTTCTTTCACACACACCATTCCCAGCAACCCACCTCTGCCCAGCACTTCCTAACACAACACCACCTGCAAATTTCCTCATTTCACCTCTGCTTCTCCTCCTTCGCAATTCCACCGCTGTCCTCCGTCAACCTACACAGTCGCATGCCTCCTCCCATCATTTCGTTCACGACTTCTCTCACTCAGTAGCCTTCCACCACAGCCTCCACCGTCTTCAACTCCTCATCTCCTTCAGCACACCACAACTTCACCACTTCAGCCGTCGCGCTTTCTCCTCCGCTATCAACGCCCCTTCGCAACACCACCGCTGCCTCTCACATTCACCAACAACACCAACTCCTCTTCTTCACCGTTCACGACCATCACCTCTCTCCACCGAACTGTTGAGATATATACAACTCATGTCCAGCTCATCATGCCAACTAGCACTTGCCACATCAGTTAGTTAGCATTCGTCTATATATAGTTACATTCCATTGTTCTGTTAGTTAAGTTTTCGAGTCACAATGTAGTCTCAAGTTGTGTAACCATTTTCTGTTAGTAATGTAAAAATACAAATTCTGTTATTCCATCTGTGTGTTTGTTCTACTCCATTATCGAAGATTTAGAAAGTTAACATGGTATCAGAGCCGACGGTGTAGATCGGCGTCGTGGTTGTTCGTTCATTCCGCATCGATTTCTCACCGGCGTCATCTCCGAGATTATCTTCATCTTCTCCGATCGATCGTTCATGTTCTCGTCTTTCTATCTTCGTAATTTCATCAATTTCGGTAATCAATTTCGTCTTTTCAATCTCTTATTTCTAGGCCATATTTCTGTTATACGATCTGGAATCTCAATTTGTTTGCTCTTTTACATTCTCGATCTGTTTTGTTCATAATCTCTCTTGTTAATAATTCTCGATCTCTCTTCCAGATGCTTTGTTCGTAATCTCTATCATCGTTTATCAATTCTGTTAATATCTTGTGTTTTCGTTCAATCTTCATTTTAATCTGTTTTACGATTGTTATCGTATTATCATCGCACTCTTGTTATGTCATGTTTGTTATCTTCTGCCTTTGTTCATGTTCATACAATCATCTATCAGTGATCTCGTTGTGATTGATCATCTATACAGCAATCATTTATCATCGTTGTGAACTCTAATTCCAGTTTGTTTTTGCCTATCAAGTGTTCGACAATATGTCGCACTCACGTTTGTTCAATTTTTTCATCATTTTTCATTGTATATCTTTACTTGATATAATGAGATTTCACTCTCCGTTTTGATTGCTTGTGGTGTAAACTACAAACAGCAGTTATCACAGTTCTGGTTCAGTTTGGTGGAATACATTGTTGTTTTTTGCTATGCCTAGGTGTGGTTTATAACAGGTTTCTCACAGTTGCAGTCACACTTTGATACACACAACGTGTTTGATACATTTTCACACTGAGATTTCTGATAGTGTTGAGTGCTGTGCTTTGTTACTCCCCACTCTACACTATGTTTTTTTTTCTATTGTTTCTCTGAAAGATTGTTCTGATTCTAAGCTCTTTAGTGAGTTCTGATTCTAAGCTCCAACTGAATTCTGAATTTGATGATTGCTTTGTGATGATTTTCCTGATTTGGCCTAGTTTCTGATTCCGTTCTGATTGTTGGTTCTGATTGTTGACCATAATTTTTGGAAACAAATTCTGATCAATTTTTTTTCCTCAGATTACTGCATTGGCAGTCTTCTAGAATCCCTCGTGGATTTCTAATTTTCTTAACTCACTTGTGAGTTCTAAACAGCTGAATGTGCGAGGTCTTCATCAATTTTTCAGGTTTTTGGATTTGCCCTTTGTGACTTTGTTGCCCCTTAATTAGTGGGTTTATTCACCACTTTCTTGGCTGATTTAGCTTGTCTCCTTTGTGAGCTAGCAATCAGTTTTTCAACAATATTCCTTGGTTGTTTTCTATGCCCTTGAAAAACCTTAAGGCAGGCTACAATGGCCCTTGAAAAACCTTAAGGCAGGCTTTTTGTTACATTTACATTCTGTTGTTGCCAATTTTGTTAGCTCATGGTTCTCCATTGCCATTTGTTCTTCACAAAGTTTAACTCCAAGTTGAAGTTTTCAATTCACTGAACTCCCTGATTCCCTTTGTCTCTTGGTGATCTTTGTTGCTCCTGTGTGGGCATTGATTCTGCGAGGTCGTATTTGGATGTTCGACATAAAGTCTTGGTGTGCAGGCCATTGGTTTTGCGTACATTGGTTATTTTGTGAGTTCTGATGGTCATGGTGTTTTGAAAGGAGTTGGTTCTGATTTCTGTCATGTTGTTGTTGTCATAAATTATGGTTAGTGCTCCGAGTTGTCCTGGTGTTTAGATTACTTTGGTGAATTGTTTCTACTGAGCATAATGATGCTGTCAACAAAGAGTTGCAAGTCCAAAATTTGTCAAGAATTGTTCTATGTTCTGCTGTTCAGAAAATTAGTGTTGAGAGTATTAGAATTGTTCTATGGCTTATGCTTCTTGTGTACGCCCGGTCAGGAATGTTGTTTTAACAATTCCAGTGTCATTTAGTCACTTTCAAATCACCAGGATTGAGCGAGCATGTGCTATGGCTAGCCTTCATGTCCTGAGGTTAATGCCTGAACCAACTGCCGTTGCGTTGTTATATGCATAACACCAGCAAGTTAATATACAGGAGAACATGGGTAGTGGAACTGAAAAGATCGCTCTCATTTTCAATATGGGTGCTGGGTATTCTGATGTTGCTGTGACTGCGACAGCAGGTGGGGTGTCACAAATAAAAGCCTTAGCAGGTGGCACTACTGGAGGTGAAGATTTACTTCAAAACCTGATGCATCACCTCTTACCTGACTTGGATAGTCTTACTTCATGTCGTGGCATTAATGAGATAAAAATAATGGGGCTGCCATACATAAGCTGTCCTATGAGAAAAATGTTCAAATTGATGTTGACTTGGGAAATGGAACAAAAATCTGCAAGGTTGTTGACAGGAAGGAATTCGAGGAAGTTAATCAGGCAGTGTTTGAACATTGTGAGAGGCTTGTTATCCAGTGTTTACATGATGCCAAAGTGGAGATTGGAAATCTCAATGATGTAATACTTGTTAGTCCTTTGATTTTAACCTTCAAGTTGGATGTTTACATTTCTTTCTCACATCCAACTTGAGGGGGGATGTTGAGATATATACAACTCATGTCCAGCTCATCATGCCAACTAGCACTTGCCACATCAGTTAGTTAGCATTCGTCTATATATAGTTACATTCCATTGTTCTGTTAGTTAAGTTTTCGAGTCACAATGTAGTCTCAAGTTGTGTAACCATTTTCTGTTAGTAATGTAAAAATACAAATTCTGTTATTCCATCTGTGTGTTTGTTCTACTCCATTATCGAAGATTTAGAAAGTTAACACGAACTCCTCCAACCTTCTCTCAATCTCCAATTTCCTCCAACCTTCTCTCAACCTTCTAACATGCGTCGACCGTTCGCACCTCAATCGCACTTGAGTCAAAAGCCAATTGAAGTTACGGATTTATGGATTTTTGGGGGGGAAATTAGGGATTAGATTGAGAGGGAAATTATATAACGTAAATCCCATGCTGAAAAGTCACATTTACCCATGATATTTAGACGGCGTTACTAGCATTTTGACGAAAGCTCCTCAAGTGTTTAAAAATTTTATTATAGCCAGACAAAATGTCAAAAAATATTTTGAATCATCCAAGTACCAAAAACAAAAAAGATAGTCAGCCAAATTGTCTTTTACTCTTTTTTTATTATACCAAATAAAGTTGCGGAATATGTCTTTTTAAATGTCCTAATGGTACGGGGACTTCTTAAGTGAATTATATGCGTGTCTACACATCTCAGAGTCCGAATCTTTTTTTATCGTCACAAGCCTCTCCACTTATATTAAAGGATACTAATGAGTTTTTGTTTAAAATTATTTCTTAAATTACTGTTTCATATCTAGCATGTTTCGCTCACACTTGTAACAAAAATATTATCTTTATTTGGAATTTTGATTGACAATCCCACGCCATAAGTGGTCTGGTTTTCAAAAATTTCTCCAACAAATGGCTTTAGCTAAAATTCAAGTACCAGGGCAATTCATAATTTCAGATAGAAAATGACACAAATTTGAATCCAATATCAATAGATTAGCCACATAAAACACGACACTCTTTCGGTGTTTAGTGGGACTTTAATTAAAAAGAACGGGCAGGTTGCTAAAACAACAATTGTGTTATCGTATCTCCTACAAACAAATTCGCAACATGTATTCATGATTTTTCTAATGTAGAGCATGATAATCCTAAAATTAAGATCTCGTTTGGCAAATTTTAATTCGAATTTATAAGTTATTTATTTCGGAAAAAAATTCTTATATATATATTTTTTTTAAAGAAAAATGTGTATGAAAAGTTTAATATTTATTATTTTGCAAAAATAAGTTATTTATTTTAGAAAAAAGTACACATATTTTTTTCCAGAAATAGTCACTTATTTTTTAAAAATAAGATTTTTCAAATAGGATCTAAAACTACATGTTAGTAAATCCAAATTAAAACCTTTATTGCATGATCTCTTACAAGGCTCAAGAAGAATACACACACTAAGGTAATACAAAAAAGAACACATATATACACTGGTTGCAAATGACGATATATATATATACTTGGAACTGGAATTTTTTTTATTTTTCGAGACAAAAAAATCCTTTGTTTATAATTTTTGTACCGTAAAAAATTATTAATATAACAAATTATTTACTGACTTACTATGTTCTAAAAAGCGATGATTAATCAAAATTTATCTCCGATTAATCGTTGTTCAGTGCCTTTCCGAACCGGAATTAATCAAAATTAATCGATATTAATCACTGATTAATCGCTGGTGCCTCCGATTTCCACTTTTTACAACACTGCTAATTTATCCACAAAAAACCACCTCTCCTGTGGTTGTGAAAACAATAATATTGAAAGCATGTTTTCAAAAAAAAAAAAAAATATTGAAAGCATCTTTTTTCTTAAAAAAGTTTAAAAGAATGTTTATAGGGACACCTTACACATGCTATTTGGTCATTATTTTCCACAAAAAAGACACCACTCAGATTGTTTGTGGAAACGAAATGATTAAAAGCATCTTACGGGCACACCACTGAAAGCACATTACTTTATGTTTGTGTAGTATAGACCACACAAATCATAAAATCTTCAGTTGACACAAATCATAAAATTGCAGAAGACAATAGCGGATTTGTTACTATGCAATCTCAAGGCTATTATTATTAATTTTTTTTTTTTGAGTAAAATGTACTTGTTTATATTAAATGAAATCCAAAATCAATATATAGAGATAAAATGGAAGTTTGACATGGAATGTGCAGCCCTTGTTAACTAGTGGGCTACTCCATTCGCAGACCTATGAGCAAATTTCACTAGCACATCCTCAAAGTGCTTAAACAATTCTACACAATCTAAAACAATTGTGTGGAAAAATGACCTTCCCTGTTCTCCCATACATGCATCTGCAAGTAATTTTGAGTCCGTTTCAAAAACACATGTTTTAAATCCTAGTTCTTTTACCCATGAAAGTGCCTCTTTTAAACTCAGTGCTTCTGCTTCTCGTGGCTGCAAGTTAACTGAAACTCTTCGTGATCTAGCCCGAACAAAATCCCCAGACGCATTCCTAATCACACTGCTTATTCCTATACTGCCAGATTCTGCAAAAATGGTCGCGTCAATATTAACTTTCAACCATCCTACTGGTGGAGGAGTCCAGCAGCGGGGGCTTGAGTTAAAAGCAGGCCTACAATTATGTTTCGTCACTTGGGCAGTTTTCCAGTCATTTAACGTGTTAAGTGCAGCCAGGGCCGGCCCTGAGTATTTGTAGGCCTAGTGCGGGAAGAAAATTTTGGGCCCTTAATATTTTTTTAAAACACATCAATTTCTTCCCTATTTTCAAACACATCAATTTCTTCTTCAATTACTTCATTTTCAGTCTCTTCATTAATCACATTCTCATCTTCTACAGAATTTCTTATAATTTCAGGCACTTCAGTTTCAACATCAGGCACTTTTTTTTCTTCGGGTGCCTTGGCTTTTTTCCAAAGTTTTTCAAGTGATCCTTTTAGGGGTTTAATCTTCTCTTCTTCCTCTTTTTTTCGTTTTCTTTTCTCATGACCAGACATGCTTTTTATTGAACATTTTCAGCTTAAATTGCAACACCAAATGGGAGGGTGAGAATAATAAAACCTGGATGAATAAAATACTCTCACAATCTTGAGCTCCACCAATTTAATAAGAGTACTCCGCCAATATTTACTACACAAAGTACCAGCAAGTCCAAAACTGAAAAACAAAAATAATTCTAGTTAAATTAGTTTCAATTATGATACAATATACATACAAATATACAAATCAAACTACTAAGTACTAACTAATATGGGAAATTAGTAAATAGTAATTAACTATCATTCTTGTTGATAAAATAAGAATACAAGACAAGATTACAAGAAAGATTACCTTAAAAGTTTTGGAATCTCAAATTTGATAATAAGATTTTGGAAGTCCTGGAACTTTTGATTTTGAAAGCCCTAAAATTTGGATTATAAGAGAATTTGTTTGGTTGATTATTTGTTGGGTGATTGTTTATTGTTTAATTCCCTCCCCTGATCGTAGTAGTAGTAGTCACCTACCTAGGTTAACTTGAAAAAAAAAACCTCGACCAACTGAACATACTAACATGTATACGGGCTGAAATTTTTTTTTGGGCCCCCGACCTAATGGGCCCTGTGCAATAGCACAGTTGGCACTAGGCCAGGGCCGGCACTGAGTGCAGCTGAGTAAACACCAAAAACAGAGACTCTTACTTTGTCCCATATCCACTGATTCCTTCTGTTCCATAAATTCCAGCACATCATGGCTATCCATGTCAATTTCTCACGTGAACAAGTATTAAACAGATAAGAGATTATCTCGTTAATCGATCCTTGGCATGACTATGAATTCACCTCCGGGATCCCCACTTTTATCCACACATCTCTTGCAAAGGAGCATCCAAATAACACATGGCCAATATCTTCATTCGAAAATAAGCACCAAGAACATCTAATATCCATCTGAACTTTCTTTCCCACTAAAGCCACCGCTGTTGGTACTACTGCTTTACAGACTCTCCAAACAAAATTTGTTACTTTCATAGGAAGCTCTAGTGACCATAATCTTTTCCAAAACTTCGCCTGTGGACAAGATTGTTCCCCTACCAATCTTCTATAGCAACTCTTTACAGTAAACATACCTGAATGTTCCAGGAGCCAAAAACATGCATCGACCTGGACCTTACTGGAAATTGGAATCGTTTTGATTAGCTGAATATCTCTGTCATTGAATAAATCTTTTACAATATCATCATCCCAGCCGTCTTTTCTGTCGGTCATTAGGTTAGCCACCTTTGCATTACTCAGCTCATCTGGCATACCACTTGTAATGTACCCATTCTGAATACATGGCAGCCATGGTACCTTTCAGATATATACGTACTCTCCCCGTCGCCAATTCTCCTCCTGCTTCCTTGTCTTATAACCTCTTGCGATTGAAGGATGCTACGCCACATGTAGCTTGGATTGGCAACCAGTCTAGCTCCCAGAAAATTTGTATCAAGGTAGTACTTCGCCTTTATCAGTTTTACAACCAACGGATTCTCTTCATTTATCAACCTCCACCCCTGTTTCGCGAGCATAGCCACATTGAATTTCATCAGATCTCGAAAGCCTAAACCCCCATTACCCTTTCCTCCGCACATTCTCTCCCATGCCATCCAACGAATGCCCGTCCGACCGACCCCGTTTCCCCACCAAAAAGCATTCATCAACCTTTGTATACCAGCACACACTTTGTTTGGAATCAGAAGTAAGTTCATCCAGAAATTGGGTATTGATTGAGCTGCTGTTTTTAAAAGCACCATTTTCCCTCCTTTTGACAAAGGTTTATGCTTCCACCCCTCTAATTTTTGACTTACTCTTTCTGTCAAAAACTTGAATGCGTTATTTTTTCTTCTACCAATGAACATTGGTAAACCCAAATAGTTTCCTGGCAACTCCGATTCTTGTACCTGTAGAATAACAAAGATTTGCTGCTTACACGTAACATTCGTATTTGGGCTAAAAACTAACGTTGACTTCGTGAAATTGATTGATTGTCCTGAAAGGTCAGCATATCTGTCCAAAATGCTTCTCATACTCCTTGCCTCTTTAACTGATGCTTTGAAGAACACATAGCAGTCGTCCGCAAATAGCAAATGCGAGATGGGCGGTGCACCCCGAGCAATAGAACAACCATGTATTAAGTCAACTTCTTCGTGCCTTCTAATAATTGAACTTAATCCCTCCACACATAAGATATATAGGTATGGAGAAATTGGGCCCCCTTACCTAATACCTCGCTTTGCTATCACATTACCAAATTCTGTCCCATCGTGAATGAAGCTATAAGACACCGTCTGAACACATTTCATAACCCTTTCCACCCACACCGTATCAAACCCGAATTTACACAACATGCTTACTAGAAACTTCCACTCAAGTCTGTCATATGCTTTAGAGATATCCAATTTCAATCCCAGCACTCCATTTTTTCCTTGTGTCTTCCTCCGAATGTAATGATTTAGCTCAAACGCAATTAGAGCGTTATCCGTAAGCAATTGACCCTCAATAAAGGTGCTTTGTTTATCTGAGACTAAGCTTGACAGACATGGTTTAAGACGATTTGCCATTACCTTGGATAAAATACGAAATAACACATTACATACTGAGATAGGCCTCAAGTCGGTCATCTGCTGAGGTTGTTTTTTCTTCGGAATCAAACATACCAATGTATGATTCACTCCAACTGGTAGGTTTCCTGTGGCAAAAAAATCCTGACAGAAATTCACGACATCCGATCCCACTATGCTCCAGTAAGCTTGGTAAAACCCAGGATTCAAGCCATCATACCCTGGTGATTTTTCTGGGTACATTGAGAACACTGCTTCTTTAACTTCCTCGTACGTAACAGGCATCATCAATGTAGCATTCTGTTCTTCCGTAACTTGATTTATGCTTTCATTATTGCTTAGCCCTCCTGCTACTGATTGTGCTTGAAATAATTCTTCAAAATACTCAATGATAATACCTCTTATAACTTCATCGTTTTCCTGCCACACTCCATTCCTATCTTTTAATTTCTTCACCTGATTTTGTCTCCTTCTTCCAGAGGCATAACTATGAAAAAACCTCGTATTTTGGTCCCCCTCTTTGAGCCAAAATTGCTTTGCCCTTTGCTTCCAGTAAACCTCTTGCCTTTCCAGTAATTTCAGAAAATCACTCATGGCTTCATTATATTTCCTTACCCCATAAGCATCTCGTCGAGACCTAAACTTTCGCATCTCTCTCCTATACTCCTGTATCTGGTTCTTCATATCTTTAAATCTTCCCCCCCCATTCTTCAAGCCTTAAACAGCAGAGCTCCATTTTTTCCACAATACTTACCCTCTGTTTGCTCCCAACATTCTTGCACAAGCCTAGCACACTAGTCTTCCTTGATCCATATATTCTCGAATTTGAACCTTTTTGTTTTTGGAGCGTACAATTTTCTATTCAACTCTAAGAAAAGAGGCATATGATCCGAGATTGAAACCTCAAGAACTTTAACCGTAGCTTGAGGAAACATGATTTTCCAACTCTGATTTGCCAATCCTCTATCGAGCCTTTCCTGTACCCATGACACACTACCTCTTGATTTTTCCCACGTGAATTCACTTCCTATAAAGCCTAAGTCCATAAGGCCACTATCATACACAATCTCTCTGAATCCTTCCAACAGTGTTGTTTCCCAATTTCTACCTCCTTGTTTTTCATGAGCGTACATCGTGTCATTAAAGTCACCTATGATACACCATGGTAATTGCGATTCCGCAGCTAAATTTCGAATCATCTGCCATGACTCTCTTCTTCTCTGTCTTTCCGGGCATCCGTAGAAGCCTGTATATCTCCAACACCCGACTTGGTCACAGTTAACCTCGAAGTCAATATGATTTTGACTGCTACTTATTATGATGACTCCTCCATCATTTTTCCATATTAATGCTAATCCTCCTCCATGCCTTTGAGATTCTACCACGTGCCAACCAGCAAAGTGAATTGATTTTCCTATTCCTTCTATCTTTTTTTCTGTAACAAAAGTTTCTGACAAGAAAATTAAATTGGGCCGTAATTGAGAATTGATTTCTTTTAGAAATCGAATTTCTCGTGGTTAGGCTAGACCACGGCAATTCCAAACTAGGAAACTCATAATTCTCGGTGGGCCTGGAATCCAGAGCCCACCCCATTTAAGGTTTTTTGGCACAATTAATTCACTTCCACTTTCTCTGTTCTCTTCACAAGACCCATCCATAATCATATTTATAGGCCCATGATTATTTAGTTCCTGATTTAGTTCGACCCTTCTCCTTTTTGGGTCCACCACTACATTCACTTTGTCCAAATTGCCTCTCAAATTTGATTTTGTAGTTACTTCTTGATTTCGCGGTGTTATCGTAACAGCACCATCATTTCTCTCTTTTTCTCGAATGGTCCCAGCAACTTCCTCAAATCTCGGCTGATTTTTTTCTCCACTGGATGTTGCCTAATTTGCTTTTCCACCACCGTGTTCCGTCCAACCACCTTCCCCCTCAGGATTTCGCAGCCATCTAGCCCCCACGTTATTCTTGTTGCTACGAGCTGGTGCTCTTAACCACGCGCCATACGCTCGGTCTATCTCTTTGTCCGGATTGTCATACACAATGCTACATTCCCTCTCTGTATGGCCTATCATTCCACACACAAAACAAAAACTACCCATTCTCTCATACTTGAAGTTAACCAAACTCTAGGCTCCACCTTCTCTTTTGATTTTCATGTGCCTCTTTAATGTTTTCTGAGTATCAATTGTAACTCTGATTCTTACGTATGATTTCCACATTCCTTCAAAGTTAGCAGGGTCTGATTTCACGTACTTACCAACATAATTTCCAATACTTTTAAGAATATTTTCTGATATGAATCCTTTAGGTATATCATGGACTTGAATCCATATATCAATATCATTCAAACACCAAGTGTGGATCTTCTGATTCAGCCATCTGTTTATAAACCAACATGTTCTGCTCAAAGGACCATGGTCCTCCATCAAGGACTTTCCGTAAATCCATAATATGGTAAAAAACAAATGAAAACCTATACCCCCCTATGTCATGAATCTCCATTCCCTCTTTCGGTCTTCATATAGATGCCAGCAAATTTTTCATAGCTTGAAAATTAATATTTTTATCCGTCATGAATCTCCCCACCAGAACAAATGTGTTTCTCTTTTCTTGCACCTCTTCCACCCCCACGACAATCCCAGTTTCTTCATCTTCAATAGCCAAATTTGCATAAAGTTCCTCCAGACTTGATTTATTATGGTTACCCATTCGAAATGATAAGAATGCTGCTTGATGTTAATGTGTATAATATGTATAATAATATAGATATAAGGAATAACTTAGAGGATATATTAACTTGTCATATTGACAAGACGACTCTGAAAAAACAGAGAGAAAAACAGATATGTGACCAAGAATCACCACTTAAGGTAAACAAGATTAAAACTTTGTAAACCAAAAATCAAAAGTTGGTTAAATGGCCTTGTCTTCACCCAAAATAAATGGGTATATCAAGAACTTACCAAGAAGTTTTGAATAATCTTTTAAATGCATCTTGAATCAACTTACAACTCACACAAATACACACTACACGAATAAACTTCAAGAACAAGTGTCCAAGGCTATTACTACTTATTTGGAACCAATAGTTTACACGTTTACAATCTCGCTATAATTACACAAGAATGAATTGTAGTAAGGAGATTTAATATAACATTCAACAATAACGAATAAAAAAACACAGATACCAGAAGTTACAAGTTACACTATCGTATCGATATTTGATCAAATCATTGAAAGTGCTCGAAATATCGAAAGCAAATGTTGAGGAAAACATTGGAAAAACCTAGTTCATGCTCTAGAAGATTTGATTGTCAAAACAGGGAAGGAAAAGAGAATTACAACAATAGTCATCTTGATCTGACAAGCACTTAGTCGATCTTGATGCAAGCATGTATTAGTCTTGTAAGCAGACTTCGATCCAGACAAATATCATCACTCCTAGTTATTTACTAGGTATTCTATCTAATACAGTTCAATGATTATTTATAATTACTCTAATGCTTCTATCACTTTCTTTTCGATTCAATACTTTCCAGGCATTAATTTTTACGATCTGAAACCGGTCTATCCATGCTTAGGAAGCATATTCCAGAAGCAAACCCAGGTCCAATGAACAAACATGAAGGACAGACAACAAACAATAGTGTCACGGTCCCTTTTCTTCTAGACTGCTCCAAAGAATTGTGACAAGTCTACGACGACTTCAATAAATATAATTACATTTTACATCTACTACGTTGTAGATACGTTGCATCCAATTCATCTGCTTGACTAATTTTAGGGTTAAGATTCAAAATTTAAATTACTAATTACTCAAGTAGGGAAATCTTTGCAAAGACTTACTATGCACTTAATATGAAAGTATAGTGTAGATATCATGCTCTTAGTAATTATTATCCAGAAAAAAGAAATAATTAAAAGCATACCACTGAATAAAAGCATTGCTCTATTAAGAAAATCCTAGAGGTATCAAATTTGGTAAAAAAAATTTACAAAATGACAAGTGTTTTATGTTAATTGGTTATCACTCAATTAATTACAACGGGCCTCTTTGCATTCACATCAATTTTCACCGATAAAAATATTTTTTTTGCCACATTATCCTTATTACATCATTTTATAACTATTTTTGTGGTACATCATTTTGTACCCTTGGTATTGCTCTTATTATTATTATGTTTGCCCACCGTAGACTAGACAAATTTATCATAATATCTTCTACTTGACCAGCCTCCCTGAGTCAGTTCAAAAAGATTAGTATTATTCTTGTTGTTCTTGCAATTACCATCAGATTGTAAAGCTATACAAAGAAAAATGGTTGATGCAATCGTATCTGTTGCAATCGAAAATCTTGGTGAATTTATTGCACAAGAAGTTAACATTTAAATAGGAGTGAGAGATGGTGTAAGGTGGCTCAAAGATGAACTAGGCTACCTCCAAGCTGTAGTAAGAGTTGCAGAATTAAGGCAGGCAGAGCTAATCCGCAACTGGTTAATTTTTGCTTATTGCCCTTTTCTACCCTTGGCTATTCAGCTGAGATTTGTGTACATGAGGTTGTTTTTGTAATTACAACGTACATATTTATTAAGCAAGACAGTTTGGTGGAAAAATCTTGTTCATGTTTTGAAAATTCCGGTTGTGGAAACAGGGGAAGGATACCTATCCATGCTTAAGAAGCGTATTTTGGAAGTAAATTGTGCTTAAATGAACAAACATGAAGCACGTACAACAAAGATTTAAAATAATAATGTTCAGTGTATTAAGTTCCAAAAAAGAATAAAATTCTGTTTTAAGTTTAATTTTCAAGTTTTAAACAAAATAGAACAAGTTATTGCAGATGGCCAAACATTTTAACCATTTCACGGTAATTAAATGTAGAAATGCAATCAAAAATAAACCCCGGGGACACAAGTTAATTGAGATACATTCCCTCCGTTCCAATTTATCTCTATAGTTTAATTTTTTTACAGTTAAATTAATTCAACTTTAATTGAAAATTGCATATAATATATAATAAAAAAATATTTATAAAAATTATATTATTAAAATATATATCCAATCTACTTTAATATGTATTTTTCAATTTTTCCAAAAAATGAAAGAAAGATTTTTAATTTACAATAAAATCTGAGTCAATTTTGATCACCAAAACAAATAAGACAGATAAATTAGAACAAAGAGAGTATCAGATTTATCTTTTTCAATTAAATTTTAATTATTCTGTAATCCAATAATTGATTCTCGTCATGGAATTAACTGTTAGACTATTTTTTTTGAATAAAAAATTAGTACATTTTATTATTTAATTTGTAACTCCATTTTTTAATTTTGTAACTCCTATATTTATTATATGTTGGGGGTTACAAAATTAATTATTTGGGGGTTACAAAGTTATTGTTTGTTGGGGGTTACTTTCTTCTACTCCTATATAAGGAGACCTTGACCTCATTGTTTTGGAGACTAAAAAAATTTCTAAGTCTTTCATTTGTTTTCTCCTGCATACTCTTTAGAGTTTTAGGTTCACTTCTGTGTGATAGAGCAATATTTGTTTGGTTCGTAGAAGGCGTTCTAAGTGCTTGAAAATCACCTTGGTTCGTTGTATCCTAGGAGACATAGGTCATTCATCCTTCAAGCACCACACGGAAGGGGCTAATCTGTTTTAAGGAGAGCGTGGTTTTCACGTGACTCGAACCTTATTTTAGTATTTTTCTTGTTATAATCTTGATTTGAGGTACAATTTCTTACTATACTTCCTACAAGCTTAAAACAGATTACATAAATTGGTATGAACTCGTTTGTTTTTTTTTCTCGGGAGTATAGCATTTTTTGTATATCTCTCTCGTTTATGCAGTTTGGTTTGTGTTAGGTCCAATATGTTTGTAGAAGGGGGGGTTGAATACAAACAGTACTGTTTAATCGAAATTTGTCCGGATAAATTTAATTTATATTTTGACAAATTTGAGCGGAATTAAATGAAACAAAATTCAAGTTGAATATAAAATTATATTAACTTGAGGGGTTTGTTACAAATACAGTACAGAAATTATATCTAGTTAATAAAAACAAATTAGAAAATTCGACATGAATTTTTCTAGATTTGTTAATAAAAATCGAGATATAGATTAGGAGTAAAAACTCGCTAATAGTACAAGAGTATTAAGTAAACAAGTTCTATCGGATCAGATATTAAAAATAAGATGAACTTGAATTTATACAAATTTATTTCTCTTGCTGTGTTGTTCTTCAATGAGAGAGAATGGAGCTGGGTTTGTTTAAAGATGATATGTTCTGTATGTGTTATCTTCATTCTGGCCGCCTGTCTTGATTTAATATAGTCTTCTGCCTCTTTTCTTTTTCATTTGTACTGGCAAGACAATCTGCTCTTCCAAGACAATCAGTTTTGTACTGCCAAGACAATCGGCAAGACAATCCAAAACCTCCACGAGAATCAATTTGTATTGCCAAGACAATAGGCAATACAATAGGCAAGACAATCCAAGCTTACCAATACAATCGGCAAGACAATCAAAATTGTCTTCTTTAATAATAAAACTCGGCTGAATGATTGAATTGAACAAAACTAAAACATGCTGTTAAGACAAAGCCCAGTCGCAGGAAGTGAAGGTGAAGCACAAACGCGACTGTTTACTCAGGCGCGTGGCCAACACGCACTGCCAGGCGTGTGATTTTGCTGTCCGACAAGAACTTCCTGCATGCATGTGACTTTTGTTTTCTTTTACTTTATGAATACATGTTGTTAACTTTTGCACATACATGTTTTTGTCTACAACAAAGTTCAGCCACACATTTTTTTTTATTTTGTTTATTTTCATTTTAATTTAATTATGTAACTTAATTAAATAATCATTTAGAAAAGTAATGATTAATTAACTAAATTAATAATTAAATTAAATTAGATTAATTCATTAATTCAAAATTAATTAATATGATAATTAATTTAATAAATAAATAAATTCAGAATGAATTAATTTATTAATTAAATCAATTACATAATTATATTAATTAAATGAGAATTAATATTAATCATATGACAGCCCAATCTTTTTCCGAACCACTGAAAGTAATAAAGAATTACCACTGGATTTTCGTTGACGCTCGATGCACGGTCTGGTTCATGAGCGACTAACTCCAACGGCTTTTCTTTATTTTTGACTCTATGGCTGTGGTTAATGTCTTCTCTTAATATACCCGTCTTGATAGCTTGAACCACTGAAGTTAATGATGAACAACCACTGTTTAATGTTGACACTCGATGTACTGTCTGGTTCATGAGTGACTAACCGCAATGACTGTTCTTCATATATTGACTTTAAAATCTGGTTCCTTTTCTCCTCTCTCTATTAATTCTTCTGTACTGTCTCTGTCACTGTTGAAATCTCTGTCACTTTAAATGAATTCACTTCTTTAACGAATACTTCACTGAGGCTTGATCAGATGTCTGAACTTCTTTCAATGTAGTAATTCTTCAAGTCTGTAGATTGACCTTGATCTTTTTCTTCTGACAGATAATACTATCCGAGATTCCTTGTGACAGTTTATATACTATTTACTAATACAATCTTGTTTAAGTTGAGTTGTATCCTCGAAATACAAATAGGCTACATCATATGCCTTTGAGTTTGCTCCTGTATTGGACGAGTTTCGAATTACCATGATTGCATTTGTGATATATTTTCTCTTTTTATCATGCATGATGTTATCACTGCTTCCTATAACATATATGTCTTTTGTTTGATTTTTGTACTCTGTTTTAGCTTTTCTCTTCTTCTTTTTTCTGGATATTTTGTTTTGTTTATTCACATGATTACCTGGTTAATGAGTTATGGTCTTATGTGCATGGTTTTTTTTATTCCTTTAACATAGGAAGGAAATTGCCTTATACATTATTTCATTTATTTTTGTTTTAAGTGATATTATTTGTGTCATGCATGTAGACAATTTTCTTGTAATTATTATAACTTGGAGTGCATGTTTTTATAACGGACGTGTTTTTTTTTAGGCCTGGTTTTGGTTTTTTTTTTTAACTACTGTAGTTTTATAAAACTGCCATGTTTTCATGACTCTCTTTTAAGGTTTAAAAAAAAAACTTTTGATGCCTGATAATTTGTACACATTGACTATGGTTTTTATATTTTAGCATGTTAATAAATTTATCATATATTTTATGTTTTTACTCTATCATTCATTTTGTAACTAACATGCTTTATAATTGAATGGATTTAATAGTGCAATAACGTGTTTTGTAACGCCTTGTAAGGATTATAGGAATGTGAATTATTGAATTTACCTTTAAACTAACTAACATTTCAGTAGATGACAGAAGCATATAAGTGATCTAATTTTAAAAAACCTCATTCTTAAGTCTTTGATTTGGCTTAAAATTTGAAACCAGGTAGTGTTTATAGAATGAATGAGTACTGAATTTCAAAATTGTTTCAAGTATAGATTTCAGAATCCTAAATTTATTCTCTCCGTAGCATGTGAGAGTTTTTCTTGTTCTCTTCGGTCAAACTTTCTTGAGGAAGTTTGAGACGTGGGAGTTAATTATGTCTCGTTATAGTGATTTGGATGAGCAACTGGCTGGATTGGATATAGAAGAAGAAGAGAATGCTGAGTTCGTTATAGAAGGAGAGGTGGAGGAGGAAACTAAGAGTTATGATCTGTGTGTGGTAGGAAGATTCCTTACGGAAAGGAATTTGAATGTTCGTGCAATGAAGACCAAAATGGCGGATGTATGGAGGCCTGCGATGGGGATTAACATCAAGGAGATTGAACCAGGTATCTTTCTCTTTCAATTTTATCATAAGGAAGACATGAATTGGGTTTTGAAAGGAGGACCATGGTCGTTTGATAGTGCTATGTTAGTGTTAGCAGTAGTTCCACAAGGGGAGGATCCAAAGAGTGTACCATTGTGGCATTTGAACATATGGATTCAGATACATGTATTACCGAGTGGATTCATTTCAGAAAGCGTTGGGCAGCAGTTAGAAAATTTCTTTGGTGAATTTTTGGAGTATGATGCGAAAAATAACACAAGTACTGGTAGAGATTGGATGAGGGTGAGAGTGAAGATTGATGTTCGCAAACCACTGAAAAGGAAAAAGAAAATAACAAGAAAGAATGGGTCGGAGGTGATTGTGTCATGTAAGTATGAACGACTAGGTGAGTTCTGTTTTACTTGTGGTGTCATGACTCACACGGAGCGATATTGCAGAAAGTTTTTGGATAGAACAAGTGATGAAGGTGTGAATGAGTGGGGTAGTTGGTTGCGTGCGCCTCCACGTAAAGCTGGTGGTCCGGTGAAGAGCAGGTGGCTCCGGGAAGATGATGACGCAGATTGGGGAGATAGATTGACTCGGGATAAGATTATTCCGAAATCTGGGGAAAGTAGTTTTCGAAAAAAAGGAAATCGTGGGTTACAGGGGAGTGATTATAGGAAACAAATGCAGAATTATGGGATCATATCTTATCAAACAAATATGATAAGTGAAATCACTAATTCTGAGGGCGGGAAAAATAATGATGATTTAAATATTGGGCCAGAGGAGGAGGAATTAGTTGGGCTTGAGTTAACAGATAGAAAGCGAATGAGGGGAGGCCCAGATGGTTTAGCAGTCATGGATACAGAGGGAGGTTTAAAGAATTTACCGAACAATAATACAAAAGGTGTCACTATCGATGTTGATCTTTCTGAAACGGATTGTTCAACGTCTACAAAATCTCAATTGGCTAAGCTTGCCCAGTAAGCTAGCCGGACATCATGAATGCCATAAGTTTGAACTGCCGAGGGGTGGGTAATCCTCGTGCAGTTCGTTCTCTAGGGGATCTGGTAAAATTCTTTAAGCCCAACATCTTATTTTTAATAGAAACTTTGTCTACTGGTGATAGAATGAAGAAGTTATGTTCAAAACTAGGTTTCAGTAATAGCTGGGTAGTAGATTGTGTAGGAAGGAGTGGAGGGTTGGCTCTCTTTTGGGATAGGACGGTGCACTGTAGTGTTGTGGACTTTGACAGCAATCATATTGATACTCATATTTGGAATCATAATAAACATGTTTGGAGATTGACTTGTTTTTATGGGTTTCCTGAAAGAACTAGAAGGCGTGATTCTTGGGAATTTATTAGAGTGTTGGAAGCTAAGTCTGATTTGCCTTGGTGTTTGATAGGTGATTATAATGACATGCTGAGTAGTGCAGATAAAAAAGGTAGTCACAAGCATCCTCAATTCCTGCTGGACGGCTTTAAGAAAACAGTTGAAGAATGTCATCTTATTGAGTTGGAGTTGAAGGGTGGTAAGTACACATGGGAGAAAAGCAGGGGGTCTAAAGATTGGGTTCGAGAGAGGTTAGATAGAGCTTTTCCTAATGAAGCATGGTGGTAGCTATTTCAGCTTAGTACTCTGAATGTTCATCACACTATTTATTCGGATCATGAGCCCATTCAGTTGAACTTGTATGACACTAATATGCCAAAAAAGAAATTTCGTTTTCGATTTGAGAACACGTGGCTTAAGGAAGCTTCATTTCATGAGGACGTTGTGAAATACTGGGGTAATCTCCCGCCTATTCAAGTTTTACCAAAGTTGCTAGATCTTTCTTCGTTTATGGGGAAGTGGGGTAAAGAGTTCTTCAATAAATTTAGAGAGAAAATTAGGAGGCAGAAAGAGATCCTGAATTGCTTTGAAGACTGTTCAAATGAGGAGAGAACGAAGAGGTATTTTGAGGAGAAAAATAGACTGGAGGAGTTGCTGGTGCATGAGGAAGCATACTGGAGACAACGTGCCAAGTATTTTTGGTTGTTGGATGGGGACATGAACTCTAAGTACTTTCATGCTTATGCTACAACAAGAAAGAAAAGAAATATGATTACTCAGCTTCGCACTGATAGTGGAAATATAGTGAGCGATCAGGTGGATATGTGTAGAGTGGTTCAAGATTATTTTGGTAATCTCTTTGGGGTGGATGATAACATGAATGAGGAGGAAATGGATAGTTTTGATCCTGTGTTAACAGAAGAATAGAGGCAGAGTTTAGAGGTAGAATTCACTTTCGAGGAGTTCTCAGTAGCGATAAAACAAATGCACCCTGACAAAAGTGCAGGACCTGATGGACTTAACCCGGCCTTTTATCAACACTTTTGGAAGATGCTAGGGAAAGAGGTGTTCTTGAGTTGTAAACAGTGGTTGAATGAGTTGCAGTTCCCTGTAGACCTGAACAGTACGAACATTGTCCTAATTCCGAAGAAGGAGAGTGCAGATTCAATGAAGGATTTTCATCCCATTGCGTTATGTAATGTCCTTTACAAAGTGATTGCGAAGGTTCTATCGAATTGTCTTAAAGCCATTCTTCCTCAGATTATCTCCGAGAACCAGTCAGCTTTTGTTCCGAGACGAAGTATTACAGATAATGTTTTAGTGGCTTTCGAGTTATTACTTTACATGAAGCAGAAAAAAGAGGTACAGAAGGGGAAGTTGCTTTGAAGTTGGATGTTAGTAAGGCATACGATAGAGTGCAATGGGATTTCTTGAGGCATCAGATGAAACAGATGGGTTTTCCTGACAAATGGATATCGTGGACCATGCTTTGTGTTTCGACAGTAACATATTCAGTGCAATTCAATAATTCTCAAGTATGTCCTATTATTCCATCGAGGGGGTTGCGACAAGGCGACCCGTTATCACCATATTTATTCTTCCTTTGTGTAGAAGGGTTATCTTGTTTGATAAAGAAAGCAGCTGAGGAAGGTAGAATAAAGGGCTGTTCAATTCAGACGCAAGCCCCTTCAATTACTCACCTTTTATTCGCAGATGATAGTTTTCTGTTCTCTAAAGCGAGTTTGGAGGAAGTCTCTGCAATAAAGGCAATTCTGAATAAGTATGAGAAAAATTCTGGTCAAGCTGTGAACTTTCAAAAATCAGGAATATTTTTTTAGTGCTAATATCAGAATGGACAAGCAGCAAGAATTGAAGAATGTCTTCGGAGTGACGAATGGTTTAGAGGGAGGCAGGTACTTGGGGTTACCATCGTTTATTGGTAAATCAAGAAAAGCGGTTTTCAGTTTTTTAAAGGATCGACTGTGGAATAAAATACAAGGGTGGAGTGTCAAGTGTTTATCGCGAGCTGGGAAGGCTGTGCTACTTCCTAACGTTGCTCAGGATGTCCCTTCTTACGCAATGTCCTGTTTTCTTTTACCCAAGACTTTATGTCAAGAAATGGAGAAGATGATGAATAGTTTCTGGTGGGGTTCAGGTAAGGATGCTAAAAAAGGGATTCGATGGCTATCTTGGACTAACATGAGCATGTCTAAGAATGCAGGAGGGATGGGTTTAGGGATTTGCATGGCTTTAATCTAGCATTGTTAGGGAAGCACTGTTGGCATTTTCTCAATAATCCAAACTCGCTAGTGGTAAGGGTCTTCAAGGCTAGGTATTACTCAAACACATCTTTGTTCAATGCATCTAGAGGGGGTGGCGTTAGCTATATCTGGTCATGCATTTGGCAAGCGAAAGAGGTATTAAAAAGTGGTATTAGGTGGGTGTTAGGGGATGGAGAATCGATTAATGTTTATAAGGATGCTTGGTTAAGAGGCAAGAAAGTGTTTAAGGTGGACAGTAACAATGAGGAGGCAGCAGAAGGGTTGAAAGCATGCGATTTATTTGTTCCTGGTACCAAAAGTTGGGATATAAGAAGGGTTAACAGCTTATTTACAAGCTGTGATGCCAAGTTGATTTTGGCAACACCTATTCCCAGTAATCAGGTTAGAGATCGTATTGTTTGGACTTATGCTGTGGATGGGAAATATAGTGTCAAAGCTGGGTATCGTTTCTGGTATGATCATGTTAGTGAACGTCGTCAAGAAAGTTTTAACAAAGGGTGGGCTAGACTTTGGAATTTAGACGTGCCTCAGAAAGTTCGAGTGTTCTTGTGGCGAATCTGCAAAAACAATATTCCGGTTCGTAATCTCTTAAAGGGCAAAGGAGTTCAGACAACTATCTTGTGTCCGTTCTGTGTTTATGATGTGGAACATTTGCGTCATACCTTTCTAGACTGCAGGTTTGCAAAAGAATGTTGGAGGATAGCAGGAGTGGAGTTAGATACTTTGCATGTTGAATCGTGTGTTGAGTGGCTTCTACAGATGTTGGCAACTGAAACTTCTGAGCGTCTGGTGCAAATATCGACGGTCCTTTGGGGTATATGGTCTGTCAGAAATCTGAAAGTTTGGGAGGGTAAAGATGTTAGTCCAGGGATTGCGATGCAATGGAGTTTGCAGCAGATGCAGCAGTGGATAAATGTGCACATTCATGATCAGAAGGGTAGACAAGCTGGAGGAAGAAATAATCAGGGTGTAACTGTTCACTGGAAGCCTCCGATTGAAGGGAAACTTAAGATTAATGTTGACGCTTCAGTAGTTAGAGGTGCTGAGAATTTCGCAGGAGGAATGGTCCTTCGCAACCACCTGGGAGAGTTCATTAAAGCTAGAAATTTCAGGCTTGGTGGAGAAGTTGCAGTCTTTGAAGCCGAAGCGAAAGGAGTGCTGGAAGCCTTGAAATGGATTACCTTGCTGGATATTTCTGAAGTGGAGGTAGAATGCGATGCTATGCTAGTGGTTCGAGCTATTCAGAAAGGTACAGATAACTTACTGGAAGTCGGAGCTATTCTTCAAGAGTGTCGAGCTATCCTTAGGGAGCGTCCAGACATTTCTTTATCTTTTGTTAAAAAGCAAGCCAATGAGGTTGCCCATTTGTTAGCTAGGGTACCTTGCGAGGTCAATTGCTTTGAAAATTTTGAATCTCCTCCATTTATAGTGTTGGAGACCCTTATGTACGATGTTTCTTTCGTTTAATGCAATTTGCAATTTCAAAAAAAAAAAAGGAATGTGAATTATTTAATGCTGATTTGGAATATATTTGTTATATATCACTGGCTTGCAATGATATAGGCTTTCAAAAGAAAAAAAAATAAGAAGAAGAAAAGAAATTTCGGACAAATATATATATGTATATATATTGTTTTGGAAATATTTTTCTGGAAGAACATACTATTTTTCGATATTGATAGAAGATAATTCTGTCTAGGAGTTGGTTATTAAGTGGGACCGCTGTGACCCCTCCAACCCCTGGGAATTATTTATGGAGGTATCAAATTTGATGTATTTAATTCCAGAAAAAATATAATCCGTATTTTAATATCAAGCTTTTATGCTTTCTGTAAATTCTAGCTTTAATGGTTTTTGTAAATTCGATTCTATCTCTCAGACTAATAGTTAGTCTCTGTTTTATGTTCTTCACTTATATGTTTAAAGACATTAATATTTTGTTATTATAATTGTGATTTCAGAAATGTCGGGAGTTGACGGAACTAGTTTGTCTGGTGATGGGCGTGTAATTGCTGAGGCAGTGCTTAATGCGGTGACCCTTGTGGTGCCAAATACGGCTGTACCGGTAACCGCTCACGCGGAAAAACCGGAGAAATTTAGTGGGCTGAATTTCAAGAGGTGGCAACAAAAGATGTTGTTCTACCTGACCACCTTGAACCTTGTGAGGTTCTTGACTGAGGATGCACCTAAGCTGAAAGAAGGTGATACCGATGTTCAGCTTGTTAGTGCGGTCCAAGCTTGGAACCACTCGGATTTCTTGTGTAGAAATTATATAATGAATTGTTTGAGTGATTCACTGTACAATGTGTATAGTGTGCTATAAACGTCCAAAGCTTTGTGGGACTCACTCGACAGAAAGTATAGAACCGAGGATGCGGGTACTAAGAAGTTTATAGTGTCCAGACTTCTTGAGTTTATGATGGTGGATTCCAAGAAGGTGGTTAGTCAAGTTCAAGACCTTCAGATGATCATGCATGACATGGAAGCTGAGGGAATGCCCATGAATGAAGCCTTCCAAGTAGCCGTTATTATTGAGAAATTGCCCCCTGGTTGGAAGGACTTCAAGAATTATTTGAAGCATAAGCGAAAGGAGATGACAGTGCAAGACCTTGTTTTGAGACTCCGAATTGAAGAGGATAATAAGAATCGATCCGTCTCTTCATCTAGTGCTAATGTTGTGGAGGTCAAGAAGAACTCCAAGTTCAAGAAGGGGAAACCAGACAAGAGGCCCAACTTGGGACCTAAGGATGGAGTTTCTAAGAAGAAATTTCAAGGAAAGTGTTTCAACTGTGACAAGATGGGTCACAAGTCAACTGAGTGCTGACTACCGAAGAGGAAGAAGCACGAGGCCCACATGGTGGATGATGTGGCTTAAGATATGTCTGAAATCAGTCTCTCTGCTATGGTGTCCGAAGTGAACCTGATCGGCTCCAACCCGAAAGAATGGTGGATTGACACCGGTGCTACAAGGCACATATGCTCTAGTAAGGAGTTGTTCCACACCTTCATACCATCTGAGACTGGAGAGAAGCTATTTATGGGAAACTCTGCAACATCTGAAGTCCTTGGGAAGGGCAAGGTTGTGTTGAAGATGACATCTGGCAAGGAGCTGACCCTCAATGATATCCTCTATGTGCCTGAGATCCGAAGGAACTTAGTTTCTGGATCGTTGCTGAACAAGCATGGATTCCGCCTGGTGATTGAATCTGATAAGGTTATTTTGTCCAAGAAAGGAATGTTTGTGGGAAAAGGTTATGTAACTGAGGGGTTATTTAAGCTTAATGTAATGACTTTGAAGAGTATTAATAATAATAATTCTTCTGCTTACTTGCTTGAGTCTTCCAATTTGTGGCCTGGTAGACTAGGTCATGTTAATTATGAAACAATGCGTAGATTAATTAACTTGAACCATATCCCAACATTCCAAATTAGTTCGAAGCACAAATATGAAATTTATGTAGAGGCAAAATTAACAAGATCATCTTTTCAAAGTATTGAAAGACATACAAAACCCTTGGATTTGATTCACAGTGATGTGTGTGATTTAAAATCAAATCAAACAAGGGATGGTTATAAGTACTTTGTCACATTTGTGGATGATAGTACAAGATTTTGTTATGTTTAGTTGCTTAAGAGCAAAGATGAAGCTATAGAGAAGTTCGAGCTCTAAAAGAATGAAGTTGAAACTCAAATTAAGGGAAAAATAAAAGTAATAAAAAGTGACAGAGGTGGTGAATATGTATCACCTTTTGGTGAATTCTGTGTGAAACATGGAATTATTCACGAAGTCACTGCACCGTATTCGCCTCAATCAAATAGGATTGCTGAGCGTAAAAATAGGACCTTGAAAGAAATGTGCAATGCAATGTTGCTCAGTTCAGGGTTGCCTACAAATATGTGGGGAGATGCTGTCACGTCAGCAAATTATCTATTGAATAGGATACCCCCGAAAAAATCAAGAGCTAACTCCTTATGAATTATGGAAAAGGAAGAAGCCTTCCTATAAATTCTTACGAGTGTGGGGGTGCCTTGCAAAGGTTCTTGTACCAGAACCAAAGCGGGTGAAAATCGGTCCAAAAACCGTGGATTGTATTTTTATTGGGTATGTGCCTAACACTGCGGCATATAGATTTCTTGTGCACGAGTCGAAAATCCCTGACATACACAAGAACACTATAATGGAATCGAGAAATGCATCATTTTTTGAACATATATTTCCTCGAAAATCCAAAGAAAGTTCAAGTTCATCGAAACGGACACGTGAAACTAATTCTGAAAATGAATATAGTGGTGACGAGGAACAAGAAAGCATGGATGAACTTGAAACAGAGGATGCACCTCGTCGAAGCAAAAGAGCTAGAGTTGAAAAATCATTTGGGCCGGATTTTTTAACTTATTTGCTCGAAAATGAACCACATTCTTATTCACAAGCTGTGCATTGCCCGGATGGTCCTTTTTGGAAAGAGGCGATCAAGAGTGAGGTTGATTCTATTATGCAGAATCATACTTGGGAATTGGTGGATCTTTCTCCGGGATGTAAACCACTATGATTAAGATGGATTTTCACTAAGAAAATGAAAGCAGATGGATCCATTGATAAGTACAAAGCCCGACTTGTGATTCAAGATTTTCGCCAAAAGAAAGGCATTGATTATTTTGACACATATTTTCTAGTAACGAGAATGGCATCTATAAGGATGATAATTGCTATTGCGGCATTGCGAAATCTTGAAGTGCATCAGATGGATGTAAAAACGGCCTTTCTAAATGGAGATTTACATGAAGAAATCTACATTAAGCAACCTGAGGGTTTTGTGGTTCCTGGATTGGAACACAAAGTGTGTAAGTTAGTGAAGTCAATATATGGCTTAAAGCAAGATCAAAAATTTGACAGTGTTATATTGTCGAATGGATTTAAAATCAACGAATGTGACAAGTGTGTATATGTCAAAGATACAATAGAGGGATACGTGGTCCTGTGTCTTTATGTTGATGATATGCTCATCGTTGGTAGTAATGATAAAATGGTCAAATCTACCAAAGACATATTACATTCAAGATTCCACATGAAAGATATGGGCTTAGCTGATGTGATTCTAGGGATCAAGATCCTAAGAACGTCAAGCGGACTTATGCTAAATCAGTCACATTACGTTGATAAGATCCTTGAGAAGTATAATAAAGATGATTCTAGTGTGTCAAGAACCCCTTTTGATACGACTTTACATCTATCAAAAAATAAAGGTGAAGGTATTTCTCAAGGAGAGTATGCTAAAGTAATAGGAAATTTGATGTACTTAATGAATTGTACAAGACCGGACATTGCCTTTACTGTTAGTAAGCTAAGCCGATACACGAGTAATCCAGGTGTGGATCACTGGAAAGCGATAACTAAAGTGCTTAGATACTTAAAGTATACGCGTGATTATGGATTGTATTACTCAAGATATCCTGCTGTCCTAGAAGGGTATAGTGATTCAAACTGGATTAATGGTATAAAAGGATCAAAATCCACTAGTGGATATGTATTTACGCTAGTAGGTGGAGCGATCGCGTGGAAATCTTCAAAACAAACGGTAGTAACCAAGTCTACCATGGAGGCTGAGTTTGTTGCTTTGGATAAAGCAGGTGAACAAGCTGAATGGTTGCGCCAATTTTTAGAAGATATTTCAAGATGGGAAATGCCAGTGCCACCTCTTTGTATACATTGTGATAGTACTGCAGCAATTGGTACAGCCGAGCGTGTACTATATAATTGAATGTCGAGGCATATTCGTCGGCGACACAATTCCATTAGACAACTACTCTCAACTGGAGTTATCAGTATTGATCATATTAGATCAAAAGATAACACTGCGGATCCGCTAACCAAAGGGTTAACAAGAGAGTTAGTTGAGAAATCATCGAAAGGAATGGGACTAAAGCCCATAATAAAAGTCGATACAAAGGAAACCCAACCTTGTTGACTGGAGATCCCAAGATCTAGGTTCAATGGGACAACCTAACTGTAAAAGACTTAGTGAGATCACTGTGGGGGTTTTACTCCCAGGTCCATTCCTATGATGAAAAAAAAAACAGTGATAAAAATTTGGGGAAGGCTAAGTTATGCTTTTAATGATCCTTATGTGTCGATATGTCGAACAAATAATACTTTTGTATTATTCAAGAGATCACCTATGTGAGTGAAGTGGGGTCGCTTCAAGAAGGAATTGTGGGGGCTAATTCTGGGTAAAACTCACAGAACCAGGCTAAAGCTCAGGACCAAAATGGGCTTAACAGTGAGAACTCAACAAATATAGGGAAAGACTCCGGTGGGGGATGTATCATCATTTCACAAAAAAGAAGGGCAGTTCAAGGTCAACGCGACTACTGAAATTCTAGAAATGTAAATATGTTCTTACAAGGGAAGGTTTAAGGGTGTACGCCTAGCTATCATATGCTGATTTCTACCGTGCACTCTATCTCCGTGTCTAAGAGTCATTTTGTAATGTCAATTTTTTATTCATATGGGGGATTGTTAGACTATTTTTTTTTTTTTAATAAAAAATTAGTACATTTTATTATTTGATTTGTAACTCCATTTTTTAATTTTGTAACTCTTATATTTATTATATGTTGGGGGTTACAAAATTAATTATTTGGGGGTTACAAAGTTATTGTTTGTTGGGGGTTACTTTCTTCTACTCCTATATAAGGAGACCTTGACCTCATTGTTTTGGAGACTAAAAAAATTTCTAAGTCTTTCATTTGTTTTCTCTTGCATACTCTTTAGAGTTTTAGGTTCACTTCTATGTGATAGAGCAATATTTGTTTGGTTCGTAGAAGGCGAATTTTCTAAATGCTTGAAAATCACCTTGGTTCGTTGTATCCTGGGAGATAGAGGTCATTCATCCTTCAAGCACCATACGGAAGGAGCTAATTTGTTTTAAGAAGAGCGTGGTTTTCACGTGAATCGAACCTTACTTTAGTATTTTTCTTGTTATAATCTTGATTTCAGGTACAATTTCTTACTATACTTCCTACGTTAACGAGGCAACAAATATGGACCAGCAAAAGAAGGTGTCGTAACCAAATTCAAAAACATATATGTAAAACAAATGCATTAATCATTTTATTTTTCATTGAGCACTTTCCAAGCCATTTCTTTATGATTTGAAACCAGCCTATCCATGTTCAGCGTATTAAGTTCCAAAAAAGAATTCTGATTAAAATTTAACTTTGAGAATTTGTATAATATGTCCCAGATTAATAGATCACTTTACGAATATGTCCCATCATATTGATTTATTAATTATATGTCCCATTATTAATTTTTAAGTTTTATAGAGACCAATATACCCTTTTCTATTAATTACTTATTATTATAAGTATACTACAATTTTTAAATTCTAGTAACTAAAAAAAATTATATTTTTTAATACAGGACCCGTCAGGAGCGTTTTTTTTAATTTTAACCGTAAAATAAATATTTTTTTGTTTTATTTTCTTACACAGGCCCCGCCAGGGGCACCCTTAACCAAATAAAATATTAAAATTTATAATTTAAATTAATCAAATCATGTTTTTATGAGACATTATATTATAAAATAAATTTGATTAAAAAGGGTACAATGGTCATTTTCTGTTAAAATTTGAATGAAAAACTGATTTTAGGACAGATTTGAAATTTCAAATATATATAGGACATATTTGCAAACCATGTTTTAAATTGGGATATATTGTTAAAAAAACCCATTAACTTTCAAGTTTCAAACAGATAAGAACAAGTTACTGTAAGTGACCAAACATTTGAACAATTTAGCAGTACTTATACGCAGAAATGCAAATCAAAAATCAACCCCGGAGGACACAAATTATTGACATACACTCCTTCCATCCCAAATAATCTTTCTTGTTTAATTTTTTATAATCAAATAAACCTAAATTTGATTGAAAATTTCTTATGATATATAACAAAAAATTAGGACGGAGGGAATATCAGATTTATCTTTCTCAATTGGATTTTAATTATTCTCAAGTCCAACAATTAATTCTCATCACGAGATTAACAAGGCAACAAAAATTGATCAGCAAAAGAAGGTCGTTGTAACCAAATTTAACAAAAGATCAATGTTGTAAAAAATAGGAATTGAACTTAATCGGTAGAAGCATTGTCCAAGGATTAATCGAGTATTTGGAAACTAATTAAAATATTTAATCGAATATTCAAATTATTAATTAATACGGCCGTTATCCATGGAACAAGAATTAAATAATTAATCTAAATTAATTATCAATTTTTAAAAACAATGCAAACGATACGTTATATTAATATTGATAGTGCTATTCAAGTTGTGAAAACAACAAAACACCATACACTGATACACATGCTATATTTGTAGTAATTGTTATCCAGAAAAAGACACCAATCTAATTATTGTGAAAAGCTAAGTGAAAGGAATTTTCACTTCTATGTTTGTGAACAATTAAACCACACAAATCATAAAATCTTCAGTTGACTGGCCTCCCTGAGTCACTATAAAATACTAGTATTATTTCAATTAATTGAATTAATAATGTAATTTTTTTAATAATATTTTTATAAAAATTATTTAAAAATAAATTAAATCTAGATGGTTGATTTAAAAGTAATGTTCTCTCGTTCTATTTTAGTGTTTGGCTCTTTCTTAATTTAAATCCTATAAATATTTTTAATAATAAAATTATGATAAATTGAAACATAAATATTTTAAACAATATTAATATCAAAATAAGTAAATATTATTAAATTTATTAATAAAAAATAATATAATAAAAAGTTTTATTTTAAAAAAGTTTAAAATATACAAATTTAAAATAACTAATCACGATCCATTATATTTGAATCGGGTTAATTATCTGATTGGTCACTGAAGTCAGCCTGGATTATCAAGTTGGTCACTGAACTCAAAACGGTCTCAATTAGGTCACTGAAGTCAGCGTGGATTATCAAGTTGTTCATTTTTTGACGGAAATTACTGTTCGCAAAATTTTGTCCGAAAAATCTTTACCAAATTTTATGAAATTAAAGTGTATTAATCTAGATGCTATGGGTCTCAAAAAACTGGTTTAGATTTTTAATATAACGTAATAGCAATGGAATGTGGAGTATAACGTAATAGCAACTGGTTTATACTCCACATTCCAGTTGCTAGCTACTCAAGTTGTGAAAACAAATAATTGACAGCATCCTTCACTAGGACACCATCCCACATGCTTTGTACGAGTAATTATTATCCCACAAAAAGACACCAATCTAGTTGCTGTGAAAAGCAAAGTGAAAGGAATTTTCACTTTTATGTTTGTGAACTATAAACCACACAAATCATCAAGACTAGTAAGTTGACCAGCCTCCCTAAGTCACTTTAAAAGACTAGTATTATTCTTCTTGTTGTTCCTGTGATTTCATTCAGATCATAAACTTGATAAAGAAGAATGGTTGATGCAATCGTATCTTTTGCAATCCAAAAGCTTGGTGAATTTATTGCACAAGAAGTTAACATTCGAATTGGAGTGAAAGAGAATGTAAGGTGGCTCAAAGACGAACTGGGCTTACTCCGACCTTCAATAAATAAGGCAGAATCAAGGCAGGAAGATGAAATAATCCGCAACTGGGTGAACAGCGTCAGAGATGTCGCCAATGAAGCGGTAGCTATCCTGAGCCGTTATGCTCTCCAACAGGAACATGCAGCTCAGAAACAAGGTATCTTGGATTGTTTTTGGGGATGTGTTTGCATATTCAAGAAAGAAGCTATGTTTTATGATATTGGCAAGGATATCGAGTTACTCAAGGGAAGGATTATTGTGATCAAGAACAGGCGAATTGAGTACGGTATTGACAACATCTTAGCCACTCCAGACGTGCAGCAGAAACAGAGAACATTATTAAGAACAACCGCCATTGATAACCAGGTGGATGTGGTTGGTTTCGAGGATGATATAAAGACCTTGATGGGTGAGCTTAATAGCCAGAATCTCTCCCTCAAAGTCATTTCAATTCACGGAATGGGGGGCTTGGGCAAGACTTCACTTGCCACCAAGTTGTACAACTCTAGCGAGTTGAGACAATTTGACACTCGTGCTAAGGTTTGTGTGTCCAACGAATATAACATTAAAGATGTTCTAAAGAGAATTGTGAAGTCTTTTATGGGACCTGAGCACGAACAGTATCTGTCAAACATGGACGAGCATGATTTGCTGCAGTACCTATCAAAGTTACTTCAAGGACGAGGCCGCTATATAGTGTTAGTTGATGATATATGGGACATAAAGGCTTGGGACCAGATTAAAATTGCATTTGCAGACCAGAAGAACGGTAGTAGAATCATCATAACTACAAGAAACAAAAGAGTTGCAGAGATGGTAGATGACAATTGTTTTGTCCATCAACTCCGTTTTCTAACCGAAGAAGAGAGTTGGCAATTGTTCTGTAAAAGAGCAGAACCAACAACCCCAAATTTGAAGAAATTAGGAAGGGAGATGGTTGGTAAATGTCGAGGTTTACCACTTGCAATCGTGGTACTGAGCGGCCTACTATTGCACAACAGGAGCTATGATTATTGGTCAAAGGTGAAGGAGCATATATGGAGACATTTGAAGGAAGATGACTCTAATTATTTCCGGATTGAAGAAATACTGAGCTTGAGTTATAATGACTTGTCTCCCCAGATGAGAGACTGTTTTCTCTACCTTGCAAGGTACCCGGAAGACCATGTGATTGATGCTGACGAGTTGAAGCTTCTGTGGACGGCAGAGGAATTCATATCAGAAGCTGAGGAAGGTGAAGGAGTAGTCATGGAGGACTTGGCTGAAGATTATTTGAATGAGCTAATTAATCGCAATTTGCTTCAAGTTGAAGAAATGAGATTGAACGGACAAGTTTGGTGTTGCCGGGTCCACGATCTTGTACGTGATCTTGCCATAAATAAAGCAATGGAGCACAAGTTGCTGGTCAATTTCGACTCAGGTAAACACCATCCAGATGTCGTCCGTTTGTTGGAAGGACAACCACGTCATGTCATATATGACGGAATAGGTGAGTACTTGAAATTACTTGAGCGTGGATTTGATGCTTTAAATTTGCGTTCATTGGCAGTATCAGAAAATTTTAGTGGTGAAGTACTTCAATTAAATGAAATGAAGTTGGTGTGCACCAGATTCAAAAATCTCAAAGTGCTAGATATGAGAAGTGTAAAATCAGAGAGGATACCAGAAGAAATAGGGAATTTAGTTCTCTTAAAATTCTTGGGCTTAATGGGTGGTGAGACGTATTCTGAAATACCTATAGAAATTCCACCAAGTATAGGCAAGCTGAAAAAGCTACAAACTTTGCTGGGTTCGCTGAAAAGACACTACACAGTTCCGACAGAGATATGTAAGCTGCACGAGTCGAGGTATTTCGACATCAATGTTAGTGGGAGTTTGAATATAGGTGACCATCAAACAAAGCTTCACACTCTTTGGGTTTCTATACAGTTTAATGAATGGATGAAGATTGATACGGTTAATATCACCAACCTCCATACACTAACTATAGAAGATAAACAAGAAGAGGTAGAAGAAGGAAATGGGTACACGTTGGAGTCCATAGCTAATTTAACAAGTCTCCAAATATTGCGCCTAGGGTTTAATTTAATTCCAACCATGAAACCACTCTCATCTTGCAATCGTCTCAAAACCGTCTTCTTAGTGGGAAGTTTAAAACATATATCGGAATTATATTTTCTACCAGATTCAGTGACGGATTTGAGTTTATCCAATAGTAAGTTTGCAGAAGATCCAATGCCCACTTTGGGAAGTTTGTCCAATCTCACCGCACTTGAGTTGTATGATGTATACGTAGGAAACAAGATGGTATGCAGTAATAATGCGTTTCCCAACCTTCAAATTTTAAGATTAAGGTTCTTTCGCAATCTGGAAGAATTGGAAGTTAAGGACGGAGCATTCCCTTCTCTCAAACAGTTTCAAACACGCCGTTGTGAAAAATTGAAGAAGATTCCTATAGAACTAGAACGTTCATGGGGTTTATATTAATTTTCCAATTCTGTACTTTCATTTTATGTTTTTTCTTCTAAATTCTATTTCTATTTAGAATGGAACACATTGTGAGTTTTAATTTTTTTTTTTACACAATAATTCTTTTATTGCATGACTTAAATTTGATATAATTAAATCTCTATATTCCGTCTAATTTAAATTTTATTTTTCAAATATATGTATACGATTTTTTATTAAAAATTATTTATATTATTTTAATAATTTGGTAAGAGGGTAGTATAATTATAGTTGAATATTTATACGGCTTTAATTTTTTTAAAAATAAAAAAATAATTAGATATTAAAAACAAAATACATAATACGTAGCTATAAGCTCTAAACAAATGAGATTTTAATTTAAGTTTTTAGTAGCTTATAATTACACCTGCAAAATAAGCCGAGATTAAAATATTGTATTACAATATTAAAATTATTAAATTATTAGTAGTATTATCCGTTCGTAACATTTAAACTTAAATATGAAAATATATTACATTAGGTGCAAATAATTATTATTTTCAATGTTATGTTAATATATATGACTTATTTATAATGGTGTAGAGAATTAAAAATTAAATATTATTAATAAAGATTAATTTGAATGTGAACATTCATTTTAAAAAAAAATATTATAAAATAGAACAACTTCTTAAGAAATATGATAAAATTATAATTACAGATTATAATAAATAACTAGAGTCTCCTTCTAGAGAGAATTTGTTATATAGAGAATTGGAGAGAACAATATATTTTTTCTGATTCTACAACAGAACCAATTTTTTTTAAATTTTTTTCCAAAAATATTTTTTCAAAAAAAAATAAATAAATTCTGGCAGCGTCACGTCACTGCTGACGTGGCACTGCCACGTCATCACTGCTGATGTGGCACTGCCACGTCATCACTGCTAACGTGGCAGTGTCACGTCATCAGTGACATCATCATTGATGATGTGGCATTGCCACGTCAGCAGTGATGACGTGGCGGCTGACGTTAGTGGTGCCATTGATTCTGTTACAGAATCAAATTTTTTTTTAATAGAACCAAAAAAATTTGGTCTTTTTTTTATAGAACCAAAAATTAAAACTTGATTCACTATAGAATCATATAAAATTAGTAGTTCTCTCATATTCTCTATATAAGGAGGTCCTCTCTAGAATAATGGCCTAAATAACTATATTAACTTGTCAGTCCGACAGTCCCTCTACAAAAGAGGCGCGTGAGTGACTAGTGAGGACTGCTGGGCGAAAAAATGATAAAAATACCCGTTTTTTAGAGTAATAGTAACGAAATTACCCAATTTTGAAAAAGCTGATAAAAGTACCCCTTTCAATACGCATTAACAAATGGGTTTTTAGGATAGCAAATGCTTATTCTTCATATTTTGTAAGTAATACACAAGGAATGAATGAGTATTAGGAGGAATATGCATTTTATAAATGCGTATTTGTTATAATTCTGTCACTGCCCCCTGACACACATGTGGTCTGCAGTACTTTAACAACTGTAAATCCACTTCCTCTAACTGTTATCCACTTGCCTGGAGAATGATGAAAGCCACGCGCCTGAAAGAAAGGGGAAAAAAGTTTTGATACTTGTTCTTTCGATATACCTAAAATGAATAATAACATAATATAATTAATGATAATTAGTAATAATAACATAATATAATTAATGGTAATTAGTCGATTACTTTTTTCACATTTACATTTAGTTAAAAATATTACCATTTATAAACACTTAAAAACATCAATCGTATCATATTTTTCGATCATTAATATTTTATTTCGAATTAAAATGTGTTACCTTTTTAATTTAAAAGAAATCTTATAATTATTAATATATACCCGAAAATATCACACCATAATTTTCAAGAAAAACCTAAAATAAATAGATTAGTAAGTAATAATAACATAATATAATTAATGTTAATTAGTCAATTACCTTTTTCACATTTAGTTTTAGTTGAAGATATTACCTTTTATAAATACCTAAAACATCAATCGTATCATATCTTTCTATCATTATTTTCGAATTAAAATAAGTTACCTTTTTAATTTAAAACAATTATTACAATCATTAATATATATCCAAAAATACCATACCATAATTTTAAAGAAATAACCTAAAATAAATATTAACATAATATAATTAATGGTAATTAGTCAATTAACATAATAAAATTAATGGTAATTAGTCGATTACATTTTTCACATTAACATAATAAAATTAATGATAATTAATTGTTTATCTTTTTCACATTTACTTTTAGTTGAAGATATTACTTTTTATAATATCATATCTTTTGATCATTAATATTTTCTTTCGAATTAGAGCACTTTACCTTTTTAATTTAAAACAACTTTTTGCACATTAACATAATAAAATTAATGGTAAATAGTCGATTGACTTTTTCACATTTACTTTTAGCTGAAGATATTAATTTTTATAAACACCTAAAAACATCAATCGTATCATATCTTTCGATCAATAATATTTTCTTTTGTATTAAAACACGTTACCTTTTAATTTAATCATTAATATATACCCGAAAATATCACACCATATTTTTCAATTATTAATAAAATATATTAAAAATTGTATACGTTATTTATAATAAGGAAGCATTAGTATAATCCGTAAACATGAGTATATTAAATTATATCAAATTAAAATTAAAAAAATTATTAAGAATAATTATTATAGAAAAACATAATTATTATTAATTAAAATTTATAACACAGTACAAGAGACCCGTCCATTGCACGGATTATAAGCTAGTATTTATAAATTTCAAATCATAAATTTTATTATTTTATCAAATTATTAGTTCTTGATGGGAGTATCGAAGTTATTAGTTTATTATGACAAATATACAATCTCTATTATATCCCAAAAATTATATTAAATTTTCATTTATCATAAATTAAAGAAAAAGTTTTAAAATATCCATATTTTCAAAATATTTTTCAAAAATACGACCAAAATTGCATTTATGGTTGAGCATCAATTTGCAAGCACTTGCATTTCACTTACAAAAGTTGCATTCAGATTGGATCAAAAATTGCATTTAGATTGGATATGAAATTACACTATATTTTTTAAAAATATTCTAAAACTTGAGAATTTTTGGAAAAAAACCTAACTTAAATCTAAACATTACCGCCATTTTAGCACACCACAAAATGTGTCCAGTGCTCCCCCTATTTTCTCGCCAGGTTTTTATCTCATCCTCTTCTCATTATCAATCTTTTTCAATCCATTTGTAGTTCTTTTTTCCATTTTGCATGTTTAATTTTATTGTTGCTGGTCATTCATTCACAAAGTATAGTTTCTTAAAATACTATTAATATAATTATATCAAATCAGGCACGCCCTGTTTTGATCCAGTTTGCATGTGTGTGAATAAGCATTTCGGTGGGATTGATTTGGTGCACAAATGCCTGGCATTACTAACCAGTTCGTTACGATTAATCCTGATGAGCTCAGATTTCAAAGTATGTGCTCCATTTACTTTTTTACACGTATTTTAATGTGCTCGTCATCAGCTTTTTCATTTTTTGGATTTTTGTACGATAAATAATGTTCCGAATAATTCTTAGTATGTTAGTAGAAATCACTAAAGATATATACAACGTCACTAAGCGTGACAAGCTAACATTCGTTTATATAATTTGAGAATAATGGGGATGTCGGGATTACAACATAGAGACTCTTGATATACTAGACTTGTGGTATTACATTAGTTCGATACCATGTGAGATGACCAATTGTTCGGTAAGCTTGAGGTGTTAGTAAATGTCACTAGATGGATCATACCTATCATTAACAATACTCTGAGTTTAAGACAGCTTAATTACTGTATAAAAGTATGTCACGGTAGCTTAATTGTAGGTAAAATAGTTTAATTTTTTTCTAAGCTTTTATTATGGTAGATTTAGGCCTGTATAGAAGGCTTCACTTTCCTGTTATCATGAAAAATAGATTGCTGTCTTACAACTTTCTAAAAACTACATTCTTGTACTGATCAGATATACAGTAAAACCTCTATAAATTAATATAGTTGGGACCTAAAAATTCTATTAATTTAGAGAGGTATTAATTAATCGATAAATTAATAATTATTAATTTATAGAGAATTTTTGACATCAAAGAAAATTAATTTCCAATTACATACATTTAAATAGAATGACTTGTACAATTTATGTTTTATACTTAATTCAATATATATTGTTTACAAATTTAATGAGTATTTGCGAGATTCAAAGTAAATATTCATGTATATTTAGATGATGTCAAGAATAAAACAACAATTTTCGAACCTTTTTCACGTAAAAAAGCACCTAAGATATCGAAAACATTGATTAATAATTTTTTAATGCTTTACGAAAACACCACATTCGAACTTTTGGATGCAATATAGATGGTTAATGATGAGTTTCATATAGATTAAAATTTTAAGAACCATAGAATAATATTTTACAAAAGTGTAATACATATATTTTTATGATTATAAATGAATTATTAATTTATAATATTATCGGGACCATATATTTATACATGATTTTCAAAAAAAATATTATCTTATTATCTTATCGAAATTGATAATTTTTTTAACTGGCCCAAGTTGGGACCGGACGAAATTATTAACTTAAAGAGATTAATTATTAATTTATCGAGTATTAATTTAAGGAGGTTTTATTTATACCAAGTGAAGAATGTTATAGAACTTTAGGGTAGAGCTTGTCTGCAAGGACCATCTATTCCTCCTGATCAGCTCTAACACTTATTTATAGATTCGCAATTAGTACTCCCTCCGTCTCACAATTCTTTTCTCGTTTAATATGTCGGGATTGTTCATAACATGAGAAAAATTATTAATTTACGTCTAATCTACAAGTCCAAATATAGTCATGAGTGATCTTGTTGGATTCGTATTTATGAGTACTTTAATACAGTGAAGTTTTTATATTTAAAACTAATACGAAATTGAAGATATTAGCGATCAAAAGTGTGCATTGGCAACGTGATAAAGGTAAACAGGAAAAGTTTTAAGAGACAGAGGGAGTATCAATTTTGATGCACTGTATTTATAATTATTACATTATCAGTTGAGCTGGAGAAGCAAGTCTATTGCGATCTCAAAGTTGCAAACACAACAGACCAACATGTGGCCTTCAAGGTATTAACGGTTATTAAACATCTTGATTTGACTAAAGCGTCTATTTGTTTTTGGCTTCTGATGTTAGCTTGAAGCCTATCATTATTTACTTTCCTTTCCGATTTATTTGTTTATTTTTTTAGGTCAAGACAACTTCTCCGAAGAAATTCTTTGTGCGACCAAACACTGGTGTTATACAGCCTTGGGACTCATGTCACATACGAGGTGTGTGCTTTAGTTGTCCAATTTCCCGTTGGTGTTGCATGAAGAAACTGTAGATTAGGCAACTCTGCTATTGTTAACATATTCCATTGATGTCCGACTAAATACCTGAACATGCTTTGAGTTTATGTTGAGGCTACATCAAATCTTTCTTTACTGTGCCCGTATTTGTACAATTGTACTTGCAGTGTGTTTTACATTTAGATGTCTTCATTTTACATTATCTTTGACTTGCTTCTCTACTTGTAGTAACCCTTCAAGCTCAAAAAGAATACCCTCCAGATATGCAGAGTAAAGATAAGTTTCTCCTACAAAGCACCAAAGTGACACAACAGACTGATATTGATGAGCTTCCACCAAATACTGTATGAGTTATTACTCGAAGAATATTCATCTTTCAATCCTTTATTATGTAGCTATTGAGTAACAAAAACAATAATTCTATTTTCTATTTTTGCTTGGAAATGGTGGGTGCATCAGTTTAATAAAGAGAGCGGGAACGTTGTTGAAGATTGCAAGCTTAGGGTTGTGTACATCTTTCCTCAATCGGGCTCAACACATGGAGAAGATGGTCTCAAACTAAGTTCTGATTCTAGCAATGTGAGCTCTATATTATCTATTACAAAGTCATTGTAATAATAATAATTACAAAGTCATTGTAGTCCAATGTTTTACTCATTACCTTTAACGGTTATGCATAAGTTATTACAGTATTCATGAAGCCAGGTTGGTGGACAAGTATGATTCGTCCAAATCAAACTTACTAGTGAGTTCTGTGTAAAATAATGTTTAGTATTTAGTACATAGCTTCTTAACAACTTCTCCCTTGTTATCTGCAGATGCAAGGCTCTGCAACCAATGAGGATGTAAGTAATTTTTCCATCTCGACCTTCTTTCTAGTTTTGATCTACAAATTCATCAAGTTTTTAAATCGTCCCATTTTGAATATTAACATTCTGAGCAACGTGAAAGAGATGCTCCGTATTAGTTTTGCATTACTAAATTTGCATAACTGTGAGTGAATCAAGTGTTCTATATGTTGTATAGTATTTCAAATACAAGTAAAGAGTTTTTGGCACGGGAACAAGAGAGAAAATTCTCTAAATAACTCACTTTCATTTCTTAAATTCAAGATGATTTTACAATGTTTTAAACATTCCTATTTATACTAACGGTTTTTCTAGTGTGTGCCCAAGGGCACATGCTAAGAATCCGTGTTAGCTTAGTTGTCAAATTTTAATTGGTGGAGATTTCATTAATAATGATGGATCCCCCTGCATTCACATAAATATCCACCAATAAAAATTTGACAACTCATCAAACACGGATTCTTAGCATGCCCTTGGGCACACACTAGACAAACCCTTATACTAATGCTAGAGGTCCTTACATGCAAATATTGAGGTCCTTAACTGCAGATAAATGATGGTAGGTGGAGTAGGAAGTTAGGTAGAATCTTGACTAATAAAATTAGCACATGGGTGGCTAGCACATGGATGGCTATTACCACATGGGCTGCTGGAAGGCTTCTGGAATCAGTTTTGTCTTCCATCTAAAAATGAGCGGCAAGTATTTGACATGTTTAACTGACATACGTTTAGCACTAGTCAGAGACATACTGTATATGTTTTAGCAGCAGAATGACTACTGCAGCTTGCAGGCTGTATTCTATGTCTCAGCACAGGTCATTGCCAGTGTATATGTAACCTCTTGTTTTCTTCCATGGATATGTAGAATCAGGCTTTGCAGCGTCTCAGAGATGAAAGGGATGCAGCCGTCCGACAAACACAACAGCTGCAACGGGATGTGGTTAGTTTTCCCCTTGAATTCAATCATTTCTTAATTAACTAACCTCACATATGCATGTGTGTGTATCCACAAACACAAAACCTTTTTCATCGCACCCGCATTCTTTGTTACTTTTCGCAAGAAGAGTATGTTATATCTCTTATGTCAAGAAGTTTAAGAATTTAGCTAATGTAAATAACAATTAAGAGAATCAAGGAGTGCACGAGCAGTGGTAAAGGTGCCGCTAGAAAACTAAAAATAAAAGAACAAAATTTGACGCATGTGAGGTCCTCATTATTGACTGCAAGTGAGGTCACATGCTGAATATAGAGCTTAGAGAGATGATACTTGTTCGACCTAGCCTTTGAGCTTGTCTCCAACCAAAGTTTAGCTTGTGTACAACTACTAAATCATTATTATGTCTTTTGCTCACTCTTTTTAAGCAATACAACATTGTTTTTTCTAACGCTAACTTGGTAACTCGAAATTCTGCACATTATACTTGACAATCTTAGGCCAAGAATCACTTAGTCGCACTATTTAGAAGTAAATTTATGCTCCTAAACAACTTTATAGATTAGACCATATACTTTGGTAACCAATTAATTAACCATCAAGAACCCATATTCTACACTTGAACCTCATTCTTTCAAATCCCTCATTAACTGTTATCGACATTCCTTTAAATGCAGCCTCTAAATTGCATTTCAAAATTTTACTACACCTAAACTTGATGATGATTGGGAGCTGGACATACATTGTGTACGGATAAAATGTACTGTAATATACCTAGCTATATGTACCAGGTTCTTGGCTAAAGGAAGTTAACACAGTACTTTATGTTGTTTTTATCGCTATAATTTGTTAAGTCTATCTCTTTATCACTATTGCTACACCTTTTTCATTTTTCAGTATGATTGTTTTAGGGGATTAACAGTCCCCAGACTATTAGATTCTACTAACATTTAAAACTTGAGTTTTCACGCCAACTAAAGGTATTAGATTTTATTAGATTAAACTAAAGGGTGAAGAATAGTAGTCCCTGGGGAAAGAAATAATTATGACTGTTGGGTTTGTGGAGTCTATCAGGTTTCAGAATTGGATTCTGACTTGAGTTAGGAATTCCTGAATTGTACTCTAATTAGAGTTAGGATTAGAGTTAGGAATTTCAGAATTAGACTCTGATTTATTTTGACCCAGTTTCTTCTCTTATAAATACTCGTGTAATTGTAACATAACAAAATACAACACAATGTGAGAGATCAATACAAAATTAGTGCGGCTTGTGGAGTAGAAATTTCCGAACCACGTAAATCTTTGTCTTGCGTGATTGTCGTTATTTTTTTGTTCTTGTTTATTCGCTTTGGGTTTTGCTTTCGTTGTTGTATACTCAACAACTGGTATCAGAGCCTAGGTTTTCAGGCGAGTGGGAGCGATGGCAGAAGAAGAGAAAGTAAAGATCGACAAATTTGATGACAAAGATTTTTCGTTTTGGAAGATGCAAATTGAAGATTATTTGTATCAGAAAAAACTACACGAACCGCTGGAAGAGAAGAATCCAGATTCAATGGATGACAAAGATTGGAAGCTATTGGATAGGCAGGCTCTGGGTGTTGTCAGATTGACTTTGGCGAAGAACGTTGCTTACAATATCGTCAAGGAAACGACAACTTATGGATTGATCAAGACGTTATCAAATATGTATGAGAAGTCGTCTGCTTCGAATAAGGTATATTTGTGTCGCTTGTTGTTTGCCACAAAATTGAATGAAGGTGATTGTGTTGCTGATCATGTGAACGAATTTAACTCTATCCTATCAAGATTGACATCAGTGGATATTAAATTCGATGATGAAGTACAAGCCTTATTGTTGGTATCCTCGTTACCTGACAGTTGGTCAGGATTTGTCATTGCTATTTGTAATTCATCTGGGAGCAGTAAATGACTTTTGATGGAGTTCGAGATGCGATTCTTGGAGAAAATATTCGTAGGAGAAACTCAGGAGAGTCGTCAGGTTCCTTGTTGAGTACTGAGAGTAGAGGCAGAAAGTCCGATAGGGGGCAGAATCAGGGGCGTAGCAGATCGAAGTCACAGAAGAGAGGACAGTCCAAAGATCGCAAGGAGATTGTTTGTTGGAATTGTCAGAAGAAAGGTCACTTCAGAAATCAGTGTACGGCTCCCGCTGCTCCTAAAGGAAAGAAGAAAGAGGATAATTCAGCTAATGTAGTTGAAGAGGTGGTGAGTGACGATGCTTTGATTTGTTGTGTTGAATGTTCGGTTGAATCATGGGTTATGGATTCTGGTGCATCTTTCCATGCTACCCCTTGCAAGGATTTGATGTTAAATTTCAGACTTGGAAATTTTGGTAAATTCCGTCTTGCTGATGATGAGACTTTGGATATTATGGGCATGGGAGATATTAATCTCAAGACCTCTTTGGGGACTAGCTGGACGTTGAAAGATGTAAGGTACATTCCTAGACTGAAGAAGATGTTGATATCCGTGGGTCAGTTAGATAAGGAAGGGTATCGAGTTACTTTCGGAGACGGACAATGGAAGGTTATAAAGGGGAATCTAGTTGTTGCTTGTGGAGAGAAAAAGGGGACGTTGTACATAGTTGAACAGTCTAGCTATGAAGCAAATACAGTTGCTGATGAGGTTTGGTCTTCAACTTTGTGGCACCAAAGACTTGGTCATATGAGTGAAAAGGGTATGAAGCTGTTAGTTTCGAAGGGGAAGATTCCAGAGCTGAAGAATGTGGAAGTTGGGTTCTGTGAGCCATGTGTTCTTGGAAAGCAGAAACGAGTTACTTTTGCAAAATCAGGGAGGACACCCAAGGCTGAGAGGCTAGAGCTAGTTCATACAGATGTATATGGTCCAACAGCAGTTGCGTCGTTGGGAGGATCTCGCTACTATGTCACTTTCATTGACGATTCCACTAGAAAGGTATGTGTTTATTTCTTGAAGAATAAATAAGATGTGTTTGCTACTTTCAAGAAGTAGAAGACCGAAGTTGAAAATCAGACCGGTTTGAAGGTTAAGAGTTTGATGTCAGATAATGGTGGTGAGTACAGTAGTGATGAGTTTAAAAGCTATTGCGCAGAATATGGAATTAGAATGATCAAAAATATTCCAGAGACACCGCAGCAGAATGGTGTTGCAGAGGGCATGAATAGAACCTTGAATGAGAGGGCCAAGAGTATGAGATTGCATGCAGGGTTGCCAAAGACTTTTTGGGCAGATGCAGTTAGCACAGCAGCGTATCTCATAAATAGAGGACCTTCAGATCCTTTGGGGTTCAAGATTCCTGAAGAAGAGTGGCAGAAAAAGGAGGTAAATCTTTCACACTTGAGAGTTTTTGGTTGTGTTTCTTATGTGCGTGTTAAAGATTCTGACAGAGACAAGTTTGATCCAAAAGCAAAGAAGTGTATCTTCATTGGTTATGCCTCAGATGATATGGGTTACCGTTTATGGGATGAACTAACGAAGAAGGTCGTTAGAAGTAGAGATGTTACTTTTAACGAAAGTGCAGTGTACAAGGATAAGCTTGCAGTCGATTCTGAGTTTGCAAAGGAACAACATGAGAAAGAGAAAGCAGTGCTTGAAGAGATTACAGAAGAAGATCTTGCAGGAAATAGTGGGAGTTTGGGGAATGGTAATGACACGGTTCCAGTTACTCCACAGGCTGAGGTAAGAAGATCTAGCAGAATTGTGAGGCCACCACAAAGATTTTCTCCTTCAGCATATTATATGTTATTGACTGAAGATGGAGAGCCTCAGTGTTATTCAGAGGCAGTTCAGGTGGATGATTCAGTTCAGTGGAAATTAGCCATGGAAGAAGAGATGAGTTCTCTTGAGAAGAATGAGACTTGGTCTTTAACAGAGTTACCAGCAGGAAAGAAGGCTTTACAGAATAAGTGGGCGTTCCGGATCAAAGAAGAACCTGTTGGCAGCAAGAGATACAAGGCGAGGTTAGTAGTCAAGGGTTATCAACAGAAAAAGGGTATTGACTATACTGATATATTTTCTCCGGTTGTTAAGATGACTACTGTTAGAATTGTGCTAAGTATTGTGGCTGTAGAGGAGTTACATCTAGAGCAACTAGATGTTAAGACCGCGTTCTTACATGGTGATCTTGAGGAAGACATCTACATGGTACAGCCAGAAGGATTTCAGGTAGCTGGGAAAGAAAACCTTGTTTGCAAGCTTATAAAAAGCTTGTATGGTTTGAAGCAAGCGCCAAGACAATGGTACTTGAAGTTTGATAGCTTTATGATGAAGAATGGGTACACTAGGAGTGCTATGGATCAGTGTTGTTATTTTAAACAATTTGATTCATCTTATATCATATTGTTGTTGTATGTTGATGACATGTTGATAGCAGGATCAAACATGAGGGAAATTAACAGGTTAAAGAGACAGATGTCTGAGGAGTTTGAGATGAAGGATATGGGTGCGGCAAAACAGATACTTAGTATGAGCATCATAAGGGATATATCTGAAGGTACTTTGAAATTATCTCAAGAGAAATATATTGAGAAATTGTTGCAGAAATTCAGTGTCCAGGATGCGAAGACCAGAAGTACACCGTTGGCGACTCACTTTAATCTCACGAAAAAGCAGTCACCTAAAACGGATGAAGGCAAGAAAGATATGGCTAAAGTTCCGTATGCATCTGCAGTTGGCAGTTTGATGTATGCTATGGTGTGTACAAGGCCAGATATTGCTCATGCAGTGGGAGTTGTTAGCAGGTTCATGTCTAATCCAGGAAGAGAGCATTGGGAAGTAGTCAAGTGGTTGTTGCGCTACTTGAAAGGCACATCCAAGGTTGCATTATGTTTCAGCAAGAAAGATGTTATCTTGGAAGGGTTCTCTGATGCAGATTTGGGTGGATGTTTGGATACAAGAAAAAGTACTACGGGATATATTTTCACGTTGGGTGGCACAGCAATTAGTTGGATGTCTCGACTTCAAAAGAGTGTGGCTCTTTCAACCACAGAAGCAGAATATATGGCTATCTCTGAAGCTAGCAAGGAGATGATTTGGTTGAAGAATTTTCTTGAGGAGTTGGGCAAGAAACAGGCGGACAGTGCTTTGTATAGCGACAGTCAGAGTGCTATTCATCTTGCGAAGAATCCTGTGTTTCATGCTAGGACGAAGCATATTCAGCTGAGATATCACTTTACAAGAGAGTTGATTAGCAATGGTACTTTGTCCTTGAAGAAAATCCGTGGTTCAAAGAATCCTGCAGATATGTTGACTAAGGTGGTTACTAATGAAAAGTTGAAGCTTTGCATAGCTTCAACTGGCCTTCAGAACTGATTGATGAGAAGGCGCTGCACTAGTTAGAGTTATTGATCGAGGGATTATTTGTTACTAGATTTACAAGAGTGAAGTGAAGATGTGGTCAGACTCCAAGTGGGAGATTGTTGGGTTTGTGGAGTCTATCAGGTTTCAGAATTGGATTCTGACTTGAGTTAGGAATTCCTGAATTGTACTCTAATTAGAGTTAGGATTAGAGTTAGGAATTTCAGAATTAGACTCTGATTTATTTTGACCCAGTTTCTTCTCTTATAAATACTCGTGTAATTGTAACATAACAAAACACAACACAATGTGAGAGATCAATACAAAATTAGTGCGGCTTGTGGAGTAGGAATTTCCGAACCACGTAAATCTTTGTCTTGTGTGATTGTCGTTATTTTCTTGTTCTTGTTTATTCGCTTTGGGTTTTGCTTTCGTTGTTGTATACTCAACAATGACGACAATCGCAAATTAGAAATAGTAATGGGAGTATAATTCTTGTGAAGAAAATATCCTTGGAGTTGAAACTTTTCGAGACAACTTTCACTTGTTCCTTAATTAGGTGTGCATTAGCAGAGTTCCTACCATAATAATTGCTATCTGACAGTTGGAATTCTATCAAAGTCGTCATTGATTATCACTCAACTAGGCATCTTATATAATATTTGACCACCGAGTGCTACTAATGTTCTCCTTACTTTTGCAGGAAAGGATGAAGAGACAAAGAAGTAGAAAAAACGAGCAAGTCTTTTCTTTCAAATCTTCACTTTACGTAGCACTCATTGGAATTGTGGCTGGCTTTTTATTGAACGTGTGGTTGTCCTCTCCTCCAATTGCAACGTCTCCTATAGATGCCTCGTTGTCCTCGCCTCCAACTCCAACACCTCCCACAGATGCGAGGACAAGTCCACTACCTCCCACAGATGCCTCATTGTACTCCTCGCCTCCAACGCCAACACCTCCTACAGACGAGTTAGATGAGTCATTGTCCTCGCCTCCAACTCCAACACCTTCTACAGATGAGTCATTGTCCTCACCTCCAAATCCAACACCTCCTACGGATGAGTCGTGGTCGTCCTCACCTCCAACTACAACAACTCCTACAGATGCGTCGTCCACACCTTCAACTACAGATTCAGAACCCTCTAACCCTCCTAAGGAATAATTTTACTCCTTACAAATCTCAACATGTTCTAGTTTTTTCCTTTGTTGTATAATTTTAATATTTGCTGTGAAAGGTTGTGCACTTTGTTATGTCATGATAATTAGTTGGTCTAGTTCTGATCACAAATTGTCAATGCTATATATATTTTTAAGTAGCCTATAACAATCAACAAATTTGGTAGTCTGATTGGCCCTTCTTTGAACTCAGTTGTCACGTATTTTCTTAGGCTCAATTGTCACGTCTTAACTGAATGCATCACACTATTTGCACAATTCAATTCCCATTAAAATAAATACTCATAGACATATTAGGTTAATTATTCAAAAAACAATATTAAATTATTTAATTTTTGGAAATCAATTGTGAAAAGTGACTTTGTTGGATTAAAAAATATGCAGTTATAGTTGGTACTTGGTAGCCAATTTTCAAAATATGATTTTGTAATCTTCTTCCTTTGTTTGGAAGGAATAGTGTAAAAATTGTTTACCAAGTCATATCAAATAACATGATAAATAATAAAATAATATGTTTTAATTTATATAGACATAGATATCAATTATATATTTGACATATTTGAAAAAATAAAGGAAATTTACCAAGAATACTAGATTTAAAGTTTCTATTTGCAAAAATACCATCTCCTTGAATTAATTGCAATTTTACCAACCTAAGTTTCAAAATTCCAAAAATACCAACCCTAACCCTCCCCCTTTCCCCTCTCCCCTCTCCCCTTTATCCTTTCAACAGGCGGCGGTTGTACTTTTTTTTTTTTTTTGAAGGTGGGGTACTATTTTGGTGGATTTGGGTTGCAAAACCCCGCAGGGGTATATTCAACTGAATGCAACCACATCCAACCAAATGCAACCACATTCAACTTTATTTTTTTTAAGGTGGGGTGATTTTGGTGGATTTGGGTTGCAAGACCCCGCCAGGGGGAATATACAACCAAATGCAACCACATTCAACTTTTTTTTTTTAGGTGGGGTGATTTTGGTGGATTTGGGTTGCAAGGCCCCGCCAGGGGCAATATACAACCAAATGCAACCACATTCAACTTTCTTTTTTTTTAAGGTAGGGTGATTTTGGTGGATTTGGGTTGCAAGGCCCCGCCAGTGGCAATATTCAACTGAATGCAACTGAAATCAGAAATTTAGTTGCATATGGTTGCATTCAGTTGCTGATTTCATGTTCCATTTTTCAGTTGTCATTTTCGACCTCATTTTTGGACTCTCTAGAGAGTCCAAAAATGAGGTCGAAAATGACAACTGAAAAATGGAACATGAAATCAGAAATTTAGTTGCATATGGTTGCATTCAGTTGCAAATTTAGTTGAATATGCCTCTGCGGGGCCATGCAACCTAAATCCACCAAAATATCACCCACATTATATATATATATATATATATATATATATATATATATATATATATATATATATATAGTTCAAAAATGAGATCGAAAAAGACAAATGACAAATGGAACTTAAAATCAGAAATTTAGTTGCATTTAGTTGCAATTAGTTGCATGTGGTTGCATTTAGTTGCAATTAGTTGCATGTGGTTGCATTCCGTTGAATATGCCCCTGCGGGGCTTTGCAAACCAAATCCACAAAAATATCCCCAACTTAAAAAAAAAAAGTTGAATGTAGTTGAATCAGTTGAATGTGGTTGCATTAAGTTGAATATGCCCCTGCGGGGCCTTGCAACCAAAATGAACCAAAATAAAACCTCACCTTAAAAATAAAAAAAAATTAAAAAAAAAAAAATACAACCGCCTGCGTACAAAGAAAGAGGGAAAGAGGGGGGCTAGGGTTAGGGTTAGTATTTTTGCAATTTTGAAACTTAGTTAGTAAAATTGCAAATAGCTATTCTTAACAAAAGTAAATGTGCAAAAATTTACTTTTTCCTATTTATTATCAAAAGAACCCAAAAATAAATATGATATTATTGGAAAATTTTAAACTTTATCCTATTTAATTTATAACGTTGGTTTATAAAAATAAAAAATAAAAAGAAATATCTCGGTGGCAATCTAGTATTTTTGATATGCATTGTCATTTCCAAAAAGTAGATAACTGCATTCAAATTTTAATTTTAATGGAAAAATTCAAAATCACCTCAACTATTTTTCTGGAGCCCAGAAAATTTTAGTTATAATTTTAGAAAATGATAGAAAACAAGGTTTATAATTTTAAATTTTTTTACGGATTTTTTTTCATAAATACCCAAATTCAGAAATTATTTTGTAAAAATACTTTTTTAAAGGAATAATTTACAAAATATTATCTTATTTGCAAAAATACTGTCAACCACGCGACCATATTTTTGCAAATAATATGTTGTTTTTGCAAATAATTTTTTTTGAGAAAAGTGTTTTTTGCAAATATTTTGAGAAGATGGTAATTGCAAAAAAAAATAGAAAAATTGGTTTTTTTGATAATTATTCTTTTATTTATTTAAAAAAATGATCAACACACATGTTTTTGTCTTTCTAAGATTTTTTTAAACAAAAAATAATAGAAACAAACAACGTTCAAAATATTTGTTACATTGTTTATCCTAACTTTTCAGAAAATACATAAATTATATAGAACATTAGTAATATTTTGAATAATACATTTGTTGCAATAATTACATTGAAGTGTTGTGATGCTGCTATGATTTATAAAAATTCATTAAAAGATAAAGAAAGAACTATTACCTATGTTGATGTTAGCCACAAATTATTGCAATTGCAAGATAACTAAAACAAAGAGCTGCTGATACATAATAATTTTATTCATCATATATAATATTATGAGAATTAATTATGTTTGGTGCGGCCGTATCCAAGACTTTCTTTCAGTGATGGTGAAAGTGCAGAAACTTTGATGAACTTGACCTGTCCGACAGACAAGAGGCCCTGTTTTTCAAGTTGATAGCTTGACATAGCAGATAAGAATCTTAAATAGTTTTGCTACTCAGATAGACCAATACTCCTTGTTAGTTGTTTTTACATGTTATTGTCTAGAGACTGGCAAGTCTAAGAACAAACCAGAAAGCAATGCAATTAATTATGTTGAAGTCTTTGTATCAGTTGGGTACTTGGGTATCTAAAGCTGGAATTCTGGTCACTGCAAGAGGTGTGGAGACCACAAACTATGCAATTAATTTCTGGTATCTAAACCAGAAAGCAATGCAATTAATTATGTTGAGGTTGCATGAAAAATAAACTTCACTGGCACCAGTTTATTGAGCCATACCATTACAACCACAAACTGCAAGAGGTGTGGAGACCTGTGATATATCCACTTCAACCTACTCAACTTTGGAACTATGAATTACCAAGGGATTGGCAAGGGTTTGGGAAATTGGTTCCTGATGAGGGCTTGAAGAAGGTAAAGAAGAAACGCGGGGATAAGGGCCAATCAGTTAGAATCCGAACAGAGATAGGTGCTTCTCGCACTGGGAAAAAATGTAGCGTCTGCAAACAAGAGGGGCATACAAAAAGGAATAAGAAATGTCCAGTACCCGGGGGAGCACAAGCATGATGGTTTTTTAATATCTTCGTTTCAACTTTGTAATTTGTTTGCTGTTTGACCTATGTCATTTGCTTATGTTTGTGTGTGAATTTTCATTATGTAATCAATGGAATGTTTGTGTGCTTCACTTCATTTACTTTGTTTGCTTCATTTGCATAAAATATTTATGTAGAAAATTGACAATTTTTGTCATTTTCGGACCTAAAACAAACATAATTGTGCATTATATTTGTTCATATTTTTGGGCTTACACCAAATTAGGACATCAATACTTTCATGTGAAACAAAAATGACGATAAAAAAACTTGTAAAATTATGTTTTTTAGGCCCGTTAACATGCCTCCCCAAAATCATTTATAAGAATCTTATGTGTACTAGTCATATTTGGACCAAATAATACCATAGTTACACTTATTCTTTTTTAATTATTTTTGGCTTATATAAAAGTAGGTCATTTATACTTTAATTACAAGCTTAAAAATTTTAAAAATATCATGTGCAAATTATATTTTATTTGTTGCAAAACTTCCTCCTCACAATAACAATCTATCGGTTTATTTGGCAAGCCAGAAAGGAAAGGAAGGAACAAAAAAAAAAAAAAAAATGGGTCGTCACCCCAAGGGGCTGGTCGCCACTTCAAGTGGCACCTACTCCTTGGTCGCCACTTCAAGTTGTAATAACCCTAACTTTAGAAAGGCTACAGTGCCCAAATGAATAGTGATCTTGAGGAATCCAGGGAAATGGTGTGTAGGTACTCTATATTAGGGATGGAAAATGAGTAAACAGAAACCATATTAGTGTTGTACATTGAAAATAAGTGACTCGAAATGACGATGGATTTTAGAAATTCCTGAATTTTGATTTTTAGGATTTTGAGCTCGAACGAACTTCTATATCTTGGATATTAAGGAGTATAGAAATACTAAAGGAATTATATATTGAGGAATTAGTGAATTTAAGTTAAACCAAGGGATTATGAAGTTAAGAGATTACCAAAGGAAATTGGATTTGTAAATGATTTCGAAAACCACTGAGATAATGAGGTATACTCGAAACGAACCACGATTAGACGAGTATGGAAACCAAGCAACCAAGATTAGTAATTTAACAAGGATGCATACCACATTATGATTATCCAAGGTTAGTAGCATAATACTTAGAAAATAAGGAAAATGAGAATATGAACTCATCCTAATGACATCACTAATGACCTCACATTCCACTAACTCAAAATTAAGGGCAAATTAGTCTTTAAACCTTGGGATTTTTCTACTAAACTCTAGAACTCTAAAGATTAGATGACAAGATGAGATAGGATCAAAACAAGCAAAAGAAACTCTCTCCCCATTCCAATACTTCCATTCGAATTTTACAAAAAGAAAGAGAAAAAGAAATTCCAAAACCCTAGCTAGCATCAACATTAAATCAAGGGATAAATCATGGGTGTTCTTGGAGGTTAGGAAGGATCATATACAAAGTTTCAAAGCCAATCATCATCATCTTCATAGGTAATAAAATCATTCAAGTACTTGATGAATAGTAGTGAATAGTAGAATCTTAGAACTAACTTTGTTTTTATGGATCTTTTAGTTGATTCAAGCTAAGATAAGGTTGTTTAAGGATATACCAAGGTTTATTAAGGATCTTTAAAGCTTCAAGAAGGTATAAACACTCTTGCCCCTTTTTATATTATGATGGATATTGTTGGTTTAGTGATTAAGTGATGTAAAGATCAAGATTATGATGTTATATGTGTTTGTAAATGGTTTGAGTTAAATATGGAAGTGTTTGGGATTGTAACCATGGCTGGTGAAGAAGACCACATGGTGTAGGTGATGATTGTTATGGTTGATAATTGATTTGGAGGAGTTGGATTTATGGAAAGTACGAAAATATAGCCGTTATAATGCCCGTTTTTCGTTAGAACTACAAACTGCCCTGTTTTGTGACCCCTGTATTCGTACGGTACCTCACTGCCTAGGTTACCAATTGACCATGAAATGATAGAGCTTAGTTCATAGATCGTTTTGATATAAGGTGCGTTAAAATCTGATGAACGGTTTAGGAGAAAAGTAAGTTTTAGTGAAAGCGGTTCAGAAACCGAGAAAAAGTAAATGTATCAAACTTGAGGTTACAATTACCATACTTTAACATTGTTAAAAGTCACGAAATTTTGGGATATGATAATAGTGTGGTCAAAGAACTATTTCCAGTTGACTTTACATTAAAATTCGAAATTTAAAAATTATAAGAAATTCTGCAGTCGAGTGTGGTCGTTAAAGGAAATGGTGAAAACCCCTGAAACTTCGATTTAGGTTATAAATGGTTAAGTTCTTGAACCTTTGGGGTAATAGGAATACGTTAAACATATATTAAAGTTTCAAAAGGTAATGTTATACAAGAGTGTAGTGAGTAAGAGATGTGGTTCTAACGACGGTCCTTTTGTGTTTATAGAAACTCCGGAAGAGGGACGAGCCATACCGTCAGGATATCGAAACCGAGGCAAGATTTCTCCTATCCCTATTTGTAAAACTACTTATCTTCACAAAGAAACTTGATTTCATGGAATATATATGTGATGCTATTATTACTATATTGTGAAGAAATTGTCTTCCTTGAGTATTGATATTGGAAAGAAGAGTATGCGAAGATGTATATAAATAAGACTATGAGTACGAAAATGTATATGAATATGAATAAGAGTATGAGATGGATATGTATAGAGATGATTATGCATGAATTGAACATGCCTTATGATTAAGAGAATAAGAGAGAATGGTATCAGTTGTTATCGAGGGTTATATGGTTATAATATTATATTAAAAATGTTCTTTTTGAGTATCAGTGGTTTAATAAACATTATTTGATTATCATGCATTACTCTTAAAATAGATGGAATATTTTACAAATATAAAAGTATATTTGATTTCTGAATATGAAAGAGAGGTCTAAATCATAATCAAAGCATGATGATATCTATATATATTTTATAGAAGTAATGTGCGAGAATGGAAATGATATGAGAGAATGATGTGTGGAAATGAAAGTGAGAAAATGGAAATGTGGAATGATATTTTAAAAAGAGAATAATGATGTGATAAAGAGGGGGATTGCAACAGACTTGCGTAAGTGGCTGTGTCAGGGCTGTGTGCGACACAGTCCAGCATTTATTATTTTTATTACGGCACGAAGATGCCAAGGGAGGATGTTAGCAGGTGGCCTTCCTCCAGGGATGATTTTCATTCCTTCTACCGGTAGTAAAAAGAGAGCAGGTACGATTAGGCGACTGATCATCGTCCTAACGTATCAGGCGACAGCAGATATCCCCAATGTTTTGAAAAGAAAGTGTAGACAATGGTTTTCAGATTTCTATACTGAAAACAGAACAATGATATGAGATGATGGAATGATAGTTACAGATGAAGAAAAACTGATATTATATTATTTCAGATTTCTATACTGAAAACAGAACAATGATATGAGATGATGGAATGATAGTTACAGATGAAGAAAAACTGATATTATATTATTTTAGATTTCAATACTGAAAACAGAACAATGATATGAGATGATGGTATTATGGTTGCAGATGAAGAAAAACTGATATTATATTAATATAGATTTCTTTCTTATAATAGTGAGTGGATGATGTATTATTAAATAAGAGCTTTACTCTTCCTTAAGGATTTTAATTGTTTCCTGCTATTACATATGCATATACATATATGTATACTTGTTCACATTTTAAATTTTAGTTACAGTATGATCTTGCTGAGCTATTATAGCTCACTCTTGCTACTTATGTATATAGCAGCTAGGTCCCATGCCGATACTACGTACCACACCCCGCAAGAGGGTAAGGGAAATGCGACCTTTTGAGCGAGTGCTGGCGACCATCCCCGAGGTAGTGACAAGCGAAGGGGCTTAGTATACTTATGTAAATTAAGTGTGTAAGTTGTAATAAACTTTAGTTGTTAAGTGCTTCCTGTAGAAGCTTTGTTCAACAATGTACTTAGTAAATTCTGGGCTTGTAATAACTGTTAACTTTAAAACTTTTAAATATTGTGGTTGTTGTTCTATGAGCATATGACTGGTGTGTATGTGTATTAGTGTGGGGTCAATTGCTTATTTATTTATTTATTTATTTTAAAAAAAAAGACTACAAAGATATTGATATTGATCGAAAATTGGACCTTGACCCCGGATCTCGGGGCGTCACACAAGTGGCGTCCTACACCATTTTTGAAAGTCTGACTGCAGCTGTACCATCTGTGAAATACTTACGTTCTATTATACCAGAAATGCAACGGAGCCAATCACTGATAGCATTAAATTAGGAATAGGATATAAGATTAAATCAATCAATGGATTTCAATTGTATTAGGCGCTAGAAGGAGGGGATTAATTATTTGTGGAGGACAAATAATTTTCAAACAAAAATTGATACGGGGTTTTCGATTTTTGGGTACACTAGTGGACATCGGCGGCAAAAAAAAACATTACCCATGGAGCAGAAGGTGACACGCAGCAATCGGGGGCTTCAACAGTAAAGAAATAAAAAGAAGATAGCAAAATGGCACGCGGGAGTAGTTAAAAAAAATTATTAACGAAGGAAAGAAGAACGCACAATCCACAAGGAAAAAATTGAATTACAATACAAGATGAAAATAAATGTCGCGACACTCTTAAAAGAGCATATTTATTATTTCATTTGAATTTGTGAAATATTTTTCATATATCGTCGCGATAGTACATATATGTCAAAAATATATTTTCAAACTTGCGAACTAAACTGTCAAGTACGGTAGCCTGGACAAGCTATAAATTCCGCAATGCTACACGCTTAGTAAAGGGCAGCACCCTCTGGATTATTGAAGGCCCATGACCAGATCTTCACCACAAGGTCGGCATGGGTGGAGGCATCCCTATGCACAATATCTTTAAGACATGCACAGCTAACCCGAAGAGGGACGCGTGCGAGGTTCGCCAAGAAACCTCGCACAGCCAACCGAAGGGACGCGTGTAAAGTTCGACAAGATTACGTCTACATCTACATCTACATCTCTTATCAAAAGTCCCGCCAGACAAATCCTTTGCATTAGACACTTGAAGAGCATGTACGCCAATTCGGAATATATACAAACGCCAAGGTCCTAACTTGATAATGAGGATCGCAAAGGATTTCAAACGAATTATTTATGCTCGCACTTTTGAAACCTTGGCAAAAATATATATATTCTATAGCGGTCATCGCATTACAGCAAGCTTGGAAGCTTGAAGAATTTTTAGTTCTCCACTACAGCAAGCTACACTGAAGAATTGGGGGCTAGTTGTTATGCCATATTTTGGCATCTCCTAAATTTCTAATATTAATAATTATTAATTAAGATTAATAATTATTACTTAATTACTAAGTAATATCCTCTCTCTGAAATGAGGAAACAATCAATCTAAATCAATTAATTACGGAAAATATCTCCAAACGATATTCTTCAAATCAGGAAGATATCACAACGATAAGATTAAATCAGATAAAATCAATCATTACACAGATTAACGTAACTTATCCCTTAAGTCTCTCGGGATAAGACCAATCAATTAACAGAACTACGTGGGCTTGATCCAATATAAATTGGTACGTAGGCATCATGGCATATGGGGACCGATACCCGAGACAAATCAAGACACCTGCTAAGTCCAACCCCCTCTTTTCTAAACCCTAATCCCCAAATACAGCTACAATCGCTCAATTATTCCAGCACCCTTCCGATTTCGTGTTGTTACGAAATTCCTCCAACAACAACTTGGTTTAATCTTCTAGCTACTAACATGCTCATGTTCATATTTACTTCCATCATTTAAAAAATAAATGTATATAGTTGGGCTGTATATTTGTTAATATCATTAATACTATATTGCATTTTATGCTTGTTAGCCCCGCAACCGCAAGTGTACTAGAAATATAAAATTTAAAGGTTCCTGATAAAAATCGAAGCTGGACACTATCTAAAAAGTAGATGGTGGACAATTTCGAACTCTACATAGCGGTTTTTTCCTTTCAAACAGGCTTGCTTATAATCAGGAGGCTCCCGGTCTGGTGCAAACGTATGCACCAGACCTGTTACACAACATACGGCTCCCTCGCCGTTAGATCAACCATCCAACGGTTCTGATTAAAATTTTTTTTTTACCGTATCGCAACAAGTTTCCGCGGTACGGAGCAATTACCAAAATACCCCTGCTCCCGTACCGCAACAAGTTTCCGCGGTACGGTAGCCAACACAGATTCCATTCCCATCACCCTCAGCAATGCTCCCGACCTTCCTGAAGATGATATAAATAAGTAGAACAATATCTTGGCTGCATCTTTAGATTTGGACCATGCCAAGATTTTAGACCACATGTCATGATATACTATATTTTATAATATTGTTGAGAGCAAAGATATACACACCTCCCAATAAATTATTCCTTTGGATACTCTTTGTTAATTCCACAACTATGCTCATCATCTTCAATAATTTACTAATAGACCCACAACAAACACATTCAAAAGTGGTAATGTCCTCTTCTTTTTGTGTTAAAAATTCTCAAGTGAGACAAGAACATTTCACTCTTACCATTACAACTCATTGGTGCTCTAATACTTTACAAGTGTACATATTAAAGGATATACATAATGATGCCATTGCCACCACTACTAAGATCACATAAAGTAATTGTGTGATGGCTATATCAGATAAATAATTTAAGGATTAGTCCCAGGGGCCACTACCAAAAGCTAGTGCATCTTTTGAGCATTGCTGAGGGTGATGGGAATGGAATCTGTGTTGGCTACCGTACCGCTGAAACTTGTTGCGGTACGGGAGCAGGGGTATTTTGGTAATTGCATTGTACCGCAGAAACTTGTTGCGATACGGTAAAAAAAAATTTTTAATCAGGGCCGTTGGATGGTTGATCTAACGGCGAGGGAGCCGTATATTGTGTAACAGGTCTGGTGCATACGTTTGCACCAGACCGGGAGCCTAATCGGGAAAGAAGTTTCCCCCGGTAAAAGCAGTGCGATCTCCAGATTTGCTAAGTGAAAAAACGCTTACAACATCCAGCAGGCACATTATCGTTTATATCCGTTTTTTTTTTTTTTATGTTTAATACTAATTGAAAACAAATAAATAACCTTGTGTCTTATTACCTGTATACTTCTAAACAGCAGAATACATTGAGGGACTGTGAAACTTCTTTTTCCCTGCAGATTTATCACTTAACCTGAATCTTTTTTTAAACAGGATATGCCGGTTCAATGTATAGAAACCTAAGCTTCTACATTTTGTTATCCAAAGACCTACTTATTCTATACACATGTTTCTCGCAACAGAATATAGGTAGATATTCTTCAATCAACATTGGGCATACATGGAATGGAGGCTGTATTGGTCGCTTTCTATTAGCTCATTTTACTATGGACTGGAATTCGTAAGTGTCTGCTCTTGCACTGAGGATCAACTTGTTATCATTACAAGTGTCGTCATTGCAGGACATTGGACCTAACAAGAACCTAAAGCTTAGATCAGGTACGTTCCTCCATAGATTGATCAGTGCTACCGACGGCCACTCACATATGGTAGGTAATATGTTGGTTAGCAGCAGCACCATGGTGTGTCAGCTTCGCGCAAATGCCACGAGATACTTACTAAACGTCGTAGGTTTATTAGTTTTCTGAAAAGAATGTTGATGTGCCTCCAAGAGCTTTCACAATTTTGCTATGCCTACTTTGTTTTCCTACTTTCTCACATCTTGGGTATTCTTCCAAGGAGTTCTGAAGTATACACAACATTTAAATACTCATTAATTCTGAGCGATAGGAGGTAAGTTTAACGTGTCTTCAATATTTATGGAACTATTTATAGATTTCAGTACAAGATATGCTATCAAAAAGGGTAAAACTCTTTCCCCCAAGGTTATTACACAAATAGGAGCTCCCGGCCGAGAAGGGAGCACGCTAAAATAGTGATCAATCTTAGTAATGAATTAAGCTAACATCAGTTTTAAGGCTCATCCACCTTATTACAGCAGTAAATCATAGTAATGAATTAAGCTAACATCAGTTTTAAGGCTCATCCACCTAATTACAGCAGTAAATCTTAGTAATGAATTAAGCTAACATCAGTTTTATGGCTCATCCACCACCTTATAGCAGTATTTTCATCCAGACAAAAAAAAAAAAAAAAAAAAAGGCCTTCACAATTGGAGATCGAACTGAGTACATTGCCAATCTGTCCAGCAGCTTGCTCTTCATAAGGTAGTCTTCTCTCTCAATCAACCTGCATCAATTCAACTATAAGCCATCTCATTGTCAAAGAAGGCTGCAACCACTAATAAAAATTACAAACCAAATAGACAACATTTCCTTTTAACCATAAGCTTGCACAGGCAAGTTACCTGACTTGTTTTGTGTGTTCTATTCTGGACAATTGTTCTAGTTAGCGTGCTATACTGAGCCTTTTCATACCAAAAACAATCCCCCCCCCCCCCCAAAAAAAACAGAAATGATTATTACCTTTCAGATTAGGCAAAGTCTATTTCCCCGTCCTCCTCACTTGGTTGAATGGCAAATCCAGTTACTTCATCTATGGGAGGAAGGACAAGTAACATGCTCCAGAGCTTATCCCTGAAAAGTAATAGTAGATGTTTCATGTTATATACAGGATACACAACTATTAAACCACAAGGTCATCCAGGAACTGAATTTTTTAAAGTTGTATATTTGTATGTTTTGGTGTTTTTTGAGATTATAAAATAGGAATATGCAAGGATCATGACAATTTGTGGAATGAGCTTTGGTGTCTTTTTCTTAACACGGCAATTTTATTAAACTTTGGAGTATTTCATTGAAGGCTCTGTCTTCTTCATTTTTTTTTTTTGATACATTCTCAATTACTAAGTCTCAACCTCTATATCCACTAAATTCCAGATTCAGCACACAATATTATCCAAACACTACATCAATTATGCAGCAGAACTGAAGGTGCCAACTTCAATCCTCATACTTAGAACTAACCATTACAATCCGCTATGAATCAAAATCAGAACCGAATTCAAAAATAAATCTATTGAAACTAGCAATCAACAGTAATTGATCAACTCCCAAGAATTCACCACAATTCAAGTTCTAACAATATAACTCAACTGCTCAAAACCGCCAGATCTACATAATCCAGTATCAACTACTAACAATTGGAATTAGATGTAAGCAATACCAAAACAACAACAGAATAGGTAGAATTAAGTTGAATATTCGTACGGTTTTGGTATTTTTGGAGATTATATGTGTGAATATGTAGACAACAGTTGATATATAGAGAGAGATACAGGCATGAATGTAGAAATAAATCAACAAAAATATAGTAATGTAGTACCTCTCTTCTGCATCAAGTCCCAACTCAGCAATGTAGTAAAGCGCTATTGAGTATAGCCAACTTTCACTCTGGGCAGAAACATGCGCCAACCAGTTATTGTCATTCTTCAGATGTCTATCAAGGTAAGTCACAGGTTTCGGGTGTGGAAACCCTAGTCCGAACTGATCATCGGGAACTTTAACTTCCCAATGTCCATCAGTAAACCCATAGAGGCAGTGATCTGCAACCTCTGTTTTTCCACAAATAAAATAGAAGTTTATTAGTTCCCAATTTATGATTTCAATTCACATAACCAAGTTACACAATTCAGGAAAAGACATATATAGTTCAAAGTACATATTATACTTCGTGATTCTACTTTTGTGACTTTGGCCATAAAGTTGCCGGTCTGTTTTATGTCCAAATATAATATGACACTTACAACGTACATTTCATATTTGGCATTAGGTTTCAAAATGCACATAATAATCAGACCTCCTAGTTCCTTGTCCATAAGAATAGACTATGATTTAGCTGTATTTGTTCTTTGTTTATACCCAAAATGATGTAAGTTAGTACTATATTATTTTCTTTCCATAATGTAAATTCCAGCAACCATTCAGTATTTGAACAAGTTGTATATTTGTTTAACACCTTGTTAGGAGATGTTCTAAAACATGAAAGTAGAATACTACAGGTTACTTCAAGGTATCATCCGTGTTAAGCATGAAGATATTGTATGAGTACAGAATTAAAAAGGATCAACTAAATGAAAACGATTTTTAACAAGTACAAAATACCTGCATTTAAGCAAGAGCTGAAGTAGTCGAGATCTGCAACAGAAAAGCAATGCTATAACTTCTCGCTTGTCAAAGAAGAGCCGCTGCTCAAAATAGTCTATACAGTCAATATCAAATTACCTGTAGTGAGAGCTTTTATGATTGCATCTCTTCGACAAAGTAGGTCCTTGTAAATGTTTTCCAGTGATGGACACTTAGACTTACGAGAGCCATTAGTCACCCTGTATTTCTGTATACAAAACCATTAACAAGTTAGTGATAAAATGATAATACAAATCAAGTTCTGCCTTCTAAGATTTGGTTTAGAAGTACAAACCAAGTTCTCTTCAGTTAAAAGCATGGCTCCTGAATCAACACCTATTAGTGTTTCTTCATAGGTAAGTGTTTGTGACCACACAGGTGAAAACCTTCCTACATATGGGACAGGGTGTGAAACATTATTGGCAACATCAAACAACTCTTTGCCCTCATACAAGTTCCAACACAAAATCATTCCTGCATTATATTGCGCCCCAACAACTTCCTTGCACAGAAATTCATTTGGACCGATAGTAAACCCTCTAGACCATGATTCATCTGATTCCAGATTGTAAGATTTAATGCATCTGTGAGACTTATCAGTAATTAGGGCAACAATCCTGTTATTAATGATTAACATTTTCGGACCTACTTCTTCGTTAATAACCGGATACTGGATCTCTCCATGGAGATCAGTTTTTGTATCGTACCAAAGCAAGATACGCGTATCGAATGATTTAAAACCCTCCCAGTACGGAATTCCAGCAAGTATGAAGCAACATTTTTCTTCTAATGGATGGAATGGAATCATAATCTCCTTTTCCTTCCATACATTATCATTAACAGCAAAAATTTTGTTGGATATTTTAGTGTAACTAGCTTAAAACCCGTGTACGAAACTTTTTCATTATTTTAAATTAATTTTTTTAAACATGAATTTTGGAGGGTTTAATTTTTATATGAGATGATTTGATAATAATTATATAAATGTTATCCGTGATATTTCTAGAAAAGGGGGGATTTTAGTTAGAAAATATAGAAAAGATGATAGGTTTTAGTTGAAAAAGGTAATCGGTTAATTATTAGTGATTATAAAATTATTATTTTATTTTATTAAATAGAATGCCCGTGATATGATTAGAAAAAGAGAGGATTTAGTTAGAGAAAATTACAAAGGTAACATGTTCTAGGTGAAAAGGTAATTGATTAGTTTATAGTGATTATAATTTAATTATGTTTTTTACTAAATACAATGTTTTTAGAAAAGGAGAAATTAATATTATCCGTGATATTTCTATTAAAAGAGGGATTTTAGTTAGAAAATATAGAAAAGATGATACGTTTTAGCTGAAAAAAGATAATCGGTTAATTATTAATATTATTAGTTTATTGTATTAAATAGAACCGCCCGTGATACAATTGGAAAAAGATATATTTTAGTTTGAGAAAATAGAAAGGTAATGTGAAAATTAAAAAGATGACATGATTTATGTGAAAATGGTAATTGATAAGTTTATGGTAATTATAATTTAATTATGTTATTTTACTAAATAAAATTGCTCATAATTTTTAGAAATGAGAAATTAATGTTGCCCGTAATATTTCTAAAAAAAAGGAATTTAATTAGAAAAAATAGAAAAGATGATACATTTTAGCTGAAAAGGTAATCGGTTAATTATTAATATTATAATTTTATTTTTATTAAATAGAAACGCCCGTAATATAATTGGAAAAAGAGAGGTTTTAGTAAGAGAAAATAAAAAAGGTAACGTGTTTTGGCTGAAAAAGTTAACCATCCATGATATATTTGGAAAAAGAAAGACTTTTGTTAAAGAAAAGAGAAATGGTAACGTGTTTTGCCTGAAAAAGGTAATTGATTAGTTAATAGTAATTCTAATATAATTATGTTATTTTATTAAACAAAATTGCTCGTATGTTTTTTTTTAAGAAAAGAAATTTTAGTTAGATAAAATGTAAAAGATATTGTATTTTACCTAAAACATGAAATTATTTAGTTATTGAAAAACAGAAAAGGTAATATGTTTAACCTTAAAAAGGAAATTGATTAATAAAGTAGAAATTTTAGTTAGATAAAATATAAAAGATATTGTATTTTACCAGAAAAAGAAAATTATTTAGTTATTGAAAAATAGAAAAGATAATATGTTTAACCGGAAAAAAGGAAATTGGTTAGTCAGTCGGATAGATTTTATCTACCGTATTTTAGTTAGAAAATATAGAAAAATAATACGTTTTAGCTGAAAAAAGACATCCGTTAATTATTAACATTATAATATTATTAGTTATTTGTATTAAATATAACCGTCCGTGATATAAATTGGAAAAAAAGAGATTTTAGTTAGAGAAAATAGAAAGGTAATGTGAAAATTAAAAAAATGACGTGATTTAATGTGAAAATGGTAATTGATTAGTTTATAATAATTATAATTATAATTTAATTATGTTATTTTAGTAAATAAAATTGCTCATAGTTTTTAGAAAATGAGAAACTAATGTTGCCCGTGATATTTCTAGAAAAAAATAAAATTTAATTAGAAAAAATAGCAAAGATGATACATTTTCATGTATCATTATTATAAACAATGTATACGATTTTTAATATATTTTATTAATAATTGAGAAATATGATGTGATATTTTCATGTATATATTAATGATTGTAAGATTTGTTGTAAATTAAAAAGGTAACGTAATAATATTAATGATTGAAAGATATGATAAAATTGATGTTTTTAGGTGTTTATAAAAGGTAATATGTTGAAATAAAAGTAAATGTGAAAAAGGCAATCACTAATTACCATTAATTTTATTATATTAATTTGAAAAAGACAATCGACTAATTACCATTAATTTTATTATCTTAATCGACTAATTATCAATAATTATAACGTGTTTTAATTGGAAAGAAAATATTAATGATGGAAAGATATGATGCGATTGATGTTTTTAGGTGTTTATAAAAGGTATTATCTCGACTAATTACCATTAATTATATTATGTTATTATTTATTTAGGTGTATTTATGTTTCTTTATAATGAAGGGTATATAAGTAAATTCACTCGGTACCAAAAAACAGGTACCAAAACTTTCAATGTTTCGGAATTTATATAATAGTATAGATTGGGTTGGCTAGTTGATCAATGTAATCGTAATGTTACATCGAACAAGTCGGGAGAATACGGAGTGCATGCTTTGTTCGAGTTCGTTATGATTTCAGAATTATTGCTTATGAGACATGTCTATTGGGATCAAACACATCTGTTAGAATGAGATGTGTCTATTTGAAAAGACACATCTTGAGATGTGTCTATTGGCATTGGACATGACTGTTGGAAATGAGATGTGTCTTTTGGCAAAAGACACATCTTGAGATGTGTCTATTGGCAAAAGACACATCTGTTGGCATCTATAAATAGGTGTGGCATTGATCATTTTCTGTATAGGTTCATTTGAAATTCACAGCAAAAACACATTCTCTCTTCTTGCAGAATTTCTGATTTTATCCGATTGAATTATTTGGGTGAACCACAAATAACTTCAATCTGAAAGTGTTCACACGACTTCAGAAAAATCCAAGTAATTACCCAAATTCTCCAACAAAGATTGAAGTCATTTGTTTCTGAAGATGGCGAACGCAGAATCTGCAAAAGACATGACAAGCAAGTTTGCAAAACTGGACAAGTTTGAGGGCCAGGATTTTAGAAGATGGCAGAAAAAGATGCATTTTCTGTTGACCACGCTGAAAGTTGTGTATGTTTTGAGTACCCCCATTCCAGAAGTGATTGAAAATGAAACCGCTGAACATACTAGGAAGCGGTGCAAGTGGGAAAACGATGACTACATCTGTCGCGGCCACATCTTAAACGGTATGTCTGATTCCATTTTCGATATATACCAAAATGTTGAGTCAGCGAAGGAATTGTGGGATTCTCTTGAATCCAAGTACATGGCAGAAGATGCTTCTAGTAAGAAGTTTCTGGTTAGTAATTTTATGAATTATAAAATGGTCGATTCTAGACCAGTGATGGAACAATACAATGAATTGTTAAGGATTCTGGGGCAGTTTGCCCAACACAATCTGAAGATGGATGAATCTATCTCAGTTTCTGGTGTTATAGACAAACTACCACAATCATGGAAGGATTTTAAACACTCCTTGAAACATAATAAAGATGATATGACTCTGGTTCAACTTGGAAGTCACTTCAGAATTGAAGAGGCTTTGAGGACTCAAGAAATTGAGAATAATCCTAAGGGAAAGAACCAAGTCGGTAACTCTTCTGTGAATATGGTTGAAAATGGTGGATCTTCCAAGAATTCTAAGAATGGCAAGGGTGATAAACGAAAGTTTAAAGGAAACAACAACAATTCTTCCAATAAAAGGCCTAAGATGGCATGTTGGAAGTGTGGCAAACCTGGACATTTCAAGAAGGATTGTCGGGTTGGTAAAGGCAAGCAACAGAAGCAGATTGCTGGTCCAAGTTGATCCAAGGATCCAGAAAAGCAACAAGGTCAGATTTTAATACAGAATTATAATTCTGGTCAAAATTATGTATCACTAATATCTGAGGCATTTTATGTGCAGGATGACAATGTTGCTTGGTGGATTGATTCAGGAGCAACGAGTCACGTATGCAAAGATCTTCGTTGGTTCATAGACTTTCAACCAATCGAAGATGGATCTATCTTAAAGATGGGAAATGTTGCAACTGAACCGATCAAAGGACTAGGAAATGTCAAGATAGTTTTTACTTCTGGCAAATGTATATTGTTAAATAAAGTGTTGTATGTTCCTGGGATTCGGAAGAATCTCTTGTCTGGTGTTGTATTGAACAATTGTGGATATAAACAAGTTTATGAAAGTGACAAATATATATTGTCAAAACATGGCTCTTTTGTTGGCTTTGGCTATTTGTGTAATGGTATGTTTATGTTGAATGTAAATACTCCATTTATTGATGAATCTGCTTGCATGGCTTCTACTAGTACTAGCAATGATTTGAATAAATCTGAATTATGGCATGCTAGACTAGGACATGTACATTACAAAAGAATAAATGATATGTCAAAAATGAGTCTCATACCTGCCATTGATTTAGATAATGAAAAATGCAAAACATGCATGTTAACGAAAATAACCAGAATGCCATTTAAAGAGGTTAATAGGGTGTCTGATGTTTTAGAACTAATTCATAGTGATTTGTGTGATTTCCATTCTACACCATCATTACGAAATAAAAAGTATGTAGTTACTTTTATTGATGATGCTACTAGATATTGCTATGTATATTTATTGCATGCTAAGGATGAAGCTCTTGACTTCTTTAAAATTTATAAAGAAGAAGTAGAGCTACATCAGAGTACCATGATTAAAAATCTACGTACTGATAGAGAAGGTGAGTATTATGATCCGGTTTATTTTCAATCTACTGGTATAATACATCAAACCACGGCTCCTTATACACCACAACAAAATGGTGTGGCAGAAAGAAAGAATAGGACTTTGAAAGAAATGGTTAATTCCTTGTTATCCTACTCGGGTTTGAGTGAGGGTTTTTGGGGTGAGGTGATAAATGGATTTTATATCCATTTAGAGCATTCTAATTCGGCTTAAATTGATTGCTTTGGCCTCAAGTTTGTGGTAGTTTTGATGTGTTTTGCTTAATTGTGCAGGGTTGAAGAAATGCCGATTAAAGGTGTAGTTTCCGTCGTTATTTGGAGTTGATTGATGATATGGAATGAAGAATGGTGGCTAATATCAACTCCTGAGAAGTATACAAGTCATTAAGAATGAAAGACGGAAGCTTATGCAAAAGGAACGGAAGAAAAAGCTTAAAAATCGAAGAAAAATCAATTTTCGCAGATCGGGACCAAGCCGGGAGCCTAATTGGCGCCCCAGAGCTGTTTATGCAGATTGAGCCGGCGCATCAGGCGCCAAAACGGCGCCTCAGGCGCTGCGGCGCGCGGGTGAAAAATCATCCAGAATTTCTGATTTTGTTTTGGTCATATCTTGAGTTCTAGAAGTCCGTTTTGGACGATCTTACAGTCCACGCGAAGCTAACGAGATTCTCTATCATTATAAAGTGGTCCAGATGTCCACTTACAACTGGAACGGCCCAGAAATATTGAATAAAAGTCAGCTACGAATTTTCCTTAAAAACAGAATCAGTTTAGGAAACGTATTATGTGCTGAACTGCAGAAATTCAACTTTGACAAGGAAATTGCTATAATTCCTACTTCTAATAAGTATGGTAATTGCTTTGGGCGGCTAGAACATTCCAGAATCAGATCTACACATGGAATTTGCAATTCTATTCTCATTCAAGAACGGAAATTGCCAATCTTCTATTCCAACTCTAAAAAGGCAATTGCTTGGTGGACAAGACTTCTAGAGCCTATATAAACACATCCTACCATTGTAATTTAGAACACCATTAAATATCAATTACTTAGTTTTATTTGTATCTTTTCATACTTTGTTTTTATCATGGTTTCATCAGATCCCATGATGACGAGAGGTTCAATTATGAACTAATCGTTGTCATGAGATTCTAACGGATTTATTTATGGAACTTAGTATCTTGATTGCTTAAAGATCTGTGTGTGATGTATATTTGATATCCTCGTATGGTTGTGTTTCATGTGTTTAGATGAGTCATGAACATCTAATTTGTTAATCTCTTGCGAAACGAGAGTGGATCTTGAGTTTTAGAACTTGCCATGCTAGCATAGGATAGGTTGATATTATTATCATGATTTGTGGCATACATAGAGATATGATGCTACCCTATGTGATCTATGTGGATAACTTGTGCTTCAACCTTTATGTTTTCAAATTCTATAGAGATATAGGGTCTAAACATATTTGGTGTCTACCCATCTTCTATCTCTTTTGTGGATGCATGTGTAGTTTGGTATTAGTATACCGAGAGGTAGCTTTTACTTGTTTCATGCTATCCGATCAGATATCAAAACCATCACATGCATTGATTAAGGGCATCAACTCTAAGCGAAGTATTTAATGAAGTTAGGATCCCATGTTACTCTTGTAGACGTAATTCAATTTCAATTCTTGTTAGTTAGATAATTCTAGTTGTTAATTTACTTCTTAGTTAATTTAGTTAATTAAACCCAATTTGTTATTTGTCTTAGCAGTGAGTAATAACCATACATTGTTGCATAGGTACAATAACTGAATTAAAACCATAACCAGATCTCTGTGGGAACGAACTCGACTTATTCATATATTACTTGTGACCACGTACGCTTGCGTGATTTTGTGTTAACAAGTTTTTGGCGCCGCTGCCGGGGATCATCGGTGTTTTATTTTTGGTTTATGTGCTTGTCAATAGTGGTCGTTAGAGTTCACTGACTCGGATTTGTTTTTCTTACCTATTTTGTAGTTTGGTGAGTTTCAGGTATTTGAGTTTTTGAAGATGGCATGCGAGGAGTTGCCATGGTGGGCATATTCGAGGACATCCATGCCTTATCAATGTGAGCGGTGTTTTGGCGTTCATGATGCCTCGCAATATTGTTACTACGAAGAAGTTGATCCATATGTCACTTATGAGGAACAACCATATTTTTCATACCATCCTCAACAGTACCAGCAAGATGTTCCAGATAGGTCATATTTCTTTGGAAGTGAAGAGTTTCAACATCAACAACCTACTCCTACTTTTCAGTCAGATGAGGTTGATGTTGTGGAGGAGATTAGGATGTTTGCAAAGAGTTATGAGGAGTCTACCAAATCTATGGGGACACTACTTGCTCAAATTTTGAGTGCCTTGGAACAAGAGAAACAACAATGCATATTAGAGGCAATTCCAGAAAATAACGATGACTTGGAGCAAGGTACTGCATGCATAATTGAAGAAGACAAATTCCAAGGTGAGGTGAGCGTTCACAAGCCATGTGAGGAATTTGATCATGCTGGTGAGGTGGATGCTTTAGAAAGGGCACTATTTGGGACAGACACTGTTGAGCTGCACAAATTTCAAAAATTGGTATGTGCGTACCAAGAGGCTGAAGAACATGAGAAAGATGCAGATCTTCTACTTGTCTTAAAGTGTGAAGATGGAGGTAGCGCATTAGAGCCAATGGAGGAAGTTCTCTTTGAGGAATCAAAGGCTTCAGCAATTTACATTTACCCTCTTCCATTATATTCAAGCAAAGGCCGTGAATGTGTGTTGTTCTACAAATTGACATATTTTGGGTCAACAGAAGAAGGCATTGGAACAGGCCATAGTTGTTATACGAATAGGCCAAGCGAGGAGAAGGGGCAGAAAGTGTGCCGCCGTGATGACGATGAAGTCTCACGAAGAGAGGACCAGGCAAACTATTATCATCCTTAATGGAGGCTTGGAAGTAACGTCAAGCTATTGACGTTAAAGAAGCGCTTCTTGGGAGGCAACCCAAGCATTGTTGTATACTGGTATGTGTTCTACTTTCCCTCATATTTACTTCCATTCAATGAGGACATTGAATATTTTAAGTTTGGGGGTGGTTTGAGGGATAAGTAGTGTATATATATGTGATTGTTAGTCATTGTGTTCATGTAGGATTTCATGCTTTGCATATTAGTATTAGTAAATTATGCATTTATGTTCGTGATATCTACGTTTGTTTCATATAGGACATTCTGTTTTTATATATCATGTGAGTTCATAATAGTTTTCATTTGCACCCATGCTTGATAGGAATTTTGTGTTGTTGACGCTTTTGATTGAGAAGTGATATGCTTTGTTCTTGTGCACACACATACACTAGTAAGTTGAAGCTAGTAGACTTATTGAATGTTGTAAGTGATTAGAAGGACATGAATATGTGCAAGATGATTTAGTTTGCATGCTTTGAATACAAGTAGGTGCATTAGAGAGATTTTTGCTTGGGATTGAGTATGTTTTTCCACCAAGTGAGCTTTTGAGCCATATTGCATTTGTTGTAATTTTATTCGTTTGCTTGAGTGTCCACGGATTGTTTGCATTGCTAGCAGTTGTTTGAGGTCTTTCTTGAAACGCATGACATTATTTGACGATTAAAATGATAAAGGCATTTAGGATTAACAGCATATTTTCCCATATTACCACACCATGTTTATATGATCAATTAGTTAAACCGTTGAGTTTAATCCTATTTTTTCGGTGACGTACCACATTACTTGCCTAGACCTTTTTCTTGTATTGGCCTTACATTAATTTGAACCCGCATTGTCAAAGGCTAGTAGGGTGCTTAAGGGAGTAATAAGGTGTGCAAGGAGGGGTTTATTGTTGGTCATAATTTTGGGGAAAATATTGAAATTTGGGTTTGGTTGTTGCTTGATAGTCGGCATGTGTAATAAAATCGTGGGATCATTGTTATTGTCTATATTATTGTTGCTTTAGCTCTCGAAAAAAAAAGAAAAAAAATAGAAAAAAAAAAAGAAAAAAGAAAAAAAAAAGAGAAAAAAAAAAAGTTATATTATGAGAGCATGTTTGTGTTTGTTGTGATCCTATTTTAGTCGACTAGTCGAGTGTTGGTTTTAGTAAAAATTATGTGGGGGGGGGAAATAGGGTGTTGTGTATGATTCATCATGGTACTTACTAGCTTTTGGTACTTCACCTGTTTTGGCTTATCTGACATACCTTGTCCCTAGCCCCGTTACAACCTAAATAAAGACCTTTTGATTATCGTCATTGATGTATGTTGTGTTAAGAGTTAGATTGATACCAAATGTCAAGCATGCTTATGATTTTGTTGGAATTGAGTGATACACTTACCCTTGTTCTTGAGTGAATATTCTTTTGTGAGTGGATTGCGAGTGTTTGCTCGTTTTTGCGTATGAGATCCCGAGTTTTGTCTCAAAGATGTACTCTTGTAGGCTTAGCATGTTTACTAACTTATTCTTACACTTGACATGGACTTGTCAGAACTTATGCATGTTCATTGAGTAGACTATGTGAATACTTGCACTTTCGACACCAAGACATTGCGTATTTACTTTGATTCTTAAGTTGATATGGCATGAGAGGATCTGAAGGTATGGTAGGATATTAATTGCATTTTCATATTAGTTTCATTCATGCATTGCATTGAATTTTGTGGGTACATTCGCTATAGGCCCTCACGAGACCTTACTCGTCCACTAGGGCTACCTAGGGGTTTAAAGGGCTTGTTGCATATGCCAAATGCAACCGTGATCACCTACGGAAGTGGTACTAGTTAGTTAGTTAGTTGTAATTGTATATGCTTGAGGACAAGCATTGGTTTAAGTTTGGGGGTGTGATAAATGGATTTTATATCCATTTAGAGCATTCTAATTCGGCTTAAATTGATTGCTTTGGCCTCAAGTTTATGGTAGTTTTGATGTGTTTTGCTTAATTGTGCAGGGTTGAAGAAATGTCGATTAAAGGTGTAGTTTCCGTCGTTATTTGGAGTTGATTGATGATATGGAATGAAGAATGGTGGCTAACATCAACTCCTGAGAAGTATACAAGTCATTAAGAATGAAAGACGGAAGCTTATGCAAAAGGAACGGAAGAAAAAGCTTAAAAATCGAAGAAAAATCAATTTTCGCAGATCGGGACCAAGCCGGGAGCCTAATTGGCGCCCCAGAGCTGTTTATGCAGATTGAGCCGGCGCATCAGGCGCCAAAACGGCGCCTCAGGCGCTGCGGCGCGCGGGTGAAAAATCATCCAGAATTTCTGATTTTGTTTTGGCCATATCTTGAGTTCTAGAAGTCCGTTTTGGACGATCTTACAGTCCACGCGAAGCTAACGAGATTCTCTATCATTCTAAAGTGGTCTAGATGTCCACTTACAACTGGAACGGCCCAGAAATATTGAATAAAAGTCAGCTACGAATTTTCCTTAAAAACAGAATCAGTTTAGGAAACGTATTATGTTCCGAACTGCAGAAATTTAACTTTGACAAGGAAATTGCTATAATTCCTACTTCTAATAAGTATGGTAATTGCTTTGGGCAGCTAGAACATTCCAGAATCAGATATACACATGGAATTTGCAATTCTATTCTCATTCAAGAACGGAAATTGCCAATCTTCTATTCCAACTCTAAAAAGACAATTGCTTGGTGGACAAGACTTCTAGAGCCTATATAAGCACATCCTACCATTGTAATTTAGAACACCATTACAAATCAATTACTTAGTTTTATTTGTATCTTTTCATACTTTGTTTTTATCATGGTTTCATCAGATCCCATGATGACGAGAGGTTCAATTATGAACTAATCGTTGTCATGGGATTCTAACGGATTTATTTATGGAACTTAGTATCTTGATTGCTTAAAGATCTGTGTCTGATGTATATTTGATATCCTCGTATGGTTGTGTTTCATGTGTTTAGATGAGTCATGAACATCTAATTTGTTAATCTCTTGCGAAACGAGAGTGGATCTTGAGATTTAGAACTTGCCATGCTAGCATAGGATAGGTTGATATTATTATTATCATGATTTGTGGCATACATAGAGATATGATGCTACCCTATGTGATCTATGTGGATAACTTGTGCTTCAACCTTTATGTTTTCAAATTCTATAGAGATATAGGGTCTAAACATATTTGGTGTCTACCCATCTTCTATCTCTTTTGTGGATGCATGTGTAGTTTGGTATTAGTATACCGAGAGGTAGCTTTTACTTGTTTCGTGTTATCCGATCAGATATTAAAACCATCACATGCATTGATTAAGGGCATCAACTCTAAGCGAAGTATTTAATGAAGTTAGGATCCCATGTTACTCTTGTAGACGTAATTCAATTTCAATTCTTGTTAGTTAGATAATTCTAGTTGTTAATTTACTTCTTAGTTAATTTAGTTAATTAAACCCAATTTGTTATTTGTCTTAGCAGTGAGTAATAACCATACATTGTTGCATAGGTACAATAACTAAATTAAAACCATAACCAGATCTTTGTGGGAACGAACTCGACTTATCCATATATTACTTGTGACCACGTACGCTTGCGTGATTTTGTGTTAACATGAGGCTATGTTAACAGCCTATTATTTATTGAATCGAATTCCTAGCAAGAGGAATAAGATTACCCCTTATGAACTTTGGTATAAAGAGTCACCAAAATTGAGTTTCTGAGAATTTGGGGATGTAGAGCAGTTGTAAGACTCACTGAACCCAGAAGAAGAAACTTGGGTGAACGAGGTATAGATTGCATATTTGTTGGTTATGCTGAGCATTCCATAGCATATGACTATGTATCTGTGAACTCGATTATCGAGTCAAGGGATGCTATATTTGATGAAAACAGATTTACATCTATACCTAGACCAAGGGACATGCTTCAGAATTCTTCTAGTAGGAACTCAGTTTCTACTGAAGATGTTAATGGACCGTCTGAACCAAGGAGAAGCACTAGAGCTAGAAAAGCAAAGTCTTTTGGAGATGATTTTCATCTTTATCTAGTAGAAGGCTCTAGAGATGAAATTGAATATCAATACCAATATTGTTTTGTTATTGAGGAGGATCCAAATACATTTAGCGAAGCTATGAAATCTAGGGATGTTGCATTCTGGAAAGAAGCTATCCAAGATGAAATGGATTCTATCATGAATAATAATACTTGGGAATTGAGTGATCTACCCCCTGGCTGTAAGGCATTGGGAAACAGATGGATCTTCAAAAGGAAAATGAAGGTGGACGGTACCATAGATAAGTTTAAAGCCAGATTGGTAATCCAAGGTTTTAGACAAAAAGAAGGGATTGATTATTTTGATACTTATGCTCCTGTTGCTAGAACCTCTACTATTAGGTTGTTAATAGCACTTGCTGCTATACAGAACCTTGTCATTCACCAAATGGATGTGAAAACTGCATTCTTGAATGGTGAATTAGATGAAGAGATTTATATGAAACAACCCGAAGGGTTTGTTATGTCTGGTTGTGAAAACAAGGTGTGTAAATTGAAGATATCAATTTATGGTCTGAAACAAGCACCGAAGGATTGGCATGATAAATTTGATACTGTGGTCTTGTCTAACGGTTATTTTCTTAACCAAGCAGACAAGTGTGTATATAGCAAATTTGATGCTTCTGGTAAAGGAGTTATAATTTGTTTATATGTGGATGACATGTTGATTTTTGGTACTGACGAAAATCAAGTGGATAAAACCAAAAAGTTCTTGTCTTCTAATTTTGATATGAAAGACATGGGGGAGGCTGAGGTGATTCTTGGTATAAGAATCAAGCGTGAGAACAATGGCATTTCAATTTCTCAATCTCATTATATTGAGAAGATTCTGAAAAGATTTAACTTTAAGGATTGTTCTCCTGTTAGCACTCCTATTGATCCTAGTATTAAACTCCTACCTAATACAGGTGTTGCAGTATCACAACTTGAATATTCAAGGGCTATTGGTAGTCTCATGTATGCCATGATAAGCACTAGGCCAGATATTGCCTATGCTGTTGGAAAGCTTAGTAGATATACTAGCAAACCAAGTTCACATCATTGGCAAGCCTTGAGCCGAGTGTTCAAGTACTTAAAAGGAACCATGGATTATGGTTTGACATATACTGGATTTCCTTCGGTTATTGAAGGTCATTCAGATGCAAGTTGGATTTCCAATAAGGAAGATCATTCTTCCACAAGTGGATGGGTATTCCTTCTTGGGGGAGGTGCTATCACTTGGGCATCAAAGAAACAGAGTTGCATTACTGATTCAACGATGGAATCTGAATTTGTAACATTATCAGCGGCCGGTAAAGAAGCTGAATGGCTAAGAAATCTGATTTATGAGATTCCATTGTGCCCTAAACCGATATCACTGATATCTATCAGATGCGATAGTGAGTCTGCCTTGTCTAATGCTTATAGACAAGTGTTCAAAGGCAAGTCTAGACAATTAGGTGTTAGACATAGCATGATTCGTGAGCTTATCACGCATGGTGTTATATCAGTGGAGTTTATAAGAACTCAACATAATTTAGCCGATCATCTAACCAAAGAGTTGAGTAGAGATCTTGTGCACAAGTCGGCTGTAGGGATGGGATTAAAGTCCATCAAATAACCTCTCATGTTGAGATACCCAATTCCCATCTAATATGACATTAGGTGCTGAATTCAATGTGGAAAGCTTAACATTTAGAGATTGGAACACATTAAAGCATCATCCCAAGGTATGTGTTCAGACCTGCAAGTTGAGGAAGTTGAAGTTTATCTTCTTAATAGTTCTTTTGAAAAATTGCATATGCAGGTGCGAGAATAAAAGAACTACCTATTTGAGCATGAAGTTTAGCCGCTTCAAGAAGCTTGGACTTGGCTTTGATATGCTTAAGAAGGATTAGGATACTAGGCTAGTAAAATATAGTGTCGAGTAAGAACATTTGAGAATATAAATTTATGTGTATATTATCTTCGTGTATTCACTATGAATAACCAAGGTTCAATCCATAGTGACACCTTGGTATTCGAATATTTGGAATGTGTAATATACTAATGTGAAATTCAATCATCACGATATTTCATTTATGCATAAGTTTGTTGTTTGTTGTGATTTTCTTTAGTTAATCATGGATTACGCTAAAATGGGGGGGGATTGTTGGATATTTTAGTGTAATTGGGTTGGCTAGTTGATCAATGTAATCGTAATGTTACATCGAACAAGTCGGGAGAATGCGGAGTGCATGCTTTGTTCGAGTTCGTTATGATTTCAAAATTATTGCTTATGAGACATGTCTATTGGGATCAAACACATCTGTTAGAATGAGACGTGTCTATTGGAAAAGACACATCTTGAGATGTGTCTATTGGCATTGGACATGACTGTTGGAAATGAGATGTGTCTTTTGGCAAAAGACACATCTTGAGATGTGTCTATTGGCAAAAGACACATCTGTTGGCATCTATAAATAGGTGTGGCATTGATCATTTTCTGTATAGGTTCATTTGAAATTCACAGCAAAAACACATTCTCTCTTCTTGCAGAATTTCTGATTTTATCCGATTGAATTATTTGGGTGAACCACAAATAACTTCAATCTGAAAGTGTTCACACGACTTCAGAAAAATCCAAGTAATTACCAAAATTCTCCAACAAATTTCAAGAAGCGTAGACTTATGATTACGATGGAAAGTGGAATGCGGAGTTGATATATGATCTTTATGATCATATTTTCTCTACATTTTTAGTTTATTTTGCACGAATTTGGATTTTTATTTAATTAATTTTTATGTTTTATTGTAGGAAAAAAAAGGATTCCTTATAATAGAAGGATTGTGGCTTAAATTCCAAATTTTGAAGTGAATTCTAGCAAAATTCGGATTTCGGATCAGCTTGCGCAGTGTTCACTGTTTTGGCTATAACGGGAGCTCCGGATGTCAGAATGAGGCCCGTAAACAGTCGTTGGAAAGCTTGCGAGAAGACCTTTAATTCAAGTATGGTCTCAGATTTTTGTGATGTACCAATCTGCCCAGAATATTGCCAGAAGCAGACAGCTGGAATTTTCTATGATGGAATCCTACTCTATTAAGGAAACTCTTTTGTTTTATTATTAAATAAGTAAATTATATTATTATTAGATATAGGTCAGTTGTATATCATATATATTGAGTGGATAGAAAAAAATAGACACGTACGTTAGACTTGTGAGAGAGCGGTTACACACAAAACAGAGAGGGAGAAAACACTGAGGAAGAAGAACAAGGAAGCATTCAAGAGGAGAAGCCTTGGAGAAGATCAAATTCTAGAGTTTTATCTCCTCCTCCTTACTTTCTTTATTGTAACCTTGATATCATGTCTTCATCTTTGTGTATAGTACTCTTGGTTGTGATGTTGAACTAATTCTCTTTCTAGGCCTGTAATGGATTCTTGTGTTTTGATATAGATTATCTTTGATTCTCTATGTTTGGTGTTCATTATAATTGCTTATAGTGATTTGTGTTTAATGCTTTTCAAGGGAATGATCAACCTTGAAATTGATTTGGTAATTTGGATTAACTTGGAAAAGAAAATCTAAATTTAGGCTTGATCACTATAACTTGGGATTAGTATATCTTACTAATTTGTGGTTTGGATAGGAATATACCTGATCACCCTTGGTAGTCAAGTTGAGGTAGTACGTAATGCTGTTCAAATACTTTAATTCTTCGTAGGAATACGGGAATTGGTTAATGAATTAGGATCACTTGAGATTCGGAAGGTCCTTGTGGTTAGTTAAAAGCCTTAGACTAGCAATTGGAACACTAAAGTAGAGATTTACAAGTAATTTATTAAAGAACACAAGATGAAATTGTTGGCCTAGTTTTGTTATTCTTGGAATATTATTTGTGTTAGTTTCATATTTAGTGATATAGTTGATGTTTTTAAACCTCTTGTTATTTTGACTTGAATTGAAAGAAAAGTAGTGTATGGTACTTGACAACTTAGAGCTAGTCCTCGTGGTAACGAATTTATATACTATTTGTTACGATATGTGCACTTGCAATTAAGGTTGTAAAAACTCGTTAACAAGTTTTTGAAAGCATCCCTAGTGTGATGCTAGTGATTTTGCTGTTGGAGCAGTTTTGGGACAACGATGCAATAAGATTTTTCATTCAATATACTATGCAAGCAAGACTCTTTCTGGTGCTCAACTTAATTACACTACTACTGAGAAAGAATTACTTGCTGTGGTGTATGCTTTCGAGAAATTCAGGTCTTATCTTGTGGGTACCAAGGTGATTGTGTACACTGACCATTCTGCTATCAAATATCTGATTGAAAAGAAGGATGCAAAGCCTCGTTTGATTCGGTGGGTTCTACTTTTGCAAGAATTTGACTTGGAGATCAAAGATAGGAAGGGCTCTGAAAATCAAGTTGCCGATCATCTATCTAGGTTGGAGAACAATGAGAATTCTGATAATTCTCAAATCATTGATGATTCTTTCCCTGATGAAAAACTTATGGCTATCAACAGCAAGGGTCTTCCTTGGTTTGCTGATGTTGTTAACTATTTGGTAAGCAATATCATTCCTAATGAATTTAACTATCAGCAAAAGAAAAAGTTTTTGCATCAAGTTAAATCTTTTCTATGGGATGAGCCTTTGCTTTTCAAGCTTGGGCCAGACAATGTTCTAAGAAGGTGTGTTCCTGATGATGAGATAGAAAGCATATTAAGTCATTGTCACAACTCTCCTTATGGTGGTCATTTTCAAGGTGATAGAACAGCTGCAAAGGTCTTACAGTCAGGTTTTTACTGGCCTTCTCTCTTTAAAGATGCTCATGAATTTGTTAAAAGATGTGATCGTTGCCAACGTACGGGCAATATTTCTAGAAGGAATGAAATGCCTTTGAATTATATTTTGGAGGTTGAATTGTTTGATGTATGGGGTATTGACTTTATTGGGCCCTTTGTGATGTCATTCCGGAATCAATATATTTTGTTGGCTGTTGACTATGTTTCCAAGTGGGTTGAGGCTATAGCTACCCCAACCAATGATGCATCTGTGGTGCTTGAATTTCTGAAGAAGAATATTTTTACTCGATTTGGGACTCCAAGAGCTATTATTAGTGATGAGGGGACACATTTTTGTAACAAGCAATTTTCAGCATTATTGTTGAAATATGGTGTTCGTTACAAGGTAGCGTGTGCGTATCATCCTCAAACCAATGGGCAAGCTGAAGTGTCTAACAGGGAAATCAAGCAAATATTAGAGAAGACGGTGAATTCTACAAGAAAGGATTGGTCTAAGAAGCTAGATGATAGTCTTTGGGCTTACAGAACCGCATACAAAACACCATTGGGATTATCACCTTATCAATTGGTGTATGGAAAAGCTTGTCATCTTCCGGTGGAGTTAGAGCACAAAGCTTTCTGGGCAATCAAGAAGCTTAACTTTGATTTTGCTGCAGCTGGAGAAAAGCGGCTTCTTCAATTAAATAATCTTGAGGAGTTTCGGTTGAAATCATACGAGAACTCTAGAATTTACAAGGAAAAGATGAAGAAGTGGCATGATCAGAAAATTGTACCCAAAGAGCTTGAGTCGGGACAAATGGTGTTGCTATTTAACTCAAGGCTAAAATTATTTCCGGGTAAGCTCAAATCACGTTGGTCCGGGCCTTTTAGGATTGTACAAGTCTATCCATATGGTGCTGTGGAAGTTGAAGATATGCATACAGGAAGAACATTCAAGGTTAACGGGCAAAGGTTGAAGCCATATTTAGGTGGTGACATTGATCGTGATGTCTCATCTATCAATCTCTCGGAGTTTTGAAGGAAGTGAATAGTCAAGCCATGACTATAAAAGGCGCTTCTTGGGAGGCAACCCAAGCATGTTATTCGGTCAGTTTGTACAAGTTTTTACTTTAGCATATTAATTTCTTTGCTATTTAGATAATAGGTTAGTAGTAGTTTTTATTTTTCTCCCACAAGGTACCTTGATGTGTTGGTGTTAAGTGTTTCAGGTAATACATGAGATGTATTAGTGTTACCCCATTCAATTTGTTGTGCTCTTTTTAAGCTCTTAAAAAAAAAAAGATAGAGTACTTACAGAAGAAATCAAAATTGATGCTGCCCGTGCAAGTTTCGAAAAGCCCGTGTGAAATTCTCTGGAAAAAAAAAATGAATGAAGGCAGAGGACAGTAGCACATGCAATTTCTTGCAGGGTCATGCGCAAGGTCTCTGGAACAAAGATTAGAAGACTCAAATATTTGTTGTCCATGCGGGTTGCAAGAGGACCGTGCAAAATTTTCTGTGACAATAAAATAAAAGAATGCAAGAAAGATGGTCATGCCACTTTTTGCACCACCGTGCGCAAGTCTCTGTTTTTAAAAAATAAAAAATAAAAAATAAAGAAGCTGGTGGCCATGTGATTTTGGGTGCTAACCGTGCACGAGTCCCTGTACAGTCCATGTACATTAACAAGGCGTATGCTTGTTGCTCTCCTGGCACTAGACTACCCCTGGTACTACTAGTAATATGCTATAATTTGTTTTTCAAATTTGTTTTTTATTATTATTTTTTTTTCTTTTCTTTTCTTTTCCTTTTATAAGTTAATTATTATGTATTTTACTTATTATGTATTTTGTGTGTTCTTTTGTTTTGTTTTGACTTTGTTTTATTTTTATTATTAATAATATTATTTTATTTTATTTTTATTTTTATTATTATTATTATCATCATCTACTATCAATATTATTAGTAGATATTATTATTAGTATTAGCAAGTTTAATGTACATTAGTTATTTTATAATAAGAAAACAAAAAGTTCTATTTTATTTTGTTTCATTATTTTATTTTTTATTTTGTTTGTTTTTGTTTTTTTGTTTTTGTCTCAATTTTTGGACATTACGTGCATAACCAATTTCGTAACCAACTCAATTTGATACAGGGATTGGTTATATGTGGAGTCGTGGGTGTTTATTTATTTATTTTTGTCTTTCTTTCTTTCTTTTCTTTTCTTTTCTATTTTTATTCTTTTTATTTTCATAACTTATATTTGGTTTGTTGTATAATGTGTTAATTTAACGTGTGTATATATTTGTATGGCGTGTATATATTTTCAATTATAAATGGTAGATGTAGTGCCAGGAAGGGTTACGTTGTTGCCGCTCGAGGTAATCAATCTTCATCCCGCGAAGAAAAGATTCTTGTAGCAACAGAAATTTGCTTTGTTTCGTGGTTGGAATCATGACTAGGGCTACTACTTTCAAGTCACCTGCGAAAAAGAAACAGAAGACTACTAATGCCATAGCAGCTCCTGCCCCTTCAATTCAGAGATACCCAATTATCAAGTATTCTGGAGACACCCAACGGAATTTGTACACCTCGTTATCAAAGCGACCGGTATTCCCTAATAAATATGTGGATAATGGCTCTTTGGGGAGACTTGATTGTTATGAGGAATTTCAACGAAGGATGACTCGAATTGGATGGAGTGATTTATTGAATATGGACGAACCTGCATATGCTAGCCTTACATATGAGTTCTTAAGTTCGTTGTCGGTTAGCGGTACAGGCACCTTATCATTCAGAATTGCCAACGTCCAACATGAGGTTCCAAAATCTACATTAGCGAAAATGTTTGATTGGAAGCTGATAGAGCAACAGCCACCTCCGAAAAATTATGCTACACCTTTTTGGCTGAAAATTACAAGATTGCCAAGTACGGAAACTTATGTACCTCAACTAGCTAATTCCTCGGAGATAGTAAGTCCTTGTTACCGTTATTTTGCTCGGCTCATGTCATATACTCTATATGGACGTGCAAAGAGCAATGGTAGAATTCAGAAGGGCGAGTTGGAGTTGTTGTACTACTTTGATGCAGAAATTCCAGTGGATTGGACAACCTTGTTGATCAACAGGTTCATGTATCAAGCAAAGAAAGCCGATGGTGGCATTGTAATTGGGGGATTTATAACCAGAATTGCTGAAGAATTGGGTGTTTTTGATCGTGATACAACCAGCTTGAAGAGGGCGGATGGTTGGGCAACTCATTTGAATATAGAGTACTTGATTAGTATGCATATGTTGCGGCGTGATCCAAGTCAAAAGCAATTTTTGGAACTGGTGCCCCATAAACGGGATCCTCAACAATCAGGTGCAGCGGTTCCCGAAGAGAATGAGCCAAGGCTTACGCTCGAGGAACAAGTTGCACATTTGCTAAAAGGTCAGGATGAGCTTCAAAGAAGTCATGTCAAGATCTTACAAAATCAGGAGAGTCTGGGGAAACAAATGGGAGAGATGTTTGCATGGATGCAACATCATTTTTCGCATCATTCATCATGATACCTAGGGGAGTTTTCTTTTCTTTGTATTTTATTTTTATTTATTTTTATTTTTTTTAGTGTTAGGAGTCGTAGTGTTTGTTTTGTTTTTCGAGTCATTGAGGACAATGCCTCACTCAAGTGTGGGGAGGTGTTCTCGATATAAAAAAAAAAAGAAAAAAAAAATTGAAAAGCCAAAATATAATTCTAGTCTTATAAAATATTAGAGATGATATGGTGAAACGTTGTTAGTTGTCTAGCAAGTAGTTGATGCATTACTTGTTTCAAGTTGAGCTATATGTATCCATGCATGCTAAGTGATCTTGTGTTGTTAAAACTTTTGTTGAGAGGTGTAATGCTATGCTCTTGTGCACACACTTTCACTAACGAGTTGAAACTAGTAGACTCATTGAATGTCTTAAGTAATTAAAATGATATGTTTATGTGTAAGATGATTTGGTTTTCATGCTTTGAGTACAAGTAGGTGCATTAGAAAGAATTCTTTTTGTGACTTGGGATGTATTATCTTTTGACACCAAGTGAGATTTTGAGCCTATATGCATGTCTTTTGCATCTTATTTTTGTTTGCTTGAGTGTCCACATTGCATTTGTCTCGCTAGCACTTGTCTTAGACCTTTCTTGAGATACATGGCATTGAATATATGATAACATGATGAAGGCACCTAGGATTAACCTTCAATTTTCCCATTTTAACATACCTTGTATTTATGTGATCCATTAGTAGCCCTTTGAGCTTAGCCATTTTATTCGGTGACGCACCACATTACATACCTAGACCTATTTCTTCTATTGGCCTTACATAATCTTGATCCCTATTTGTCAAAGGCTAGTGAGGTTTGGGGAAGTAAAAAGGTGTGACAAATGAGTTACTTGTGATCATAGTTTCATGTTGGGAAATGTGGAGGTTATTTTGTAAATGCTTAGTTTGTGTTTTGGGATTTTTAGAGGATCATTGTGATTGTATATACGTGTTTGTTTCACTTTGCTTGTAGCTCTCGAAAAAAAAAATTTTGAAAAAAAAAACGAAAAAAAAAAACACAAGGCCTTAAAATAAATAAATGCCTTGAAAAAAAAAATACAAAAAAAAGAAAAAAAAAGAGAGCATTTTCATTTGTTGTTTATAGTTCTTGTGCTTTATGATCCTTCGGCTCGGGGTAGATAAATTAGTTGTGCTTAATGGTCTAAGTGTGGGGAAGGCATAGGGGTGGATTGTGCGAGTAAATATGAAGAATCACTAGCTTTTGACACTTCACCCTATTTGACTTTTCTTGACATACCTTGACCCTAGCCCCATTACAACCCGAATAAAAGTCCTTTTGATTATCATATTTCATGCATGTTGTGTTTTTAGTTGGATCGATGCCAAGTGTCAAGCATGTTTATGTATATGATGGAATTGAGTGATACACTTAACCTAATCTTGAGCGTAATTCTTTTGTGAGTGAAAGGTGAGGTATTACTTGATATGAATATGAAAATCCCAAGTCTTCTTGATAGTGTACTCTAGTATACTTAGCATGATTACCAAATTTGTTTTGCACTTGACATTATCTTTTGAGTATTTTTGCACATTCTATGAGTAGATTATGTGGATACTTGCACCTTAGACACCAAGACTTAGCATTTGCATCTTGATTCTTGAGTTGAGATAATATGAGTGATCTTGTTTGTGTGGTGTTGCAATGGCGTGCATCGAATACTTGGTAGATAGACTTACTTATTTCCATTATCATCTCTATTAGTTTACATGTGCTAGATGGATTTTGTGGGTACATTCGCTATAGGCCCTCACGAGACAAAACTCGTCCTACTAGGGCTGCCTAGGGGTTTAAAGGCTTGTTGCATACGCTCAATGCAATCGTGTCACCTACGAAAGTGGTTTTAATAAGCTAGCTTGTAGTTTTTGCTTTTATTCTATTTGCCCGAGGACGTGCAAGAACATAAGTGTGGGGATATTTGATATATGATCTTTATGATCATATTTTCTCTACATTTTTAGTTTATTTTGCACGAATTTGGATTTTTATTTAATTAATTTTTATGTTTTATTGTAGGAAAAAAAGGATTCCTTATAATAGAAGGATTGTGGCTTAAATTGCAAATTTTGAAGTGAATTCTAGCAAAATTCGGATTTCGGATCAGCTTGCGCAGTGTTCACTGTTTTGGCTATAACGGGAGCTTCGGATGTCAGAATGAGGCCCGTAAACAGTCGTTGGAAAGCTTGAGAGAAGACCTTTAATTCAAGTATGGTCTCAGATTTTTGTGATGTACCAATCTGCCCAGAATATTGCCAGAAGCAGACAGCTGGAATTTTCTATGATGGAATCCTACTCTATTAAGGAAACTCTTTTGTTTTATTATTAAATAAGTAAATTATATTATTATTAGATATAGGTCAGTTGTATATCATATATATTGAGTGGATAGAAAAAATAGACACGTACGTTAGACTTGTGAGAGAGCGGTTACACACAAAACAGAGAGGGAGAAAACACTGAGGAAGAAGAACAAGGAAGCATTCAAGAGGAGAAGCCTTGGAGAAGATCAAATTCTAGAGTTTTATCTCCTCCTCCTTACTTTCTTTATTGTAACCTTGATATCATGTCTTCATCTTTGTGTATAGTACTCTTGGTTGTGATGTTGAACTAATTCTCTTTCTAGGCCTGTAATGGATTCTTGTGTTTTGATATAGATTATCTTTGATTCTCTATGTTTGGTGTTCATTATAATTGCTTATAGTGATTTGTGTTTAATGCTTTTCAAGGGAATGATCAACCTTGAAATTGATTTGGTAATTTGGATTAACTTGGAAAAGAAAATCTAAGTTTAGGCTTGATCACTATAACTTGGGATTAGTATATCTTACTAATTTGTGGTTTGGATAGGAATATACCTGATCACCCTTGGTAGTCAAGTTGAGGTAGTACGTAATGCTGTTCAAATACTTTAATTCTTCGTAGGAATACGGGAATTGGTTAATGAATTAGGATCACTTGAGATTCGGAAGGTCCTTGTGGTTAGTTAAAAGCCTTAGACTAGCAATTGGAACACTAAAGTAGAGATTTACAAGTAATTTATTAAAGAACACAAGATGAAATTGTTGGCCTAGTTTTGTTATTCTTGGAATATTATTTGTGTTAGTTTCATATTTAGTGATATAGTTGATGTTTTTAAACCTCTTGTTATTTTGACTTGAATTGAAAGAAAAGTAGTGTATGGTACTTGACAACTTAGAGCTAGTCCTCGTGGTAACGAATTTATATACTATTTGTTACGATATGTGCACTTGCATTTAAGGTTGTAAAAACTCGTTAACAGGAGTCTTAGCAGACAATTTTACCAAATTAAATTGAACTCCGTCGAAACCTAAACCAAACGACACAGACTTCAAGATATTTGGAGGAAATTGGATGATTTTCCCCTCCCCAGTTATGTGAATATTGTAACTACCTAACTGATTCCACAATGAAGAAAGAGAGAGAGAGAGAGAGAGAGAGAGATGGATAGAGAGAGATGGTAAAAATTATGTGTTATTCATTATGAAAACTTACAAATGAAATGAACTGTTTACAAACTTATATACATAAGGTTTTGGAGGGAAAAATAGTTACAAACTATGTACAGCTGGAAAATAGAATATACAAAATATTTAATTATGTAACACCCCCCCTCAAGTTGGAGGGTGAAGAATTTACACCCAACTTGCCAAGGATGTTATAATGCTGTAATCCAGTGAGAGGTTTAGTAAGAACATCAGCTAGCTGAGTAGTAGTAGGAACATAGCTTAATGATAACAATCCAAAAGCTAGTTTGTCACGAACAAAATGGCAATCCAGATCAATGTGTTTTGTTCGTTCGTGAAAAACAGGGTTTTTTGGCAATGTATATTGCTGCTTGACTGTCACATTTCACAGGAACAGGAAGAATATCAGGCACATCAAGTTCCAAGAGAAGTCTGGATAACCAAGCTAATTCTGCAGTGATTCTTCTCATAGACCTATACTCTGCCTCTGCAGATGAAAGGGAAACAGTGTGTTGTTTCTTTGACTTCCAAGATATAAGACTTCCACCAATTAAAACAACAAAACCAGAAACAGATTTCCTAGTTTGAGGACAAGCAGCCCAGTCTGCATCACAATAAGCTTCTAGATTGAAAGTTGGATTGTTGTTAAGCAATAACCCTTTTTCTGGATCAGATTTAAGATATCTGAGTACATGTAAAGCAGCATCCCAATGAGGTTGTCTAGGATCTGACATAAACTGACTAAGATGCTGAACTGTGAAAGAAAGATCAGGTCTTGTGTTTGTAAGAAAATTTAGCTTTCCAACTAATCTTCTGTAAGAAGAAGAGTCAGGAATTGCAGCACCAGTATTATGGAGTAACTTGACAGTAAGATCTAAAGGACTGATGACAGGTGTTGAAAGAGGGTCATCAAATTCTCTAAGTAATTCCATAGTAAACTTCTTCTGAGACATTATCATACCATTTGGAACAGGAGTAAATTCCAATCCCAAGAAATAGTGAAGAGGACCTAAATCCTTGATTTTGAAGGCAGAATCAAGAAATTGTTTAACAGATTGTATCTCACTCAAATCATTTCCAGCCACCAAAATATCATCAACATAAACTACTAAAAACACAACAAAGGTGCCATTCTTCTTATAGAACAAGGAATAATCATTTTTAGAAGCAACATAACCCAAAGATATAAGAGCAGTGCTAAGTTTAGAATGCCACTCCCTAGAAGCCTGCTTAAGACCATATAAAGATTTGATCAATTTGCATACTAGATTAGGGTTAGACAGCACCAGACCAGGAGGAGGTTTCATGTATATATCTTCATGTAAATCACCATGAAGAAAGGCATTATTGACATCTAACTGAGATAAATGCCAGCCTTTTTTAACAACAATAGCAACAAGTGATCTAATAGTGGTCATTTTAACAACAGGTGAGAAGGTTTCAGTGTAATCAATGCCCTCTCTTTGTGTAAATCATTTCACAACCAGTCTAGCTTTATATCTCTCAATTGATCCATCAACATGAAGTTTGGTTTTAAAAACCCATTTAGGTGAAATCGCCTTTTTACCAGGAGGCAAAGGAACTAATTGCCATGTGTTATTAGCTTCCAAGGTAGAAAATTCATTAGATATGGCTTGCTGCCACTCAGGAAATTGAATAGCTTCATCATAAGAACTTGGTTCAGGGATAGGAGGTAAAGTCAACTGAGTAGCATTATAGCAGGCATGAGTAGATTTGGGAAAAATAGTATGAACACATAAGGTAGTTAGTGTACAAGCACAAGTAGCATTCTGACATTGTTTGGTAAGAGGATGAACAAAATCATTTAGATAAGTAGGTATTTTATGCTGTCTAGATGATTTTATGATGGGAATAATAGGTGAATTATTTTCTGTTTGATAAGATGTATTATCATGTGAAGATGTATCAACATTGAAGAATTATTATCTGAAAACAGATTATCAAAATGGGGATTATTATTTGAAGAATTATCAGAAGATGGAATATGTGTATCAGGAACTGAAAGAGGTAAGAATTGTGAAGAAGGACAGTGAACAAAAGGAAAGATGGACTCATGAAAAGTAGCATCTCTAGAGATATGAATAGTATTAGTTTCTATGTTTAAGAATTTGTATGCTTTCTTTCCAAAAGGATAGCCTAAAAATATACAAGGTGAGGCTCTAGGAGAGAATTTTGTTCTGTGAACAGGAGGTGTACAAATGTAACTCAAACAACCAAAAGGTTTGAGATGATTATACTCAGGTTTAACACCAAAAAGAATTTCATAAGGAGAAGCACCCTTCAGTAATTTTGAAGGAAATCTATTTATGAGATATGTTGAGGTTAAAACACAGTCTCCCCAATATTTAATTAGTAATTTGGACTGAAAAAGTAAGGCTCTAGAGGTTTCTAGAAAATGTTTATGTTTTCTCTCCACAACACCATTCTGTTGTGGAGTATAGGCACAAGAAGTCTGGTGAATTATTCCTTTAGAAAGAAAGAACATGCTAGCATCATGACTAAGACCTAGCTCAAGAGCATTATCTGATCTCACAATTTGAACCTTAGCAGAAAATTGAGTGTCAACCATAGCAACAAAATATTTTATGAAGTTAAAAGCATTACTTTTGGAACTAAGAAGATGAGTCCATGTGGATCTAGAGAAATCATCAACAATGGTCAGAAAGTATTTGTATTTATTATAAGTCTGAACAGGGTATGGACCCCAGATGTCAACATGAATGAGTTGGAAACATTTAGTAGAATGTATTGAACTATGTGGAAATGGCAACCTATGCTTCCTTGCTTTAGCACAAATGTCACAAGGAATTACAGAACATTTACTATCAATATTACACAAAGAAAGATCTTTCAATTTGGAGAAAGGCAAATGCCCTAGTCTGGCATGCCAAAGTAAAGTATTGTTATTACATGTAGAAACAGTTGAACAAATTTGAGAAGCAGGAGAAACTGGTGATGAAATTGATGCAGTGGTTGAAGGATGAATAGCTTGAGATAAGATGTAAAGGCCTCTCTGAATCTTACTAAGAACCAGTGGCTTCTTCAGAGAAGAGCCCTGCATAAAGCAAGTATCATGAGAAAAACTAATATCACACTGAAATTGTTCTGCAAATTTGTGAACTGATAGTAGATTGATTTGGAAATGTGGAACATAAAGAACATTGTGCAGATTGAAATCTGATGATAAAGAAACTGTGCCAGAAAAGGTTATATCTAGAATATGACCATTTGGAAGAGAAATGGTTAAAGGTTGTGATAAAGCTTGCATAGATGAAAATAATGACTTATAAGCACACATATGATCACTAGCCCCACTATCAATAATCCAAGTAATATTCTCAGAAGCTGAAAAACAAGCTGTAGATAAAGAGTTACCAGCAAAGTTTGCAGAAGAAGTAGGTTCAGAAATCTGAGTGGACTTGAGAAAATTCATCAACTGAGTAAACATTTCTGGTGCAAGACCTCCAGATGTAACATTAGGTGAAGCACAATTCTGAGTAACATGCTGAGGAGCAATAACAGTGGGAGAATTATCTGAGACTTCAGCCTGAGCAGCCACTCGATTTGATTTGGTAAACTTAAAATCAGGTGGAAATCCATGGAGTTTGAAACATTTCTCAATCAGGTGTCCTGGTTTCTTGCAGTAATTGCAGTGTAAAGATGACTTTCTTGTTTCTCCAGAAAATTTCTTAAAAGATCCAGTGGCATTTCCAATAGCATTTGGTTTGTAAGAAGATTGATTTTGCCTAGTTGAAGACACATTGAATGATGCAGAATCAGACATGAAATGTGCTCCATAATGAATTTCTCTCTGAGATTCTTCTTGTAGAATAAGGCTATAGGTCTGACTAATATTAGGTAATGGAGACCTCATAAGAATTGAACCTCTCATAACAGAATAAGTATCATTCAATCCCATCAAAAATTGTATAACTCTCTGATCTTGTTGAAGTTTGGATAGTTTCTGAGAAGCTCCACAAGTACAACCACATGAACATGTAGGAACAAGACATAAAGCATCGATGTCATCCCAAAGCATTTTCAATTTAGTGAAGTAATCAGCAACATTAGCATTTCCTTGAGACAACTCATTCAATTCTTTATGTAAACCAAACAACTGAGTACCACCGGGCACACCATAACGTTCTTCTAGTTCTAACCACATCTGATAAGCTGAGTTAGAATATATCACACTTCTCCCAATCGACTTAGAAAGTGCACCAAGAATCCATGAAATGACCATGTCATTACATCTTGACCAACTCTTAAAAGTAGAAGACGTTAAATCAGGTTTAGGTAGAGATCCATCAACAAAACCTAGTTTATTACGTGCAGATAGTGCTATAGTCATTGATCTCTTCCAATTACCAAAACTAGTACCATCAAAAACATCGCTAACTAATCGCATTCCAGGACTATCAGAAGATTGTAAATGGAAAGGATTATCTTGTGACAAGTTCAAGTTATCATGTTGAATATTGTGTAAAGAAGCAGAGTTTTGTGAAGTAGAGTTTTGTGAATTTTCAGCCATTAAAGACGATAACAGAAAAGTGTTTGAGGAAATGTCAAAGAGAGAATACTACTGTAAAGATCAATTACAGATAAAAGAAGATTAAAGAACAAAATCGAAGAACAAATGATCAACACAAATCAACACCTGATCAAGAATCACAAATCAACACAAAAGATCAATACAAATGATCAAATCAAGAAAAGAACTTGAAAAGATAACACCTGGAAAAATCGATTAAGAAGATGATTAATCTACGTTGATTGACGGTCGGTTGATAACTGATCGGTCGACAATTGATCGATGATTGATCGATGATTGATCGACACTGAACAGATCGTAATCGGAGTTGACTTATTGATCGATTTTGCGGAAGATCGTAATCGGAGTTGGCTCTGATACCATGTGAATATTGTAACTACCTAACTGATTCCACAATGAAGAAAGAGAGAGAGAGAGAGAGAGAGAGAGAGAGAGAGAGAGAGATGGTAAAAATTATGTGTTATTCATTATGAAAACTTACAAATGAAATGAACTGTTTACAAACTTATATACATAAGGTTTTGGAGGGAAAAACAGTTACAAACTATGTACAGATGGAAAATAGAATATACAAAATATTTAATTATGTAACAAGTTAATGGATTCCAAACAATTGACCTTCCTAGAATCTGGCGAGGTGGATCCGACATACACAACAATCCCATGTAGGATGCCACTAAGAACATGTTGAATGCATAGAAAGGGAGTTTCTTCAACTGAACAGGGGGGTGGGTCTGAATGGAAGAAGGAAGAGAAAGGAGGGTCTTACATCGCTTATCTTCATCGGAGGCCGGAAGCACCAATTGGGAAATTGGGGTTTTCTGAGACTTATACTGTTGGAGGTCCATCTATCAAGTCCATATATAAGGATGAAGGCCCATCACTGTAGAAGCCCAAGATCAGTGAAAATAATGGTCCAATCATCTTCAACGGTCATCTGACCATGTCTCTCTAGTAGTGGGATAGTAATGATACACATTTCCCACTTTTGTGCAACGGTAAGAAATTTGGGACACTTCATTCCACCTTTTCCACCTCCCAATGATTCACAACCACACTATAAATAAGAGAGGAAGCTATTCAAGGCAGTGGAGATTACAAGCCAAGTATTCTCAAAACACAATCTCTTTACGTTTACCTATTTTCTATCTAAAGAACCGGAATACTTATTCTTACGTCGGAGGTGAATCGGGGGTTAACACCCTCGCATTCTTCTTCTTTTGCAGGTCCAAACAAAGGATCCACCTGGCAGAAATCTGGTTCCAACATATACAATTGATGAAACTCAAGTGTAGACAACCAAGAACCCCAGGTTCTTGATACAAACTTGCAGCATCTCAACCCCTCAATGGGGGTTCGGATCAGGACCGCTTTCATCAGGTCCTCGCATAAACTGATTGAAGAACCATCCGATCTTGAAACGAGAAAGTAAATCCAGAGCCATTAGGGTTGATTGGACAATTGAACAATTAGGGTTTTTTCAAGAATTGAGATTCGGATGTTTTGAAGAGTGCAAAATCGAAAATTTGGGCAATTGGGATTCAGTAATTGATTGAAGAATTATTTTTAGGATTTGAAGAACTGGGCAAAATCAATGTCGAGATTGAAGATTGAGCTGAGAGAGACAGAGAGAGGGAGAGGTGTGTGTGTGTGAGAGAGAGAGAGAGTGTGTGTATGTATTTGTGAGTTAGGCGATCAGGTGAGTTGCGTGTGATTGGTGTCAATAAATGGGCTCTTGGAGTCTTGTATTTGAACCCCCTTTGCCGCCCAAATCTAAGTTAAATTTCATTTCATTTTTTTTGAGTTTTTTTTTTCATTTTTGTTTCTTGAAAAATTCATTTCATCTTTTTAAATCTTAGTGAAGAATATATTTTATAAATAAACATTATTTTAAATTTTAAAAATATACTCTCGAGTACGTTTTTAAAAAATTATTTAAGTACCTAGCACATTTTAGTGAATTAATTATAAATATTTGATCAATTTTATAATTATAAAAATATCCACCTTGTATTTAAATTAAAATGTGGTATTTCACTTAACTTAAATGTAGGTGAGTAGTTAGAAATATTAAATTTTTAATAAAATACTTGTATATAAAAAAAATTATCAAAATATAAAATTTTTATCCGAAAATAAGTTCAAAAGTACTTATTTTAAGTCGGCCAGAAGTTGTTATTGGTTCAGACACTCTTCATGTTATAGATTTTCGGTGCATAAATGAAGAGCAATACATGAGATTTGTGCGGAATGGGGATTGTTTCGTTTAATGTAGCTTTCAGTTTTTAAAAACAATCATTTAATAATTTTTAATATTTAATCAAAGACTGATCAATTTAATTACTAGAAAATTTAAAGGGAAATGTAAATTGGGACGGAGGAATAATTTCTTTATAACAAACCTTTTTACAACAAAGAGGTAAATCATCTGAATTCATTTGGATTAGAAAAAAAAATCATCTGGACTCATCCACCATGGACAGACAACAAATCTGGGCCGGCCCTTTGACAACAAATGTGGACTCATCCATCGGATGGACAACTTGGGAATCCAAATATTCATTCATTTGGATTAGAAAAAAAAATTATCTGGACTCATCCACCATGGACAGACAACAAATCTGGGCCGGCCCTTTGACAACAAATGTGGACTCATCCATCGGATGGACAACTTGGGAATCCAAATATTCATTTAAAAAGGACACAAACGTAAAATCACATACTGAACAAATTTTAACAAAATGGGCGGGAACTAATTTCTCAAACCCTATCTCATTTCGCGCTTCTCTCTCTACACATTTCATATCTGTATCTTCCATCCCCAAATCTCTCTCTCTCTGTAAATCTCTCTCTCTCTCTCTCTCTCTCTCTCTCTCTCTCTCTCTCTCTCTCGCCCTCTCTCTCCACACACACATCTCTCTCTCCCTCCACACACACATTTCATTCCTGCAAATCGACAAGTCTCCCTCCCTCTCTCTCTCTCTCCACACACAGAGATAACTGAATTACAATGGAATTTGAAGTCAGCACAGAAACAAACAACATCGATCTACACAAAGCGTGGCATCTTTTAAGTCTTCTACTCACAATCGGCCGTCCGGTGAGACTACCGGAGCTCGCTTCCCGATGCACTTTGTTCCGAGCTTCACCGGAATTCGTTCAATTCCTTTGCTCAATTCCTAGATCTCCGCTGTTATTGACTGAGAGTGGCTTTGTATCGATCTCTTCGGTTGCGTATCTCGATTTCGTTCGGTTTTTGTCGAATTTATACAATTTTTCGACGTCTCTGCCTGGAATTAATGTGATGTTTTCGGAACGAAGTGGAGCGGTGACTGATGTGGCGGATTTTTGTTTCCGAAAACTTTTAAATCTAGAAGGTATATATATTTTTTGAGACTTAAAATGTTTATTTATTTAATTCAATTTTGAATTTATGTGTTAATTGATTTTTTTTTTTGTGTGGTTTAATTAAAGGAAATGTGATGTTTTCGGAACGAAATGGAGTGATGGATGATCTGACGGATTTGTGGTTTCGAAATAGTGGAGAGTTTGAGTGTTTGCCTGGTGTGAAAAGGAGAAGGCTTATGAATGTAGAAGGTATATATAGAGTTGAATTGTTTTTTTTTTTTGATTTTATGCGTTAATTGATTTATTTTTGTGGCTTAATTGCAGGAAATGAGGGTCAGATTGTGTTGTTTGAGGAGGTAACTTTGTAATGATATTCGTAGTTTAATTTCATTTATGCGGAAACTGCATCATTCATATTATTCTTGTTATCGATATTAATTTAGCTTAAACTGCAAAGTTTGAAATATTGATTCTATGTCTTAAAAGTTTATATAGATGGAGGCAATGTGTATGCTGGCCTTTGTTGGTGGATTGCTTGTCGTGAAATTTATGACAGTGTTTTGATATTTTCCACCTTGGGGGTTGGCAGTAAGTAAACAGCCTTGACTTGATTAGGCATTTGCTTATTCAGACCCAGTCCTTCTCGATTTGATGTGCACTATTAAGAGTGCTTGACACTTATGTGTTATGACATAAGTTTTCTTACTTTTTTCTTACTATTTAGTTTTACATGTATGATTATTGTCTTAAATTTTATTATATTCAACAGAAAAGTAATTAACAGTAAGCTATATGTAAATTCCTCAAGGGACCTAGTTGCCTTTGCTTCTACATAATTATGCCTAGCGATCATCTGAATGCTGGCTCTACTTTGGTGGAATCCATTCTCTAATTCTCTTAAATTATTATAATTGCATGCTTCAGAACAATGTTACAGAATTTAATGGCCATAAATTGTGTAAGGATGATCTTGTAATTTAATATGGGAACATTTTCTTGTGCTGTAACTATAGAAATAGTTGTATTCTTCTTTATATGGTTTTCTATGCACATGTATCTTCAGGTACATAGCAACAAGGGAACACAAGAAAGCTCATCCATGACGTTTGATTCGGAAAAGTATGATCAAATGAAGGTCACAGCAAGCTCATTTTTAAAGTCCGGTGCCGGCTTCTTGAGTTGTGATCTAACTAATGCTGTTCGGGACAGTTACATTGGCATGCTTGTGAATGGGAAAGAGTTTGGATATGTGAATGGTTCGGAGTGGCAAATTGATTTTTCTACTAATAAAAGTATTGTGCAATTATCAGATGCTAGACAAATGAAAGTGGTAGAGGATAATAAGCTTCAACAAGAGCCATCTCCACTTCCTAGTAGATTAAGTAGTCCACTTTTTCTGATAGATGATAAGATGAGCACCACTAATTTTAGGCATAAAATAGACTTGGATGAGCCTATTTTGCCACAGGTAGAGGAATGTATGGATATTTCTCCTTTGGAAGCTACTAATACACTCTGTGATTGTGAAAGCTTAGCCAAACTGGGTGAAGTTAAAAGAGTTGCGAAAATTAGAGAAGAGGAAAAAATAATATATTGTGGTAATTGTAAATTGGATGCAGAATATCTATTAACTAAACCACTTAATATGTACACGCCTTATGAAGATGATTACAACATGAATGATATCTTGAGGAGCAATGAAGTTTTACCCTCCAGGGAAGGAGAGAAAACACCAGATGAAAATCAGGTCAATCTTCAAGAAGATCCACATATTGCTGTTAAGAAACAGAAATTGAAGTCCTTAGCAAAATTAAAGGTGATTCCGGAAGATGCACATAATCGTAGTTTGAACACTCCCATTGAGTTTCAGGCATTAGGTAAGGGAAAGGTTACAGGTAGTTTCTTGGAGGAGGAACATTGTAAAGTATATAAAAGATCGTTCTCTAAAAAGCAGAAATCAAGGCAGAATTATCAGGAGAAGAGACACGCTGAAGATAAAAGAGATAAACATAAAGAAATCAGAGGAAAACCTGTCTCCACGTCTCTTAAGGTAAGCTCCCCTGTGCAGCAACAAGAACTGTGTTTTCAATTTAATAGCTAGCTGTTCTTATAGTTTTTATCATGATTATTTGACCAACTAAACTTTGTTACTGATGCACCCTGTTTAGAATCAAGTGGAGCCTGAACCGTTTCCTGATTTTGACTCTTATGCTGTAGAAGAGAAAGAAGGTTCAGGTATTTTGTCTTTGATAACATGGTAGTGATTTAGTGAATGATACTTTCACACTGAAGCATAAGGTTCAGCCTGATTTGATAATGCATTCTGCACATTTTAAATTGCAGGTGGTTATGGTACAGTTTATAAGGCAAAGAGGAAGCAAGATGGACTGACATTTGCTATCAAATGTATGATATGAAAGATTTGAGTGTACTATATACAAATGATAATGCAAGTAGATTCATCTACTATATTCACTTTCCAAAGAATTCTAATGTAGGTTTAACTGTTTAAGTTAAAGAATCTTACCTTGGGCTGATTGACATTTTTTTGCAGGTCCTCATGATAATGCTAACCGACACCATATTCAAAACGAAATAAAAATGTTAGAGCGGTTTGGGTAAGACGCATAGCCATTCTTTAGGAAAATCTGTCACGTTTTTATGTTTAAGGACATGTGTTAACTCATTAACTTATCATGCAGGGGTAGGAACTTTGTGATTAAATATGAAGGTTCTTTTAAGTATGGCAATGCTCATTGTCTTGTCCTAGAGCATGTTGAGCATGACAGACCTGAGGTGATGCATCTTTTTTCTCATTTTGTGTTAAGTAGGTAATTATTGATGACCCTGTACCATACAATACTGATTTCTGTCTCTAATTTAAAATTAACCTCAGGTCTTAAAGAGAGAAACAAATGTCTTTCAAGTCCAGTGGTATGGGTATTGTCTTTTTAAAGCTCTTGCTAGTCTACATAAGCAGGTGAGAAACTGTTGAAACAGATTCTGATATGTTTTGGTTCATATGTATTCCTCGTGTCAAGTCAACTTGCATTCTTGCATTTGCAGGGTGTAGCTCATAGAGATGTTAAGCCTGGAAACTTCCTGTTCTCCTGTAAAGCTAATAAAGGATATTTAATAGATTTCAATTTGGCTATGGTGAGTGCTTCTATTTGACTTGCTTTGAGTTTTCGATTATTTAAATATCTATTATGTTATATATACCCTTTCTGGACTGAAATTAAACGGTCTTACAGGTTGTTTTGTGGTTTTTCTGTGTTTCTTTTGCAGGATCTGCATCAGAAATATGGATACACTGGTAAGACATTTGTATACATCTTTAATTAATTATTTACTTTTTCCGAAATGAGAATTGATCATAGAGAAATTATATCGGTTGCTAGCACAGGAGTTGGGTATTTCACTTGTTATTTGTTTCCGAGTGATTGATGTTTGAGACAGATCTTATACATTTCCTTTGTTGGTTTTATCCTTCTAATGTGGTTAAGCATATATTACTATAAGTTCTGGGCTCATTCATAGCATTGCTTCTCTACAGATAAATTAACTATGAGCAACGATATGGGCTTCAATAATGTTCAACTTTACCATGCAAAGTCTCTTCCTCCTTCAAGAAATAGAAAACTCTCAAGTGTTAAAGCTTTGGAAGCAACAAATCAAGAGGCAGGGAAAGGTTACAAGTCATCGTCATTGGTCAAGAACCTGAAGAAGAAGACTAACCAGCATGAAAAGGCTGATTTGAGTACTAGGAATATTGTAAAGAGTCAAGGTGCTGATGGCTCTGGTATAACCTCTGCCAAAGATGCGACAAGCACCAGGCTTCCTTCAGGAGAGAAGATGAGGGAACCCATGCCATGCCAAGGCAGAAAGGAGTTGATCAGCTTGGCACAAGAAGCAATGCAGGGTCCAAATCATGAAGTTTCAAGAGTTCCTGCTTGCAAGCGAAAAAGGGTTGCTGCCCATCCTGAAATTGTGGATAAAAAACTTACTTATCTTACTCCAATGCCATTGCACTCAACAGGAACTGCTATTGTTGGTGCTGGACTAGTGAAGGGCAAAGGTATGTTGTCCAAATGTTGTCACTGAATCACTGATTATATACATTACTCTTTAACCATGTATTTATTATTTTTGGTTGTCTATAGGAGAAAGTAAGCATAAAAAAGAAGGTCCCTGTGCTGGAACCAAAGGTTTCAGGGCTCCGGAGGTGAGAAATTATATTTATCATTCGTTACAATAAAATACATATTTACATATAAATAGAATGAAAGAGAAGGGGATTTTGCTTCTTTGATATTCCCCACTTGCATTCTTCCCTGTCTGAAGTCTATACATGTGCAGGTATTGTTCAGATCTCCTTATCAAGGCACTAAGCTAGATATCTGGTCTGCTGGTGTGACTTTGCTCTATCTGATAACTGGTAGATCACCATTTGTTGGCGAACCAGACCAGTAAGTCCAGTGCTCTTTTTAAAGTGCCATTTACACTTCCTGTTCTAAATTATGCTGGCTAATAATTTGTGTATATAATAGGAACATTAAGGACATTGCCAGGCTGAGGGGCAGTGAAGGTCTGTGGGAAGTTGCCAAGCTGCACAATCGTGAATCATCATTTCCAATGGTACACTTCAAAATATGCCTCATTTTCTTCCAAACTTTTCTGTTACGCAACTGTTCTTTTATTGGGAATTGTTTTACTGCAGGAACTTTTTGATCCGAAGTACTTGCCATCAAAAGATCTGCGAGATTGGTGTGGACTAAACACAAGAAAACCAGATATTCTACAGGATATCCCAATACAGTTTTTTGATCTTATCGACAAATGTTTGACAGTAAACCCAAGATCAAGAATAAGTGCAGAGGAAGCTCTCCAACACGAGTTTTTTGCGCCATGCCGCGAGCAACTCAAAAGGCACAGGCAGTTAAGGCAGGGGCTCAGCCTGGATTCTAAATCTGCCCTTGTAACCTGTGACTCGTTAGGTTTATTGTGCTGAGCAAAAATAATAATCATTTCATAGGGATTCAGTTTTCCATTGTAGATCAAGTGTAACTTTGTAATGTATCCCCCTGCCTGCATATACAAATCTTCTTAGATGTACTAATAACAGATTGTTTATAAATTGTACCAGATGAAAAATACGGCAAAATGTTGTTCTCATGGAAACGCATCATCACACCGAGATGGTGACAATACTCCCCCCTTGAGCAAAAGTTTGAATTTTGCCTCTAGATGAATAACTTGTAGTTTAACAGACCAGTTGGGTGAAAGAATTTTAAGTAAAAAGAAAAGAACAGAACACAAGTTTACATCGGATAGAGTTATTGCCTGTTGAAAATTGATTCATATATTTGAAATCGGAAACTTTATTGTGCTTGAAAATGATTATTGTTAGTGGCTTATTGAATATAAGTGCAAATTTGGTCTCTAGTGACTTTTAAATTACAGAATTAGTACTAGAACTTATTAACATAGGAAACAACTAAAAAACTTAAAGTACGCACATATAAGCTATATATCCTTTCGGTTTGCTTGTTGAAGGTAAATTTGCTGGAGGCATATCTGGGCCTTCACTCACCGGCACACGTCTCATAATCAGTCAAAGCAGCAGAAGCCCTGATATTTGCAGAATCGAAATCCTAATTGATGTCTTGTATTTATAAAGGCTCTCTATGGCAAAGTTATAAGACATTAAACAAGTATGATATTGCTCTTTCTCTCCTGGTTCATGTGTAGATGAGATCCCTCGTAACTTTTACCTGTCTCAATGCTGCATTAGCCGCAGTTTCCCCAAGACTAAGTATTTTATTAAGTTTTGATATTTTGCAAGCTAAAGTATTTAATATTAGGAAAATGCTAAACATCTTAAAAAATGCTGCTGCTTATATATCATAGATATAATTGGTAATTTTCTTACAATAAAATGGGATCTCGCACAACCAATCCAAGATTGTCTTTCTTTCAAAATCTTTCAAAATATTAACATTGCCATCGGGCCACAGCTCTACTATGGCAAGTGCCAACTCTTCGTTAATCATTCTCATCTAATGTACTTTTTAACACAAAATTCCTACTAATTTACCTAAAAATCACAATAAAATATGTTAAAAATTGTCATTAACATATAATCACACGGTCTATAAACTTGGAAACCATCATCATCATAGTTTATCGTACAAGATAATTTTCACTCACTGAATCGAAATTATGCAAGATATTTCATCTACCTTGTCCTTATCTTGTTGAGTTTTCATAGTCTACAAATTATCAATCCTCTTTACAAACATAGAAAACCTTCGAAGATTACGTACTTATAGTAGTTATGGCTGAAGGAGGATTAACGCCTACTACATACGGAACAGAAGTAGAGGCCAAGATAACTCCGATTGTTATCATTTCATGCATTATGGTAGCCACCGGTGGCCTTATGTTCGGCTACGATGTTGGTGTTTCAGGTCACCCCTCCTTTACTTATTCTAATTTTTTTCTTCAAATCTTCCTTTGCTATTCATGCACTCATTACCCACACGGTAATTTTTTTTCTTATGTTAGACGAATCTAATACAAACAAACTACTTATTATTTTCTTGTGTTAGATGAATCTAATTTACTCATCTTATGCATTGTTGTGACAAAATCATATTATTCTGCTTGAAGAGGAGGCCGTGTGACGGGGGTTGTACACAATATCGTAAACAATTATTTAATTTATGTAGGAGGTGTTACAGCTATGCCTGATTTTTTGAAAAAATTCTTCCCGGTGGTGTACGAAAGAATTCAAGAAAAAGGAGTTGACAGTAACTACTGCAAATATAACAATGAAGGCCTACAATTGTTTACTTCATCGCTGTATATATCTGCTTTATTGGCGACGTTATTGGCTTCCTATACAACAAGGAATTTCGGACGGAAAATGACTATGATTATGGCTGGAATTTTCTTCCAAATCGGTGTTGTATTGAATGCTGCAGCTATTAATCTCTGCATGCTTATTTTTGGTAGACTTGCACTTGGCTGTGGAGTTGGTTTTGCAAACCAGGTAAGAAATAATAATTAAATTTGGACAAGAAGGTTATCATGTACTGGATAAGAAATAGCCTCATAAACTTTGTCCTGTGATGTGAATCATGATGAGGGTATATATGAATCTTGTGATGCTCTTCCTTGCTGAATCATTGTTGTTTCAAAAAAAAAAAAAAAAATCACACATTCAATTTCTAAGTAGATCAGATCATCAGATTGGATATTAAGTTCTATCTTATTTAATTTTTAAGATTTTTCTTTAGGTTCGAAGTTCGATCTTTGATCAATTTAACTCAGTGAGAAGCTTGTCTATTATGCTGAAACTATATTATGTAAATGCTTGATCGTGTGATGACTTTTTGAATATAAATCCTGAAATTTTTATAAAATTTGCAGGCAGTTCCTCTGTTTTTATCGGAGATAGCACCTACAAGGACACGTGGTGCACTGAACATATTGTTTCAACTTAATGTCACCATTGGTATATTCTCTGCAAACATGGTCAATTTTGGGACATCAAAGTAAGCCTTGCACTTGCTTATGCGACATGACAAATTTTGTTAGTGTTTTACATCCTTGCACAACTAAGTTAATTTTTTCCGAATTAATTGCCTTGCAAATGTCTCTCTGAGTGTGTGTTTTGTTGTGGTTTGTGTATTCATTACTAAGTAAGTTTGGTGAAATCCTTAAACAGAATCAAAGGTGGATGGGGGTGGAGGCTATCATTAGGATTAGCTGGAATCCCGGCAATCCTACTAACAATAGGTTCTTTCATAGTTTTTGACACCCCAGTCAGTCTTATTGAGCGTGGGAAACTTGAAGAAGGAGAAAGAGTTCTTATGATGATTCGTGGTACGGATGATGTTGAACTTGAATTCGAAGAGCTTCTTGAGGCTAGCCTTGTAGCTAAAGAAGTTAAGGACCCTTTCAGAAACCTTGTAATGAAAAAGAATAGGCCTCAACTTATAGTAGCAGTTGCATTGCAGGTAATGTAAGCCCAACATATTTTGCAATACTCATACTATTGAACAAAAAGTAGCTAATTCTTTTTTTAAATTTTGGGCAGATATTCCAACAATTCACCGGCATCAATGCAATTATGTTTTACGCACCTATTCTTTTTGAAAGTCTTGGATTCGGAGGCAATGCTTCATTGTATTCAGCTGGAATTACAGGGGGTGTCAACGTGTTGTCAACCCTAATAGCAATCAAGATTGTTGACAAAGTGGGTCGGAGAAATCTTTTGTTGGAAGCCGGATGTCAAATGTGTTTTGCACAAGTGATAATTGGTTTAGTACTGGGACTTAAACTTAAGGATAACGCCAACAACCTAGGCATTGCTTTTTCAATACTTGTAGTGATCATGATATGCACATTTGTGTCCTCATTTGCATGGTCTTGGGGGCCATTAGCATGGCTAATTCCTAGCGAGACATTCCCACTTGCGACGAGATCAACAGGACAGAGTGTAACAGTTTGTATCAACATGCTCTTCACATTTATCATAGGACAATTATTCTTATCCATGCTCTGCACCCTCAAATTTGGTATATTCCTGTTTTTCTCCGGTTGGGTGTTGGTGATGACTATTTTCACAATCTTTTTGATTCCCGAGACGAAAAATGTCCCAATTGAGGAGATGACAGAAAAAGTATGGAAGCAGCATAAGGTTTGGAAGAGATACATGGTCGACGAGGATGGGAAGGAGATGGAAGAAAATATGTTAAATGACGAGGATGCAGACATGCTTTGAGAAAACTCCTAAATCTATAGGTTACAAAATTTTCTAGTGTATAAGTTACTGTCGGTAAGTTTAAGCAGCAGCTGTGCAAGTCCCAGGCCATTTAACTTTTTCCCACCGGTGATCTAACATTCAAAAATGAGTATATGTTGATCATGATTTTAATTGAGTACATATGTTTGGCTTGGTGATAGTTGATAAAGTGACATTTACCAACACAACGTGATTTGACACATTAGCATTAACAACTTCAAAGACAGCCGGCGGATAAGAAACAATGTAGCTTGATTGTAATATATTTTTTTTGTCAAGTAAATTGTAATAATTTTCTTTTAAAAGTCAAAATAGTTCATCAATAAGTAATAAAAGAAAATGTTGGGATGAAAGAAGTAGGATGAATGAATGCAAAAATGATGATCGATATTGGGAGTAGTCAAAGATTCGCTTGGATGTTATAAGCAATGATAATAGACTTGGTTCATATGTATTCCTCGTGTCAAGTCAACTTGCATTCTTGCATTTGCAGGGTGTAGTTCATAGAGATGTTAATCCTGGAAACTTCCTGTTCTCCTGTAAAGCTAGCTAATAAAGGATATTTGATAGATTTCAATTTGGCTATGGTGAGTACTTCTATTTGGCTTGCTTTGAGTTTTCGATTATTTTAACATCTATTCTGTGTTACATATCCCCTTTCTGGACTGAAATTAAACGGTCTTACAGGTTGTTTTGTGGTTTTTCTGTGTTTCTTTTGCAGGATCTGCATCAGAAATATGGATACACTGGCAACACATTTGTAGACATCTTTAATTAATTATTTACTTTTTCCGAAATGAGAATTGATCATAGAGAAATTATAGCACAGGAGTTGGGTATTTCACTTGTTATTTGTTTCCGAGTGATTGATGTTTAAGACAGATCTTATACATTTTCTTTGTTGGTTTTATCCTTCTAAATGTGGTTAAGCATATATTACTATAAGTTATGGGCTCATTCATACCATTGCTTCTCTACAGATAAATTAACTATGAGCAATTCAATAATGTTCAGCTTTACCATGCGAAGTCTCTTCGTCCTTCAAGAAATAGAAAACTCTCAAGTGTTAAAGCTTTGGAAGCAACAAATCAAGAGGGAGGCAGGAAAAGGTTACAAGTCATCGTCATTGGTCAAGAACCTGAAGAAGAAGACTAACCAGCATGAAAAGGCTGATTTGAGTACTAGGAATATTGTAAAGAGTCAAGGTGCTGATGGCTCTGGTATAACCTCTGCCAAAGATGCGACAAGCACCAGGCTTCCTTCAGGAGAGAAGATGAGGGAACCCATGCCATGTCAAGGCAGAAAGGAGTTGATCAGCTTGGCACAAGAAGCAATGCAGGGTCCAAATCATGAAGCTTCAAGAGCTCCTGCTTGCAAGCGAAAAAGGGTTGCTGCCCATCCTGAAATTGTGGATAAAAAACTTACTGTACTTATCTTACTCCAATGCCATTGCACTCAACAGGAACTTCTATTGCAGGTGCTGGACTAGTGAAGGGCAAAGGTATGTTTTCCAAATGTTGTCAGTGAATCACTGATTATTTACATTACTATTTAACCATGTATTTATCATTTTTGGTTGTCTATAGGAGAAAGTAAGCATAAAAAAGAAGGTCCCTGTGCTGGAACCAAAGGTTTCAGGGCTCCGGAGGTGAGAAATTATATTTATCATTCGTTACAATAAAATACATATTTACATATAAATAGAATGAAAGAGAAGGGGATTTTGCTTCTTTGATATTCCCCACTTGCATTCTTCCCTGTCTGAAGTCTATACATGTGCAGGTATTGTTCAGATCTCCTTATCAAGGCACTAAGCTAGATATCTGGTCTGCTGGTGTGACTTTGCTCTATCTGATAACTGGTAGATCACCATTTGTTGGCGAACCAGACCAGTAAGTCCAGTGCTCTTTTTAAAGTGCCATTTACACTTCCTGTTCTAAATTATGCTGGCTAATATTTTGTGTATATAATAGGAACATTAAGGACATTGCCAGGCTGAGGGGCAGTGAAGGTCGGTGGGAAGTTGCCAAGCTGCACAATCGTGAATCAACATTTCCAATGGTACACTTCAAAAAAAAACTTAAAGTACGCACATATAAGCTATATATCCTTTCGGTTTGCTTGTTGAAGGTAAATTTGCTGGAGGCATATCTGGGCCTTCACCGGCACACGTCTCATCATCAGTCAAAGCAGCAGAAGCCCTGATATTTGCAGAATCGAAATCCTTCTTGGCAATTGATGTCTTGTATTTATAAAGGCTCTCTATGGCAAAGTTATAAGACATTAAACAAGTATGATATTGCTCTTTCTCTCCTGGTTCATGTGTAGATGAGATCCCTCGTAACTTTTACCTGTCTCAATGCTGCATTAGCCGCAGTTTCCCCAAGACTGGCTTGGTAATCATCGACTGAATACTTGAGAACCTGTAAGCATAGAGTTCTGTTATCAGTACGTGAGCAAATAGTTTTAATGAATGCCTGATCAGCTGATGAAATGCTGAATAGCAATGTGGCAGACTTTATATCACCATATGCACCACTGTACTAGGCGTTTGTTGAATCATAAGTAGCAAAACTTGCATGGGTATAATGTTGCTTCACAGATACTACTTTATAACATTTGAGGTTTTGCCAGTAATTTCTTACTAATCCTGTTATATTTCTGTTAATATGGTAAATAATAATAATATCTTGTACTACAATGAAGTTCAAACTGTAAAAATTTGCTTCTAAGTTTAAGTATTATAAGTGAGATTGAAGTACAAGCATAGACATGTACAATTCCACTAAACCTCCAAACTTCATTTGTACAATTTTAACATAAATATTATGAAATCATGTATATAAACAAACACTAATTATTTGATGTAATCAATTAGTTTAGTGTATAGATGCAAGTTTAATGACGTTTTAAAGATGAAATGTAGCAAAAACTGACCATTTTATACCATTTCTTGTTTGATTAATGGAGAGCATGTACAATTGCCAAACCAATTAGCAACAAAATGAAAACTTCAAAGGGCTAAATCTTATTTTAACCCAATCAACTATAGACTTAACAAATAAATAAATGGTTAAGAAGAGCAAGACAAAGATAAGAAGGCCCAATCAAAGCTCATTGTTATTTCCACTGTTTCTCTTGGACTCTTTCCAACTCATTTTACTCAAATATGTGAGTGTGTGTAAGGGATAGGGCTCTTTTCTTGGAATAAAATAAAATTATATTAATAGCAAGAATAGTCCATAGTCAACATTATTGTGACTGTTTGGCACAACTTATCTTTTTGACTTATGAACTTATTTTCGGGAAAAAATTTATATTTTGATAATTTTTTTATATAAGTATTTAATGTATATTTTAGATTCAATAAGTTACAAAAATAAGTTGGAAAGTTAGGAATCTCTAACTTTGTCTTATAAAAAATTATTTATTTCGAAAAAAAGTTCGCACAAACACCCCATTATGTTGCAAGCATATGCCTTTACTTCTCTGAGTCCATCACCAACAATTGTACAAAAGATATGCCTTATACACACAGTTTTGAATATTATTAATTAAAAAGTGAGTTATGAATCAAAGAGTTTAAATTTTGTTATTTTTCATATGATGTATGATAATAATTTGATTAGTCGTGGTTAGATGTCCAACTCATAATCGAATATTACGAGTTACAATTTTTGTATTCGACATGTCAATTATCGTTTTCAAAAAATTAATCTTTTTCCTTTTTCCTTAATTATATGGTTAGTGAAGTAATCCGATGAGAAAACCACTACTTTTTACACAAACAAACAAGAAACAAGCCCAAGTCATCAAACACAAACACCCTTTACCAAAATTTCACCTTCTTTTCCTAACCATTTAATTTGGGTTCCTCCACCATAAATTATAGTAATCTTTAAATAAATAAATAAATAAACATTTTAATTACACAAATGCCTAGCTAACAAGACCTATCAAAAGCCCATCATCTCTGTTTAAGCTCTTGTGTAGCTATTTTCAGTTGTTTTTACTTTATATATGTGACTTTAAAGTTTAAACATATAGGAAAGACTTTTGGTACCTCCTGGGTTTTTATCATTTTGGGTCTCTTTCTTGTAGAATCTTTCTTTGAGTCTGTTGCAGGGAAGAAGAAGAAGCTTTACCCACTATAATTATTATACTTACACATATTTGTATGTATGTAATATGGCATAATTATATTGAAATGACCCATCAAAATTTGAACAAATAATCTTGTTTTATAAAGTTATCATTTTCACATTTAAAAAAAAAAAAACTTGTTAATTTTTGTGTTTTTATATATTTCTTGCTGTTGTTGAAGTTTCTTGTTTGATAAAGAAGTATAGAGATATGGGAAAGCAAGGACCTTGCCGTCACTGTGGTGTTACAAGTGAGCTCTTTACTTCATTTTAATCTGTCTTTTTATTTTCTTGTGATGAGTGTTTTTTATTTGATTAATTGCTGTTTAGTTGTTTTGTAGCTTAGCAAGATTATGGGTTGTTTGGATTATAAATTGTTACCTGGAGATTGTGTATATATGAACAAATTTGTGATTTATGTTGATCACTTTTGCTATTTACGAGCGGGATATACTGGGTATGTTTGTGATTGTCTAATGGCCTAATGGGTAATTCTCTATTCGTTCTGGAGTTTTTGTTTTTTTGGGTTAGTACTCATTTGTTTCTCTTGTTGATTGTGCTGACTAATGAAATTGCATTTAGTGAGTTGTTTTTGAAAAATTTTAGAGGGTGTTAGCTTAAATAAGAGAGCTTCCTTATAATTGTTAAGTCTTGTTCAATAGAAGAAATGGACTATTTTGTCTCTCGTACTTTATAAGGTAATTGCATTGTATCAGCAATCTAAGTTGAATTTAGTTTTCTTTGTTGATCGTATGTGTAATGGTTTATGGCAAAACCATACTTGTATGCCTTTAAGTGTTGCTATCAACACACAATAGATTGGCATTGTTTTCTTCTTCTAATGGATTTCAGTTACTGGTGAAAGATTTGAAGTTAAACTGTAATAATGTTGTATCCTTCTTCAAGAATCAGGTAGTCCCAATTTTTTATTAGATTATTTTACTCGATCTCTATTTAGGTTGGCCACACATTATGCTACACTGCAGCCAAGTGGTTGCTACAATCTGATATATAATCTGTTTTGTTTATGCACTTTTCTATTCTCTAGTTGTGTAACTGACAGTTTGAACAAGTTCTTGCACATTATAGTGGCTTGCCTACTTATATCTTGATGTTATACTAATCATCTGGCAACATTTTATAAGAATAAAGACATTTGCTTTCTGACAATTAAGTTGTAAAACAGGTACCCCTCTATGGCGCAATGGACCTCCAGAGAAACCTGTACTGTGTAATGCATGTGGATCACGGTGGAGAACTAAAGGAACACTTACAAACTACACACCTCTTCATTCTAGGGCAGAACCAGATGAGTTGGAGTACAGGCTTCAAAGAATGAAGGCCATATCCATAAAAAATAAAGAGGCAAAGGTGCTAAAACGAAAGCAGAATCATAGTGGGGAAGTAGTCGCTAGGGTTGCCCCTGATAATGCTTCTCAAAAGGGTTTTCGGGATGCTCTTCACTACAATCAGGGATACCGGAAGACCCTTGATGAAGATCTAAGTAATAGATCAAGTTCTGGCTCTGTAATATCACCCTCTGAGAGTTGTGTGCATCTTGGCAGTGCAGATGCAAGTGATTTGACAGGTTGGTGACAACTCATTTGAGTTTATCCAACTTTAAATGTCTCTGCAGTTCAAAACTTTCAATCACTACTTTGATTCTTAACTTACTTTCTTCATAATTGACTGTTAACCTTGTGATTGTGCATTTCATTGTTCTTCAGTTTTGCTGGCTATACATTAAAATTTTATTGAGGTTTATTTAGTGGTGTAGTTTCTGACTTGTGGGTATGATTGTTCCGTGCCCCGTGCAGGTGCAACACAATCCATTGTGTGTGATAGTACGGTACCCTCAAGGAAGAGGACCTGTGTTGCTCGTGCAAAGCCGTCTGCTGTCGAGAAGCTTACAAAAGATTTATATACCATTCTACAAGAACAGCAGTCATACTTCTCTGGATCTACTGAGGAAGATGTGCTCTTGGAGTGTGACACTCCAGTAGTCTCTGTAGAGATAGGACATGGAAGTGTGCTTATGCGGCATCCAAGTTCAGTAGCTCGTGAGGAGGAATCTGAAGCTAGCTCCTTTCCGGTTTATAACAAGCCACATCCTGCTAATGAAGCTTGTTCAGAGGTTATTACCCTTCGTAACCATACTTTGAACAGGTTTGACAATTTTTCGTCAGCTGAAATTGAGAGAAAGAAGAAGCCTGGATATGAAAAGGAACATGAGCTATATAACAGGTACCTCTTTTATTTGCTATGGAACTTGGAAATGTCAAATACAAGATACAGAGTAATTTGCTTCCCAGTCTGACAAGGATACAAAGGTACTTTGTACAAATTAAATTCAACGACCCTTTTCACAAAGCTGACTTAGCATGCAATCAGAAGACACCTTGGTACGATACATGCATAAGCTCTATTCAACACAATTGTGTGGAGAAAGTCTTTTGAAAAATAAATGCAGCACTTGATGTTTTTAAAAAAATATTTCAGCATGTAATATATGAAAAAATGCTATATGTATTCTTTTCCTTTGGTACTAGAGAGACTACAATTGTAGATAGTTGAGAGAAACGAAAATGCCTCAGAAATGTGAGTCTGTTATGACTTATGAAAGAAACTGTAACTGAACATGGGTTCAGACACATAACAATTGAAGAGTCTGGACCAGGCAATTCTCTTTCTGTTTGTCACAAAAAAGGGACCAGAAAGGACATAATGGAAATAGATTAATAAATTTAAGTAAGTTCATTAAATTGCAATATGTTACGAGATTGGTTGATATATAATCAGTAAAGTGTGTCAGTATCTCTGATTTTCGTTTTCCAAGAAACTTTTAAGTTTACCATCAAGTTACTTATATGGTCAACCTAACTAGCTACTACACAAATGGAGATAAAGTAAGTTTATCAGCGTAAATTGCATACTCTTAGGGTTCGGAAGGAAGATATATACACATCAGAGAGACAAATGCCTTAATATTCTAATCTTTTTTACAGGTTTTACACACCTATAGTAAATTGTAGAAACGACTTATGTAAAAAAAATATTGAACTTTTGAAAGTAAATTTGACTTAGCTAGGGAAATGTTTATTTAGTATTTTGTCAAGTTGACTTATTTTGCTTTACTCATGCTATATTGATCTGTTCTGGATTTCAGAAAGGAGCAGCAAGAAAATCTGGAGATTCTTGGGAACTGCAATTCACCGATATGTTCCATAGAACTAAAAGTAAGTTTCAAATATTATTATCTCCTTTGCTAAGTTGAAGCACAAATGTCAATCCAGTTCCTGTTCAAGTGAAATAATTCGAATACTTCTAGAGACAAAATTGAAAACAAGACACCTTGGTCAATGTACTTGTGCTTCTCTCACTGTTTTATTTCCCATTTCTGTTTAATTTGCGAGTTTCAAGCCGAAGACTGCATCTGGCAGTTGTGATAAACTATCTCAACCTCTATGTTACGAAGTAATTACTTATATGTAAGCATGATTTATTGATTTATATGCTTTATACTCTCTTCATAAGCAAGTTCATATCTGTGCTAAATTTAAAACAGGATGGTTATTTAAACTTGTATTTTGACTTGCATGCTTAATAAAGCATGTCTTCACACATTATTCTAGTGCACATGTTGTGCTCATTAGAGTTGTGAAAATTTGTAGCCTGCATCTTGTTATGGTTATCTTTAGGTTTTTAGAATTTTTTAAAAATATGTTAAATGCGTTGAACTTTTCAACTAAAGTTCCTATCACTACATGAAGTGGTCTTGAACCTTAATTCCCTGCTTTGTTATGGTTAGGGCGGTACGTATTCTGTATACTCGCGATAATTGTTGTGTATATATTGCATAGGATGTGCTAAACTATGAGGAGTTCAGGAGGCACATAACCAACCATGAACTGCAAGAATTACTGAAGTTGTTGCCTTCCACTGATACTGTCGGACTCCCAGACAGGTTTTACGAATGCTCCAGCCATCATCTCATATTACAAAGATTTTTTGAGAAGCTAAAATTGACCTTTTGTTTTGGTTATGAAATCAACAGCCTTAAACTTATGTTTGAAAGCCCGCAGTTCAAGGAAAATGTATCAGCTTTTCAGAAACTTCTTGCAGATGGTGTTTTTGATCAATCCTCAGCAGAGGTTAACAATGAATGCAATAATACCTTGAAGAGGCTCTTACTTCACACTTTGACAAAGTCATGTTGGGTGGAACAATACAATATACTAAAGGTTGTAGTCTAAGAACTAGTTACCTGTCTTGAGTAGGTTTGTTTACCAGTTTATGCAAATACTCATGAAATGATTTCTGCTCTAGGATACAAAATGTGGTAGTGTGGGCGGTTCTTCAGATGCTAGGGAACATGCAGCTGTTGCATCTGCTCAGTCCCCATGGGTGGAAAGATCACTTGATAATCAACTTCAGAATCTTCCAGGTTAGCTGAAGTCCCCTTAATATATAAATAGATAGAAATCGATATGGCAAGTTATGCATGCGCAGATATGGATGATGAAATATTCTGAACGATTTTTTACTTCTGTAAAAATTTAGAGGATACTGAACTAGTACGATTCTCTTAGTCACAAAACTTCAGGTGCTTTCATTTCAGTTATACAAAGAGGCTCTTGAGCATGTATGCTACATAGGCGTCTAGGTTTAGCTTTATGAATGCAAGTGCTTGATAACAAGGACATTTCTTACTTTTTGATGTATCAGCTTGACATTTTACTTCTCGCATCAAAATTGCTTTTAAATCTAACAAAGGAGAATTGTGGTAAGATAATTCGAACATTTCTTACATGCATGTTGTCCTGTAATTATGACTTACGAGCATCAGATATTGTAGATTACAAACTTGTTCCGGAAAAGCTACTATAACATAAATGTAAATACATCAAATTATATGCGTAGATAGAAGTACCCTATGCATTGGGTGTTGTGCCCTGCTGTAATATAGTCTAATATCTGTTACATATGATATGGAAAGGATTTGAAACTAAAAAAATTTCATGTACATGGTTCAAGTTTCAGGAGGGAAAAGAGCTGTGAAGGCTAGTAATGGACTCAAAGCACCAGTGAACAAAGATGCAACTTTCTCCAGTCCAAAAAGCTTACTTTTGCAGCCTCCTGATAGTACTTCTCCTATGCTGGATTGTTTTCAGTTTGGAGATGAAAGTTCTGATCATGATCTTTTGCTAAACATTCCATCCCACAGTTCTTTTCCGCAGGCAGAGCTGCTCCTGCCAACTCCGGGTCTTGGTACTGCCCAAGCTAGTACTAGTAGCTCAATTTACCATAACTATACCCCATATTGCTTCCAAACAGAACCTCATTAAGCCCAACTTTCAGCCACCAGTTTCGAAGTGTCGTTTCCGCTAAATTCTTGTACCAGTTCGTTACATTTAAAACGCTCTAGTTGTAAAAGTACGCTAAAGAGGCTTACTGTATGCCCTTTGTGTACCTTGTTTGAACTCTAAAATAATCTGAACTTATGGGGGTGAGGACAGTGAATATAAATTTGTATTTTTGTATAGGGTTAAAGATAATATTGTAACATATACATATGGATGTGGTGTTACTCTCTGGTTTTTGTATGCAACTTGGTAGTAGTTATCTTTGACTTGAAGATGCACTTCTCTTTCTTGCAGAGATATCTTTTAAGTTTTAACTTTAAAATGCAAAAACATTCAGAAATGCATGTGTTCTTTTCCGGGAAATACACGCCTTACTTGAAAAGGATCAGATATGAATTTGTAAGTTCGAAAATTTGTATGTTTGAAAAGTGCTATGCTTGGTGGGTACGATCGTAACAATATAATTTTCCGAATTAGTTGAGTTGCGCGAAAGTTAGTCCGACATCAGATTATAAAAGAAGTTGGAAAGGTGTACGAAATTCCTAAAATATCTCTCACTTTGGAGTCTAGATGACTGAAAATCCTTATTTCCAGAAAAATGATCCTTAATATCCACTTTTGTGGAATATTTACTGACCGTCTACCGGGAACTGACGCATGCTGCCAGTCGCGAATTCTGTACTTTTAGGATTACTTTTTTCAAAAACAAAACAAAAATTGATATTTTTTTCTAAATTATTCATAATAGAAATTTTCACAATCTCTAAAATTTATGCCAGAGCCTGTTTCACAAATCTATAATCTTTTATAATTGATATAATTTTGAATACTCATTTTATACCCGTGCAATGCACGAGATGTTTTATAAATATTATTTATGAGATTATTTATAATTTATTAAATTATATATAATTTCATTTTATGTTTTATAAATATTGCAAACGAAGAAATATGGCGTTTAAATTTAATTTTATTTAAATAAGTATGAAAATAAGATCCAAGCATTCTAAGAATTCCCGATCCAATCAATTAATTCCGGATTAATTTTCTATAAAAATACATTCAATTCATATTCCGAATAATCCTTCCGATTATGATTTAACGATTAATTTTTGTAAGATCTTTTTATCGATCTTGTTTGATATTGGCCTTCGTAACACTAAGAGGGATGTATTCATTTGAGATTCTATTGAATTCTCAAAATCAACCGGTATTCATTTGAGATTTTAAACAATTTTTTAAAATTATGCAGATATTCAATTCGGATTTCAAATAATCTTTCTAAATTTGTGGGTATTCAATTAAGATTTTAAAAAATCTTCTAAAATCCGTAGGTATTCAATCTTAATTTTAAAAAATCAATCAAAATCTCAAGGTAATCAAATTTCAACAGATTTGATAAAGTCATGGATTTTGAAATATTTGTGGGAGATTTTATATGTAAATTCATCAACGTAAAATTTGTTTTTATTAGGCAATATTTTGATGAATTTGTGAATTATAACGATTTGTAATAAAAAGAAATCAAAAAATTAAAGTAAAGAATATGTAAAGATGTGTTATGCAAGTATTTATACGTTACATACATCTATTCTGCTTCACTATGTAAGTTTTTTTCTTCATCATTTTTGTTCTTCTTTTTTTGCATCAATTGTTGTAAAGATATATGACCATTTGTATGCTTTTGTTATAAATACATGTCTATACAACATGTTTTTTGTTATATATGATATTATATTGTCAATTTTATGAATCATTATGATATATATGTTCTAAACATTTTTGAAATGATTAACACTATTATGACCGATTCATAAAATGCAAAAAAAAAAAAAAAGAGTCGATTATATGATCAATGGTCAAAAGACGAGAGTGATGGATTGTTAGAACTTATGGTTGATGGTGCAAATCGAGGATGTCGTGATAATAGTGGTGTCCTTGCTAAATAAATAGTGATTGATCGAATTCTTTACCCTCTTATGCAAAATTTCAATGTAATAAGACTTATGACAATTATCAAAGTCGACTAAAATGGTTCAAAAGTTGATATACTTTTTACTCAACTCTTTTAGGTTTTAGTTCTGATTTTGGAGAACATGAGCGGTCCTGACCTAGTGCGGACCGTGCGACCGCACAGGGTCCACCGGGTTCAGGGGCCCAAAATTTTATAAAATCCAGTTTATATGTGTATATGTAACTAATTTGAGATTAAATTTTATGCATGCATTCATAGTTAACGGCCCAAAACGTTATAAACAAACCATCAGTTAGTGATTGTAAGAAAATTTTTAGTAACTGCTATATTTAGTAGAGGCCCCTTATATAAATCTTCGCATATAAAAGGGAACTTTTTATTTTGTAGTTAAAGTTTGATTTATAAATTTGTAAATATGTTTAAAAAATGAAAAATACGAGAAAATATTTAGTATATTATTCGGTTCTAAAGTTTTATATTTTTATTTTAGTAAAATGTAAGCATCAAGTTTAATTATGTATATGAATTATGATTACATTTATATTTGGTTGAATTTCACATTTGAAATTAAATTTTAATTTACTCAAAAAATTATATGAACGACCTAAATTTTTATATCACACCGGCCCCCCCAAAATTCAGGACCGGCCTTGTTGGAGAGTTAACATTGATAATACCATGGAGAATGATTGGCCTCGTATCGCAACAAATGAAGAAGATGACGATGATCAATACGAGGAACTCATGAATGACGAGTATTAGATGAATAAGCATATTTTTTTTATTTTGTTTTCGAATCATTAATTTTTTTTTAAAATACTATCATTCAATATTTTAAAATTTTCGAACTATATTGATTTTGGACTATTAATTTATAAATAATTATCTTTAATTGATATATAGGTATTATAAAATAAAAAAAATTAATAAATCAATCTCGTAAAATTTATGGAATTTTGTTTATTCTACAAAAATTTAGATAAATCAATCTATTAAAATTTGTAGGAAATTAAAATAATCTATATAAAATTTATAATAAATTTTAAACAATTCATGAATTTACACATTTCACAAAAAAATTCATGAATTATTATCGATCCAACATAATCTTAGTTTAATACACCCTCAAAGTAAAATTTGACAAAAGAGTTTCTTCAAAAAAAAATAAAAAAAATTGACAAAAGAGGAAAAATGAGATACCATGATTTGGTCGTTTTGATTACCTAATTATGTGGCATTTCATTTCATACAGACCCACTTTCTCCTTATCATTTTTACCCCTAAAAATTCGTAAAATTAAATCTCACCTATCTTAACAAATCTGTATCTATCTATCAATCAATCTGTTTCTCAATCACAATTTTGATTTTCAACACTCAAATCCCAGGTATGCATGCACTTTCCGAATTTCTTTCGCTTGTATGTATATGTATATGTATATTTGGTTTTTGTTGAAATTGAAACACATCATTTTGGAGGTAGTTTAATTGCTTGTTTTAGTGTGTTTGAGGTGTTGTAAACCCTAATTTTAGGTTTGTCTTTGATTTGGTTTAGGCTGTTTTTGTGAGTGTTTGTGTTGTTGATTAATGTTTAGTGTTCTTCAGTAAATTAGTTTATGTTGCTATCTGAATTTCATGTAGATTCTCTCTCTCTCTCTCTCTCTCTCTCTCTCTCTCTCTCTCTCTCTCTCTCTCTCTCTCTCTCTCTCTCTCTCTCTCTCTCTCTCTCTCTCTCTCTCTCTCTCTCTCTCCCTCCCCCCTCCCCCCTCCCCTCCTATCTCTCCCTCCCTCTCTCTCTCTCTCTCTCTCTCTCTCTCTCTCTCTCTCTCTCTGTTCTCTCTCTCCCTCTCTCTCCCTCTCTCTCTCTCTCTCTCTCTCTCTCTCTTTCTCCCTCTCTCCCCCTCCTCTCTCTGTCTTTATGTGTGTGATTTTGGTGTCTAGTTTATGTTTCGTTTGTATTGTGTATATATTCAAGGTCTCATTTTACTAAATTAGTTAATGAAGCTGTAGATTTCTCTTCAATTTTGATATGGATGTTATACACTTGTGTATGTGTTAGTTCCAATTTAAGTTTCCGTTATATTTTTATATATTATAAGGTCTCATTTCACTGAATTAGTTTATGATGTTCTCGGTTGCTCCTCACATTTGATGTAGATGTTATACAGTTATGTGTGTGATTTCAAGGTCGAATTTAAGCTTCCGATATGTTTTTTTATACATTTTAAGGACTAATTTCACTGAATTAGTTTATGATGCTCCAAATGGCTCTTCGATTTTGATATAGATGTTGTATTTTGGTGTCTGTGATTTTAGTTACAATTTAAGTTTCTTTTATGTTTAATTGAGCATGTGGGTTTTGATTTGCTTTTAAACCCAATATGATTGCTGTTACTCTGTTTATACGTTTTTTTTATTAGTCTGTGGGAGCTTTAGGGACCTTCTTTATGGAGTTGTTTTGTTCATTCTATTTGATGATTTTGTTCAGGTCAGTGAACTGGGGGTTGGATTTTGGGATGGTTTCGCTGTTGATGAACAATTTGTCTGAGGAGAACGCGATGAATTTGCCATTAGAAAATGGTGATTCGGGAAGAGTAAAGTACAAGCGTAGAAGTGTTTCTGCTGTCAGGGATTTTCCACCAGGGTGTGGACCAGATGCACCAAGAGTTGATGGCAATTCTGGTGAGACCGTTAATGGCAATCCTCATGAAACTGTTAATGGCAATCATCATGAAACCGTAGAAACAGAAATGGTTAAGATTGAAGTGGCTGAAGGTTTGTTGGATAGAACTAGAACGGTTGATGAGGCTAGAGGAGTTTTTCAAACTTTTCGGGATAATTCACTGGAGTGTGGATCGAGTGTGCCAAAAACCAATTTTACTCAAGAAACCACACAAACAGAAACAGGTACTGTCAAAGCTGATTTGGAGACTTTGGTGGCAAAGTTGGAGACGAGTGATATAATACATGGGGTTACGAGAGCTTTGCCAGCTGTTCGAGATTTTCCATCAGGGTGTGGACCAGATGCGCCAATATACAATGTCAATCCTCAGGAGACCACAGAAACAGTAAAAGAAACGGGTCGAGATACCCCTTTGTTGTTGGAGGGTTCGGTTGCAAAATTGGAGACAAGTGATATGCTGATTGGGGTTACAGGGTTTTTAGAAACTGATCTGCAACATCTGGAAACTTCACTGCCTGAGATAGAATCAGACTTTTTAAGAGAGACAACCAATGAGGAGATGGAGATGGTAATGGAGATGGTAAGGGAGTTGAGCCAGGTGGAGACACCAGCTTTGGAGAGACAGGAGTCATCTGATAGGGAACTTAACCCACTGATTATGCAAGAAGAGTGCCAAGAGGCAAAAGTCGCTGAACTAAAGTGCAAAGAACCTCTTACAAGAGAGGAATCACAGAAGGCAAAAGTAATATCGGGAACGGGTGATTTAGGTGGGCAGGAACTCGAAGCGGTGCTAAAAATTGAAGGTAAGTCTGATGTAATGGTTTCATTAGATAGTGAAAAGTCGATTCAGTTGCCTGTTAATGATGTTGATATTCCAGTTAGGATCAGCCCAAGAAAAAAATTTACTCCAAGAAAGGTTTCAGCTATTCGTGATTTCCCTCCATTTTGTGGGTGGAATGCTCCTGTGCCAACATTGGAGGATCGGGTGAGGATCAATTCTGGGAAAACGAGTTTGATTGCTATTAAGAAGAATGACACTGAATGTGGCTTAGTGCAAGACGCACCGAACAATGTTCCAGGGAGCAGTAACGATAATAGTGGTATGATTGATTATGCTTGTAACAAGACTGGGTTTACTTCGCAAAAGGAAAGTCATGGTCAGAAGATGTCAGAAGATGGGTTTGATCGGGGAGGTGACTCGGGCAGGGTAATTGTGCAAGGTCTGATGGCTAATTCATGTGATCGATCAAGTCTAAAGGAAACACCTGTTTGTAACTCGAAGAAGATTATTGTTTACCAACAGGACGGAAGTCCTAATAGAAAAATGTCTAGTGATAAGCTTGATTCCCAAAATATGTCAGAAGATGGGATGGATGAGGGAGCCGACTCGGGCAGGGTAATTGTGCATGCTCTGATGGCAAATTCGTGTGATCCATCGAGTATAAAGGAAAGACCTGTATATAATTCGAAGCAGATTATTGTTCACCAAACGGACAGAAGTCCTAATAGAAAGATGCATGGTGATGAAACTGATTTGGAAAGTGGCTTAGACAGGGCTCTAAGTGGTCCTTTGGTGACCGGAGATTGGACTTCAACCAATCCAGATAGTTTGAGCAGAAGCAAAGCTAAGAAGCGCAACTTCAGTGGGAAAGATAAGTCTAGATCTGGAAGAGAGATGAAAAAGTTCAAAAATATTTCGTCCAGCAAAAAATCGAAGTCAGCATCTGTTCAGAAGAATCGTTATGAAGATCTATATGACTCTGTCATGAGGGAAGATGGAGATTTTTCTGCAGAGGACGCTGTACAAATTGAAGGCTCTTCTGTGAGTAGGGCAGCAGGTGAATATGAGGTGACTCTTCCTCCTTATGGACCAAACACTTCTGGTCATGATATGCGTAACAGAGTCAGGGATACACTTCGTCTCTTCCAGGCTCTTTGTAGGAAGATACTGCAAGGTGAAGAGGCAAAAAGAAGGGGCGGAGAACAATCAAAGTCAAAAGAGAAAATCAAGAGGATTGATATTCTTGCTTCTAACATTGTCAAAAAAAAAGGAAAAGAAGTAAACACAGGAAACCGAATATTGGGAGCAGTGCCTGGGGTTGAGGTAGGCGATGAGTTTCAGTACAGGGTAGAGCTAGCTATTGTTGGGATTCATCGCGTATACCAGGCCGGTATAGATTCTATGAAGTACAAAGGTGATAAACTTGTTGCAGTTAGTATTGTTGCTTCAGGGGGGTATGCTGATGAACTTGATAATTCGGATGTATTAATATACTCGGGTCAAGGAGGATTATCAGGAAAGGATAAGCAACCTGAAGACCAGAAGCTTAAAGGAGGCAATTTGGCTTTGATGAACAGCATCAGTGTTAAAAATTATGTGAGGGTTATTCGAGGATCTAAAGAGATTAAGGCTTCAGAGTCTGCAGATGCAAGAGCCAAGGCAGTTATGACATATGTTTATGATGGGCTGTATACTGTGGAGAGATTTTGGCAAGAAGAGGGAGTACATGGGAAGCTTGTATATAAGTTTGAATTGAGAAGATTACCGGGCCAACCAGAGCTTGCTTGGAAAGAAGTGAAAAAATCAAACAAATCTAGAACCCGGGAGGGTCTTTGTGTTGATGATATATCCGGAGGGAAAGAAATTACACCAATATGTGCAGTGAACACACTAGATGATGAAAAACCCCCTCCATTCACTTATGTAACTAGGATGACGTATCCTGATAGCTTCAACCTCAGCCTCCCCAAGGGCTGTGATTGCAAAGGTGGATGCTTAGATGCTAAAAGATGCTTGTGTGCAGCCAAAAATGGAGAAATTCCTTACAACTTCAATGGGGCTATTGTTGAGGTGAAGCCATTGGTATATGAATGTGGCCCTTCCTGCAGATGCCCTCCTTCCTGCTATAACAGGGTTAGTCAGCATGGAATCAAGTTTCAACTGGAAATCTTTAAAACAGAGGCGAGGGGCTGGGGTGTAAGATCACTGAATTCTATTACAGCTGGAAGCTTCATATGTGAGTATACAGGAGAGCTTCTTGAGGACAGGGAAGCTGAAAGGAGGACAGGCAATGATGAGTATCTCTTTGATATCGGGCAAAACTACAATGACTGTTCTCACAGACCGGATGCAGAGGCAAACTCAAACAATGTGACTGAGGATGTTGGATTTACTATTGATGCGGCACATTGTGGAAATGTGGGGAGGTTCATAAATCACAGTTGTTCTCCCAATCTTTATGCGCAGAATGTTCTTTATGATCACGAAGACAAGAGAATGCCCCACATCATGCTTTTCGCTGCAGAGAATATTCCTCCCCTGAAGGAGCTCACCTATCATTACAATTATGCAGTTAATACGGTTTTCGATTCAAACGGGGAGATCAAGATGAAGATGTGTTATTGTGGTTCTCCCGAATGTACTGGCAGGATGTATTAGGCAGACTTTTGCTTTGGCTTACTTGTAGTGCTCTCTCTCATGTAGCTTTTTCTTGTGTCATATGACTATTTTCTTTTATTTTCTAGCCTGGAAGGAGGAGGGAACCAGAAACTAGTTTAGGTGGGTTCACAGTGTTTGATAGAACCCTCCTAGGCCAAAAGACTATTTTCTTTTACATGGGAGATCATCATTATGTGCATACTTTGTCTGTTGTTTGAACCCAAATCCTGTTCGTTTTCTCTTCATTTTCCCTTATAGTTGCCTATTTATGTTCTGCTCGCCGCATATTCAAAGGTCAAATCCAAAAAAAATAAATTCAGACACTTTTTTATTAAAACACGAACACATATTTTGTTAGAACCACAATACTGTATTTACTAGAGTTTCTCTTGAAATTCAAACGTTTAAGGAGTATTGAATTATTTATAAATAAAAGTCTATTTTAAACAACCAAAATCATCACACACAGAAAAAATCTTTTATTTGCAGCATTTTATCTAATTATTTGCCTCATTTTTATATCAATATCACATTAAGAAAATATGTTTAATTTCTCTTTTTTTTTTTCCTTTTATTACTCAAAAAGGTTGTATTGTTGTTGTAGGTCAAACACTCAAACTCCATCTTTGTCTCCAAGTCCACGACAGTACAGTGCAGTGAACCAAAATTAGGGCTCCAAATCTCAACTAAACTCAACTCCATCAGCTAGCGAGAGAGGTAACTGCTCTCTCTCTCTCTCTCTCTCTCTCTCTCTCTCTCTCTCTCTCTCTCTCTCTCTCTCTCTCTCTCTCCCCCTCTCTCTCTCTCACTCACACACACACACATTGCAGCTACACTAGTTAACAAGTACACTAAGTCCTGTATTCAACAATTTCATCTTTCTGTACATATTTACACTATTCACCTACTTGTTTCAGATCTATATGCATATTTATCTTCGTTGTAGCTACACTGTATACCTTCTGATTCCTGATCTGTGTTAATTACTTCCATTATGTAGCTAGATTTGTTATAATGGTGTTTCCTTATGAACTGATGGACGAGGTACTTTGTCGTGTCCCTGTTAAGTATCTTCTTCGTTGTAGATGTGTGTCGAAAAAATGGTGTTCTGTTATCGATAGCACACCTTTTGTTAAGAAACATCTTAAGAAAACTCTAGAGTGCAATGATGGTGGTCTTTTGATTAGTGGAGGCGGAAAGTTTTACTTGGCTGAGTTTGAGTCTTTGGATGATGATTCCGCTGCTGTTGTGCAAATTAATGATCCGTTACAGAACAATCTTTTATCTGGGGCTCAGTTTGCGCGGGCTGCTAATGGACTAGTGTGTTTGTCTAAGAATGGTATGAATGAGATTTTACTGCTTAATCCGTCGACTAGGAAGGTGAGAAAGATACCGAGTGCACCAGCTGAGTTTCCGCGTTCTTTTAATATGGCGGAGACTTCTCTTTGTGGGTTTGGATACGATCATGTTAATGATGATTTCAAGGTTGTTAAGATTGCAGAGTGTTATGTTCAGTTTCGTGGGATAATGGTTGTTGTTTATAGCCTAAAAACTGATTCATGGACAAGGATTCGGGATGTTCCAAGTAACATTCGTTTTACTGGAGATTGGGGTATGTTTGCTGGTGGATCGCTGCATTGGTTGGCGATAAAGAATCCACTAGATTGCTCTGAAATTGTGATTGGTTTTGATCTCGGGCTTGGGCAGTTCCATGAGGTTCCTTTTCCTACTGTCAATGGGACTTCTGTTAATTTTTGTAGCCGGAGTGTGGTTTCTTTTGGTGGATCGTACCTTTGTATTCTTGACAACTACCCCAATTCTCGAATAGATGGGTGGCTGATGAATGATAATGGGACGGAAAATCTTTGGTACAAGGCATTTTCAGTGGAGCAGCCCGGTGCACTCGGATCATTTAGATTTCTTAGACCTGTTCTTTTTTCCCAGAGCCGCAAGGAAGTACTCTTAGAGGTGGACGGCGCTAAACTAGTGTGGTATGACCTTGAAAAGAAGACTGTCAAGAATATTAACATTCGTGGAATGCCGATTAAGTTTAATTCCCATCTATACACTGAGAGTCTCATTCAGCTTACCAAGGATAAGGAGCCACAGAATCCATCGCAAGACAAGCAACAGAAGGAACAAAAAAGGTGATTTTTTTTCTTTTCATGTCAGTTGTGTAGTCTACAGACTATAGTTGTGTGTTTCTCTGGTATGTATCGTCTTTTAGCTTTTGGCACATTCTAGCTATATATAAAACACATCAATTGGGAATCAATTGCGTTCTGAACATATTGTAGTAGGTGTTTTGAAGCCTATATTTGATAATAAGCCGTATACACTTACACTAACGTGTACGATTATGAATTGTGTTATTTTATCAGTGTTTGCATAGATACTGTGGCGATGATGTTTTTCTCTTACTCTTTTTGGTTTGAGCTATGCCTAATTCTGGATATATGTGGTTTCTTGCTTAGTTTCTATGTTGCATAATGTATAGTAGAGGCCTGACTAGCTTGTTATCACCTCTATATCAAATTATTCAAGTTCCCCCAATTTCTTGATTACTTTGAAATACAAACATGAAACTGAGATATTCAGTTACATGGTGTTGTGTACTGCCATAGTAATTCATATGACATGAGTTGTGGAAGTGGTTAATGCCTTTTGTGTTTCACCTATGTCAGAATTACATTCTCTTTGCTTTGAAAATTTTATATAGTTCCTTAATCTTTTTCATAATCTACAAGTGCTGTCAGATAATCAGATGATAATGTTGTAGGCACTTATGAAAGCTTTAATTTTACTAAAATTTCTCCCCTAGTAACAAATTTTTAGATGCAATATTGGCTAACTCTGTCCCTCGAGAAAGATGAGAATTTTAGATTTCCTTCTCTTATTGATATTCTTGTCAGTTATTGTTCACTGTTTCCGGAAGGTCTTGTAATTACTGCGGCAGAATAGCAAATTGACTAATATATATAGAGCAGATATATTAGTTAACATAGTTGAGTATCATTTTTGTCTCTTGTTGACCAGTATCATTTACTGTTAGAGCATACTTATTATTATGAAGAGAGTTATCAGTGTCTAGAACTTACTAATCACATGACATTCTTTGGTTTATTGTTTTGCTTAGTTGAATTATCTTTTGCTTGATTGCGGCGGATGGATAATTCCTTTTTTGGATTGGCTTATGTTCTTCACTAATGTTTTGCAATTATTGACCTTATCTCTTGTAGGGATGATTTCCTTGTCAAAGGGTTCAAACTGAGGCTATAAACAATGAAAGAATGGGTGAGTAAATAGCAAGGTAGAATAAATTTTTTAAAGCAAAGCTTTTGCCAGGAAGTTATTATAACAACTATGTTTTTGTTTGCTGCTATAAGTTTGAGTCTTTGGTTCCAACTTGACCTTTTCATGTTAAAGGTTGGTTCCCTTCTCTTAGTTACAAATAATTAAAATTTGTCATATCCGGAAGAGCATATTGATAGTTCATCTAGTTATTCATTTGCACGCTGACAAGCTATTCAACACAATCAATTGGTACTGCCGTTCTGGAACCATGTGAACTTGTTTAAGTTTTAAAAATTTGCATTAATTAGGAAAAACTGGCATCATAAGTTCATAACTGTGATCTTCCTAGCTAACAAGATGATTTGCTCGTAACTTCGTGTTGCAGGTGTGCACTGGAATGGGAGAGTAGTAGAGTTCCAGCCTCTAGGCCGGTCGTGTGGAATGAAAGGAGTTAATCCGAGAAATAAATATTACTGCTTCTCATTGTTCATGCCTCCTGTTTGTTAAATTAAGTTGTTATCAGCAGATGCTAATTGCTATGATTCGGATGATTGTCTAGTACTCCATTGGCTTGTTTAAGTAAAATGACTACTGTCTTTGTAATGTATTATGCTAAATATGGATTGAGACTTGGAAACCTGTGTTTGTTTATTGTGCTTGGTTTAATTTTTTTTAAAAAAACTTGCTTGCTTTAATTCCTTGTGCAAAAGTATATAGCAGGATCATGGATTCATGGTACATCATTTAGTTATGCACAAAAAGTCCTACATTGGGCTTGAAAAAGCCCATTTTTTTGAAAACCTGGTCGGGTTGGTCGGGTCGTAACTGAATATGTGTTAGGTCCACTATGATTGTAAAAGGGGGTTGAATACAATCTATATCAATTTCTCAAAATTTATTCGTTAAATAATTTTCACTTAAACGAATATTTTATGCGGAATAAATTTACACGGATTTCAAGTTGAATATAAATGTATATTAACTTGATGTGGTGTTACAAAATCAATCCAAACTATTATCAAGTGTTTAATAACTAATTAGAAAATTCGACATGAACTTTTCTAATTTAGTTAATAAATCTCAAGATAAGTACTAGGAAACTTAATTCGCTAGTAATACAAGAATGACAAGTAGACAAGTTCTATCGGATAGAATATTACAAAGATGATGAACTTGAATTTATGTGAATTAATTTGTTCTTGGTGTTCTTGATATTTGAGAGAGAAAGCTGCTGTGTATTTCCAGGAATTTGCTGTGTTCTGTTCTGTTTTCATTCTGCTGCTTCTGCTGTGTTATATAGGTCTGTACTGATTAGATATGACTTAAACTGCTTCAAGACCTATTAAATCAGCTGTCAGCATGACTTAATCTTGCTCCAAGACATAATTAAACCTTAGATATGACTTATTTTCTGTCGGTATGACTTAGAAAATGTGTCGGTATGACTTAATCTTCAACAGTGTGGTCGGTATGACCTAAACCACTTTTGTCGGTATGACTTAATACCTTTCCAGAAATATCTTGCTTTAGTATGACTTATTTCCCTCGGTATGACCTAGCAGCTTTGAGGTCGGTAAGACATAATTCCTTGCATCGGCTCAGTATGACTTAAAGTTAATTCATGTCGGTATGACTTAACTTAGGTCATACCGAACCAAACTCAGTCATGACATAATCTATTCAGCCTTATTTAAGTCATATTGATCCATTTAATTAATTAATGATTAATCAATTCATAATTAATTGATACAATAATTAATTTAATAAATAAATTAATTATGTTAGAATTAATTCATTAATTAAATCAATTAAATGATTTATATCAATTACAAATGAATTAAATTAAATCAATAACTAATTAATTTAATTCTCCCAAACCACGGAAAATAATAAAGAATTACCACTAACTTATGTTGACGTTCGATGTACTGTCTGGTTCATGAACGACTAACTTCAATGATGCTTCTTCACTTCTGACTTTAAGCTGTGGTTTATTTCTTCTCTCAATTTTCTTGTACTTTGATTGATTTTCAATCTATCACTCGAAAAATCTCTGTCACTGTAAATGAATCCATTCACTTCAATGTTATACTGAGGCTTGATCAGATACCTGATACGTCTTCCAGTGTGAAACATCAAAACTATAGATTGACTTCCTTCTTTCTTCTGACAGATATTGCTTCCTGAGATTCCTGTGACAGATCATACGGATATTTACTTATTACAATTTGGTTTAAGTTGATTAGGATCCTCGAACTACAAATAGGCTGATTCATATGCCTTTCAATCTCCCCCTATTTGTTTGTTAGACAATAACAACCAAATACCTAGAGGATACCTCAACTAATTCAACTTAACCAAATGAAAGATAAAATATTAAATGTAAAGCAAATATCAAACAGTTCTGGTTTATATTAAACATTTCCAGATTCAAACAAAATGATAAATACAAGATAGATGATCCTTTAGTCTGATCATATTTAACATATTCCTATCTTGACCTATCTAGCTCTAAAGATAATACATGTAGAGCTGTTCTTCAATTACTGTCTTCTCGTCTAAATTCTCATTCTTCTGGCTCATCTGTGACTTGAAGTTTCTTGTGCAAATCAGAATCAACAAGACGCTCTCTTCTTGATGACAATCCTTGAGGTAAGATTAAAAGAATTCCAAGCTTCTTTCTCAGTTCACCTTGAAATTTCTTGTAATCTTTTATATTCGTTTGTGCATAGGATCGAATGTGATCTGCAGCTATTACCTTTTCTTCAGTCAAGAATCCATGATTTCTGAGAGCATATTCAGCATATACCAAGTGTTTTGCATGATGTTCATATAACTCATCTGTCTGAAGATTGATTGAATGAAGTACCTCTCCCTTAAGAAATTTTACTTATGGAGGATTCTTAATTACTTCTGGTCCAGCTCTTTCAGCAAATTCTTTGAACTTTTCATGTAGCAAAACACCCAGCTCAGACGATGTTCTCACCTTAGGCCTAAGTACCCAAATCTCTGTCAGCGATCTGTCATAAAAGAACTGAATAGATACTCTGGAAGTTCCAACATTATGATATTCCACAAATATTACCAGCTTATCAGATTTGGGGTCAAATGCAGTAGTTATCCTGATGACTTCTACCTTTAAGGCCCTTATATACATATCATGAATTGGATTTGCCAGTTTGAATTCCTCGAGAATTTCTCCAAGACAACGATCTTCATAATCAGAACTCTGAGGTGAATCAATTGCTTTTTGAGCACGTTCCCATTTGTCACCGCTCTTGAGTCTCATATATGTCTTTCTCTTCTGAACATTTATAACATGTAATCGTTGTAGTGCTTCTTGTTCCGCTTTCTGAAGCTCTTCATTTCGTGCAATCTGCTCTAATGACTTTTGAAGCTTTTCTTCTCTCATCAGCAAATTAGCTTCACTCTGAGCAAATAACTCTTCAGATTCTCTCTCTGCTTGTTGAGCTTCATATTCAGATGTCACTGGTTCTTCTCCTTCCCAGTGACTTAAATCTGGTTCAGGTAATTTCTCACCTTCATCAGAAAAATCAAAGTCATCAAAAACATCAAAATTATCCGGTTCACCCGTGTAGTAATATTCTGTGTCTTTGACTTGATCATCTACAACAACTTTCTTCTTCCCCTTATTCCTCCTGTCTTCACTGTCTGTATCAGATTTATCTCCTCCCTCTCTTTCTTTCGATTTTTCTCCTTTCTCCCCTTGTGATTTCTGTTGCTGTTGTGATTTCTCCCCCTTAGTTGAGGAATCCTCTACAGATTTACCAGTTGCACCAGCTCCAGGATCTCGCTCATCATCATCACCACCTGTTCTTGCAAAGAATTCTCTTTCTTTAGTTGTTGGTGTGCGATTTTGACTTATCAGATTAAACAAATGCCTTAATCCTTTAGCTTGATGTGCATTTTGTTTCTCAATTTGATCTAGTCGAAAATCAGTAGAACGCTGATTTTCATGTACTTCTTCCTGTAGATTGTCAACCTTGTTGGAGATTTCAGCAATTATTTTATCTTGTGCCACTGTGACCTTACCAGAATCATCAAGAGTTTTTTCATAAGAAAGTTTGAGAGTGTTGATTTTATTAGTGAAGAATGTCTTCAAGTTGTTGATGTCACCTTTTATCGAAGTAAGCTGATTATCAACAGAGGTGGATGGAGAAGACCGTTTATCCACTTGTGCTCGAAGTAGTCTAGCTTCAGCTTTACTTGCTTCCAGTTCCCTTTCCAGATTTTGTATCTTTTGTATCAATGAGAGAGTGTATATGTCTGTGTGTGCACTCACCTGAGTTTTACTCTGAATTTCACTCACCTGATGTGCATGTGTATCACTCAATTTTGTGGTGATCCTCGCATCACTCCTCTCAATTTCCTTAGCTTCTCCAGAAACGGTACCTGCAGTTAAAATCACCCTAGCCTCCTCTGGGAAGGTCAGTGGTGGTGCAATGGGAGTTCGCAAATCCCTGTCCTCAATCAATTCTACTTGTACATTTGGATTTGTAATCTGAATAGCTTCAGTAGTAGATTGATCAAGTTGCCTTCCACTTTCTCCAGTCGAAACTACGAGTGGAAACTCCCTTGAGGGATCTAGGAATGTTTCTCCTAGGAGGGGAGATGATGGTTCCATTAAAGTTGGCAAGGAACCAAGATTTCCCTCAGAAGTCTGTGAAGACTCTTCTACCGTAACTATGGTAGGCACTGTTTCAGACTCGATGTGCTCTCTTGTCAATGTGTCCCTATGTTCATCATAATCTATATGTTCTCCCATTGTTAGTAATAACAAAGGGGTTGTGCTTGACACGTTACAGGATGCCATGGCCCTATGGCGAATTTCAATAGTATCATCCTGTTGAGAGGATGATCCTAGTAACTGTTGCATGGCCATATCAATGTCCATATCTTGTTGGGAAGATACGGATGGGCTTACAGTTGCCTCTGAATCAGTTCTACTTTTCTTTTGTAGAGGCAGAGCTGTGGGTTCACTCATTATATTACTTCTCTTCTTTGCTCTTTGAAAGGGAATTTTCTTTCTGGAATGGAAAGTTTTAAGTGATGTAGATTGAGTGTGTGGCTCTATGACCGGGGTTCGAGATTGCGGTCTTACAATCCCTTGGTCAGCCCTATCAACCACTTGGGTTCCAGAAGTAGATTGTTCAGCAATAGAAGTTATAGAGAGATTAGAAGTCAATACCTGGTCAGCAGGTGTCGAAGAGATTGCAGCTTGAGTGGTTTGAACCAGTTGCTCTTGAACAGGTTCAATTTGCTGAATAGGTACTTCTTGTTCAGCTTCAGGTTCCACTAATGGTTCTGCTTGCTCAGGTAGTGGTTCATTTTCCTCGGGTAAAGGTACAGGTGCAATGATGGGTAGTTGTATAAAGTTTGACATGTATTGAGTGACAACTACTGGCACATTTGAAAATTTAGGTTTGACACCGTACTCGGTGAATAATCTTGTCGAAGGTTTACCCGACACCATTGCTTCACTATTCAGAAATGGAGCATGATATTGTAATTCTACCAAATGATTAAAAATCAAAGAAAGGAATCTTGGGTAAAAGCATTGAACTTTATCGCCCCTGTTAAAATTCCTTTTAGCATTGATTACTCTTCTAACCATAGGTCCACACAGAAGGCTGCCAATGTTGATTCTTCGATTATAAGCAACTGCAAATCCAATATGCTGCATAAAGGAAGGTAATACTCCGAAGTTGCTTTTTGTAGAATTGGCAAACACCTTGGCTAGTGTGTCGAACACATAATCCCATTCCTGAACTAGAAACTTTTTATTCAAGACAGGAAGATCTGCTCTGTCTTGATAATGAATACCAGCAAAGAAATTAGTTAATTCCTCATCTGACGGAAAATCCTCAAAATTGTCATTTGGAAAGTTTAAGACCGTATTTATGACAGATTCATCCACTGTGTACTGATTGTCTCCAAGAGTGAAAACAAACGATCTGTTATCGTTAGAAACGACAGCAGTAGTACACATAATTCGCAGGGGTTCAATTTTTAAAGGAGTATCTAAACTCAAAGCAGTGCGAACTAGTGAATGATCATTCAAAAATCGAATCCACGGTCGAAAACGTTCGAGTGAACATTTTTCGGGATCAAAATATCCGATCAAATTATGCTTAACTATTTCAAAACGATCATTGTTATTACCAGCCATTTTTTATCAAATTTTAACCCTTTGAAGAAATTTCAGATTTAACAATTTAATTAACTAAATTGAATAATTTCGAATTAATAATTAATTAAAAATTCGAAAATAATCAAAGTTGTTCAAAAATTCTGAAAAATTCACACAATGATCTTGATACACACACAATCACACCAGTATTTTTAGATTTTACAAAATCAAAGCCAATCGACTGGAATTTTAGATCGAAATTTCGATTTTTCCAAAACAAAAATCTTCAAAACTCGACTAAATCGGTCGATTAACTGGTTGTTTTGAAGAGAATCGAACAGAGAATCGATTATTAGTCCTTAGAGCTTGATTACAGAGAGATTTGAGTGAAAAATTGGGCAGCAATTCGTTACAATACGTCGTGTATATATGTATGTATCAACTGAGAGGTTCTCTATGACTTAACATGAGAGAGACTTAAAACTTAAAATGACTTAAACTTTCTAATCAGTTATATATATACTAATGTATGAATATGACTTAAATCGATTATGACTTAATATATACTAACTGTTATATACAACTTAATACTCGAATATGACTTAAATTTATAAAAGAAATAAACGAAAATGACTTATTATATTATTAAGACATAACTCGATAAGACTTAAAATTAAACTATGACTTAATTAACTATATACAAACAGACACGATTATGACTTAAAACAAAATAGACTTAATTCTAATGAAACTTAAATATTTACTAACGAATATGACTAAATCTAATCAGTATAACAATTAAGTCATACCGACCAGAAAACAGAATAAAAACAAGTCATAATATAGTTTAGATCTAATTTAAGTCATATCTACTGAAATAAATTAAAGTAAATGCATATTTCTTAATTAAACACACAAATATTTACAACTATTAATACAGAAAAATATATTAAAAATAATATTATAAATCAAACAAATAATAAAAATAGAAATAATTAATATAGATTAATCTGTTAACGGAAATAAAACAATATTAACAGGACAAACATTACAAAACATTAAATAAAATATTCTAAACAAATAAAATAAATACATACAATTATTCTAAAATTATAGAAATATGGAATAACAAATATTTAATTAAACAAAGTGATAAATACAATAACAATCAAGAAAAAACAAGTTGATAAAATAATTAAATAAGTGATTTTATTCAACAAATATTCACAAACTAATCACTTGTTAATTATTAAAGATCAAACCTCAGATATTAACTAGATTAATTACTAGGACTGTTCAACATACCCAATTCACCAACAATTTTGGTGAATGTGGATTCGTCGAACGACTTAGTAAAAATATCTGTTGTTTGTTCTTCAGTGGGTACAAACAGTAATTCCACTATACCATTCATGACATGCTCTCTAATAAAATGATACATGATATCTATATGCTTTGTCCTTGAATGCTGCACAGGATTGTTGGAGATTGCTATGGCACCTGTATTATCACACAAAATAGGAATATTTTGTAATACAAAGCCATAGTCCATCAGTTGATTCCTAATCCACAAGATTTGAGCACAACAGCTTCCAGCAACTATATATTCAGCTTCGGTTGTAGAGTTGGAAACTGTTTGTTGTTTCTTGCTATACCATGAAACCAATCTACCACCTAGGAATTGACAACTCCCAGAGGTGATTTTTCTATCTACAACACTTCCTGCATAATCAGAATCTGTATATCCAACAAGATTAAAACCAGAATCTTTAGGGTACCAGATACCTAAATTAGGCGTACCCTTAAGATATCTCATCATTCGTTTAACAACAATGAGATGAACATCTCTAGGATCCGATTGGAACCTTGCACACAATCACGTGGCATGCATAATATCAGGTCTACTTGCAGTAAAGTAAAGTAATGAGCCTATCATACCTCTGTAGCTTGTAATATCTACCTTAGCAGAATTTTCACATGCTCCAAATTTGACAGCTGTGGATGATGGTGTCTTTGCTGAAGAAGAGTCCTCCATTTGATATTTCTTGAGAAGCTCTTTGATGTACTTGGATTGACAAATAAATATACCATCTTGCCTTTGACTTATTTGTAATCCAAGATAGAACTTCAGCTCTCCCATCATGCTCATTTCGAATTTACCCTGCATTAACTTTGAAAATTTCTTGCAAAGAAGATCATTAGTAGACCCGAATATTATATCGTCCACATAAATTTGAACTAATGTTGTATCATTCTTATGTTTCTTTGTGAAGAGAGTTTTGTCTATGACACCTCTAGTAAATCCATTTTCAAGTAAAAATTCAGAGAGAGTGTCATACCATTTCCTTGGTGCTTGCTTAAGACCATAAATGGCTTTGAAGAGAAAGTAAACATAACCCAATAGATCCGGATCTTCAAAACCAGGTGGCTTTTCTACATATACCTCTTCATCCAGCTTTCCATTCAGAAAGGCACTCTTGACATCCATTTGATAAACATTAAAGTTAGAAAATGCTGCGAATGCCAAGAATATCCTAGTGGCCTCAAGTCTAGGCACTGGAGCATAGGTCTCATCATAGTCAATGCCTTCATATTGTGAGTAACCTTTTGCTACCAGTCTTGCTTTATTTCTTGTTACTGTACCATCTTCATCAAGTTTGTTTCTGAATACCCACCTAGTACCAACCACTGTTCAATCTGTAGGTCTGGGTACCAGCTTCCATACTTCTTGTTGTTTAAATTGATTGAGTTCATCTTGCATAGCAATCACCCAATCAGGATCTGAAAGAGCTTCTTCAATTTTCTTAGGTTCCATTTCAGATAGAAACCCTGAATAATTACATTGATTTTGAAAAGCTCTTCTAGTCTTTACACCAACATCTGGATCACCAACGATTAGCTCAACATGATGAGCTCTATTCCGAACAGTCTGTCTGGGAAGATTTAGTCTTGATGATTCGCCTTGTTCTTCATTGTGATGTTGAGTATGACTAGTAGATCCTTCATTAGCTCCCCCTAAGTTGTTTCCAGGATGATTAGATGAGTGTTCAGAAGTATGAGTGGTGTTTTCAATATTATCATTATTTTCACCACTATTATTCTGATTAGACTCATCATTATCATTGTTGTCATTTGCATCAGCAAAAACATCAGGTGGACTATCATCATCTGAATCTAGATCTGTCATATCTTCAAAAGATAGCTTTTCAGATGAATCTTCAGTTTGGATACTAGGGAGTTTAGTGTCATCAAATGTAACATTGACACTTTCCATCATCTTCTGATGTTCAATCAAATACACCTTATAAGCTCTTCTTTCATAACCAACAAAAATTGCTTCATGTGCTTTGGCTTCAAATTTTCCACCTTGATCATCTCCTTCTTTAAGTACAAAGCATTTTGCTCCAAATACGTGAAAGTATTTGAGTGTTGGTTTCTTTTCATTCATAGCTTCATAGGGTGTTTTCATCAAGTCTTTGTTGATAAGAGTTCGATTCTGAGTATAGCAAGCAGTGTTGACAGCTTCAGCCCAAAAATACAATGGAAGCCTTGATTCACTTAACATAGTACGTGCAGCTTCAATCAAGGTTCTATTCTTTCTTTCAACTACTCCGTTTTGTTGAGGAGTTCTTGGAGCTGAGTATTGTCTGGTTATACCTTTTTCAGTACAAAAGTCATTCAGAACTGCATTCTTGAATTTAGTTCCATTGTCTAACCTTATAGCCCTCACTGGATACTTGGAATCCAACTCAATTAACTTGATGTGATCAATCACCAGTTGTGAAGTCTCATCTTTAGAATTCAGGAACAAGACCCATGTGAACTTTGAAAAATCATCAACAATCACAAGAGTATATCTTTTCTTTGACATAGACATCACATTCACTGGACCAAATAGATCCATGTGAAGTAACTGTAAAGGTTCAGTTATTGAAGACATATCAGTGCTTCTGTGAGTTGCCCTTTTTAGTTTGCCTTTTTGACAGGCATCACATAGTCCTTCCTGTGTAAATTCCATAGAAGGTAAACCTCTCACCAATTCTCTCTTGACCAGAGAGTTCATCGTCTTGAAATTTAGGTGAGAAAGTTTCTTGTGCCATAGCCAACTTTCATTTGTGGATGCTTTAGAATAGAAGCAATTGATTTCTTCAGTGCTTCTAGTGTTCATGTTGGCTACATACAAGTTTCCTTTTCTGACTCCCGTTAGAGATGGTTGTTCACTTCTTTTGTGTGTAATCAGACAATTCTTTTTGTTAAAGTATACTTCAAATCCCTTGTCACAGAATTGACTGATACTGAGCAAATTATGCTAAAGTCCTTTTACAAAGGACACTTCTTCAATGATAACATTTCCAGCTTCAAGTCTGCCATATCCATCAGTTCTACTTTTGCTGTTATCTCCAAAGGTAACTACTGGGCCGGTCTTCTCCACCACATTTGTCAGCAGGGTTCTGTCTCCAGTCATATGCCTTGAACATCCACTGTCCAAGATCCAGGTTACTCGTTCAACCTGTTCAATACCCTGCAATGACAAATGGATTAAACCTTCTTCGGGACCCAAATTTGGTTGGGTCCTGTGGATTTAAAGTATTGAACTTTATCAGGCAAAACAACATTTTTAATTTTAGCTTCTTTAGTCAATAAACATTTAACCTTATAAACAGATTTGAAAATCTTTCATTTTATCTTGGGTATCCATGTTTCTGTAGCAGCAATAACATTTGTGTCATTGACTGGACATTTGACCTGGTAAACATTCTTGGTAACCTTTTGTTTAGTCTTAGGTACAAATGTATCTCTCCTAACTTGAGGAGGAAAAGCAGTCTTTGATCGAACATTATTGTTCCTGTTCATATGCTGTCGAGGAGCAGTCTGTTTAACACATGCATAACTACCATTAAAATAAGCACGCATACTGTTAAAAGCACAAGACATACAATTGATAACACCACATGCTTTATGATTAGAATCAATGATAGGCATGGCATTTTTCTGTTTCAACTTATTACTACCTAATGCAGTCTTAGAAGAACTAGCTGTTTCAACAACTTTGACTGGCACTTTAGGTATATCTTTCTTGGATGAAACATTCGTTGTATTAGTATCCTCAACAGATTTAGCCTTAACAAAGACTGTGACATCTTTCTTGGATGAAACATTCTTTGGATTAGCGTTCTTTACAGATTTATTCTTAACAAGGACTGTGCCATTTGCACTATCCTCATTTCTCATTTCTTCTTGGATAACCATAGAAAGAATATCTGGTGGTCCAGCATCAGATTGTTTAAATAGAGGTTCTTTAACATTTTTGAGCACATGTGGTATTCCCCCTTCTTTAGCACTAACAGGGTTAGGGGAATTTATGCCCAATGATCCAACAGCTTCATTGTAACCATACCCTATACCCGTTGTTCATTCTACAACTTGATTGTTAAAAAACTCTTTGGAAACTTTAACAGAATTATAACAAGCCCTGACCTGTGTTTCAAGTTCAGTAATTCTAGCCATTTGTTTGCCTACAACTTCTAGAATAGCTTTCTCCTTTTTATAAAGCATTGTTATTTCATCTTTTTGTTGATCTTGATTAATATGCACCTTTTTCAATTCTGACACTTCATTTCCAAGTTTAGTGTTTAGCAGATCTAGTCTATTATATCCAGTTTTTGCATTATCTAAGGAATTGTATAGACTACGAATCAAATCAGTGTCAGTAACAATTACCGGTTTGTTGTGATGATCAGATGCTTCATCATTTGCCACCATCGCAAAATTTCCATATTCTTCATCTTCGCTGTCCGTGTCATCCCAACTCTTACCAGCCGCAACATAGGCTTTTCCAGGTTTCTTCTTCTCAGCAGCAAAATCTCTTCTTTGAGTTTGCTTGGGTTTCTGACATTCAGTGGCAAAGTGCCCCAATTCATTACAGTTGAAGCAACGAATCTTGCTTCCGTCAACAACTCCAGTTTTGTATCCTCCCCTGTTACTAGAAGAAGAAGAGCCTCCTCTTTGGAATCTGTTATTTGACTTGAACCTGTACTTTGGATTTCTTCTAAATCTGAAGTTGCCAAATTGCCTTACCATCAATGCCAGTGATTCATCTTCCAGTTGATCTAGCTCTTCCAATGAGTAGAAGTCTTCACCATCCTGAGTAGGTGGTGTTTGACCAAGCTCTACTTCAGTCTTTTCCTTGTCTGAGCTGTAAGGTAGAACAACCTTAGCTTCCACTTCCTTAGGTGCCTCAACTACAAGAGCTGTAGATGAACTTGGCACTCTTCCTTTACCAGAGACCTCCCTCTGTTGTACTTGTTCCAGTTCATAGGTTTTCAGAACACCAAACAATCTTTCAAGAGAAACCTTATTCAAATCTCTTGATTCTCTAATGGCCGTAATCCTATGTTCAAGATGAGTGGGCATAGTCAACAAAAACTTCATATTAATCTCCTTATGTGTATATTGCTTGACATGAACTTGCAAGTTGTTGATTATTTTGTTATACCTTTCAAACACTTCCTGAATACCTTCATTAGGGCCAGCTCTAAAGTGTTCATACTCAGAGGTTAAAATCTGAATTCTGTTTTACCTGACTTCATCAGTTCCTTCATTGATAGTCTCAATAGTTTCCCACATGTGTTTTGCAGTTTTACAATTTATCACATGACTATACATCACAGCATCCAGGGAATCTATTAGAATAAGTCTCAAATTCTTATCTAGTCCTGCGTCCTCTTTTTCATCAGGAGTAAAAGAAGCAGCAGGCTTTGGAAAAGATGATGCAGGTGTTACAACAATTCCTCCAACAATAGATTCAGATACATATTCTTTTGGAATTATAGGTCCGTTCTGTAGAACACCCAAATATTTAGAATTTGCGACATCAAGAAACAACTCCATTTTATTTTTCCACATTGTATAATTGCCCTTGTTAAACATGGGAATCTTAGTAATGCTTTTTGAAGACATGATGAATTTTTAAGTGAGTTAAAAATTCGAGATAGATTTTTGACGGAATAAAATTAGGATCTTGATTTGTGTATCAATCAATAGGCTCTGATACCAATTGTTAGGTCCACTATGATTGTAGAAGGGGGGGTTGAATACAATCTATATCAATTTCTCAAAATTTATTCGTTAAATAATTTTCACTTAAACGAATATTTTGTGCGGAATAAATTGACACGGATTTCAAGTTGAATATAACTGTATATTAACTTGATGTGGTGTTACAAAATCAATCCAAACTATTATCAAGTGTTTAATAACTAATTAGAAAATTCGACATGAACTTTTCTAATTTAGTTAATAAATCTCAAGATAAGTACTAGGAAACTTAATTCGCTAGTAATACAAGAATGACAAGTAGACAAGTTCTATCGGATAGAATATTACAAAGATGATGAACTTGAATTTATGTGAATTAATTTGTTCTTGGTGTTCTTGATATTTGAGAGAGAAAGCTGCTGTGTATTTCCAGGAATTTGCTGTGTTCTGTTCTGTTTTCATTCTGCTGCTTCTGCTGTGTTATATAGGTCTGTACTGATTAGATATGACTTAAACTGCTTCAAGACCTATTAAATCAGTTGTCAGCATGACTTAATCTTGCTCCAAGACATAATTAAACCTTAGATATGACTTATTTTCTGTCGGTATGACTTAGAAAATGTGTCGGTATGACTTAATCTTCAACAGTGTGGTCGGTATGACCTAAACCACTTTTGTCGGTATGACTTAATACCTTTCCAGAAATATCTTGCTTTAGTATGACTTATTTCCCTCGGTATGACCTAGCAGCTTTGAGGTCGGTAAGACATAATTCCTTGCATCGGCTCAGTATGACTTAAAGTTAATTCATGTCGGTATGACTTAACTTAGGTCATACCGAACCAAACTCAGTCATGACATAATCTATTCAGCCTTATTTAAGTCATATTGATCCATTTAATTAATTAATGATTAATCAATTCATAATTAATTGATACAATAATTAATTTAATAAATAAATTAATTATGTTAGAATTAATTCATTAATTAAATCAATTAAATGATTTATATCAATTACAAATGAATTAAATTAAATCAATAACTAATTAATTTAATTCTCCCAAACCACGGAAAATAATAAAGAATTACCACTGACTTATGTTGACGTTCGATGTACTGTCTGGTTCATGAACGACTAACTTCAATGATGCTTCTTCACTTCTGACTTTAAGCTGTGGTTTATTTCTTCTCTCAATTTTCTTGTACTTTGATTGATTTTCAATCTATCACTCGAAAAATCTCTGTCACTGTAAATGAATCCATTCACTTCAATGTTATACTGAGGCTTGATCAGATACCTGATACGTCTTCCAGTGTGAAACATCAAAACTATAGATTGACTTCCTTCTTTCTTCTGACAGATATTGCTTCCTGAGATTCCTGTGACAGATCATACGGATATTTACTTATTACAATTTGGTTTAAGTTGATTAGGATCCTCGAACTACAAATAGGCTGATTCATATGCCTTTCAATATGATCTGCTCATATTAATCAGAATGGTCCATCCCTAACTTTTGGATGAGCTTATTACTAGTACAAGTCGAGATCTGCAACAAGATTGAAACAAAAATGAATGGGTATTGGTGGGGTGGTGGGAGAGAGCATAAAGGAATTAGATGGATAAAATGGAGTACATTGTGTGATGTCAAGGAGGTAGGGGTCTAGGTTTTCGTAAGTTGCAAGAGTTTAACTTGACCCTGCTAGCAAAACAAGCCTAGCGGTTGATTCAAAATGTTAATCCACTAGTGTCAAATTTGATGAAAGCTCGTTATTATACGAAGACTGATTTCCTTGAAGCTAAGTTGGGGACTAACCCAAGTTTTATGTGGCGGAGTATTATGGCATCACAAGAGATTGTTAAGCGACATTGTAGAAGGAAGATTGGTGATGGTAAAAGTACTAGAGTATGGCATATTCCTTGGTTACCATGTAGGGAAAATGGCTGCCCTACAACTACTCGACTGAAAATCTAAAGGATATTGTGGTTCATAATCTGATGAGTGACGATCACAAATCATGGGATGTGGATATTCTCAATGATTTATTCGATGAGCGAGATAGAGTATTGATTGAGCAGATTCCTATTCCAAGTCGAAGCAGGCCTGATTCGTGGTATTGGACACTGGACGACAAGTGTGTTTTTTCTGTTAAGAGCTGCTACAGAAGTATCAGAGGAGAAAATACAAACACTGAAGGGGGATTCTGGAAGAAAGTCTGGGGACTTAAACTTCCTGGTAAGGTCGTAAACTTAGTGTGGAGGACGTGTAAAAACGTCGTGCCTACAGCATCAGAATTGATAAAAAAAACATGTCAACATGGACCTGTTGTGCCCATGGTGCCATCTGCAACCTGAAACCCTGACTCATATGTTGTTCACGTGTGCTTTTGCTAAAGAATTATGGGAAAAGCTGGGACTGCAAGCTATCATTTCTGTCGAGGAGAGTGAAACTATAAAGCAGGTGCTAGTTAGAGCATTCGGTACGTATAATCGGGAGCAACGTGCTATCATTGGTATAGCTGTATGGAGCATCTGGTTCAGACGTAATAGGTGGGTCTGGAACAAACAAGGCATATCAGTTTTTGGAGTGCACTCTATGGCCCTGCAGTTGCTTCAAGATTGGAGAAGAAGTCAAGAACAGCAGGAAGGTAAAGAGCAAAGGAAGCAACAAATTACTAGACAATGGCGTAGACCACAAGAAGGATGGGTTAAAGTGAATATAGACGCTGCTTGTCGAGATCATTCAGAGTTCATAGGAATGGGTTGTGTTGGAGGCCCATCGGCCCAATGGGTTTATATGAAAGCCCACTACTGTACACATCGAAACGGATCAATAGCATAGAGATGATTCGGTGGCTTCGGTCCTATCATCTCCTGACACATCAGAATGTGGGACATATCATTCTATCTTTTCCACCTCCAAGTGGACCATAATCATTCACTATAAAGAGAAGAAGCTGGTAAAGAGAAACGACACAACATTCATTATTACTACTCAAGTATTCTCTATCACAATCTCTTTACGTTACCCAAATTATATTATCAACCAGAAAACTTACTCTTACACCGGAGGTGAATCGAGGGCCTACACCCTCGCATTCTTTTGTCTTGCAGGTTTAATCGAAGGATTCATTCGGACAAATCTGGTTCCAACATTTGGCACCGTCTGTGGGAACGTAGAGATACAATTTTGTTGAGATCTATCAGAAGCTATGACAGTTGAAGAAATGCCTAGGACTAACGACAGCACCGTGGCTGGAAACAGTCCCATTACTCCTGCCATCCAGAAAATAACCTCTGCCGTCCCGAGAATGCTGGTCTTCGACGATGAAGAAGATGTGCCTTCTGCCGAAGAGCAACAGGAGATGCTTATAAAATGGAGAGAACAGCAAAAAGCCAAGGGAAAGCAAAAGGAAATGGAGAAAGAAAAGAACAGCAGGGAAGCCAAAAGAATAGCCAAAAAGAATGAGGATGATCGGTTAAAGCTGCATGCCCTTAAACTCCAAAGAGAAGAAATCGAATTAAAGGAAAAAGCGCTACGCGAGGCCTTAGAAGCCGAAGATACGGAGCCCGAAGCCAAAAAAGAAAAAAGGATTAGAAACGATGAAGATGAGTCATGGCACTCTGAATCGCAATCCAGGAGAACCAAGTCAAAGACAGTAAATTCCTCCTATTCAGAAGAAGATGGTCCTCATACAGATGACCGGATCCGGAGACTGGAAAAAGTAATGTTCGGGGATAGAAAAATCAGCCATGAACCAGTGGTGATCGAAGACGTAGAATAATACCGACCACCACCGGGAAGACAATTCCCTAAGATGCACGAGTTCAATGGGAAGGGTGATCCCAAGGATCATTGTGAGAAATACGAATCTCTCATGACCGGCATGGGACATTGCGACATCATGTTATGCAAGATGTTTAAAACATACTTGAAAGGATCGGCATCCATGTGGTACCGTTCGTTAAGACCCAGATCAATCGGTTCGTATGAACAGATTAAGAAAAAATTCTTAAGACATTACTCTCACCTTTGTCGAAGAGAGAGAGACAAAGAGGCAATGATCCACTGTCGATAGAGACCGAACGAAGAATTGGGCGATTATCTGGCCAGATTTAAAGAAGAGGCTGGGATGGTGACGAACTTGGACAAAGTCAAGGCCGCTGGATTCCTTTCAGCCGGACTTGACCACATCAAAGGAAAGAAACTTCGGTCTTCTCTTTACGATATGCCTCCCAAGTCTTTAAATGATATATACCTACGAGGGGAGGCTATTAGAAGAAAGACAGAATCCATGGGCGGATACAAAGACGAGAAAAGAAGTAATTTTAGAAAGGATGACCGAAGGGATGATCGGAATGATGGACGAAGAGATCATCAAGACATCAGGAGTAAACCGGCAAATATCACTACAGACAAAAGAATCGAACGAAGACGATATAGAGATAATACGATGTTTACACCTCTAAACACACCAATCTCAAAGATTCTCCACGAAATTAAAGGCAAGCCTGGATTCGTGCGACCGCCTAAGCTGAGAACTCCCGAATACCGAAGGAACGAAAACAAGTTTTGTGACTACCATCATGACAAAGGTCACAACACAGATGAATGCTATCATTTGAAGAAACTGATCGAAAAGATGGTCAAGGACGGAGATCTAGCACAATTCACTGGAGATCTGAGGGAGAAGTTGGACAACAAAGTGAAGAAAAAAGACGCTGAAGTATCATAAAAATATCGAGGCGAAGTAAGGACAATTTTCGGAGGAACAATCCTCGATCGGGATAACAAAATAGCCCGAAAGAAGTATGCTAGACAGATCTACAACCTTTATCAATCAAACACAGCAAAGCAATCTCTGCCCATATCCTTCACCGAAGATGACTATGAAGACGTGATCTGGCCGCACGAAGACCCACTCGTCATAAACCCAGTCATCGGAGAAAACAAGATTTGGAGAGTTTTGGTAGACGAAGGTAGTTCGGTAAACATTCTGTATCATCGAACATACTGTAGAATGAACCTGGGAGGTGAACAATTGGAGCCCTGTCATGAGGCACCATTATACGGATACGGTTTCGGAAACCAACCCGTGCCGATCGAGGGAACCCTCACTCTCTCTCTGTCTTATTAGGAAAAGCACCGTATACTTTGACTAAGGAAGCAAAATTCTACGTGGTTCGGGTAGACAGCCCGTACAATGGGATTCTCGGGAGACCAGCCTTGTCTTCTTTCCAAGCTGTTTCTTCCATCCCTCATTTGAAGTTAAAATTCCCTACCGAACATGGGGTCGGAGAAATGCGTGGAGACCAGAGGGCCGCACGAATGATTATGCTGGAAGACCTAGAAAAAGACAAAGATGTAGAAATGACCGAGGCTGGAAAAAGAAGGAGAACCAAAAACGAAGCTGGAGTCAGCCACCAGCTGTTAAAGATTGAGTTAGAAAAGTTCGGAGCTGACCTGTCCAACCCGATCGCTGAACCGGGAGCCGAAACAGAGGAGGTCGAATTGTTTGTGGGCCAATCAGGAAAAATGATCCAAATAGGGAAGAACATGGAGCCCGAATTAAATGAGAAGGTTATAAAAATCATCAGACAATTCCACGACGTATTTGCCTGGGGGCCCGAAGAAATGCCCGGATTAGATCCCTCGATAGCCAAACACTGTCTCAACGTAAAGTCCGATGCGCAACCAGTGAAACAAAAGAAAAGAAATTCCACCGTGGAAAGGCAGAAGGTTATTCAGGCCGAAGTAGAAAAACTACTAGAAGCAAAGTTCATAGAGGAAATTGACTATCCCGACTGGTTGGCAAACGTCGTTGTGGTCAAAAAGTCAAATGGTAAGTGGAGAATGTGTGTAGATTACACAAATTTAAACAAAAACTGTCTGAAGGATCATTATCCCTTGCCGAACATCGACCAATAGAGCTGTTAACGAACCGAGCCGAGCCGAGCTTTGATCGAACCGAGCCGAGCTTAAATTTTTTTTTTTATGACGAACCGAGTCGAGCCGAGCTTTCTTATCGAACAAAATATGTATTCGAGCTCGAGCTCGTTAATGAACCGAGTCGTGATCGAGCTTTTATCGAACAAAACGAGCCGAGCCCTTAACGAGCCGAGCTCGTTAATAATAATAAAATATTATTTTTTTATATATATAATATATATAAAAAAATATAAAATATATATAATTTTTTCGAGCTTTAACGAGCCGAACCGATCCGAACAAAATCGAGCCGAGCTCGAGCCGCACATGCTAAAAGCTCGGCTCGAGCTCGTTAAGCTTAACGAACACTTTTTGTGTTCGAGCTCGAGCTCGAGTTCTTAACGAATCGAGTCGAACCGAGCCCTTAATGAGCCGAGCTCGAGCTTGCTCACGAACAGCTAGTTTCGTTAACAGCTCTATCGACCAACTAATAGATGCTACTTCGGGACATCAAATACTCAGTTTCTTGGATGCCTTCTCCGGATATCATCAAATAGCAATGAATGCCGAGGACATTCCTAAGACAGCATTCATCACCCCAAATGGAACGTATACCTACATCAAAATGCCCTTCGAATTGAAAAACGCAGGAGCAACTTTCTAAAAGATGATCAACAGGGTCTTCAAGAATCAGATTGGCCGAAACATGGAATGCTACGTGGACGACATGATAGTAAAATCCTTATCCAAAGATCATGCCGAAGACCTGAAAGATGTTTTGAGACACTAAGGAAAAACAACATGAGAATCAATCCAAACAAATGTACATTCGGAATGAGCAGTGGCAAGTTTCTGGGATATTTGGTCAGTGCCCGAGGAATTGAGGCAAATCCTGAAAAAATTAAGGCTGTAATTGACATAGAAGCGCCGAAAACAAATAGGGACATTCAAAAGCTAACCGGACGAATGGCAGCTCTGAGGAGGTTTATATCTAAGTCAGTCGAAAAAGCCCTACCCTTCTTCGAAGTGCTGCGAGGATCGAAGACTTTCGAATGGGGCCCGAAGTGTCAAAAGGCCTTCGACGAGGTAAAAGAATACCTAGTAAAAACTCCGCTCCTTATGAGACCTAGCACGAATGAAACTCTTCAGTTATATTTAGCCGTGAATGACCGAACACTTGGAGCAGTACTGGTCAAACAACATGAAGGAAACCAGCATCGAGTGTTTTATGTCTCTCACATACTGAAGAGGCAGAAACAAGGTACCCCAACGTAGAGAAATTTGCTTATGGGTCGTCATGGCCTCTAAAAAGCTACGACATTACTTCCAAGGCCGAACGGTGCAAGTTGTAACCGACTAACCGTTGAAGAAAATTATGCAAAGACCCGAAGCTTCAGGTAGAATGGTCGTTTGGTCGGTCGAATTAGAAGAATTCGGCCTAGAATTCGTCCCAAAAACAGCAATCAAGGCTCAAGCCCTAGCCGATTTTATAGTAGAATGCTCTTTCTCTGGTCCGAAGGATGTGGATCCCGACGAAAAATTAATTCGTTCGCCAGGAAAATGGAAACTTTTCGTTGATGGCTCAGTAGCCGGATCAAAATGTGGAGCTGGATTAATCCTAACTAGTCCAGAAGGCTTTGAGATATGCCAAGCGATCAGATTCACCTTCTCCTTGACCAACAATGAGGCCGAATATGAAGCGGTATTGGCAGGCATAGATTTGGCAAAAAGTTTGGAGGTAAAACACATAAGAGTCTTCAGTGACTAGATGCTGGTTGTCAAACAGTTTTCAGGAGAATATGGACTGAAAGACCCACGAACGAAGGCCTACGCTACAAAAGTACGAGAAAAATCCAAGTTATTTGAATCATTTGAGTTAAGCCAGGTAGCCAGAGAGAACAACAGTCGAGCCGATGCTCTATCAAGGTTAGCTTTGGCAGATACACAATGCCTTACGGGCCCAATTTATCTGACCGAAGCAAAGACACCTTCGATAGACAAAAAACAATGCCTGGAAATACACCAAGGAATAAATTGGATGACACCAATCAGAGCCTTTTTAAAGAAGGATACCCTCCCACTTGATAAAAAACAAGCCCAGAAAATTAAATATCGATCAACCAGCTACTCCCTTATCGAAGGAAGGTTATTTAGGAGATCAGCAACCCAGCCTTTACTTCGGTGTTTGGATCCCGAAGAACAAAAGATGGCTTTAGAAAGTGTTCACGAAGGCATTTGCGGAGAACACCTCGCCGGACGATCACTTGCCTTTAAAATATTAAGACAGGGATTCTATTGGCCAACAATAAGAGAAGATGCTTCGGATTACGCGAAGAAATGCAGACAATGTCCGTTGTTCAGCCATATTCCGAAGCAACCACCAGAAGAAATAACATCGGTGCTAAACCCTATTCCCTTCACCATGTGGGCCGTAGACATCGTGGGTATCCTACCAACCAGCACCAAACAGGCTAAATACTGCATTGTGGCCATCGACTACATGACTAAATGGGTAGAAGCTAGACCCCTCTCAGCCATCACTGAAGAAGCAACAAAAAAATTCATGTTGGAACAAATAATCCTAAGGTTCGGCATCCCGATGATATGCGTATTAGACAATGGGACACAATTTATTGGAAGCAAGTTCAAAAAATTCTTGTTTGAATTCGGGATTCAGAAGGGATCAAGAAACGACTGGGAGATTCTAAGGGGCTGTGGGCCGAAGAATTACCATATGTCTTATGGGCTTACCGAACAACTCCAAGGTCGTCAACTGGAGAAACCCCGTTTAAACTAGCCTTCGGTACAGATGCTCTGATGCCCACGGAAGTTGGTCTAGAATCATACCGGACACAAGTGTTTAATTTGGAAACAAACGAATTTGGGCTCTGAGTGAATGCTGACTTACTTGAAGAAGAAAGGGAAGCAGCACATCAAAAGAATTTAAGATATCAGCTTCAGGCAGCCCAATACTACGATTCGGGAATAAAGAAAAGATATTTCCATGTAGGAGACTTAGTCCTTCGGGAACTAGTTACCTCAATGCCGACCAAACAAGGCAAACTTATGCCAAACTGGGAAGGTCCCTACACAGTGGTAGAAATAATTCGTCCCGGCACATACAAACTAGCTCATTCGAATGGAAGCCTCATCAAAAACACATTGCATGCATCTCTTCTTCGCCGTTTCTACCAGTAAGATCTTTACATATTGTAGTACAATAAATTACAACGAATGAACCCATACCTGGGGATAATCGAATAAAACATGTGTTATTAATCCATGTTTTAGCATATAGTCGGTTCGACATAATTAAGTCCGGGTGGAAAATATTTTTCACCGACCGAATGAAAACTTAATTACTTACAAACCCCACCGGGAAAAAGCTAGTTTACGATCGAAAATGCTTAATTATCACTTAATCGGTAGGGACAGTTAGGCGTCCGAACGAACCCATGTTTGGATCCGACCGATAAATACATGCGTCCTTATAATATTTAAGCTACTATGAAATGACTAAGGTCGGGAGGAAACATTTTTTTTCAATGTCTGAAGAGGACCTTAATCACTCTCAAGTCCCTTAAATATTAAGGGGCCAACTAGGTTACAATCTAAAGGATAAATTATGCTAGGCCGAATGAAGCCAAAGATGCATAAATCATGCTAGGCCAAGGCCGAAGACGCATAACAATAAATCATGTCAGGCCGAAGCCGAAGAAGCATGTAAATACGACAAATTTGCCAAAGAAACATAAAGCTAAATTATGTTAAGGCAAAGAAATTTCACTAAGGCAATATGTGCTAGGCCGAGGCCGAAGACGCATAGCAATAAATCATGTCAGGCTGAAGCCGAAGAAGCATGTAAATACGACAAATTTTCCAAAGAAACATAAAGCTAAATTATGTTAAGGCAAAGAAATTTCACTAAGGCAATATATGCTAGGCCGAGGCCGAAGACGCATAGCAATAAATCATGTCAGGCCGAAGCCGAAGAAGCATGTAAATACGAAAAATTTGCCAAAGAAACATAAATCTAAATTATGTTAAGGCAAAGAAATTTCAGTAAGGCAGTATATGCTAGGCCGAGGCCGAAGATGCACAACAATAAATCATGTCAGGCCGAAGTCGAAGAAGCATGTAAATACGACAAATTTGCCAAAGAAACATAAAGCTAAATTATGTTAAGGCAAAGAAATTTCACTAAGGCAATATATGCTAAGGCCGAAGACGTACAACAGAAAATCATGTCAGGCAGAAGCCGAAAAAGCATGTATATACGACAAATTTGCCAAAAATACATAAAGTTAAATTATAGAGAAAAAATACGCTGAAGAAAATCGGGAAAGCATTAAAAAGAGTTATGAATGCCGAAGGCAAAGTTACAAAGGAATCAAAGTTATGCCCGAAGGCTTACATCATTTAATAAAAAGCTTCAGTCAGAAAGCTCAGACTCAGGGCCCGAACTAACTTCGAGGGGAAGATCAGGCTCTTCGGGGCGAAGAATTGGGTCTTCAAAGTAACCCAAAATCTGCTTGTAGTCCCAACCAAGCTGATGCACCCTAGTCACCGCCTCATCGAAGCCAGCCTCGTAGCTCCTATCTTCAGAACGAGTCAATTTCTTCTCAGCCTTCTTCAGAAGTCGACGACTCCGTTTACATTGCTCGGCTCTCCTTTCCGCAAGCCGCTTCAGAGTATCTTTCTCAGTCTCCTGAGCATCACGTTCAGTCTCCAAATTATTCACTCGAAGCTGGAGATCATCAACCTTTCTCTGAAGAGCATGTGACAGCCCCAAATCCGGGCCATCACGGACCAATTTCCGTTCAATATCAATATCTCTTGGGTCTTTTTTTTTATAACAATTAATAATTACGCAATTGACCCCGCAATAATACACACACACACCAGTCATATGCTCAGAGAACAACATTCACCATAATAAAAGTTTAGAGTTAAACAGTTATTACAAACCAGGATCACACTTAACTACATTGCTGGATAATACTTCGACATGAAGCATTTCAACAATTAAAAGTTTATTACATGCTTACACACTTAATTATACATAAGGCTACCAAGGCCCGTCTGCCTCTACGCTACCTCAGGAATCGGTGCCAACGTGATCTCAAAAGGTCTTCTTCCCCCTACCCTCTTGCGGGGTGTTCTGCGGAGTATCGGCATACCTAGCTGTAGTATAGATAAGTAGCAAGAGTGAGCTATAATAGCTCAGCAAGATAATATTGTAAACTAGAATTTAAAATGTGACCAGGTATACATATATATGCATATGTAAGCGGTAACCAATTATAAACTTTAAGGAAGAATAAAACTCTTATTTAATAATACATCATCCACTTACTATTATAAGAAAGACATCTAGGATAATATAGTATCAGTTTCTCTTCTTAAATAATATAACAATCAATATACTCTTTCAATGTAATATTTCAAGATAATATGAATACTTGAATAAATCTCTCACTATCATCATCTCATTTCCTTCTTATGCAACAATTATATAAATTAATATAAAATCAGTTTCTCTTCATCTATAACAATAATTCCATCGTTTCATATCATTTTCCCTTTCCAGTATACCAATCTGACTTTATCGTCGATTCTTTATTCAAAAATTTTGGGGGTTTTCACTGTTGCCGAATACGTGAGGCACGATGATCAGTCGTCCTCCGTACCCGTCCCTTTTTACTACCGGTAGAAGGAATGAAGGCCACCTGCTAACATCATCCCTGGAGGAATGCCACCTGCTAACATCCTCCCTTGGCATCTTCGTGCCGAATCATATAATGAATGCTAGACTATGTCGCACACAGCCCTGACACAGCCTCTTACGCAAGTTTGTTGCTAATCCCCCTTTTTATAAAATCCTTATTCCATTTATCAACACCATTTCACATTTCCATTCCCGTATATCATTTCCATTTCCATTTATTATTACTCATATCATTTCCATTCTCGCACATTATTTCTATAAAATATATATATAACATAACACTTTGATTATGATTCAGATATCTCTTTTCTATTCAAGAAATCAAATATGCTTTTATATTCATAAAATATTCCGTCTATTTAAGAGTAGTAAATAATAACCAAATAATATTCATCAAACCACTAATACTCAAAAAGAATATTTATAATATAGCATTATAAACCATATAACCCTAGATAACAACTGATACCATTCTCTTTCATATCTCTTTTACCCTAGAGCATATTCGCTCCATTCGTAATCCTTTCTATATTCATTTTTCAGAAATCATATCCATCTCTCTTTAATTTCCCAAAATCAGGGGAATATATTCTTTGCAATATAGCAACAAAAGCATCACATATACATATATATATTCCATGATGTCTTTATTATTCCGAAGATAAATAATTTTCAAAGTAAGGATAGAAGAATCTTGCCTCGATCTCGGTAAGTCGGAAGTATAGCTCGTGGCTCTCCCGAAGTTTCTATAAACACGAAAAGGATCATTATCAGAACATATTCCACTTAACCACCTACGCTCATATAATAACACTCTTATAATATCCCATTACTACCTCAAAAGGTCTTGAAGACTTAACCATTCTTATTCCCGATTAAAGTTTTTAACGATTTACATTATTCCCTTAACAACCACTCCCGACTGTAAAAATTCTAATAATTCATAAATTCCACAATTTGACACAAGGTCAGTTGGTAAGGGTTCTTTGATCACCCTATTATAACATCCCAAAGTTTCACAATTTTTAAAAATGTCTAAGTATGGTAGTTATAACCTCAAAGTTGACACAATTGCATTTTCTCGGTTTCTGAACCACTTTCACTAAAACTGACTTTTCTCCTAAACCGTTCATCAGATTTTAACGTACTTTATATCAAAATGATCTATGAACTAAGCTCTATCATTTCATGGTCAGTTGGTGTTCTAAACAGGAACCTACCGTACGCGTCTGTTGCTCCAAAACAGGGCATTTATTTGGTCTAACGAAAATCGGACATTATAACGGCTATAATTTCATTCTTTCTAAAATCCCCCTCCTCCAAATCCATCATTCAACATCCAAATCATCACCTACACCATGTGGTCATCCTTACCAACCATGGTTACAAGCCCAAACACTTTCATATTTAACTCAAACCACTTACAAACACATATATTATCAAGAATCATCACTTATCATAACCTTAATCACTAAACTTTCTATAATCCATCATATATTCAAAGTAATACTAGAGGGCCTTGTGATTTATACCTTCTTGAAGCTTTAACAACCCTTAACAAGCCTTGGGATATGCTTAATCAACCTTATACTAGCTTGGATCAACTAAAGAAACTATAAAAACAAAGTTAGTTTCTAAGGGTTACTATTCATCATCACTTTTGTAAAAATCATAACAAATCGAAAAATAAGAGTTTGGCTCTCAAATTTTTACCACATCTTGGCCTCTGTATCAGCTTTGATTTGAGCTATAGATCACCAAAAACAAAGCTTCCTAGCTATGGTTTTGAGCTCCATCTTTCCGCTGGACAGAAACTGGACAGATTGGGTTCTCCAACTTTGAGCATGGATTTGACTAGGCTATACTACTTTGTTGGCCATGAAATTTTGTACGAATCTTCCCCATAGAGTGAAGAAGTTATGGTTAAAATTTGGTGATTTTATCATGGATAGAAATGGAGATATGAATTTGTCTTTGTGCTTGGTTCTTGCTTGGCAGATTTTGGGAGAATGAGAGAAATGGTGTTTTTCTTGGTGGTGGTGGTGATGCTTTTGTTTTCTCTCTTGAATAATACATGTATCTATCTCTTTATTCATCCTCATCTTCTCTTGGTGTGTTGTCATCTCCTTATTGGTTCATTTAGATGGTCTTTATCCATCCATAATTGCAAGATAGTCCTTAGCTTAATGGTTATTGCATCCAAGTCCTTCCTTTCATTTTATTATTGCACCAAGGGGTTTCTACTCTTAAATATCTTCACATACACTCCTTGTCTTGTGGTTGGGCCAAGAATTGGGCTTTTACCAAGCTCTTAGGGCTTTTTGATTGGGCTTTATGCAAAGTTCTTTAGTCGTTTGACTCACCGATTGAATTCTGTGATCGTCCCAGTGGTTTATCTCTTTTTGTAAATCTCTTGGATATATAATACTCTCCCACATTATATCTTAATGTGTTAGGGTGGTTCTAAACCTCAAATAGATATTAAATCCAATATCCTTTGTATATTCTCTTTATCTCAGAAATTGCTCTCCCGGTTTCTCAACCGTTCTCTGACTCGCTCACTAACTCGTTTACATTCTCTTTACTCTAGGATTATATTCTAAATCCTCTTTCTCTCATAATATATCCTCCCTTGAACTTCTAATATTTAATATCCTTAACTCATGATTCATTTGCTTGATCGCTAATCTCGTTATAAAGTCTCAGTAGTTTTGGAATCATTTAACAATCCAATTTCCTCCAGCATTTCCTTAACTTAATAATTCCTTGGTTTAATCTAATTTTAATATTTCCTCAAGATATAAATCCTTTAATATTTCTATACTCCTTCATATCACATTCCATAGAGTCTCAATTGAAATAAAAAAAAATCCTTAAAATCCATACTCAGGAATTTCTGAAATCCATTATCATTTTGAGTCACTCATTTTCATAGTACAACATTAATATGGTTCCTGATTATTCATTTTCCATTTCAAATCTAGGTTACTTACATACCCTTTCCCTAAATCCTCAAAATGACTATTCATTTAGGCACTGTAGCATTGCAAAAGTTAGGGTTATTACAGAGCATCTGTCTCCTTCAGCTTCCTAGACATGATTTCGACTTTGTCCTTCATGGCCGCAGCCCAAGGAGCAGCCTAAAACAAACAAGGAAATAAACATGGAGTAAACAAACGGAAATACACGAATATATTACAAGGGGAAGTGAAAGGTACCATGGTCAAATGACCCAAAAGTTCGGCACATGCCGACACCGGATCAGCGGAATCATAGATTGGACGATCAGGAGGCAGAATCATGGCCCGAAGGAAGTCCTCAGACACCTGTTTTGCCTCTTCAGGAGCAGGTGCAGCAAATTTGTCAGTAGACAAAATCGACCAAGAAGGACGATATGAACGAACAATTTCCTCCTCGTTTCGAGACCTCTTGCTCGTATTGTCAATCGGCTCATTAGCCTGAGTAGTCGAAGATCCGTCGGGATGGCCCTGTTCGTTAATTACCTGCCGAGGGTTTGAAGTAGCCGGAGAGTCGGCAATCGACCGAAGCAACCTAGCCTCATCTTCAGCCTTCTTCTTAGCAGCCTTCTCGGCCTGCCTCCTCACCATATCTGCTTTGGAAGACACTGCAAAAAATTTATAAGTCAACGGAACACAATAAAGGAATTAGATTCGAACAAAGGAAAATTTATACGTTACCTTACCCCAACGCAAAGCCTCAAGGAACTCTTTACTTCGGCTCATAGAAAGAGGAATTTTATCGGGTTTCATCGGCCGACTTATTAATAAATAATCTGATTTATCTTCATCACTCATCTCCGGAGCGACGATGGAATTAGGCTCCACTTCCCTCCAAATTCTAAAATTGTCCAACCTCGGACCACTAATGTAAAACCAGTTACTATGCGTACCATGGTTACTGGAGTTTGTGGCAGCCCAATCGGCCCGACCAAACCTTCGGGCCACGGAATAAAATCCTGCGGACTTAGGGTTCTTCCTAAAGTCATAGTGGTGGAAGAAAAGGGACAACCGTGGTTCGACCTCGGCCATCGCACAACGGGTCTGAAAGGCATTTAAATGAATAAAACTGTTCGGATCCAGTTGCCCGAGCGCTATCTGAGTACGAAGCAAAAATTTTCTAATAATAGGAAGAAGAGGCAGCCTCAGACCGTAATAAAAATCACGTTCGGAGATACCTATCTTAAAATTCCAATTCGGACAAGGAGAAACAGGACTATGATAAATTAGATCATCCTCTTCGGCCTGATATGCTTCGAATTGTTCGGGGAAATCGTATTTGCTATGCATTAATAAAACCTCCTCTTCGGTCATTTCAGAAATTAGATTGGCCGCAGGAAATTTAAATTCATCGCCGAAATGAGCCATTGCAGAATACGAAGGAGTAGCGCCCGATCGATCCATCCCCTGCGTTCGGAAACAGAGAAGTTAACCATGTACTCGGAAAATAAGAAATAAAATTGGGGAAAAACCTATTCAGTCAGAAGTCGAGTACAGAGGGTTTGGATCGATCGACTAAAGCCTAAGGTACAAGACTAAAACATGAAAAGTAACGCCGACCGAAGGGTGTTCTTAGGTATGGAAGATACCGAAAGATGTTCTTATCCCCAAAATCCCAAAAACAAAATTGAAAACCCTAAGGAAAAGTCGTGAGGTAACGAAATCCTTTATATATCACTGGTTATTCATCAAAAACCATACCCAGAAACCTCCCATTTTACCAGAACCATTCTTACACATATATACACAAATACCCACAATACATACAATCCCAAAGAAAATCCAAACCATAAATTCATACTGTTTACAAACACCGCAAAAGAAAGAGGAAGACTTACTGATTGTCCAGAAAGAAATTAGTTCAAGTTCCTGTGGGTAATGCGTTTGAAGATGAACCACCACCGGGATCGGAAGACCGGAATTTACCGTAGTCGAGTTTCCAAATGTTGGTTTTGGAGAAAAACAAGTTTGCTTTGAGAGAATATAAGATGGTGAAGGTAAGAAAGTAAAAAATGAAAAGGTTTTGGGGTTTTTAAAGACACGACTCGTGTGGTAAAAGACGTTACATCTTCAATGGTTGAGATTTCAACACAAATCTCGAGATGGAACAGCTGTTATCATTAATGGACGCGCCTCCCCATAAGATGTCTTACCACTAATAGCTGGCGTCTTTATCCGAGAACATCCATTCAGAGAAGTATTCCGAATATGAGCTTTAAGCTTTGGTCTTCGGCCTGAGGATTCCTCCGATCGAAGCCCAGGGACATGTTGGAAGCCCATCGGCCCAATGGGTTTATATGAAAGCCCACTACTGTACACATCGAAACGGATCAATAGCATAGAGATGCTTCGGTGGCTTCGGTCCTATCATCTCCTGACACATCAGAATATGGGACATATCATTCTATCTTTTCCACCTCCAAGTGGACCATAATCATTCACTATAAAGAGAAGAAGCTGGTAAAGAGAAACGACACAACATTCATTATTACTACTCAAGTATTCTCTATCACAATCTCTTTACGTTACCCAAATTATATTATCAACCAGAAAACTTACTCTTACACCGGAGGTGAATCGAGGGCCTACACAGCATTCTTTTGTCTTGCAGGTTTAACCGAAGGATTCATTCGGACAAATCTGGTTCCAACAGGTTGTGTTGTTAGAGATGACAGGGGTGGGTTTGTGCGTGCCCGAAGTGCGAGGGCAAGAGGAGGGATGCCGCCAAGAGAGGCTGAGGTATGGAGTTTCAGAGCGACTCTGTTATGGATGAAGGAATGGAGGACTCAAAAATGTATTTTTGAGCTGGACGCAAAGACAGTAGTAGATGCAGTGCATGGAATTAGAGGAAACTCAAATTTTCACACTATAATTGAAGAGGGTGAGGACATTTTAAAACACTTTCAGGTGTTAGTTGTTTTCGAGAGTAGATCTGCGAATCGAGTGGCTCATGCTTTAGCACAGGCCGCTTATTCCATGACATGTCCAATGGAGTGGGTTGATACCGCTCCTGATTTCCTTCTTTGTAATCTTATGTTTGATGAATATTAATGCAAGTTCAATGTTTCAGAAAAAAAAAATCAGAATGTACATGACATGATAATATTCACATAATCAAATAATTAAAAGCTACAAAATGCAAATAAATCGTACTTTTCCACTTTCCACTTAATTAAAATTTAAAAGTTTCTATTAAAAAAATACCATACCTTTAGTTTTTATTTTTGAATTTTTACCAAAAATAATACTTTTTCTAAGTTATTTTACGATTTCACCATCTTCTCAAAATATTTTGAAAAATACATTTTTCAAAAAAAACATTTTAGAAAAATATTATTTTATTTGTAAAAATACGGTTTACAACCAAATATATAATACATTTGGCACATACAATTGTATATATGATTGCAAACATTTATATTTGGTAGATTTGGTCGCAATTCGTACTTTTACAAACAAGTTTCATAAAATATTTTTTTTCAAAATATTTTTATAAAAAAAATTCTGAACTTGGATATTTATGAAAAAAAGTACTTTATTTTTATAATCACGTGGGGGTATAATTTGTAGTTTGGTTAACCCACTATTTTTGGTTATCTCCTCTCAATTTTGGTTATTCCTCATCCACAACCATTAGATCTTCAACTTAAATAGTTCATGACCGTTAGATACAACAATACTAAAAGTTGTTATATACAGAGGTCTAAGGTTCGATTCCCGCCAACAACATATTAATTTATATTTAATACTAAAAATTACTATATACAAAGATGTAAGGTTCGAATTCTTCCAATAAAATATTAAAATTAATATTTATAATATTATATTATACTATAAACAAATTAAAAAAAATAAAAGTAATCTGGTATTCATTAAAAGTAGAGAAATTATTCAAAATATAATTAAAAAAATCATTTATAACTGTTTTTTTAAAACGCATTTATAACTTTGTTATTTAAAGTTTTCAAAAAAAGTTACAATCACTATTTATTTATTTTATCATTGCTCGTCATTGATTCATTTCTGTAACAAAAGACTACAAAACTACTTATTTCTATCGATTTAAAAATAAATAAATTAATTTATTACGAAATCTTAATCTACGACTAGTGACTACGAGATAAATAAATTATTTATCAACTAACTGTGGCTTAATATTACACAAAAAACTCTCTTAAAATCTCTCGCTCTCAAATCTCTCTCTCTCTCTCTCTCTCTCTCTCGGAAAATAGAGATTGAAAAGTGTATCAATGGCTGCTCTACAATACTTGGATTCTCTACGAAACTCACACCCCGAGCTCTCCGATTGGTCGAATACTCTCTCAGATCTGTATCAGCGTAAGCTATGGCATCAACTCACTCTCTCTCTCGAACAGTTCATTGCTCACGCCGTCTTTCAGGTCCGTACTTGATTTTATATATCTCTATAGTATCGTTTTATGTGTATGTATTGTTTTCAGTTTGTTTTGTTGATTTTGATTTGGTCGAATTGTGTGTTTTGAGTGGAATTAGGGTTTATGGATGTGGTTTGGTTAGGTTAGGGTTTGTTGTGATTTGGTACTTTACGTAATTCGATGTTTGCTTCTTTAGGAAAAATTGAAAGTAATTAGTGTTGGTGTAGGAGTTTGGATTGTTGATGTGTGGACATATATTCTGTTAGTGGCACGTCATCTGGTGTTATGTACAATAAGTAATTTGATGTTTCCTTCTTTCACAAAAATGAAATTGAAGTAGTGTAGGTGTGCGACTTTGGATTAATGATGTGTGGATAGAACTTGTTTGTGACCGTAGTCTGGTGTTCTCGTTGGATAAGTAGTTGTTTGAATGCCGTGTGTGATTAGGCATTTAAGCGTTTTTTCGAGGCATTGTTTATGTATGAGTATGACATAGTCTTGTGTTGGCTATCTATGGGATTAAACTTTTGTAATATGATGAGTCTCGATATTAATAAACTTACAAGCAGATCGATATTTTTTTTAGAGATAGTTTGATGTTTTCTGTTGATTTGCCGATTTGGTGTGTAATAGTATGAGGCTTTTTTCCGGGATTTAATCTATTTTGTAGTATTGTGTCTGCTATATATGTGATTTAATTCTCATAATATAGTGAGTCTCTTGTTAAGAAATTTAAGTATCACAATTTATATGAGTACAACTTGCTGTTTCATTGTATCATCAGATGTGAAATGGAATATTGTGCTTGATTGGCGTGCGTAATAGAAGAGCTCCTACTTATGTTTTCCTTCAACATACATGGAAATTTGATGCATTCTTATTGCTTGGTTCTAATTTGAATTTCAGGCTGGTGATGCTCTGATTCAGCTATACCATAATTTCATCACTGATTTCGAGACTAAAATCAATCTTCTCAAGCTTGCCCATTTTGCGGTAGTAGTCTCTAGGCAGTATACTGAGAAAGACGCTGCCATTAGCTATCTTGATGGGGTGATTGAGAAGCTTCGGGCTACCAAAGAATTCCGAATTGAGGAACCTATCCTTTATATCAGGATGCAGATTGCTATGTTCAATCTTGAGAAAGGAGACCAGAAGGAATGCAAAAATCTAATTGATGATGGCAAAAGTACACTAGACAGCATGACTGACATTGATCCATCTGTGCATGCTAGTTTTTATTGGATTTCATCACAGTACCACAAATCTCGTCAAGAATTTGCTGAGTTCTACAAAAGTGCTCTTCTATACCTGGCATACACCTCTGTAGAATCTCTATCGGAATCATTCAAGCTGGTATGCAGTTAGTGTTAATGGTTCTTCAGTTTTAGATCAGGATAAGTTCATGTTGTAATATATTTAACTGATGCCAATCTCATCTTTGGTTTGGTTCCACTGTTGTTTTGAAAATTTAAACTATTTTTTGGTAGATCAAATTATTTTTTTTGTGAAATATAGAATATGGTGCATGTATTTTTATCAGAAAAAATGGGGCATGTACTGCAATCAGGACTCATAAATTTTACATCTTTACTAAATTAATACATGGAATTGGTGTGTGATATGTCTTTTTGCATGCACTAGTAGCTAAATTGGGTGTGTTGTAAGTATTGACTTAACACTAATCAGTTTAAACTGCTTGATATATGTGTTTGAGCTGATATTATCCGTATAGTTAGCAAGGAAAAAAACGATGCAAGCATGAAATCTGAAGATTTTTTGGACAGGTTTTATGTATTTACGAGCATAATGATAGATAATTTTAGTGTATTTCTGTATTTCACTTTACATATTTTTTAATATTGGGATGAAGATCTTTCTATGGATCTGTATAAAGCAATAAATATTTGTTACCTTTATTGTCTCAGGATTTGGCTTTCGATTTGTCTCTATCGGCATTGCTGGGAGAAAACATTTACAATTTTGGTGAATTGCTTGCCCATCCAATTGTAAGTATAAATAACCGTGTCAAATTAATTTACTTTCAAGTTTGTTGTACATTTGTACTCGAAGATTTGAATTTTAGTATTACTAGGATTCATTTAAATATGTTTTCAGGAAATGCTAGTGCCACAAATCTTTTATAATATATAATGGATTACTTCTCTTATTCTATATCATTTTTTCTTCATTGCTTCGTTGGGGGATTGACTTGCTAACACGTGGCAAATAACAGCAGTATAGATGCTGAATATCCTTGCGTCAGTGTATGTAGATATTCATTTTGATATGCATACACGTGACGTGAGTATTTATAGGCAATTAGTGAATAGAGTAATCGTTGCTTGTTATATGCTGTCTATTTGATTCATTTTTCTATTTGCGTATTTGTTGTGTGGATTGGTTAAATTATGGTGTAAAATGGCATATTTGTTTTTAGTCTTAAATGACTCTTTTTTATTAATTTTGAAATTCCTGCTCTTGCAAAATAATCAGGAAACTATATCCAAAATTGTGATGGAGTACCAAAATCTTGGATTATGGCTGTGTTATGCTATTTGATGAACTCCAGTTTTCTGTATGCTAGTTAGCTTAATGATTATATTCCTTTGTTGCTAAAGTTTTTATATGATATTATATAAAAACATTTCACTAGAGTTTGAATAGTACGAAGACTATTTGCCGAATTCTTGTATTTGTATTTATTTGTCTTTTGCACAATCTGTTGGGTTGTCTCATCTTTTTGAATTGGTACAGCTAAAGAGTCTCCTCGGGACCAAGGTAGAGTGGCTCTATTACATTCTTGAAGCATTCAATTCTGGTGATTTAGTCCGTTATCAAGAATTGTGCCGTGTTCATAATGCTGCTCTTAGTGCACAACCTGCATTAGTGGAGGATGAGAAAAAGCTTCTGGAAAAGATCAATATTCTTTGCCTGATGGAAATCATCTTCAGGTTTTTAGGCATTTTCCTAGGTTTTTATTAATCATGGCCACCCATTACGTTATTAACTAAATGTGCTCCTTTTCAGTCGACCATCAGAGGATAGAACCATTCCATTAAGTGTCATTGCGGAGCGCACAAAACTGAAGATAGAGGATGTGGAGTACCTTCTTATGAAAAGCCTATCAGTAAGTGCTGCATTGTAACTTATGCATCTACCAGCTAGTTAATACATCTAATTTGATTTTTTTTTTTTTGGTGTAAAGGGAGACATGTACCATATATTATTTTATACCTTTTGGTTGATTAAATTTTACACATGAGATGCAATTAACTTTTGTAGTTTTTGAAGCAAGGCAATATACTTTTGAAAAAATTAATAAAAATTATACATAGTCTAATCCATGTGTTGCTTTCAATCTCTTTCAGTGTCATCACAGTAATCATCAGAACTTTTTTTACTTAGCTCTAGAAAATATGGAAAGTTCGGGGAGTAGCAATTTTTTTTTGTTAAAAGGGTTTAAAAGGAAGAATGCTTTCTAAATAGGGAAGTCGATTTTTTTTATTTTTTTGAACCATTTGAAAAGGGAATTTAGTTTGTTTTTGTGGACAGACAAAGTGAGCCCAGGGGGTTATTATTCTCAGCGTTGATGATGTGTTCCTTCTTAGACATGGTATTGCCAAATAAAAGAGCTGTAGAGAATCCCGTCTTTAAGTTAGCAATTTTGAATGGCCCTTGTTTACAAATATGGAATTATATTAATTGATATTGAGTTGACTTACCCTAGTACAGATTGGATGCTAGTAAAATGTTAAGATTTTCTTTAATTTCAGTGATAAATGCATTTATATATAGTTTTAGCCCCGAGTACTGGACCTAGAACTGCCTGTAAACTATTAGTGCTTCTCCCTGCTATACCCTGATCAATCCACCATGCCAGCGTTCTTCTGCTTTCAGTTTTCAGTTTCTCTTTGCTTAGTACATGTAATTTTTCTTTTAGACCATTATAATGTGTAATTGTGTATTATTTCTCTTTGTTTCTTGAGCTAAGAAACTTCAAACTGCTGCAGGTTCATCTGATCGAGGGAATAATTGATCAGGTCGAAGGGACTGTGCATGTTTCATGGGTGCAACCCCGAGTTTTAGGGATTTCACAGATCAAATCTTTGCGAGATAGGTTGGATAACTGGGTGGGTAAAGTACACACTGCTTTATTGTCAGTTGAAGCTGAAACTCCTGATCTGGTTGCATCATAAATTTTTATGGTGTTAGTTTCCCGTTTCTTGTAACAAATCGGTAATCTTAAAAAGGAGCCTCTTACTTGCCTCGAGGGAGAGAAATGTAGCAATTAATTGTGGCCGAGAATAGACTTCTGTGCATCTTTGTCATTTCTATCTCTATTTTGTTGAAGGCTGTGCCATTTCCGGTACTTTGTGCTTTATCAATTTCTGATTAGCGGGCACTGCTTACTAGACTAAGGGGTTACTTTGGTCGATGTCCTTTAAAAACAGTAATTCAAATCTTGTAGTGGATTCATTTTAGTATTAAAATTTATCATTTGTGGTCAATTTTTCTGTTTGCTACCTAAAGTTACCAAATTTGTCATGTACACTTGTTGCTGAATCCAAGTGTTCTCTGTTGCAAAGGAACTTTGGTGCACTTAGTTGGAGTCATTGACTTTCTCCTGTTTGACTTTATAAGGTTATGTTCAAGGGATGGAATTTGTACGACGTTTCCAAAGATTGAAGTAAAAAAACTAAGTTATGAAAAGGAAAGAAAATTATGCTGAGAATGATGAAATTTGTGGAAATGATGAATATATATATATATATATATATATATATATATATATATATATATATATATATATATATATATATATATATATATGGGAGCCCTTCCACAATCACGGGTGACTACAAAATCGGAACCACCAAGAGCAATGTTACATTGCGCCTGGCGCAATGTTACATTGCACCTGGTGCAATATCTTTAAATGATCAAATTTTGTCGAATAAATTAAAATATTAAATAAAAATATAAAAAATACCAAATTCTGAACTAAAATTCATACAGAATCAGATGGACTTGCTCACTATTTGTGTGTTGAATGTTATCCTACTTTCACTAATTTTTCATTTTTTGATTTTTCCCCCCATTTTAACTAGATTGTCAAATAAATTTATAATTTAAATAAAAATAGGAAAAAGCCAAATTTTGAACTTAAAATTCATAAACAACCAAGTGGTCATACTCACTATTTTTGTGATGAATGTTACCCTACTTTCACTAATTTTTCATATTTTTTATTTTCCCCCCATTTTTTACTAGTTTGTGAAATAAATTAAAAAATTAAATAAAAATAGAAAAAAGACCGAATTTTAAACTAAAATTCATACACAACCAATGGTCATCCTCACCATTTTTGTGATGAATGTTATTCTACTTTCAATAATTTTCCTTTTTTTTCTCAATTTTTATAGTATGTCAAATAAATTAAAAAAAATAAATAAATATAGGAAAAAGGTAAATTGCAAAAAAAAAATTATAATAGATTTATTATTACAATCATTAATATTATCAATAATTTCTTATTTTTATTATTAATTTGATTTTTTTGAATGATTAATAATACAAAGTAAGGAAAAATTACAAAAACAAAAGAATAAACAAAACAATAACATTGAAAAGACAGATAAGCCCTTAATGGCTACCGCAATAAAACATTGCGCCTTTCGCAATGAATCATTGCTCCTACGGGAAATATTTACTTACCCCTCCCCCGCATTGTTTCTTCTTGACAGTCAATTCACACACCCAAACACACACATCAGGCGATTTTTGGCGGTTTCAGGCGATTTCAATCGTCATCATCATCTTCTAATAGGTATAATCTAATCTCTACATGAAATTTTCGATTATGTTGCATAATTTGCTTGAATTACTGTTGCAATTAGATTGCAATTAAGGTTTTTATCCCCAATTTACAAAGATATAACAATTAGGGTTATCTGATATATGTGTTTGTGTATGTATACATTCGATAATCTGTAAAATTCTGATGGGTTTGAGTTAATCATTGTTGGGATGGTTTTTCTTGCTTGCTTGTGGTTAGTGGTTACATGTTGATCGGAAATTTGTTTTTGTATTTTTCATTGATTTATGGTTTTTAGTTTTTGTGTTCTAGAAAAAATTCCATGGATCATATTTGGAAAATGTTGTTTGCCAAGAACGAGCCATACCGCTTTCCTCTCCCAAAATTTCAGTTCCAGTTGCTGCAACTGAAATAACCTTATCAGAAATTTGTTGGTCGTTTCGTTTGGGGACCATGATATATGCTGATTTCTCTTTGTCACTAGAGCTTTTTGCAGTATCCCTTATAATATACTGCAAACATAAATAGTTAATAAGTAGAATGCATCACCAATAATTCAACACTTCTCTCAAGCAGACCTAGACATTTAAATTACCAGCTACTGGAAGCAATATAAAAAGACCTTCAGATTTCATAGAACTTGCTTGCTAATAGGTTGCACGGTCCATCCAGAAACATGCATATGCTATCATTTTAATATGTAATAATCTGTCATGTTCTTGACCTCTGCTAGAGAAATTTTAAGTCGAACCTTTAATGACAGTTCTCCATTGCAAGAAATACAAGCTTGTAATTATGATTTTCCGAAGTTCTACCAAACATTTTTGTATCTGAATGATTGCCACACTTCCCAATTTGTCAAGTGATTATTGTTCTTTTCTGATTTTGACTCATTGTGGAGTGTCAAGGGGCATCACTGAATAAACATGCAGGTTTCAGGTCACTATACATGTCATGAGTAAACATAATCTTAAACGAATGACTGAAACAAGTAATGGATTATGATTAGCTCAAAATTTTACTTTGTTGATTATTTGAGTAGAGGGTCATTGGTTTTTTCTTATTGCAGTCGTTCTCTTTCCCTGTGGCACAAATCATGGGGTTTTCCATAATGCTGTTTGTGATATTAATTGTTGGGATGAATGCTTTTTTTTTTCTAAGTGTTGGGATGAATGCTTTAGTGGTTTTTCTTTTAGTTATTAGTTTAGTAACCATGCTACTAATCCTTGTTGATTAATGCTTTAGCTAGTGGTTTTTGTTTAAATTATCCATGTTTTTAACCATGTTTATGAGATGTGTCTAAATTTTTGATTTTGCACATTGCAGATACTATGGATATGGAGTGCGGGCCTCTCGATAGATCGCTCTTGACCATGCAGGATGAACATATTAGTAGTGTGATATGGCAGGGGGGCAGCGGGATAAGATAGATGTTTGACAGTTGACTACTATGCATTGGCAGTGGGAGTTCTCAGACCGTCAGAGGGATTTGCTAGAGTTATGGGGTTTCAGGGCATTTGCATAACCTCAGTCGATTCCTCAGAACGACATTAGATTGAACACGACCTTGATAGAGAGGTGGAGGCCAGAGACGAACACCTTTCATTTCCCATTTGGTAAGCTGACCATCACATTAGAGGATGTTTACATGATCTTGGGCCTGCCTGTTTATGGTCGTCCTGTGACTCATTCGGAGCTTAAGAATCCAAAACCATATTGGATGAAGAAGTGGAAGGATTTGAGACTATACAAGAAGAAGGATCGTAAAGAAATCTATGATAATGGGGTGATTCTTCACAAATTGAGGGACAGATATAAGAAGATACCCAAGATGAAGCGTCCAGATTACAGGGAGCAGGATGATATAGTTTACACCCGGGCTTATCTTCTGTACATCATTGGGGGTGTGTTGTTTCCTTCAGCGAAACGAGACGTAGTTCATCCTCGATATCTACAGCTTATCCAAGATACTGATCAGATTGTTGGCTATGCATGGGGAGCCGCAGTATTGGCTCATCTGTTCAGGAGTTTGACCAAGGCTGCGCATAAGAGTGCCATTGGTTTTAACGGATGCAGCATGCTTCTTATATATTGGGCATGGGAGAGGTTGTTACTTGGTGCTCCGCAGATTGCACCTCATCAGGATTTTACACATCTGAGGGCATTGGCATGGATTGAGGCGCGGAAGAGGGTTAACCCCCACCACCATACAGGTATGTACAGGGGTGACTTTGATAGCTTTGAGATTTGTTGGCTGACATGGCGGCCTTATGAGAGGTTTTATGATCGCATTCATGTGGATGTTGAGGTACTAATCCTTAACGCTTTCTTTAATTTGAGTCACTTGTGAAGAATTATATGTAGATATGATTGGTTTATTGACATGATCTTACAACCGGTACAGGTTGAGACTACAGCTGCTCCTTCTCCTTCACAGCCGGCCCCAGCATCTATCCCGCCTGATGTCGATGTTGAGGTACTAATCCTTAACGCTTCCTTTAATTTGAGTCACTTGTGAAGAATTATATGTATATATGATTTGTTTATTGACATGATCTTACAACCGATACAGGTTAAGACTACAGGTGCTCCTCCTTCACAGCTTACCCCTATATCACACCGTCCCATCCCTCCTGGTGTCAATCTTGAGGTAATAATATTTGTTATTAACATTACTTCTAATTAGCGTCTTAGGGTTCTTTGTAGTTTCAATATATATGATGTTTGTATCCCTATTGATGGTAGATTGGCAGCACTACTCCTGGTTCTTCTGAGTTCACCTCACTATCATGTTCACGTGCCTTTATGGATTTTGGCACTATCAGTGGCTCTCTTTCTGATGAGTTAAAGTTTATATTGGATGTACGTATCTTGGATCTTATTTGAATCTTATCTTTGTTTTTGTTTTATATTTTCTCCTTTCTATGATGAAGCATATCTGATTGGGGCTCTTGACATGTATTTGTAGGTGGACACAGATACAGATAAATTCAAGGATTCAATGAGGCGGGGAGGTCCAGACCGGAGTGGTGATCTTACGAGACCACTGAAAAGTCGAAAAGTTAACTTCTTGCTTAAGCATTGGTGGGGTAAGCCTGAGGATTTTAAATGGTATGATCATCGTGGGCGTGGGTTTAATCATACTCATTCTCATAAGAATGTCCAGTGCCTACAACCTGAGCGTGATTTGAGTTGCGCTATAATAGACGCCTATTCTGATTTGTTGAAGATTAGGGAGAAAAAGGCGCATAATGGGGGCGTGTTTCTCCCTCCGTGCAAGAAGTTCTTCATTTTCTATAGCTTTTTCATACTCTTGCCAAAAATCATTGCACAAATTTGAAGGTAAATCATCCATTCTCTAGTACAACACTTTATGCTATAATTATGAAATAGAGTCCTATGTTCTATTCTTTATATGTCTCCTTATAGATAGATAATCCTCAAAATTACACTTTAACTCGAAATTACTATATATGCTATAATTCTGAAAATTTCTTTTGCAGGTGCATCCAGAAATGGATAAAACCGAGGCTGCAATGAAGGAGCATCAAGCTTTCTATAATATTTATAGGAAACAACACATCGGGGATCCATTAGAAGATTGTGATTTTGCTTTCCTTCCCGCGTGCGTAGGATGTCATTGGATTTTGTTTATTGTGGACCTCCGGAATATGCATGTCATGATAGTTGATCCTCTCCGGGAGGAGAAGCATATGAAATTTATGTGATGGTACATTATTTTTTTAGAGTTATCTTATTAATCGATTTATTCATATCCGAATATCTTGTTATTAATAATGATCTTTTGTAGGAACGATTCTTCCCGTGCATGCTTCATCATTTGGACAAGAGCAAATGTTAGTCACAGAGGCATGCCTGAATACATCTAATAACAAGCCTAAGTATGTGTAATGCTATGCATTACCTACATGACCTCTTAACTGAGGGAACCTCTAGTTGTAGAGTTTCTACTTGTTTGTACTATGTAATAGGCATCAAATTCTATCTGTGTAACTGTACCTACTAAGTCAAGAATAAAGCTTGAAAGAAGTTCTAAGGTTCATGCCTCAAGCAAGGAAATGAAGACTGTCAAATAATCACAGTTGGGATTTGAAGAATTGAAGAAATGAAGAAATTGCCTAAGTACTAATTCGAGAAGTACATTTGTCTATTCGAGAAGTCTAGCATTCGAGAAGTCTGGAGTTCGATATCTCAGAAGACACTATTCGATATCTCTCAATATGCTATTCGATATCTCAGGGATTCGATATGTCAAAATGCTCTATTCGATATCTCAGGGATTCGATATGTCAAAATGCTCTATTCGATATCTCAGGGATTCGATATGTCAAAATGCTCTATTCGATATCTCAGGGACTCGATATGTCAAAATGCTCTATTCGATATCTCAGGGATTCGATATGTCAAAATGCTCTATTCGATATCTCATGGAGTCCCAGAGAAAAGAGCTATTCGAGAAGTGATTCGATATGTCAAGATAACACTATTCGAGAACTCAGAGTTATCGATCAAGTCAACTCCAGTTCTCGAATCACTCACTTAGTCACTTCTCGAATACATTCTTGAGGACAAAATACTGAAGAATTGTACAAGTCAGAAACCTGCAACAAGCCAGGATACTTTATTTGACTCTGTCCTATAAAGCATGCTGGAAAGCCTACAAAGAAGCTTGGAGAGATAAGACAAGGGACAAGGAGCTGAAGAAGTGGATCTAAACAGGCTTTTCAAAGTCAAATCTGTAGCCGTTTGGACTCTTACTAAAATGAGATAGACAGACTGGAAAGTGCTTTTGTTTTACCTACCTCATTTGTAGTAAGTGGGTGTATCCATGTCTATAAGGATACAGCCTCACTTCCTTAGCTGTTAAGGTTTTGAAGTTTCTCAAAAATATCCAGAAAATATCTCTCTGAGAAAAACGAAGCTGAGAATACTATCATTTGTATTCACAGATTGTAGCAAAATCTTTATCTAATAAAATATTAGATTAAAGTGATATTGTGTTGTGTTTGTCTTTAATTATTCGCATCTTCATATCTCACACACTCATCACTTATCTTGTTACAAAGATTCAAGAACGAAGAAAAATTCAAGAATCCATTCACCCCCCATCTGTATTCTTTTACTGTATTCAATACTCAACAAGTGGTATCAGAGCAGGCTGTTTAATCTAAACAGAAAACGATCATGAGTTCGAATACACCAAAGACTACAGGTACGGTAAAGGTCCCTAAGTTCGACAAAGAGAATTACAACCTCTGGAAAATAAAAATGCTGTTGTTCATCAAAGCTGCCAATCCTCTCTACCCTGACATTCTCAAGAATGGTCCATTCATACCACAACAAGAAGTTGCTGAATCCACAGTGGGCGCAGTAGTCATTCCTAGATCATACGTTCCAAAAGAGCCATCCAAATGGACGGACTCAGAGAAGGAAAAGATTGCCCTAGACAGCCACCTCATGTTGTTAATCATAGACTCCTTGGATATGTCGATGTTTGCCAACGTAGCATCATGCAGATCAGCCAAGGACATGTGGAATCACATCGAGGTGTTATGTGAAGGGACAGAGGAGGTAAGAGAAAATAAGAAACAGATACTGGTCACACAGTATGAGGCGTTCATGGCACAGCCCAAGGAAAGTATCACTGATATGTTTGAAAGATTTCACAAGCTGGTGACTGAGCTCCAAATGAATGGGAAGGTTTACAGCACTAAGGAATTAAATATGAAGTTTCTACTATCGTCACCAAACCATCTAGAGCAAAGGGTCATATCCCTAAGAGAAAGAGATTTGAACAAAGTCACGTATGATGTGCTCTATGGGGTTTTAAAGACACACGAGCTTGAGTTGCTTCAAAAGAGGGCTATCCAAGCTAACCAAGGCAGAATGATAAACACATCCTGTGCCTTGATTGTCAACAAATCTATTCAAGACCTGGAAGCATCTGCAAGTCAGCTGAGAATAGAAGAGATAGTAGATGATGAAGAAACTGAGGAAGTAGTGACTGAACCTGCTGATGACAAGGAAGAAGATGAGTTCTACACTCTTGAAGAGCTGGATGGCATGGAAAATACATCATATGCTTTTATGGCTAGAAAATTCCCAAACATCAGATTCAAGAGGAATCAGCCCTTCAAGCCTAGACCTCAAAATCATTCATTCAACAAGAGCAAGGCACCTATGAAAACAAACAAGAACAGATTCAAAACCAGCTATGTGGATAGGTCATCTGTAAGATGTTACAGATGCAATGACCTAGGGCATTTTGCCAGTGAATGCAAGAAGCCTAAAAAGAAGGATAAGGAGTTTCTTGAGCTTGAAGCTAAGTATGAGGCCCTTCTAAAGAAGCAGACACCAGGTAAGGCTTACATAGCTGAAGGGAAGTGTTGGGATGATTCTGACAGTGATGGGGAAGAACAAGAATTCTGCAACTATGCCTTGATGGCCAATTCCAAGGAAGAACCATCTGCATCAGACTCACAGGTACCATCTCTCACTACCATAGACATGTCTGTTTCTGAATATAAATCTTTGGTTGAACAACTATCCGTTGAGATGTTTAACATTCATACTAGTATGACTGCTGCTAATGAAGAGATTGCTAAACTGTCTACTAGGAATGAACTGTTAAATAAGAGAAATGAGGAACTAGAGCTAACTACTGTGCAAATAGAAAATCTTAAACAAGAGATTGAGTATCTAAAGAACAAAGTTCTATGTGCTAGTCAAGTTGAGAAAGCTCTTAGGGATGAATTAGCTGAAAATGAATTTAAGTTGAAAACATTTAAGAATTCCTCTAGTCTATTGCAGTCTTATCATGAGAAAAATCTAGCTAGACCTAAGGCTGCCATTGGACTTGATTATGACACTCTTAAACAGAGGAAAGGCTATGCAGTCATTGAAGATGACATTGTTGTTCAAGAGGAGGTGCCTCAGGTTTTGAAAAAGACTGAGAATCCAATATTTAAAACACCAACACTTGAGATTGATGAGGATGCCTTACTCATCAAGCAAATGTTGGAGGATGAAGATGAGGCACAATCAAATGAACAACAAGCATCCTCTGAGAGTAAGAATGTCAAAACCAAAGCCAAGGAGCCAGTAGGAGGTAGACCTAGACTTGAGAAATCTGTAAATTTTGTTTCAGCTGGAAATTATGAGGCTAAGAAGAAAGTGACTAATAAGAGACCAAACAGGAATGGCAAATTAGGGATTAACAAAGATAACAACTATGCTTATGTGCCAAATGCCCCTAGGAAAGTTTGTCAAAACTGTTTTAGCTCTAATCATTTGACTCATGCTTGCAAGAAACCATCTGGTAGTGTTGCTAAACCATTCTATGATTGCTCTGTGCCTTTAAGACATAGAGACTCTCCTTTCTGTGATAAACTTGATTGTATGCCATGTAACATGAATGTGATAACTAGTTGTTTTAATTTGAGAAGACAATTCATGGAGGGCTGTATCAATCATAATGTTCACACACACTACACAAGGACAAAGTCTTCAAGTCCTCCTAAAGTTAGGAAGGTACCTCTGTCACCTAAGTCTAAGAACCCTGATTCTAAGACTCCCAACAGTGACAAGAAGACCAACATCAAGAAAACTGATAAGCATGCTGATTTTGATAAAACTGTCACTAAGTCACATGGACCCAAACTCGTTTGGGTACCAAAGGAGAAGTAATACTTTTGTGTTTGCAGGGCAAAGAAAGTAAAAAGAAGGTCATGTGGATTTTGGACAGTGGATGCTCAAATCATATGACTGGTGATATGGCCCTGCTATCACAGTATGAGGAAAAGGCTGGCCCAATGGTTGCTTTTGGAGATGACAGCATTGGCAACACACTGGGATATGGCAAGTTGGAAATTGGAAATGTCATCATTGAGAATGTAGCACTGGTCAAGGGGCTCAAGCATAATCTACTGAGTGTTGGTCAATTCACTGACAGAGGCTTCAAAGTGAACTTTGACAAAGATGAATGTTTGATCACCCACAAGAAGACTGGTGATTTTGCTCTGTCTGGAGTAAGGAAGGGAAGCCTGTTTGTAGCCAATATGGACTCTGCAAGCAAGGACACAATTTGTTGCTTCTACTCAAAAGCATCAAATGAAGACAGTTGGCTGTGGCACAAGAAGCTATCACACCTGAACTTCAAAGCCATTAATTCCCTAGTCAAAAGGGAGTTAGTGAGAGGCATGCCCACACTTGAATTCTGTCAAGAAGGAGTGTGTGAGGCGTGTCAAAAGGGAAAAATGAAAAGATCAAGCCACAAGTCAAAAACAGTGACATCTATAACCAAGCCCCTGCAACTGATTCATATGGATTTGTTTGGGCCTGTCAATATTATGTCACTAGGAAGGAAGAAGTATGCTCTAGTGATGGTTGATGATTTTACAAGGTATACATGGGTAGAATTTCTGGCATCAAAGGATGAGGCTCCACAAGTAATCATTGAGCACATAAATAAAGTTGACAAAGAAGCAAAGGCCATAAATGCAAGTGTGATTGCATTAAGAAGTGATAATGGGACAGAATTCAGAAATGCCATGCTTGGAGCATTCTGCAAAGAAAATGGTATTTCTCAACAATTCTCAGCTCCAAGGACCCCACAACAAAATGGAGTTGTTGAGAGAAAGAATAGGACTCTGATAGAGGCTGCTAGAACAATGCTACTTGATGCAAAGATGCCTACATGTTTTTGGGCTGAGGCTGTGAGCACTGCATGCTACATCCAAAACAGAACCCTCATCAACAAAAACACTGGAAAGACACCTTACAACTTGATGACTGGAAAGAAGCCTACTCTAAAGTATGTTCATACTTTTGGAAGCAAGTGCTTTGTGCTAAAAGATAATTCAGAATATGTTGGAAAGTTTGATGCAAAGGCATTTGAAGGAATCTTTCTTGGCTATTCTATGGAAAGAATTGCATACAAAGTTTATGTCATTTGTCAAAAGAAAGTAATGGAGAGCACAGATGTAACATTTGATGACAGCAAACTACCTGGATTAGAAGAAGCCAATGATGAAGATAAAGATCCCTTGAAGTTTGACAATCTAGATGATTCTGATGAGGAGATTGAAAGTGAATCTGAACTCATAATCCAACAAACTCAAGTGAATGAAGAACCTGTGTCAACCAACAATGAAGAAACAAGCATCCAAGATACACCTGTGAGGAGTGACAACTTCACAGGGGGAGGAAATGTAGATGATCATGATCTAAATGATGAAGTAACATCAAGGATGAGAAATCAATCTGAACATACAAGGAAATGGGATAGATCACACACTGCAGATCAGATAATTGGAAATCCAAATGCAGGAGTAAGGACAAGGAGAGCAACTATAAATGAATGTCTCTATGGCTGCTTTCTATCCCAAGTTGAGCCTAAGAAACTTGATGATGCATTGTTGGATCCTGACTGGATAATTGCTATGCAAGAGGAGCTAAATCAATTTGAAAGGAGCAAAGTATGGGAACTAGTGCCTGCACCAAAGGATAGAACCATTGTTGGAACTAAATGGGTTCTAAGGAATAAGATGGATGAAAATGGTGTAGTCATAAGGAACAAAGCAAGGTTGGTTGCAAAAGGATACTCTCAACAGGAAGGTATTGACTATGATGAGACCTTTGCCCCTGTTGCTAGACTAGAAGCCATCAGAATTTTCTTGGCATTTGCTGCACATTCTAATTTCAAGGTCTATCAAATGGATGTCAAGAGTGCATTCCTGAATGGGGAGTTGGAAGAAGAAGTATATGTGCAACAACCACCTGGCTTTGAGGATCCACAGTTTCCCCACTTTGTCTACAGATTACTTAAAGCATTGTATGGACTCAAGCAAGCTCCCAGGGCATGGTATGACACACTATCACAATTTCTACTGGAGAATCAATTCACTAGAGGCACACTGGACAAGACACTGTTCTACAAGAAACATGATGATGATATTATCCTAGTTCAAATCTATGTGGATGATATCATATTTGGCTCTACAAATGAGAAGCTGTGTGAAAAATTCTCTAAGCTCATGCAAAGCAGATATGAGATGAGTATGATGGGAGAATTAACATTCTTTCTTGGACTGCAAGTTAGTCAAAGGAAGGATGGCATTTTTATAAGTCAAACCAAATACATTAAAGATTTACTGAAGAAATTTGATTTGGAAGAATGCTCACCTGCGAAGACACCCATGGCCACTGCCACCAAGTTAGATGATGATGCTAAGGGCAAAAAGGTAGATATCTCAATCTACAGAGGCATGGTTGGTTCTCTACTCTACCTCACTGCTAGTAGGCCAGATATCATGTTTGCTACATGCTTATGTGCAAGGTTTCAATCAAACCCAAAGGAATCACACATGATAGCAATAAAAAGGATCTTCAAATATCTGAAAGGCACACCAAACTTGGGGTTATGGTATCCTAAGGACACAGGATTCAATCTGGTTGGTTATTCTGATGCTGATTATGCTGGATGCAGAGTGGATAGGAAAAGCACATCAGGTAGCTGCCAGTTTCTTGGACAAAGGTTAGTCTCTTGGTACAGCAAGAAGCAACAATCTGTGTCAACTTCCACAGCTGAAGCTGAATACATAGCTGCTGGAAGTTGCTGTGCTCAAGTGCTTTGGATTAGAAACCAACTTAGAGATTATGGACTTGTGTTGGAAAGAATTCCTATCATGTGTGACAACACAAGTGCAATCTCTATAGTTGCCAATCCTGTCAATCATTCTAGGACAAAGCACATTGACATCAGATATCACTTCATAAGGGAGCATGCAACTAATGGAACCATTGAGTTACATTATGTTCCCACAGAAAAACAACTAGCTGACATATTCACTAAGCCACTAGATGAAGCCACCTTCACAAGGTTGGTTAGTGAGATTGGAATGCTGAATTCTTCAAATTCTGGCTAAGTGAATATATCAACTAGATTGTTGTAGCAGTAAATACTTACCTTATCAAATGCTCAATATTTTTAAAGTAAGTATTGGCTGGATTATGATTTATAAATATTCCACAATGCTGCATATGTTGAAAATCATACATCTTTAGCTTGAAATTTCTGTGAAATTTTGAGAAAATCACTATTTAATTTAGTAGAATATTCTTCAGTGAATATTTCTGGTAAATTTTAAAAGATAGTGAAAATTGAATTTTATGAGTGAAAAGTATAGTTCGATAAGTCAGACTTCTCGAATGGTTCATTGTTATGTCTTGGCTCGAGTTCTCGAATAGGCCTATCTAGAACCCTCTTGAGTTCTCGAATAGTGTCTTTTAGAGAAATCGAATAGCACACTTTGAGTTCTCGAATAGAGTATTTTAGTTCTCTAATGATAGAGTTCTCGAATACTGCATTTGAGTTATCGAATCATTTGAAAAGGCTGATTTTTCGCTGACACTTAATCGCTTTTTGGATTTATATTCAAACCTTCATTTCACTCATAAAAATATATTCTTAACTTTGAATTATTTTCTGAGTTAAATCACTGCCAGCTGTGAGTTAAAAACTGCCTGAGATATCGAATAAGCCTTTCTTGACTTCTCGAATAGTTGTTTCATACTTCTCGAATGACTTGTCGCTACAGAACACTTATCTATCGACAACTCAAGACATTCATATATACATATACAACTTCACAACTATTCAATTCATTTCGTTCGATTTCTCAAGCATCTCAACTCCTGAAACCTCTGAAAAACCCTAACTGCGAATTTCTTCTTCAATCCTAATTCTCTTTTCTTCTCTACCCAAATGGCAAACACTCAACTCACCATACCATCCCAAACTAATTTCATCGCAATCTCCAGTGATGTGGAAGCACCGAATGCCAATTTCAAGTGCTTTGTTCGGTGGTTGTCTGAATCATACATCAAGAGTGCGCTCTCAGCCAACCCAACTCTGTACATAGATCTATTGGAACAATTCTGGAGGACTGCTACTGTGGAGGTCATCGCTCTTGAGAATGCTATCACCTCTTATATTGTTCACTGCAAGATTCAAGGAGAGGATATCACTATCACCACTGCAGACATGAATCAAGCCTTGGATATGCAGCAAGAGACGTATGATGCTCTGGCCTCCAATGATGAGTTGGAAGAATTCTTTGACTTCATCAACTACTCTGATACTATCAAGCTGGGAAAGTTGAATAGGAAGTTCTTGAGGAAAGAATGGAGCTTTGTATTTGCTACACTCCTTCAAGTATTCACTGCACGGAAATCAAGCTTTGATCAGATTAGTACGCCCGTACAGCAGCTTGCCTATGCCTTGGCTCATGGGAGAAAGATAGATGTTGGACTTCTCATCCTACAGGAACTCTATGGGAGACTTGGTCAGACCACAGCCAAGAGAGGTAATGAAATTTTCTTTCCTCGCTTTATTCAATCAGTGCTTAACTTTAAAAATGCTTCTTTGATTGAATTGCCTGGAGTAGATAAGAGTAAAATAGGCTATCCTAGGTCCATGACCAAACTCATTTTTGGTAATTTGGAGACTAGGAATGATGTGGATGTAAGACTTAACATAACTCCCCACATGGAGGGTTTGTTTAGGTCTTACCCCCACAACATGCCAATATTTGATTCAAAATCACAGTTAGCACAGCCTAAGCAAGGAGAACAAAGTGCTAACCCAAGGCCTGCTAACCAACCCCCTCAGCCAAACACTCTATCCAGCAAAGAGCCAACTGCATCATCCTCTCAAAAGGGTGATGTTAGTAAAAAGAAGAGAAAACAGGCTGCTTCTGAACCTTTAGAAATCTTAACTGAAGCAGCCTTGGCTGTAGAACTAGGGTTAGAAAGTGAGAAACCTGAGTTACCTATCATAAGCCTAAAGAAGAAGAAGAAGTCTAAAACCACCTCTTCAGTCACTCAAATGGCTGAAGTTGTAAAATCAGGGGCACACAGCTCACTAGATGTATCCTCTCAACAGGATGCATCTATAGAATCAAGCATCCTCCCCAATGCACCTATCTGTAAAGAGTCAGCACAAGGGAGTGATAAGGCTGGCACAACACTGAGTGGAGAGCACATCATAACTGAAACTCCCTCTATTTCTCAGGGGGAGTTGCCAAAATCTTGTCTACAACACTCTTCTCTTTCAGAATCTACCACTCATATTTCTTTGAAGCCTGCAACTCAAGCAATTGAGGAGCAAGGCATTGATCATCAAGAATTCTTTTCCTTTGATGAGCCAATGAATTCAAGTGACTTGGTGCATGACACTTTGCTCACCACCCAGGTACCACATTTGGATGGTCAGGGAATGCATGCTGGGGCATATCCTAATGACACCATCACAAACACAGAGGATTCACTAGTTCTTACTAGAGACTCTGTGCCTGTGTCAACTACTGTTGTAACTCATCCCACTTCTGTGGAGACAGCAGTAGTAGAGTCTGTTCATCCGGTTGCAGAAGTTGCATCTGTAACTGAGGAGCCTAGCAAGCCTAGCTCTAGCTCTAACTTTTTGTCTCAATGGCTGAAGCCTGTGCAACATGACAGTGCTTCAGGATCAGGGTCTGTTCCACCACAATTGACGGTTGAAGCACTTCAAAGCTTAGTTGTGGATCAGATCCCTGAGTTCACAAAAATTGCTCAGCACCTTCTCACTGCAAACATGCCCAATCCAGACTATGAAGCTATTCTCCTATGTCACAAAGAGGATGTAGAGCTACAGAAGGAGAAGATCATAGATGAAACTGAGAGAGATGGGAATATCGATGCTTGGCTGCAAGGAACCAATTCAATCCCTCTCTCAGAAGGTCTCCAGTACCTCAGAGAAGAGTACATCACTTCACTAGGGTCCAATGCCAAATCTCTCAACCCTACTGATGTGTTTGAAGCAGTGAATGATAGCTATAAAGGCATTCTCAAGGCTGCACACTATCTTGGTAAAGGCTTAAAGACAGAAATTAATGAAGTGTGTTCAGCTACAACCAAGGAGGTGCATGAGATCAAGAGGACTTTTGATGCTAAATTCCCTCAATTGGAGACTGTTCTCAAGGACATTCGAACCTGCAATGCTACTTGCACCAGGATGGACAATGGTTTGGCTATTCTCAAGGATGCTGTCACAGGTCTGGGGCACAAATTTCAATCCTTATCAGATCAGACAACTAATGCCAATGCCATGCTCAGGACCCTCTTTGCAAATCAATATGGAGACAAGCTGGTCACTGAGGTTCCTGTGCATGAGATGTCAAGGTTCGAAGTGCAGAGACTGAAGGATCAATCCCTATCTGGTTTTAAGGCCAATGAACTCTTCATTAAAGTGGATACTCTTGAAAAGGAGGTAGTCTCTCTCCACAAGTCCAATGCTCATCTTACAGACACTGTGACAACTCTGACTGAGCAGTTGAACACTCAAGCCACTACCACAGCTAATGTTCTTCTGCATCAACAATCAATGTTGTCTGCAATGATGAAGCACATGGGTCTCCCTCTACCTGATGAATCTTCAACTCCAAAGGTGTCTCCTACAGTCCCTGTGTCTGTCAACAAGCCTAAGGGGGAGAAGAGGATATCAAAGAACTCAAATCCAAAGGGGGAGAGACCACTAGAAAAGGGCATCAAGATCACTGAGGGTGGCCATCAGAGAACTTTGAAATCTACTACTCATGTGCCTGGAAAAGGAAAGGACAAAGTTGATGAGCCTCCCACTTCTCTGCCAGTTGTCACTCTACCAACTGTGCACATCACTACTCCTGATGGTCAAAGGCAGTCTATTACAACCACAGTGGTTGCAGGGAGTATGCCATCTGACAAGCCTCAAATCTCAATATCTAAGAGTGCCAAGCCAGTAGAAGTGAAGGTGGTCACTGAGGCCAAGCTACAAGAAATTGCAAACTCAAATGTCTATCATGATGATGCATTCTTGGAGCTTCTGAAAGTCTCTAGAGAACAGGCTGGTGATGCTCTGCTATATCATGAGAGTTTGAAGAGTCAGATTGACTGTCTCACTGTAGTACCAAGGAGGCTTAATGATCTATGGCTCAAGGAGATATTGATGGTAGGAAAGAACAAGATATGGCACTTAACCATCAATACTCTACAGAGTCTAAAGCACTCAGAAGTGAATGTGCTCCTTGGACTAATTGAGAAGGGAAATGAGAACAACAAGAGTCTTCATGATGAATTGAGGAATGGTCAACCTTCAAGGCTACCTGAAGTTTTCACAGATCCTAGAACTATTATCTACCAGGCTGGAACAAGAATTGAAGATATCAAGCAGCTGGTCATTCCTAAGCATCTAACTCCTCAAAATAAAAATCTCATCATAGCCATCATTGAGAAACTGATCAAGAAGAAGGGATCAAGAACAGCAGAAGAATTAGAAGCTATATCTTATCTCAGGTCATATATTGCAACTGGCATTGTATCTGAGACTGCTAAGTTCAACCCAAGCAAAGATCAAGACAAGGATGAAGATAAAAGTGACGGAAGGAGAAGACATCACAGGAGTAATAAGGGTGATGAAGACAAGAAGAAGAAGAAGGATGATGAGAAGAGGAAGAATGATGATGATCAAGGTAAAGGCTCTGAGAGGAAAAGTGGAAGACAGCAAGCCTCAGGCATTGCTGACAGTAACCTCACCACAACACAAGACTCTAAGTCTAGGGTGAATGCTGCCAGTAGTGACCTTTCAAAATTTGCATCTATGGCTTCTGCAACTGTCTTGCCACCTCAAGAAGAGAAGAAGATTCAGGTCAAGAAACCATCTGTATGTTTCAAAAAGCAAACTGCTAATGGAATACTACAATGGTCTACAAACAAAGGTCACATACTGCTGCCAAGTAATCATGTAAAAAGAATCAAGTTCAAGCAAGCTGCAAGGAAATCAAAGCCAACCACATCAAAAACCCTGACAATCTATCCAGGCCTAAAACTCCAACCACTAGATGAAGATTATGATGTAGACCAACTGCAATTTTTGTAAGCTCAAAGAATCTATCATGTTGCCATTGTTGATAATTGCCTTGAGATTAAATATTCTGATGGAAGGGAGGAGAAATTCAAACAAGGAGGATGTCAACACTGGGGCAAGCTATATGACATAGAGAGAATCATTGCACTGTTGAGCTCAGAAGATAAAGTGGAGAGAGTATGGAAACTGGAGCTAATTGATTTTGTGAAAATGAAGAGAGATCATGAAGAAAAAGTCAGAAAAGAGTGTTTTGAGAAATGGCTGGCAAGGGAGAGAGAAATTGAGAGACTGGAAAGTGAAGCAGAAAAGCTGAGGAAAAAGGGTTTGTGTAGAGTTCAGTTCAACCCCTACATGGTAAAGTATAGGAGGAGGAATGGAAATCAAGTCAACATCAGAATGAATCTACTCAACCACTATCCTGCAAATATTCTGGAACCAGTACTTGAAGATTTCAAAGACTCAATTTTGCTTGAAGAATTGGATGCTATGGCAGAAATAATAAAAGCTATGGATGAGAATACAAGGAAGGAGAAAGAAAGAAGAGAGAAAGAATATGATGAATTTCAAGCCAAAGCTATGGAAAGGGAATCAAAAGACAATGGCTAGTTCTTCATCATAGGCTGTAAGATTACTCACTCTGTAGTTCTATCCAAATTGCTAATGGAAATTCATACCTGTACTGTCAAGTTTTATCTTTATGTATGATAGGCGTGTTATCAGACATGAAATTGTGACTAAGGGTCTTACTCACAATTTGGGGGAGATTGTTAGTCACAGAGGCATGCCTGAATACATCTAATAACAAGCCTAAGTATGTGTAATGCTATGCATTACCTACATGACCTCTTAACTGAGGGAACCTCTAGTTGTAGAGTTTCTACTTGTTTGTACTATGTAATAGGCATCAAATTCTATCTGTGTAACTGTACCTACTAAGTCAAGAATAAAGCTTGAAAGAAGTTCTAAGGTTCATGCCTCAAGCAAGGAAATGAAGACTGTCAAATAATCACAGTTGGGATTTGAAGAATTGAAGAAATGAAGAAATTGCCTAAGTACTAATTCGAGAAGTACATTTGTCTATTCGAGAAGTCTAGCATTCGAGAAGTCTGGAGTTCGATATCTCAGAAGACACTATTCGATATCTCTCAATATGCTATTCGATATCTCAGGGATTCGATATGTCAAAATGCTCTATTCGATATCTCAGGGATTCGATATGTCAAAATGCTCTATTCGATATCTCAGGGATTCGATATGTCAAAATGCTCTATTCGATATCTCAGGGATTCGATATGTCAAAATGCTCTATTCGATATCTCAGGGATTCGATATGTCAAAATGCTCTATTCGATATCTCATGGAGTCCCAGAGAAAAGAGCTATTCGAGAAGTGATTCGATATGTCAAGATAACACTATTCGAGAACTCAGAGTTATCGATCAAGTCAACTCCAGTTCTCGAATCACTCACTTAGTCACTTCTCGAATACATTCTTGAGGACAAAATACTGAAGAATTGTACAAGTCAGAAACCTGCAACAAGCCAGGATACTTTATTTGACTCTGTCCTATAAAGCATGCTGGAAAGCCTACAAAGAAGCTTGGAGAGATAAGACAAGGGACAAGGAGCTGAAGAAGTGGATCTAAACAGGCTTTTCAAAGTCAAATCTGTAGCCGTTTGGACTCTTACTAAAATGAGATAGACAGACTGGAAAGTGCTTTTGTTTTACCTACCTCATTTATAGTAAGTGGGTGTATCCATGTCTATAAGGATACAGCCTCACTTCCTTAGCTGTTAAGGTTTTGAAGTTTCTCAAAAATATCCAGAAAATATCTCTCTGAGAAAAACGAAGCTGAGAATACTATCATTTGTATTCACAGATTGTAGCAAAATCTTTATCTAATAAAATATTAGATTAAAGTGATATTGTGTTGTGTTTGTCTTTAATTATTCGCATCTTCATATCTCACACACTCATCACTTATCTTGTTACAAAGATTCAAGAACGAAGAAAAATTCAAGAATCCATTCACCCCCCCCCCTCTGTATTCTTTTATTGTATTCAATACTCAACAGCAAATTCCCTGACAAATTTAAACTTATGAAGGTCAAGTTCGTTGAAAAGCGACCGAAGCAAACAAATGGTTATGATTGTAGCGTGTACGTTTGCAAGTATATGGATGCTATACTTAATGGCATATCGTTACAAGAGGCGGAGTGGGGATCCAAACTTACTTCTATTACTTTTCGGTATAGCATAGCTTGGGAGCTTCTTAATGGGGAAGCTAAGAATATTTCTGAACATGGGAAGTTGCAGAGGAACAAGGGCCTTTAGTTTATTTTATTCGTGTTTATTAGATTTAATTTTGGATTGTAATTAATAGATTTGATTTTGGATTAATTTTGGATTGTAAATTTGATTTTGTTGGGGTTTTTTGGTTTTTGGACAGTTTGTTTAGATTTTGGACAGGTTTAGAATTTAGATATTGTGGATTTTTGACAGGTTTAGATAGTGTTAAAAACATACTGCACTTTGCAGTTTTTTTCCAGAAAAGCCTGTAGCAATGTATCATTGCGCCTAGTGCAATGTATCAATGCGACTGGCGCAATGTATCATTGCACCAGGTAAAACAGGAATTGTGAAGAAATGCGTACCTCTACTAGTAAGTGCGTACCTCTACTAGTACCATTTTAATTTTTTTAAACATCCAAATATACCCTTTAAAATTTGAGAAAAATATTTATTCTCCTTTTGCATTTTCAAAAAAATAATAAGTTCATATTTATGAAGGAAAATTGAAAAAAAAACATATATTTTTGAATATTTTAAGGAATTTGTTAAACAACTCAATCATTGATTTAGTGATCGGATCTAAGTTTTGCGACCTTTGAAAAAATTGTACCTTATCCGGTGTCATCATAGCATGATTGTGTTTCAATTCGACCGAACTTATAATCCATTTATTTGTTTGTACTTTATGAACTACGCACATGCGGGCTTGACAATTTGTTCGTGGGATTACATCTCTAATACGTTTTCCTTTATCACGATCCATTAAATTCAATGGTTTTGTTCTTCCACCCTTCCGACAAATAAAAAACCGGGATGATGGATCCTTAGTTCCTAAATGATAATGCGTATTCCTAATTATTATCTCGAATCCGACACTTCGACCGTAATCCCGATAAAATTTTGTCGCCTCATCTAATGTGTTGAAAATCATACCAACACTTGGCACAACATCATTAATATTCAAAAATGTAAACCCACAATTTTCGTTTCCGATATTATTATCACCATCATCATCATTATAATCTTCACCATCATTTTCTACATTCACCTTATTTTTACCTTTACTAACATCATTTTTTCCTCTATCATCATCATCATCCACATTCATCTTTTCCTTACCCACATTATCATAGGCATCAACATCTATTATTTCATCACTAAATAATTTTCGAAAAACCGTATTTTTTCTAATAGGCGTAGCAACTTCATAATCATAATCATAATCATTATGCTCCTCACTAGATGAACTAAAATCATTAAATAAAAATGTAGCCATAATATCAGAAAACTAACCTTTTTTTTTATAATATTTGACCTCCAAATGATGAGAAAAATTGCACTTTGAAACCTTAAAGTTGGGAGAATTTTTTAAGGATGTTAGGAGAATGTGAAATTTTTAAGGATGTTGGGAGAATGGGAGAATGTTGGAAGAATGGGAGAATGGGAGAATTTAAGGATTTTGGAAGAATTTTTATTTAGAAAGTGATGTTTCGGGAGGAAGATAAGTGGTCCAGGGTTGGTACAATGTTTCATTGCACCAGGTACTCCTGGCGCAATGAAACATTGCACCAGGGTGGGAATTAATTGCAGCCACCCACCACCACCAACCTTATTAAAAGCAAGTTATCTATGCCATAAAGCAATGTTTCAATACGCCTGTCGCAATGTTACATTGCGCCAAGCAAACCTGGTGCATTGTTTCATTGCTCCATGCCGCAATGTCTCATTGCGCCAAGGACACCTGGTGCAATGTTTCATTGCGCCATGTGCAATGAAACATTGCACAATTTTTTTTAACCCCTAAAATGTATATTTATTAATTAAAATTCAAAATATCATTAATACCGCATTATAAATACTTAATTTAGTTCACTTAACTTAATTTAGTTGAATAAAAATTCAATTCACTTAATTTAAATATTTAATTGTGATTTTTGTTTGAAATAAAAATGTATTTAGTTGTGCAATTCACTTAATTGAGACCTTATCAATTCAGTAATATAGATGATAGTACAAACTCGATATGTACAAACTAGTGGTACCCCTCGTTGAAAAACAGTCGATAGTAGTAATGTAGATGATAGTTCATTCTTAAAAAGTTGAAATAATTATAAGCTAACATATTATTGAGACATTATCAATTCAATTAAAGTTTTATTTTGTATTTTGTATCCTTAACTTAAATAATCGTGAATTGATATGTACAAGTACAAACTAGAGGTACCCCTCGTTGAAAAACAGACGATAGTAATAATGTAGATGATAGTTCATTCGAAATAGAATTATTAATAAATAATTTCAATTACTTTATTGTACTTTTAAATAATTAAACATATTTGTAATTTAGTAATTAGTTGCGGTTACTAAGATTACTTTTAAAATCATATTCAAAAACATTTATTCATTAATACTAAAATAAAAATAAGAATATTCCTGGGGCAATGTAACAATGCGCCTGGTGCAATGTAACATTGCGCCTGGTGCATTGTAACAATGCACCAGGCATATTTTCCACTCAGACCTGTCGCAATGTAACATTGCGCCTGGTGCAATGTAACATTGCACCGGGTGGTTGTCCACCGGTGGTTCTGGACCTGCTCCATATATATATATATATTAAATCTGTTAAATAAGATGTGAAGCTATACTGTACTCAACACCAAAATTCCAGTAGCACGGCAGTAATGTCCTGGAGGCTGGAACTCATCACTAGTGGAAGTTGAATTTACCTGGTATTCTTTTACCTTTTACATTACCCCCTCGATTCCTTAATACATTTTATGTCTCTTTTTGAAAGAAAAACATTATCCCAAATTACATGTTCTTCGCTTTTTTCCTACAAATTTAAGGTTAATTTTCCAAAACTATTCTCACATTTATTGTTTACAATGTTTAACTTCTTTGAAACTTAACTCTATTTTCATTTTTCAATGCATTAATTGAGGATATTTGTTGATAAACTTTATCCAACTACCATTTTTCTTAATATGTGTAATTTTTTCAAACGAGACTGTAAAATGGTACGGAGGGAGTAATAATCAGTACCCAAAGGAAAAAAAAACCAAACACGAGTAATATAAGCAAAAAGAAATTAAAGGGGCCTTTCAAAATTAATATCCGTCAAACGTTTGGACTTTGGATAATAAAGCTGAATCCATTTAAATAGAACGTATACAGTAAATCAAGCAGTAGTACAGGTGATTCCACAAGCATTGAAAATCTGTTGCTTGGCTGAGCACACAATCGTGACCTTGTAAACTAGCAAAGACTGCATGGGTGCCACTTCTGAGTTCTGTTACACCAATATGAAAATTTTACGAGAACTTGACCACTGATCAACATCAAATAGAATACTCAGCTTGCTTTGGTACAACCCTGCACTTTGATGCATCTTGACGCTGTCTTTTCTTTACAGCAGTTGGTACCTGATGCTAAATAATAGTAGTTCCAACAATAGCTATGGTTACTCCAGTTAATCTGGAAGACAGAGATGGCACATATCCATTATATTTAAGAATTGGAAAGTTCAGGACACCAACTTAGAAGAGCACTCTTATGGCCTCTCTCAGCAAGGCGCAAGGTACATAAAAACATGATTGTCCTAAAAAAAAAAAAATTTAGAGATCACGAAGTATGACCATTTTCTTTGGTAGATACTAAAATTCTACGGGAAGGACGAGATTGCTTCCTTGAGTAGGAAGAATTCCACTCCCCTCCATCCTGAGCATAGTAATCCATTGGATAATCAGCAATAGTCTTGCCCTCGTCTTTTTTGCCAGTACAATTACTTCCACAACAGGATTCATTCTTCTCACAACCTACACCATCATTACAATCCGAGTTCATCACACTCCTTTCCCACCACCCAGGTAAATCCCCAAGCGCAATTTCAGCCTCAAACGGATTCAAGAGTGGTTTCACAAACGCATCACCCCAATCTATTGACAACCTTGGACACGCAATTTGAATCCACGCATCAACAGAATCCCCAAACAACTCAATCCTAGCAGGAGACAATTCGGACATCAACACCACAGTCCAATCCAAACCCTTTTCCTTCATCTTCTTCTCCAACCGGTCCAAAATCCTCGGATTCCCCTGTCTCCCCAAAGTCCCCAACACAATCCCCCAATTCTTCGCCTCCCTAGCCTTCAATATCGCATTCCGTCTACACTCCTTCATCCCCTTGTGATCATACTCCTCCAAAAACAACTTCCCCATATACGGATCATACCTAAACGCCTTAACCCCCGGATTCGCAATCATAAACGCTTCCAAATGAAACCTCCCATCCGCAACAAAAACAAGCACATTTTCCCCAACTTCCCCTATCTCCTTCCCTACAATCGTCGGAGCCGTACACCCCAAAACTTCCCCAGCCGATAACGGCTTCGACTGCGGAACCAAAACCCTAAACCCTAATTTCTCCAATTCAGGCTTCGCAACACGTATAGCAGTTCCAAATTGTATCGTACCAGCTAACACAATCTTATTAACATCAATATCACTTACTTGTTCACGCAAATTCAACTGTATCGTACTAATCAACTTACTAACATCAATCTTAATATCGACGAAAACATAGAGACAAGGAATTACCGTATTATCCACGGGAACCAAGCAACTATGACCGTAATGAATCAACAAATCAGCACCTAACGCTTCCGCAGAGAGATCATCAACGCAACACGCTCCGTAAGTGACGTCACCGAGAATAAACACGCGCTCGACATTAGCGAAGGCGGTGAGGATATCGGAGATGACGAGAGAGTACATGAGAAGGCCTTCGGGGAACTGGAGAGCGACGCGCTTGGAATTCGTGGAGGTGACGCGCCAGATTGATTTGTGGATTTCGAAAGAGTAGTTTGAGGGGAGGAGAGAGATAGCGGAGTTGAGAGATGCGTTGTTGAGGATAGAGTCGGGGATTTGGTTTTTTATGAAGCGTTTTGGTGGTTGCCGGACTCGTGGTGTTTCTCCGGCGACGGCGGTGGTGGAGTTAGGGTTTGTGAGAGGGAGGGCGGTGGGTTTAGAGGTGTCCATTTCAGTCTAGTAGCTTTGCTTCTGTCTTTGGCGGAAGAAAAATGCTTGAATTGTCGATTAAAAGCAAAATGTCTTATTATTTTTCTAATAAGATTTAATTTATTAACAAGTCATTTGACATCTACAAATATAATTGGGTCGAATCAAACAAATATAATAGAAATAATAGCTGATTAATCCATTTTTCGAGATATAATCATGCAATTTTCAGACTAACTTTCACACATCTCAACTAAATCGGAGGATTGTTAGCATACTCATATCCATCAAACTTGACAGTTAGTCCATTTAATTCCATATGTTCATGGGATTGAAATTATGACTTTAGATAAAGAAAGCAAAAAATATTTTAATCTTTGAAATTCGAACCAATTAACGGGAATTAAACAAGATCTTAATACGTTTTGTATAGTTTTAAAATGATTTTTATTAACTAAATTCAAATGCACATACTTATCTTTCAATTTTAAAATACCTTTTTTATGCTACAAATTATAAAGGGGGAAAAGGACATTTTCACCACTGTACTATTTCCGGAATTGCAATTGCACTACTGTACTACAAACGGGCTACTGTACTTTAGCGTTTTTAACAAATTCACCATTCCCGTCAGTCAAATTATAACAAATTCATCACTACTGTTTTACAATTTGACTGACGGGAGTTGTGAATTTGTTAAAAACGCTAAAGTACAGTAGTCCGTTTGTAGTACAGTAGTGCAATTGCAATTCCGAAAATAGTACAGTGGTATAAATGTTCTTTTACCCAATTAGAAAGGGAATGGAAGAATCAAACGTGTAATCTATTGTTCATAAATATTTATTGTTTGTCAATAAACTAGGATCTAATCAACATGAATTTCAAAATATTGCATAAAAAATCTAAATATGAACATTCGCATATTTTAAAAGAAATTTTGTATATATTTTAAAACCTCGAATATCTATGCCGAATTCGTAAAAATATAAAATATATCAAGAAATTTATAACATGTAAAGAAAAAATCAATCGAAAGTCAGACTTACATGAATTATAAAACCTTAATTGAATAGCAACATATCTTGAGTATCTAAAAATCTTTTAAAATAAAGATTTGGTGGTCCGACCTTCAGTATAGTTTTAGGGGTAAATGTGTGTTTAATGTTATATTTAGAGATTAATATTAACGTAAATTATATTTTCATTTTCGGAATTATTGTCCGCTTTTCCTGAAAAGAAATCTTGGAAGAAGCATGTACAAGTTACAAGTAACAAGACAAGAGGCCCATACTATTTCAACCTGAAGAAATGCTAAAATTTTCAAAAAAAATATTTTCAAAATAGTTCCCAAATGTTTAGTTGGCAACATCGAAAATGTGTATCTTTCAAATAAAGAAACCTACATGTGCTTCACGAATTGAAAGAGGATATTTAGCATTTGGAAATACATTCGGAAACAATTTTGGTATCCCTAACATTGCTCTTTCAACATGGTTTAACGGAAAATCGAAGTAGGGTACTGGTAATCTGGTAAATTTATGCGTCAATGTTTCTATAGTTCTCAAATTTCACTCATCCACATTTCCCATAGTTCTTCGCTTGGTCCCTGATCACTGATTAGTAATCTAAAGTCCAAACCACCCTATAATTTATTACAACACTTCACATATTTGATCGGAACAAGTCAAATAGATACAAAGCAATTCTCAAAAAATAATACTAAATATGATGGTGTTGAGAAACTGCAATTGCATGTAACTACCAAGAAACATTTCCGGACAAATTCCTGAATTATCTGGATGCTTCTTATACAACCAGCTAAAATGCCGCTAGTGCAAGGCACTAACACTGGATAGATTACAAGAGATTTTTTTTTAAGAGGGTTGTTACAAGGCTTTGCACTTCTGAAATTTGTGGATTGCTTATAAATTTTACTGAATTATTAGGCAAAGGCTCATTTCTATACTGCACAAGTTAATAGCATGATCAGAAAAGTTTGAAAGTATAGAAGGCAGCACAAATATAAGTTCTATAATCATACATCTGGTACAAAATAAACTGTGGAATCTGAAATGTTTTTTTTTCGGTCTCGTACCAACAAGATTCAACTCCATGGATGTCTTTACAGAATGGATGTATAGAATTTTGCTCTTCTTTCAGAGGTCCAAGTGTATTGCCAAGGAAGCAACATTGCTGACGCTGTTTCAAAATCGTTGCATCAAGCTCGTTAGCTTGGGGTAAGTCCAACTGTGTAGACTTACCTTGCAAAAAAGAACTATTTACACGTTTCAACAGGGGGCCTGACTGAACTTGGACGGCATCAATCTCCGCGTATTCTCAATATTACTTTCCACTCCTAGACCTTTTGCACTCTCGGAAGGTTCCGACACGAAACTGTACTCATCTGCATCTGCTTCACAGGTCATTTCCTAAAGATACTTGAACTATCAGTTGAGACAAAACTAAAACGAAGTTGTTTCTTCAGGTTCAGTTTGCTGGCAGTAAATGACTCAAACCATATATTTATATAATATATTGTTGTGTCTCCTATGGTAACTACGCCACTAATGCTCAAAAGTAATGGCCATGCAAGTTGGCAAGAGGTTTTCAGGTCAAAAGTTTTTCAACATATCATTCCACAAGTACACAGCAAGTAATCATCAGGGACTGTAAACCATCAAACTGCAAGCTTACACAAACAAAACTGTTTCAAGACCATTATTATCTAGCAAATTAAAGACTTCCTTCACCACAACAATGAAGAGAAACTCATCCAGGATAGTAATAGGAAAACAGGTTAAATTCCAGAAAGATTCACCTTTGTCATCTCCTTGATTTCTTTACAAGATTTTTTTATGATTGAACACTATTCGAGCATATGCGTAAAACAGATATGCAGCAGTATCTCCCTGCTCAGAGAAAAAGTAAAACCAACATATATAGGCCCGTCCTATATATATTTTTAGGCACTTAAGTTGTTCTATATATATAAGGAAAAGGCAAGAGAGTTAAAAGAAGTTAATTACCAGGGCTGCGACAGGAACAAATGTCCAAACTCGACTGACCTTGCCCATTTCCAAGTGATCAAGTACAAACCTATTTTCTTCTACTTGTATTTTATAACAGACTAACTATTTTCATTTAAATCTAATAAGAAAATGTACTTTACTATATTTAAAAATAGGATAGAAACAAGCTATGATGCTCAGACTCTTTTAGAAGGATCACAGGAGACAAGTTAACCAGGGAATAACAAAGAAAAATGACCATGCAACATAACCAACAGGGTCTGTCCCAACCACGTGACGTCTACCAGCACAGCATACCAGATACCAGGATTTCATGCAAATTTAACGATTTTTTGCATATCAATAGTTCATGTGCAAATAAAATTTCACTTACTAAAGTGATTTGTACGGAATGTTATTCTAGTATCTAGATTAATAATTTGTTGAGGGAAACTTGTCTGGGCGAAACCTACTGGATTTACATGGCTTAGAACAATATCAATTTTATGGTCAATATGTAGCAGAAACCACTACATAATATCGGCTCACCATAGCTTGCCTTCAGCCATCAGGCTTGCCAGCAGAAATGAGAAGCTCAATGTATAGTCCACAGAGTACTTAATTTGTATATATTGCCAGCCCGTTGTCCTTTTAAGTATTATCAATAGTGTAGTGGGTATGTGGGATATTGTCTTTAACTTGTACAGAGTAATATATTATCATCAGTAGTGGGATCACGTCACTACCTTGTAATATAATCATCAGTGCAGTAGGATCTCGTCTTTAACTTGAAATTGTAAATGAGGCCATTTACCTAGACATGTTAAATAATTGAGAAGTGTAAACAAGCAAACAACGTATTTATGACAGCAAACTATAATTCTAAATACAGTGTCCACAAGGAGCAAGACGCTGTAATTCCAACTACATCGCCACTAATAGAAAAGATATGTAACTGAGAAGTAACACAGACACATGCAGAGTTGATTGCCAATATGAGGTCATACCTTATTTCCTTGTGTACATCAACCCAGTCAGGGGTGGGCCGGACATAGGTTCGAATCTAACAACTATAAATTGAGTTTCGGTTCACCTGCCATGTGGCCCATGTCATTACTAATGGCACAATATGTCTCTGCGACTTCAATCCCCTAGATAAAAAATGTAATTTTGTTTACTTTAATTGGTTCCTTTTTATGCTTCAGCATCTTTAGAAAGTTTAGAATAGATTAATATGATTACGGGAGTGCATGAAACTGAAACTGTATATCACAAGATTAGATCGACAGAGACAATGTAGAAGCAGCATTGGGGAAGCTCTGATATGTTTCGTTTCACGTCCAATCAACATTACCGGTAATTTAGAAATCAACAGAACTCTGGTAAAAGTTCCCAAAATTTAAAATACAACCGGTTTACACTGTTATAGAAAAATGGTAAAACACACTGGTAATCAGAGCTAAATAAAATAGCCCAAAGTGAATTTGACCAAAGGTTAACACAATATCATTTCAGAACTATATTTAATGTGTGTAATTCTAATCATAAGGATAAATAATAGAAGGGTTAATTTTTTTAAAATATATAGCTTAGAGCATCCTTAAAAACTCAAGGTTCAGAGTGTAAAACTTTCATAATCAAGCAAAGCCTAAAATGTAAATAGAAACTTGCTAGTATATTAATCATATAAATGCAAGAGAAAGGGAAGAGTTAAGATTGGTGATTTTAACTACGGTAGAAGTGTTGTCCCGTGATGACGGTGAGCAGGAATAAAAAAGGTGAGGGTGATGTAATTCTCTATCTTCAAAATAGAAAAGGGCTGTTTTGCACCGTTTAGGATGTGCCATGACCAATATAAAAGGAGTTACGAAAGTAATAGAATGTGCACCCCAATCTTTGTAAACAATTGTATGACATGTCAATATAACACCAACACGATTCTAAAACCATATTTTAAGGATCATACCTTTAGTTTATGAAAATAATCAGCGCATTGATACACTAACACTACTAATTGGGAACACAAAGGAGCTTACCTCTGCAATTTCTTGAACGCGGTTTTGTCCGATGGATGGGATTGGCATGTTAAATGAGAAAGAGTCAGAGAACCAGGGAGGTTAATATTATATACCTTGTGATGATCTCAACTAAATCAGCCATGAGACGATCACTTTCATCTTTGGTATATACCTTCCCTAAATTGGTTAGTGGCAGACACCACCTGCTTAATGTGACATGAAAACATGATTTTGGATGAAACTGTGTGATCTCATATTTAGACTCAGTACATAAATAATAAGCTTGTTCCATTCCCTATTTCCCTTATTCCACCTCATGCTGCTCCACGAAATTAAAGAGCAATGTGTGACCTGAAACAGGCTACAAACTATGTTTTTATACTAGCATAACAAGTTTAAATACAGATTCAAACAAACTATAACGAATTTATCAACCTTAAAGCACCATCTCCATCCAAACAAAGCTACAGAGGCAGACGATTAGGACCGAACCAAATATTTGGACTAGCCAACCATGAAAGGTATTCAAATGGCTGTGGCTGTTGTGGTTCCTTGCCAACATGATGCAGGATCTTTAGATCTCAGCGCTTAACCAAAAGAAGGTGAACTGTTTTTTTTAATGAAAATAAAAGGAGGATAAGCTAGTCTCACACCCAAGAAAAGTAATTTAACGTAATTCTTTCCAATCTCCTCAAACAAACCTCATTACAAATATTTATAGGTCCTTTAGAAAGATTAGCGAGATAATATTAATTCTAGGGACCTATAAACTCCTAAGAGACTTCTAGACTCCACACAATTAAGTTGAATATGAATTGAATCTGGACTTTCACTTAACTTGTTAATTCTCTTGAACCTTCTTTTTCATACTTGAATATACTTTTGCATATTTTTTTGAATTTGCATCACAACTGCCAGTGACGTAACTTATCCTTATGTATTTACAGCACCACCACCAGTTGATGAGGGAGCATCAGTTAGAGATAAACTTAAGGCGCAGTAACTTGGGGCTGCTGATTTGATTAGTTAATATTGACCATCTTCAAGGAACTTCATAAACTTCTCCAGATTTGGTCAAAACTTCAAAGGACGGCAATTCTGCCGTCTTCTCCATCAAAACATTAACCTTCAAAAGATAACGTATATAGAGATATTAAACACATACTGTAATAGATTGCTGCATTAGAATGAACTATAGTATTGCAACTCTGGAAATGAAAGTTCATACAGATGATACACTAGAAATGAGCATATATTAACTAGAATCGGAGGGGAAACAATAAAAATATTACTAAATCAGATATTACCTGCATGGAATCCCCATCCTTTTCGCTAGATGGTTTTCCTTTTCCAGAGGTTGACTCTGCTCCAGACAACTTCTCAGCAACTGCCTTCTGGTCTGCCTCTTACTTACTTGCCCTAGCTTTCGCTCTTGCAGATGTTGATAAAACTGCTGTAGATAGCTTCACAACAGATGCAGTGGTGGCAACAGCTGTTAGCCAGATACTCGAACAATTTGCATAATATAAGAACTCAAACCGAGGTACTCTCAAGTCATAGTTTATTCCCTTTAAAGCACTTGTTCAAAAAGCCAAGCTAATGAAACAAACTAGCGGATACAAATACCAAAACTGGTTAAAAACAGCAAGACCAATTACTGCAGTCATTTTATCATGTCTTGTTTTAAAAAGCGAGAGTCACTAGCTTGACTGATCTAAACCATCACCATAGCCATTGCTCCAATTAATAATTGTTTAAAAATTGTGTTTTACATTGGGCCAAGTTCTAAAGTAAGCATCTAATCGAACTTTAGACAAAATAAAGACTAAAGAATGTGGGCATATAAATGATATGGATAAAAATTGCAAGCCGAGTTTCAACTACGTTGGTTCTGACATCCTCTCCAAAGGGAAGCGGTGAAGATACTTGTAGTTGCTCCAGAAAATTTCAAACTGTAGCCAAAATCTGCTTCTACAATGCTGAAGGCAACCTGTAGCATAGTGAGCAGATATTAGTAAAATTAAAGGAGTAATTGATAACATACAAAGTTGAGGTTCATTTGAAATGAAAGACGCCCTTGTTCGGAAAAGCAAATTGAGGTTAATGTTGAAGAATAAAAAGTCCATTCATCTAATATTCATCTATAATAGCATGGTCATTTGCAAAAAGCCGGTGAAAATAATATACACGTATGTATGAAAGGATGGAAAATTTATTAGGTTTTGAAGGCAAACAAAACCGAAATGACAATTGAAATAAGAATATGTATGGGAATTTTATGAACCTAACCAGCAGCAACTATTTATGCGGGCAATGAAACCAATTATCTAAACAGATACCCATTGTATTAATGTGCATGTTAATACGTATGACTAATCATGTAACTGGAGATTAATTAGTTCTAGAAAATTTTATAATCAAGTAGCAACCTTTTATGGTTCAGTTTCCCTTTCAAGCTGTTCACTGAAACACCAACCTTGCATGTGCAATGGCTCACCTGTGCTACTAATAACCAGTTATAACTCTATAAACCATCAGAAATTAAACAGTATCAATAGAACATAAGATATACTTTACCAATGCTATACTAAACCAAAAGACAGTGTTATACAAAACTACATGCATGTGCATTTTCAGTAAACATAATCCAATAGCCGCAGAAAATGTACAGAGAACACATATACCAACCAAAACAGGCACAAGGCTAAAAAGCGAATCAATTCAACAGCGAAACAATAGCTCATAGTACGATCCCTGATGAATAAATCAGACAAGCACGCTGCATTTACAACCAGTTAGTAAATTAGAAAACAAAACAGATGCATTACAAGATGTCATATTTTTCATTGTGTTGTCAGACGAGAAGAATAAGCCATGTTGTAGTCATCAATTCAGTAATCTTCTATGATAGTGACATTGTAATACAAAACTAGAAGCACAAACCTGAGTTTAAAATCAGGTTATAAACTATTTTGCAAAACGCTTTGGTAAGGTTATGTAGGTATAATATCAAACAGGTGATGGTGTTTAAGAAAGAAATAAACTACAGATCAACATCAACCCTTTTAAGCAAAGGTTAGTACGTAACAGTAGACACTTGATAATGGGTGTTCTTTAGCTGGATGGATTAAGGCTTTACCTTTTGAGCTTGAAGAACTAACTACGGTACAACCGCCACCTCCTGGTCATTCCCTCTCTCCCTTCTCAAATGGTTGCGACGTTTGATGGATGTACAGGCGCTAGAGCAGCACCAAAGGTCAGAAGAAGTGGCGAGTTTGTGATGATAAATACACGTACACATAATAACAGACAGCATAGCTGTGAATTAGAACGATGCGGATGTGGCTGCTGAGTGGAATCACTCACAAATGTGTACGTTGCATTATTATTATAATAGATAATGCCATCAAGAAAATACAATATTCTCAGGCCTTTCGAATACAGCTTGTTTCAGAAAGTATACAATGACTTGATCTGATATTTGTTGTGATGCAAATGTACTTTCCACGACTGGAAAGTCTTCATGACTGAATAATATTAAATGACTAGAGTCTTGATATGTCAAGTTTTGAATAAATTTTACATAAACTACATGATTAGAAATACAAGCTCATTCGACATGTACCGCAGAAAAGGCAGATGTAATCTCCCTAGCCCGAGGGTCATTACTTTCTAAAGAAACTCCTCGAGGATCTTCCCTCACTAGCATGGCCAAAACATTGTGTGAACTCCACGCTTTTGTGAGATTAGTGCTGCTTGCATCCCCTAAGGTGACAGCAAATACAGCATCAAATCCACCTGCTCCAGGAACTCCAGCCAGCAGGACTCCCTCTGTGTTCATTGTAGCATCCAACAGCTGAGTTTGTGATACAGGTTCTATCTGGAAAGTTATGATAGACAAGATATTTAAAACAAGTAGAAAATCAGGTGTACACGTGTGTTTTTATGCATGTCTATGTAATACATACATATACTTGGTACCTTGTGCATATCTAAAATAACAGAGACAGACAGACAAATGTAGAAAATAGACATTTAACCATAAAGAAGAAACCTACTGGAATACCCGCAGCCTCTCCCATCAGCCGCATGTGATTTCTGATCTCAAGCATAGAACCCCTAGATTCTAACAATGCTTTTACAATTTCCACTTGTCTTGGTTCACTCGTTTGTTCCATCCACTGCTCAAGCAATCAGAGTTAGACATATCAACTTAAATTTGACAAGATAATCTTTCCAAGATGTGTACTGCCTTTGTAAAATATATGAACCAGATCATATGCATCAAACAAAATATGAAGATCCTAAGAATACTTGTTACATATAACATGCCTACCAACAAGATCAAAAACCTACATAGAAAGAAATGTTAACCAGATAATATGCATCCCAGGTAATTTACACTACATATACAGTTAATATATATGACATAGCGCACAAAACATCTGCTTGTAAGAGTTACCTCTTCCGACTTGCGAATACTGCAGCTATTGATAACACATTGATATGCATCCGCATGTTCAGATGCTAATTTTCTTAACAGATTTAGTTGTTTTTCAAGAGCTGAGTTTGCTTTAGACAACTTTGTCCAGGTATCTCTGGACCTTTCAGGATCAGACTTCTGCCATTTCTTGACAGCACCAACCATTGATGGCGTGGATGATCCACCAGTTCCAGGCTCCCCAAGCAACTAAAAATGCATCATAATTATTCCAGTAACTCAATCTTAACAAACATTTCGTCCAGTGATACAAGGTTAGCATATAGCCTTTTTAGTGTATTGGTGAATTGACATATCTTGATAGGGCCAAGGTTCAAATATATTGTACAATGTAACTTTCTCAAGCAACTGCATTAGGAATTCTATCAATTCCTAGTTACAATCCCGTATACATCTAGCATGACTTCAGAGCAAAAACTGCATTTAAAGATGTGCAATACAATGATATCAATGTACTTACCAGTGTCATCAATGGAGGTAAAGAGAATTTAGTCCTCTCATGATCCCACTTGCCTTTCAAGACTTCACTAATAACTTCTTCGAGTGGCTTGCCTACGTATGCACCCTGCAACACTTTAACAGACATACAGGTAAATATCATATAAGGAACATTCTCACAGAAATGAACTTGGAATTGCATGTATTACTCATGCTAAGGATAGTACTCTCCAAATCATAAATAACATTAGATCGGATGATTCATATCAACATTCATGAAGTGGGTCTTAATCTACTGAAGGAACGATTGCAGCTAAATCAATGTATAAAGATTGCTAATATATGTTCATAAGTATATACTCAATACCATGGGAAGCAAAAAACTACATATCAGGATTCTGGATTAATTGCCATAGGAAAAGCCAATCTCAAATGCATAACAAATGTCCTTTCTTGGAATTAAAATCTGATGGCACAGAAGGTTTTCACTCGAGTATATACACATAAATACCTACATTGATACACACACACACACACAGAGAGAGAGGGGGGGGGGGAGAGAGAGAGACCTGAGCTGAGGAAAGAACTTCAGGTGAAAAGCGGACATAACGTTGACTTCCATAAACTGCTGAACTGATATCAAATCCACTGCCCACTTTTCCTTGTGCAATACAATGAGCAGTTTGAGCTATTGCATGCACGACATCAAGATCTGCAGTTCCTGTCATATCTTGATCTTGATCTTCACTTAACGAGGAAAGGTTAACAACCCCAAGGTAATTAAGTAATGCAGCAACCACAGCAGTTGTCATGGCTGCAGATGATCCCAGTCCAGTTTTTGCCACTTCAGGCTTGGATGCTTCTCCATTCGACTCTTCAGTGTTGAGAGTAATTGAAGTAAAGGGTGTAAGGGTAGCCAAAGATTCAGGGGACAAAGGGAGGCCAAGGGCTTCAATCTAAGAAGGGCCGAGGGGTAGGGGACAAAAACAACTGTACCATGAGTTTATGACCATAACTTCATAACATGAGAATATACAAATTTTGGAAGACATGCGATAAATGCATAAGGATTACTTTAAAAGAAATTAATGATGCTTTGTCATATTACTATATAATGTAAAATTATAGCACTAATGAAAAAGAAAAAAAAACAAACAAACAATAGGCCCGAGGGTCAACTGCCCCTGTAATAAAGTAGACCTTTTTTAACTACATACGAACGAAATGATTGAACATTTAATGGTATTGCTTTGAAAAGGGGAAGTAGTCGGTGTAAAAAAAATATATACCTGCTTCCGATATGAATAAAAATCATTGGAACCCAAAATTGTTATATCCAGACCTGCATGATAGCAAAGTGCTAAAATTTTATATCACCTTTATGATAAGAAAAGCAATTATGCCTCAAGAAATACCTTTTAAAAGTAATTTGTGCAACACATCCTTCTTATCAGTGTCAAAACTCGTATATGCTGCTGCCACGGCATATTGCAATGCATATTCTACAAAAGGGTTCCTTGAGTCGCTGAAGATTAATCCAAAAATTGTGAAATCTTCACCGTTATGAATTATTCAATAATGTATTCAGGATTCATATTCATTTTGGATGTTAGAGAAACCACAGTATATATACAAATATGCATCACGATGTATGTAAATCATAATAAATATACATTCAGGTAGGCGGAATCACTATGATTATTCACTCTTTCAGAAATTGTAATTACAAATATAAACACACACAAATAATACACTGAAGCATGGTTAACTGGTCGTAAAAATATCGTTGGATACAAATCACTATACTTGCCTCGAAGCAGTACACTGCAACAGTAGATGTTTTAACGACATCTTATATGTAGTTTCCCTTGACATTTGAGGAGAAGTTAACTTTACGTCTGTCCATGCCTATATAGAACAATGACAAGATTGAGACAATTATAAGATTCAGGTCCTACAAGTGCAAGGCAAACACAATCGAAAGACATAATACTACAAGGACCACAGTTGTTTAATTCCTGGCAACACTAAAGGTCACGCCATTCCCCATTCACCTAAATCTGCATTCAGTCTTCCTAATGTGAACCATAACCTCTGCCCTCTAGAGTCTACAGAGAAAATCAATGTCATCTATCAAGTCTACTTATTTATATTTTTCCAAAACACGGATTGATATTTCTAACTAAAATTGAGTGTATCAGGGATAGCTATCTTTGACCAGCAAACAACTAGTCCAATATCTAATCAAAGAAGTTCCTTACACCTAAATTTCACATACAGCATTGTAAAAGGAGTAAACCTTGCTAACAAATTACGTTTTGTGTAAACTTATCTATCTCGCCAACTATACATGTTGCATAACATTTTTATATCTCAACAACAATAGACAATTTTCTCGAAAACAAATGTTCATCAATTATTCAACAAAATTCATTATCAATTCATTCGAAATCACAGATCATGACTAACGACTAAACTACGACACCCAATACGCAACCGACAAAACAGGCATTAACATCAATAACAAACACTAAGACAAAAAATAGCATACCCAGGCCCAACTATCAGGTTTAAGCTCATCATAAAGAGGCTTAACAATCGCGTAAAATCGAGCATTAGTACTAAGCACAAGTCCAGCATTTGGCCTCTCCAGAATCAAATATCCACCTGTCATCAACACTTTTCCAGGTGCAGATGCAACTCTACATACACAAACAATCAATTATCAAAAAAACATAATAATTACAAATATAAATACATGAAAAAGTGAAAATATGTAACTCAAACACTTACACAGCCATTTTTGTGATGTAATCGAAGTTTGTGTGTATAGGAGTGATGAAAATGGTTTGGGGATTTAATATATGTATGTATGTATGTATGTATGTATTCTGAGTCAAAAACGAGCATCTGTGTTGATCTGGCTCTCTGTTGTGGAGTGTATCACGTGCGTCGCTCTGCAGCGTCACGTGCGTGCACGCACTAGATAAATTGAAAGGGAGAGCATTTGGATCGGAGTTTATATAATATCCACATTATTATATTTGTACTGGATTTTTTTTATTATTTTTTGACAAATGTAAATTTATTATTTAGTCGTTTTGCATCTGTTAAGACCAGTTAAATCATCTCCAATGGGGTTGACTAAAATAATTGGTTAAAATAGTAGAAATACTGCTTATGTAAAATTTACAATTTACTGAACTTGTAAGAGCATTTACAATGGGAGAGACCTCTTATGTAAAATTTGAAATTAATTACCATAAATAAGAATTATAGAGAATGTGTAAAAAAATTTTGCACTCCAATGGGACAAAATCCTTGTCTATAATTATAGATAATCTCTTGATGTTGACTATATTTGTCGAACCTCTAGAGACCTGCAGTGAATTGCCACATCATTTATTTCTATATTAAAATTATATATTCCATTAATAACAACTTGAAATATTAATAACATACTATTTTTAATATATAGCCAATCATTATAGCCAATACCCTCGGAACACAATGTTTTACAGGTTCGACAAATTTCACATAATCAATATTTTATGTAATTTAGCCAATCATTTTTAGCTAACGCCGTTGGAGATGCTGTAAGGCGTTGTGCTTCGATGGTACTGGCTATATTAATTGACTATATTTTAAAAATAGTATGTTATTATTATTTTAAGTTATTATAAATAGAATATATTATTTGAATATGGTAAGAGATGATGTGGAATCTTCTTACAATCTCCAGAAGTTCGATAAATATAGCCAACTTCAGTAGGTTGGCTAAAAATATAGACATGATAAATGATCCATTGGAGTTGGATTTTTTTTAACATAATTTCTATAATTATTATTTATAGTATGTTTTAATTGTTCTACATGGTTGGAAATGCTCTTAATTTTAATAAAATATATTTATTGGATTTTGAGTTTTGAATTGGGTTAGAGTGAGATTTCAAATTTTGTAGGGATATGGGTTTGATATAGCTGAAATTTAAATTTAAATTCAAATTTTTTTTAGGATTAGCAAATACTAAATTTTGAATTTGACAAAACAAATCCGATCAAACTTGATCAAATATTTATTGAATCCGAATTTTTTTAATAATTAAACATATTTACACATAATTTGTGCATAACAAATTTTGTAAATCATCAATCAATATCAATATCTATCTATCTATCTATCTATCTATCTATCTATCTATCTATCTATTATATATATAAAGGAAATTCCCCGGAAGTTTGGTGGAGCTCTAGAATCGCTCGAATCCTATTTATCTATTTTTCTAGAGTTCGACAAATTTTACATAATCAATATTTTATGTAATTTAGCCAATCACTTTTAGCTAAAGCCATTGGAGATGCTCTAAGGCATTGTGATTCGATGGTACTGGCTATATTGATTGACTATATTTTAAAAATAGTATGTTATTATTATTTTAAGTTATTATAAATAGAATATATTATTTGAATATGGTAAGAGATGATGTGGAATCTTTTTACAATCTCCAGAAATTCGATAAATATAGCCAACTTCAGTAGGTTGGCTAAATATAGACATGATAAATGATCCATTGGAGTTGGATTTTTTTTTTTTTAACATAATTTCTATAATTTTTATTTATAGTATGTTTTAATTGTTCTACATGGTTGGAAATGCTCTTAATTTTAATAAAATATATTTATTGGATTTTGAGTTTTGAATTGGGTTAGAGTGAGATTTAAAATTTTGTAGGGATATGGGTTTGATATAGCTGAAATTTAAATTTAAATTTAAATTTTTTGACTTAGCAAATATTAAATTTTGAATTTGACAAAATCAAATCCGATCAAACTTGATCAAATATTTACTGAATCCGAATTTTTTTAATAATTAAACATATTTACACATAATTTGTGTATAACAAATTTTGTAAATCATCAATCAATATCAATATCTATCTATCTATTATTATTATTATTATTATATATATATATATATAATGGAAATTCCCCGGGAGTTTGGTGGAGCTCTAGAATCGCTCGAATCCTATTTATCTATTTTTCTAGAGCTTCGCAATTTTAAATAATTAAAATTAAACTTCCTTTTTTAGCCCTTTTTTTTAAAAAATAAATCAAAACTTCATTTTTTAACATTTTCGAAATAGAAAAGGTTTTCAATTTGTAGCAAAGAAAAAGTCAAATTTATATTTATATATTCGAAATAGAAAAGAAATCATTCAGAAGCCATTTATTTAAAATTTCTGAATTATCTCAATTTTTTAATAAATTACTTGGAACAAGAAAAAAATAACCGACAAGGAAAAGGAAACAAGACATATAAAATTGACCTGCATCCTTTGCACATTCTTTTTAAAGCACCATTTCAAAACTAATATATTTCTAAAGACTACTAGATAAACCAACCACTTAAAAAGGGAAATGATTTTGCCGCAACAAATTGACATGTGAGTCGGTATAACAATATACTGGAAAAACCTAAAGCAATGATAGTACAAAACAACTAAATGTGAGCTCTAGAAATCGCTCGAATCCTATTTATCTATTTTTCTAGAGCTCTTTAATTTTAAATAATTAAAATTAAACTTCTTTTTTTAGCCTCTATTTTTTTAGAAAAGAAATCAAAATTTCATTTTTTAACATCTTCGAAATAGAAAAGATTTTCAATTTGTAGCGAAGAAAAAGTCAAATTTATATTTATATATTCGAAATAGAAAAGAAATCACTCAAGCGCTATTTATTTAAAATTTCTGAATTATCTCAATTTTTTAATAAATAAATTATGCAATAAAAAAGGTCACTCTTCTAATTATATTATACTTAGGATATAAAAAGAAAGTTGTATTAGAGATATAAAATAAAAAGGAAGTTAGGATACCTTACAAAAACCCAATTCTCATTCTAATTGACTCCTTACAAAATCTTACCGGCAAACGATACAAAATCGAAGTCAAGGAGTAGATGGATCATCGTTTTTGCATCTATATATATCACAAATCTGCAACCAAGATGCAACATCAGCCTATTTCACCCTGTGTTCTCAGAACCGGACCGGGCATCGAACCGGAAGCCCTACTGGTTACTGGTTCGATTGGTTCAACCGGCTCGACCAGTGGTTCAACCGGTATGACGTCATAATTATGTAATATATAATTATATATATTTAATATTATATATATATATATATATATAATTATATATATTTAATATTATATATATATAATTATATAAATATATAATACAATCTGAAAATTATGAATAAATTTTGTAAAAAACTGGTTTTTTTCTCATAAACCGGTTTTTTTCTCATAAACCGATTTTTTTCAGATTGTACCGGTTTTTTTCAGACCTCATAAACCAATTTTTTTCAATAAACCGGCCACCGGTCCGGTTCAGTACCGGTTTTGTCCGGGTTTTGGCCGGTTCTTACCGGTTCTGAACAGGAAAACCGGAGTACTGGTTTTTTGGGTGAACCGAACCGGACCTGCCACCGGTTAGCGGTCCGACCGGTCGAACCGGCCGCTCCGGTCCGGTTTTAAAAACATAGATTTCACCGAGTGCGTCTTTGCTTCCTCACACCTCTTCACCAATTTCAACAATCATACTATTTTCATCCCTAATTTATTCAATTTTTAATATTTGGGTTGATTTTGCAGGTTTAGCGTCATTACCACGAACCATATATTTTATTCATCATGGAATATTCTTTTATGGATGGAAAACCCCTGGAGCTCTACTCTAGAATCGCTCGAATCCTATTTATCTATTTTTCTAAACCTCATCTATTTTAAATAATTAAAATCAAACTTCTTTTTTAGGCCCTATTTTTTAGAAAATAAATAAAAACTTCCTTTTTTAACATTAACATCTTCGAAATAGAAAAGGTTTTCGAATTTATAGGGAAGAATAAGTCAAACTTATATATTCAAAATAGAAAAAAAAAATTATATTCAATAAAATAGGTTTTCAAATTTATATAGGAGAAGAGTTCGAAATTACAAGTAAGTGACAAATTATCTTGCCTCTATTTAAGAACTGTATAACTCGACTTTTTCCCCATATACAATATGTTCGCATGACTTTTTTTTAAACTCTGTTTTATGAATTTTTTTCTTTTCTATTGATCAGTTTATGAATTTTACAATTATTTTTAGTTTTAATATTGCTTAGTTTTTTGATTACGCAGGAAGCTTAACATGGACCAAGATTCCGTTGTACTGTAAATAAGATGGATGTATTATGATGATTTGCACTACACATATTACCAAATTGATCTATTTCATGAAGTTCCGCTACAGGTTATTGGTTGAAAATTTATACCATCAATTTATTTATTTTATGCTTCAAAAATATCTTCAACTTAATTTAGATTTATTTAAATTTTTCTTATGATTTATCATCTTAGTGTGGTAAGTGTAGGCGGCATCTTGGGAATTTGATTGGTCCTGATTGGTAAATAGTTATTAGTGCAGATTGAGTTAGTTGTTTTGACTAACGGATTAAATTAGTTGTTTTACATCAAATTGTTTGGTACTTAGCGGTTATTTCTATATTAACATCTTTGAAATAGAAAAGATTTTTGAATTTGTAGGGAAAAAAGTTTAAATTTACATATTCGAAATAGAAAAGAAATTTATATTCTTATATTTACACAATCATTACTTCTAACGATCAAATTTTATTATCATGTTTGTAATCCTTTTCTTGCTTCTATTTGCTTTTGTCTTGGTCTATTTTCTTTTAATTTTTTTTATTCATTCTTATTTTGTTTAATTTTTAATGTACATGGCTTTTGTTTAATGATTACTAATAATTATGGATTATTAGTAATCATTGTTTGATCTTTACTTTTGCTTTTGTATATTTTTGTTAGTGATCTCGGTATACAAATACCTGATCGTGTGAACAAGAATTAGGAGATCTTAGCACCAGTACTTGAGAAACTTGACACCAAAAGTTTGAAATTGTACCAATCCCTTATTTATTTATTTATTGTTAACTGTTCATGGTTCCAACGTCTACCTTTAATTAATTTAATCAAATATATATTTTTTATTTATATGTATTAATTACAACGGGTGTCGGCCTAAGAAAACATGACACAAAATCGACGTAAAAAATAAATAAATATTTTATTTTGTTGTCTATACATATATATATATGTTCGATAATTGATTTGTAGATTTTTTTTTATTATTTCTTTTTTAAATAGTCTGTATATTGAATTTTTTTTAAAAATATTACAAGGTCGCCACGAAACACGTATATGTATTTATTTATTACAACGGGTGTCGGCCTAAGGAAACGTGATACAAAATCGACATAAAAATAAGTATAGTTTATTTTATTGTCAATATATATCAAAATTTTACAATATTGTGTTCATTAATTTATTTGTAGATATTTTTTTTTCGCATTTCTTTTTAAAATTTATATTTTGAATTTTTAAAAAAAATGTTACAAGGCCGCCGCGAAGCGCGGCTTAGTCAACTAGTTATATATATAAAGGAAATTCCCCATGAGTTTGGTGGAGCTCTAGAATCGCTCGATTCATATTTATCTATTTTTCTAGAGCTCCTCTATTTTAAATATGTAAAATTAAATTTCCTTCTTTAAATCCTATTTTTTAGAAAAGAAATCAAAACTTCCTTTTTAACATTAATATAAACGTTAACATAAACATCTTTGAAATATAAAAGGTTCTCGAATTTGCAGGGAAGAATTCAAATTACATATTCGAAGTTGAAAAGGTTTTCGAATTTGTTGGGAAGAAAAAATTATATATTCAAAATAGAACAAAAAATTATATTCTTATATTATATATTCGAAATAGAAAAAAAAATTTATATTCTTATATATATACAATCATTACTTCTAATAATCAAATTTGATCACCATGTTTGTAATCATATTTACCCGATTTATAAACAAATTTCTGTAGTCCAAAAATATTAGTTCTCTTTATATTAATGTTTGCTTTTAGAGTATCTGTATCTTCTTGAACATAAACAATTAGTCTTGATTTTGACTGTGTTTTTTTTGTAAGATGGAAGAATAGACGCCAAAGTTTTTTCGCAGTACAAAGAAAATGGATGTAATTTTGATGATATTTGTATTATCAAAGAAAGAAGCTGGATGCATGATGATGATGTGCACCTATCAATTCTGATTCACGAGTTTCCTCAAGTCCTACTATGCACTACAAGTTAAGAATTTATGACATCAATTTTTTTATATATTGTTATGACAAAAGTTTTGGTTTGAATTTCCGTAAGAAACTACTTATATAATTTTATTTATGCATTAGAATTTTATGTTTGAACTATACAGTTTTCACCATATCCTCCTTCATGTAGAAAGAGAAGAGAGATCGTGACAGGTGATCATGATCAATTGATATCTGTAAAATTTTGTGTTTGCTTTTTGTCTTTCCTTTTAACCACTCTTCGTTTCTTTGTCTATTTTGATCATAAATTTGATTTATATGTATACGTTTGTGGAATTATATGTGTATTGTTCTTTAAACACTGTTAGCATCATACTTTATTATGATTTTGCACTTTCAAATTCTAATTACATCGATTCTCTTAAAGTTTTTTGTTATGTTTTTTAAACCAAAATTAAAGTAAAAAAGGATTTTAATATTTAAATTTTTATTATTATATATACTTAGTATTTTAAAAATATATACAACGGGCATCGGCCTAAAATTGTGAGGCAAAATCGATAAATCAAAGTCAAAGAGCATTTTAATATTTAAATTTTTATTATTGTGTATGTGAAGTATTTTTATAATATATACAAACGGGTGTCGACCTAAAAAATTGTGAGACAAAATTGGTATAGAAAAATATATGAATAATTTATCTTATTATCTATATATATTTAATTTATACAATATTTTGTTCACTAATTTATATTGATATTTTAGATATATTTAAAATTTTAAAAAAGAATTGTGAGGCAAAATCGGTAAATCAAAGTCAAAGAGCATTTTAGTATTTAAATTCTTATTATTGTGTACGCTTAGTATTTTTATAATATATACAACGGGTGTCGGTCTAAAAAATTGTAAGACTAAATCGGTATAGAAAAATATATGAATAATTTATCTTATTATCTATGTATATTTAATTTATACAATATTGTGTTTGCCAAATTATTTTGATATTATAAAAATATTTTTGTCACTTTTTTTCTTAAATGATCTTTATTTAAAATTTTGAAAAAAAAAATTATAAGGCCGCCGCGAAGTGCGGCTTAGTCGACTAGTATATATATAAAGGAGGATACGCGGGAGTTTAGATGGCACACTAAGATCGTCTCAATCTATTTTTCTAATTTTTTAGAAGTTTAGGATTTTAAATATTAATAAATAAAATATCTTTTTATATATTAGAAGTATAATAGGTGTCTGAATTTATAATGGAAAAGTGTTCAAATTTATAGGAAATACATATAATTAATAGTAGAATAGGTGTTCGAATTTATATAGGAGAAAAGTTCAAATTTATATGAAATGTATATATTTAAAAAAATCTATTGAAAGTAAAATAGGTATTTGTAAGCCATATAATTAAAAGTTCTATTGGAGGTGGAATAAGATTTCGAATTTTCAAAAAAAACTTATAATTAAAAGTTCTATTGGAAGTAGAATAGGTGTTCGAATTTGTAAAGGAAAAGAGTTCGAATTCACGAAGAAACCTTATAAAAAAATAACAAGCTAGCTATATAAATCAAGAACGGAACATATATATTGTCAAAATCTTCTAACTAATTAGCTGCTTAGTTTATGTTCCATAAGCATCTTTTTTATACCTTTAATTTTGTTTGTTCACATTCAACAGATTATATTATTCATCTTGCCAACAAAGATTGATATTTGATTAAATTTGATACAGACCAGATCTACAGTTTCAGAAGACACCGAGAATATATTGAATAACTTTGAACGAGGAAATTGTAAGTAAACAAATTAATCAAATTCTTCAACCGAAACAGAACCATCTTCAATCGAAAAACGATACATCTTATTTTCGTATTATTCTTGGTATCATTGTTTTTGTTTGTGATTTAACTTATTATGCTCCAGTATTGTTAATTTCAGCTAAAGAATGATGATTTTGTGATTATTTGATAATTCCAACTAGCTAATTTATTTTACAATTTTAAATTTGATTTGAGAACTTCAACTAAATACTTTTTATTATATATTTTATATAATTAAAAATATGTGTAGGAAAACATGAAAAGAAATAAAGATGCGACTCTTCTGACGGTCATTAATGCATTGATCAAAGAGAGGAAGGACACTTACTGTATATTAGAGTTAGTACGCACGAGTTGAAATGCATGTACAAATATTGTGTACTTTTTTTCGTTTTTATTTCTAAACAAGTATCGTGTTGGCCTCTCCTTTTTATAGCATATAAAAATTAATAGTAATTTTTATTGGAAATTGTTAATTGTTAATTTGCAAGCGATTGTTACAGAATATATATTGCACAAATATAAAGCAAGTATAAATGAGGATACGCGGAAGATTATCTGATGCCTTCTAAGATCGTCTCACTACATTTTTTTAATGTTTTAGAATTTTTAAATTTTATGTACAAATAAATAGAAAATTTCCTTTTACATACTCAAAGCAGATTAGATATTCGAATATACAAAAGAGAAGAGTTCAAATTTATAGGAAAGATATATAATTAAAAAAATTATTAGAACAAGAATAGGTATTCAATTATAGATAAGACCTGTAATTAAAAATTCTATTAGAAGTAGAATAAATTTTCCGATTTATAGAAGAGAAGAGATCCAATTTATAGATAAGATATATAATCAAAATTTTTATTGGAAGTCGAATACGAGGATGGTTGGTGAGTTGGTATCTTAAAAATCCTTTATTTTAAACTTTTTTATACAAGTTAATTATACTTGCATTACAAGAATATATGCATAAATCTAATATCATTCTCATACCAAAAAGACTTCGTATTTAAAAAACAATAAATATATGTTATCATATTAGAAGGATATTTCCATACCAGAACCATTAAATTTTTATTTTAGATCTATATATACCTAAAATTAAAAGTACATTCTCATTATTTTATCAATTTAATATTGTATGATTCATATTTTTATTTTAAGTATATAATGAAGTTGGGACTTCAGTCCTAAACGAGAGAGCTGGTCGGTACGTGTTTAATAAGAAAACGGTTCAATGGAAAAAATCATATGCCTTACGTCCCTCTAATTTATTGTTAAAATTTTTATTAAAAAAAAAATAAATTAAAAATGAGTTATGGAAGTGTATTTTTTATACACTTTAAAATGAGTACCAACCAGTGAAAAAATTGTAAAGAAATAAGAGGTACGAAGGGAGTATTAACTATTAGAATTTGATTTTGATGTTATAAATTTTATTTTATTTTTAGGTTTCAAGTTTTATGGATTAAAAGGATTATACAAATATTTATAATATATGTAAAAGATGGGATTTCGGTTTTAACAAAAGGGCGGTTCACCTGTTTAACGAGAGAGCGGCTCAAAAGGAAGAATCGTGTTTAACGAGAAAATGACTCAATAAGAAGAATCGTATTTGACGAGAGATAACGTCTCAATTAGAAAAATTGTGTTTAACGAGAAAGCAACTCAACAGGAAGAATTATGTTTTACGCGAGAGTGGCACGGTAGAGAGGACCGTGTTAATTGATAAAATTTAATATTAATGATATAATATAAAATAAATTGATGTATAATAAAATTTTTTTATTAAAAATTTATACGTCGTCGCAAAACGCGGCATTATCAACTAGTTTAATCATAATGAACGAATTCGTACATTTTTCGATATTAGAGGTTAATTGAAAATTAAATTCTAGACTGGATATGAAAAGTGCTAGTTTTGTAGTATATGTAATTGTTCTGTGATTCTTGATTCAGTATTTTTTTTTTCTTTTTATGAATATTTAGGCTTATATATAGTTTAGATATTTTTTTTATAATTATTCTTCTTTTTAATAGCATACATTGGAATAAATTTGCATAAAAAATTATATCATTATTATGATAAATTTATATTAGCATGCTTATGTCTTCGTTTTAGGATCCAAATCCTAAAACATGATTGATCAAATTTGTAAAATCACATGCGAATGTCATCGTTCATTGACATTATCTTCAACTTTAGCACAAACTCTCGAATTCTGATACATGAGTGTGTTTTAGGTGCCCAAACTCTTATTATATGTAAAAAGAAGAACAAGCCCGTCACATTTATATTTGATGGCTCATATCTTTACCGGGATGAGTTAGAGGAGTGGGGCTCAGATTGTATCTAGGCTTCCCACTAATTTTTTATAAATTGATTGTAAATAAATTATTCCACAAATTTTTATTATACAAGTTTATTTGACAATATTTTCTTACAAAATCTGATGCAAGCCATAGCAGTGGAACTCAAAGCTTATCCATTTAGTCGAAAAATAGCTAAATGACAAGTATTCTGTTTGGCGTACCATGTCGCTTAAAATCATCATTGCCTAAAAAAAGAAACAACATGAAAACGAAGAACAACTCAAATCAAATAAACCCACGACCCAACAAGACATATCCAAAAATTTCATTATCTAACCCTAATCCATTGTATGCACAACTCTATTGCGAACTCTTACATACTCACATTGACACTTGTTTGCAAATCAAGATCAGAAACTAAGTACCCCCACTGCATTCTTTATAACAGACCCGAACTTGCCTTCACTTTCATTGCAACACATACACACAAAATTTATACTTTGTTAAAAAGGCATTATGAACTACAAAACCATGGTTCAACACCAGCAGCAGCCCTTTGACATGCAGCACCAGCACCCGCAAAACTTTATTCTTTGGATGTTATATCTAATTATATTGTTCTCTTCATCCATGCAGACACCTTTATGCTAGACTATCTAATTCTTTTTCCACGTGTAGAGTTGGGGTTCACAAGGTCACTTGTTCAGTCCAAATCGGCCTTCTTAACAAATGACTGCCCCACTAGCTTCTGGTGGTTATTGAGTCAACACAGTACCTAATTCTAATGGCCAAAACTTGTCTCAACAACAATCTAGCTAGAGGCCGCCGAATAGGGTTACTTCAACACCATATGTTCATCAGCTGCATGAACAGTTCTGCTGAAAGAACATCCGATTTCGAGGTGATAGCATGAACTTCTGGCCTTTTGAACTCCTCTACATTTCTATAAATTTGTTATAAGATATTCCTATATACAAACATGTTTTTATACCTAACAATTTATTAAGAAGATAAAAATGTGAGTTTTCAACTATTTTAAAGACTTTTAAAGAAATTGAAATATTATTAGATTTTTTATATCAAATTGATTGATAATCGTTAGATTTAATAATTATTTTATACATAGATTTAAATTTCAATTTTTATTAACAATATATTAAAATTAACATTTATTATATTAATTTTAAAAATAAATAAAAGTATACTTTTACCTTACAAAATCACAAAAAGAATAAAAGTTTAAAAAAATAAAATTGAAACTAAAATATGAAAATGTAATTAAATATTTTAAAAATACTCGCGCTAATTATAAACTAGTTTTATTTTTATCCAACGATTGATTGATAGTTTGATATTAGAGTTTCTCAGTCCATATCTAAAATCCTAAGTCCGCCTCTCTGTCACCACGCTGAATACAATCCTATTTAGGAGGGCAATCCTGATCAGTTACCATTCGCTTCTTCGTATTTAATTTGATTAGGGCTTCTTGGTTTGGTATTTTACTATCCAATTCAATTTAATTAGTGCTTCTCAATTACAGTTTGCTTTAATTTGATATCTCAAATTAAATTATTGAATTTGATTATGTATTGAATTCGCTTCTTGTCGTAATCTCAATTTGGTTTTGTTTTTTGAAAACATCAGGAATATATATACATACATACAGTACATGCCAATATTCTTCCGGATAATTTGTATTTTAAATTGCCTCAATTTGTTAATATCAGGTAATACATACATGTATAGCATATACTCCATCCGTCTCATAAAACTCTTCCCATTTCTCTCGAACACGTTTGTCAATGCACACTTTTAATCGTTAATATCTTTAATTTCGCATTAGTTTTAAATATAAAAACTTCACTGTATTAAAGTACTCCTAAATACGAATCCAACAAGATCACTCATGACTATATTTGGTTTTATAAATTAGATGTAAATTAGCAATTTGTCTAATGTTATGAACATGACCGACAAAAGAAATGGGAAGAATATAAAGAGACAGAGGAGTATAACTTAAAAGTTAAACATGTTACACAAAGCTTACAATTGTAGGGTTTGATACAGTAGATTCATTTGTTACCCTCGAAATCATGTAGACTATGCATCGTTTATTGATTCATTTGTAAGCCTAGAATTCGTATAGACTGTAAATCTTGTTAATCTTGTTTAATCAAAGTGAGTAGAGATTTGAGTTTTGTAAGCCTAGAATAGACTATAAATCTTGTTTAATCAAAGTGATTAGGGATTTGAGTCGTTATTTCTGATTGAATGTATGTATATATTCTCTTGTGTCTTTCTTAATAGTTGTCTTATTGTAACCTTTATCTGATTGGGGCTCTTTTTTTAATCAGAAATTTATAATGCCGGGCTGTAGTTTTAAAGACGTCCTCTTGGGGTCTATAAAGCCAATCACTCTCAATGTAACCCCCCGGAGATGAGGTTATTTTGGAGAACATTATTTTAGACGAGGACGAGAGAGTTGATCCTTCTCTCGTCAAGGTTGTTCATAACTAACCCTTTATATCTTTCTTTTTTTTTGATTTTTTCTACTTCACCTTTTCTTTTTAATTATGTTTCATCTTTTCACATTTTAATTCATTTGGACTACCTTTATTTACAGGGTTTTCATGAAGAATTTAAAGATAAATTGCTATGAACTAGGGATTTAAACACAATTTTTCAGTCTAACAAACAGTACGATAAATTGTTTGATAACGAATACAATAACCCACGCAGTTCGAGAGGCGGGGCACTCTCCCTTTAGTCTAGAGAACACTCACAATCAACATAATAAACCCTACTTCCCCAACCCCTCTGATTAATACTACCTCTTTCTTTAATAATTGTGAAATCCCTTTCTTGCCCTTACTAAATATTATTTATTCCTTCCTTGTCCTCCTGCTCTGTTCCGTCTTTGGTATGTTACTAATTGTGGCTGTGGCCCTGCTGTTCCACTCGTAACATTACCCCGGGCCAGAATCTGAACCTTGTCCTCAAGGTTAAACTCAGGGAAATGCGCTGCAATGTTGACGAACAGCTCCCAAGTGGCTTCCTCCTTGCTTTTCCCTAGCCATTGGATCAGGACCTCTGACTGGTCTGGGGTCACCCCTCCTGCATTTCGAATCCCCAGCACAAACTCAGGTGTACCATCTAGGATATTTGTTTCCTGTACCTCCGAAGGAAGGTCTGTAGAGCTTATGACATTACCCAGAGCTTTCTTTAATTGTGACACGTGGAAGACAGGATGTATCTTTGAAGTTGGAGGCAATGCTAATTTGTAGGCCACTGACCCCACTCGTTGCACAATCTCATAAGGTCCATAAAATTTGGCACTCAGTTTCCCATAGTGTGTATGTGAGACAGATCTTTGGCGGTATGGTTGTAGCTTGAGATAGACTTGTTCACCCACCTGAAATTCTACTTCTCTCCTGGTGAGATCCTCTTGACGTTTCATCCGTTGCTGAGCTTTTAAGAGGTGGGCCTTGAGGTCATCCAGCATTGCATCCCTTTCAATCAGTTGGTCCTCTAGAGAAGATAAAGCTGTGTCGCCCGGCTGGAATCTGATTAATGGTGGGGGGTCTCGCCCGTAGAGAGCCTTGAAAGGGGAGCATCCAGTGGAAGAGTGACTAGTGGTATTATACCAGAATTCTGCCCAATGCAGCCAATTCAACCACGTTTTTGGTTCACCAGCCACAAAACACCTTAAGTAGTTCTCGACACATTTATTAACCACCTCCGTTTGCCCATCCGACTGGGGGTGGTAGGCAGAACTGAAACAGAGTTTAGTGCCTTGAGCTGCGAACAACTCCTTCCAAAACAGGGACATGAACACCTTATCCCTATCCGAGACTATCGTAACTGGAAACCCATGTAACCTTACAACTTCTTTTATAAATACCGCGGCCACTGTGACAGCTGAAAAAGGGTGTCGAAGAGGGATGAAGTGGGCAAATTTGGTGAGGCGATCGACAACCACTAGTATGGAGTCTGCTCCTTTTGATTTAGGAAGGCCTTCCACGAAGTCCATGGAGATGTCCTCCCATACCTTGTCCGGGATCGCCAGGGGCTGGAGAAGGCCTGCTGGGCTCAAGTTGGAGGTCTTGGACTGTTGACAAGTTGTGCAGGCTGCGACATAGCTGGCCACTTGCTTCCGCATTCCGGGCCAAAACCAAGACATGGCTAATCTCTGATATGTTTTTAGATCCCCCGAGTGTCCACCAATAGGTGAGTCATGGTAGTCGTGGAGTAGAGAGGCAATCAACTGGCAGTCCCTTGGTAATACCACACGCCCTTTATATTTTAAGATCCCCTGTTCCACTTGATATCCTTTGGGCACGCTGTTCCCGTTCACTATATCTTGTGTCAGCTGTTTGATAAAAGGGTCAGCTTGAATAATTGGCTCAACATCAGCCCATTTTGGCCCTCCACATGACAACATCACCCCTAATTCCAATGGCCCATTTGGTTTGCGAGAGAGAGCGTCGGCCGCTTTATTAGACACCCCTGTACGGTACTGAATGTCAAAATCGAACCCCATTAACTTGCTCACCCATTTTTGATATTCCACGCCGATCTCTCGTTGCTCCAATAAATATTTAAGGCTTTGTTGATCGGTACGGATGATAAATTTGCGACCCAACAAATAGTGCCTCCACTTCAAGACTGCCAAGACTATAGCCATAAGTTCCTTTTCATAGATAGATTTCAAACGGGCCCTCACCCCCAATACTTTGCTAAAATATGCAATAGGATGACCTTCTTGAGACAAAACAGCCCCAACTCCAAAGCCTGATGCATCTGTCTCCACCACAAATCGATATTGAAAATTCGGCATTTTTAGAATAGGTGCTCGAAGCATTCGCCCCTTAAGTTCCACGAAGGCATTGGTTGCCTCCTCAGTCCAACCGAATTGATCCTTTCGGGTCTGGTCAGTCAACGGTTGCGCCACACTAGCATATCCTGCTATGAACTTTCTGTAATAACCCGTTAGGCCCAAAAACCCTTTTAACTCTCTAAGATTCCTAGGTATGGGCCAATCTGCCATTGCAGCCACCTTATCCGGGTCCACCGCCACCCCTTCTCCCGATACAATATGTCCCAAGTAAGCCAAACGATTCTGCCCAAACTCACATTTTTTATAATTCGCATATAAGCGCTGCTGGGCTAATTGATCCAGTACTAAAGACAAGTGTTGACAGTGATCTTCCAGTGATGAACTATAAACCAATATGTCGTCAAAAAAGACCAAAACAAACTTACGCAACCAAGGTTTAAAAATTTTGTTCATTACCGATTGAAAGGTGGCAGGGGCATTTGTGAGGCCGAAAGGCATGACGAGGAACTCATAATGACCCTCGTGAGTTCTGAACGCCGTTTTCGGTATATCCCGTCCTTTGATCCGAATTTGATGATAACCCGACTTCAGGTCCAATTTTGAAAACCACGCGGCACCCCCTAACTCATCCAACAACTCGTCAATTACCGGAATTGGGAACTTATCAGGAACCGTGACTTTGTTGAGCGCACGGTAGTCCACACAAAACCGCCATGACCCATCTTTTTTCTTTACTAGCAAAACAGGGCTTGAAAAGGGACTGGTGGATTCCCGGATAATGCCAGCTTGTAACATGTCTTTAATTAGAGCTTCAATTTCATCTTTCTGGGATTGGGGATATCTGTAGGGGCGGACGTTCACGGGATCAGCTCCTTCCTTGAGTATTATAGAATGCTCTTGGTCCCGAGACGGGGGCAGTCCTAGGGGCATATCGAAGACTTGACCATACTTTTCCAGAACTGGTCGGAGACACTGTGGAACCTGTTTGGTGGCCGGTATGGCTAGTGATTGGTTCTGCACAGCCACATGGTTCAGCTCGACCCTGTATCCTTCTCCCCCTTTACGAAGGGTACGCATCATTGACTTTAATGACACCAGTGAACGGCCCAAGGAGGGATCGCCTTTTAAAGTAACACTTTCACCCCCCATCATAAATCTGATTGTCTGTGTTTTCCAATTAGTTGACACCGTGCCTAGCTTCTCCAGCCACTGCACACCTAAAATCAAGTCCGAGTTTCCCAACTGTAGTGGCAGAAAATCTTCTACAATTGTCACCCCTGGTAAATGCAGCACCACTGATTTGCATAGTCCTGTGCCCACGACTCCCTCCCCTGTACCCAGGGATACATCAAATTCCGTTGAGGGCAGGACAGGAATTCCTAACTTCTCTACTGACGCTAGCGACACGAAATTATGTGTGGCGCCAGCGTCAATCATCACTACTACCTTATGATTAAGCACCTCCCCAGTCAGTTTCATGGTTTTGGGGCTTGTAATTCCCACTACGGAATTGAGGGAAATCTCAGCCCCTTTTTTTTCCTCCACCCGTTCATCCATAACCAACATCCCCTCCTCAATTCCTTCCTCACCAGCGCCTTCCCCTTCGCCTTGCAACAAAATTACACTTAATTCCTTTTTTTTACATTTGTGTCCCACCGACCATTTCTCCTCACATTTGAAACACTCCCCCTTAGCTCTTTTTTCTCTAAGTTCAGCCTCGGTTAACCTCTTTATTTCCCCTAAGGGTTTTGCCACTGGAATAGTTGTGTTGATCTTTGACCCCGACACAGAAGGGTTCGACGAACTGAAAGAATAGACCGAAGTAGAACGTAGAGAAGGACTAGAAGAACCCGAATGAGACTTAAATGAAGATGAACTGGACATACCTGATTGATACCCAAACGGTCGGTTTCCCTTATATCCCCCACATTTGAGTTTCTCTTCCACTTTTACAAACAATTCCATTGCATGATCCAGACTGCGAGGGCCCAACAAACGAAGCTCTGCTTTAATCTCCCCTTGCAAGCCATTGATATACTGTCCCATTGCTATCTCTTCCGGAACCCCAGACAAGGGAGCCATCAGCTCAATGAATTGCCTTCGGTATTCGAACACACTTGCAGTTTGGTGGTGGTGTAACCACTGTTCATAAAGGCTCCCAGCATTAGATGGTCTGAATTGCCGTAGTAGCATCCCCTTTAATTCCTCCCAACGGCGGATAGGGCGACGCCCATGCTCCCACTGATACCACAGCAAGGCGTCACCGTCTAACGATACCACCGCGGCCTCCAACTGTTCCTCCTCTGTGAGTCTGTAGAAACTGAAGTACCGTTCTGCTCGTAATATCCACCCGTCGGGGTTCTCCCCCATAAAAGTAGGCAAATCCAGCTTCTTAAACCTCCAATTCGTGCCACCTGTTTGCCCTTGGTAATTGAAAGCTCCATTTTCCGGACCCCTACCCGACCCGATCTCTCCTGTCCGACCCGACCCGATTACTCCATCCAGACCCGACCCATTGGACCCTCCATGACCCGATGACAAGGCTGTCGCGTGCCTATCAAATAATAAAAATCTAACAAATCCTTCTAACTATGCAGTAGGGTAAGTCAGAGTCGTTCCCACAGAGACAAAAGTGCCAATCACCAGTCTTTTTCTGATTTAATTTAGCTAAGCAAGTAACACAATAAATTTTGAGGATTTAATTAAACTAATTTATACTAAGAAGAATTGTGTTTATACTAATCAGATCTAAAAACATCCAGAATTAAGTATCCCCACTAGCATGGTCAATGCAATCGTGAATTTTCCTCCCCAATTAATCGTATAATACTCAACAGGAAAGATGCGCCCTATAAATACCAATAATCCCTCTCGGGTATTAATGGCTTCTCTAAAATACAATCAAGCCTATTCTCATGGTATCATGCAATTCAGAGACATTAATAACAGCACCCTAACTTCCTAACAATCCGTTCTACCTATTCTCATGGAGAAGTTCATGTTCTTATTGGATAAATCACAACCATCTAAATCCAACTCTCGTTGATAAATAGATAATGGTTCAAACAATACACATAATCACGTCTGATCTGCAATTGCTAATTAAAACAACTCAATAAGCAAGAGCAATTAAACAATCAAATTGGGGAATTCACACATCGACCATAACTAGGGTTCAACTCAACCCTAGATTAATAAACTACTCACACATGATTGAATTAACAAAACAAGAATGAATATAAGAACACATAATTATAAGAATAGAGAAAAAGTGTTTACAAAAGTATACGTACCAATGCTTTTGATCTCTAAGATTGGATGATAAAACAATACCCCTAGATGTGTTTATATAGGCACCAGGAGCCTAAAAATTAGCTAACCAAAACTAAGTAGGAAACAGCTAATAAAATATTACAATTGTAATAGAAGTAGGAATAAAAAAGGAAATATCCTCCTTGAATTAGATAAGCCTCGTAGACTTCTGGTAATTTCCCTCTTTGTGTTGGATAAGAATTTGTTGTCCAAGATTTGCCGTAATTAGAATTGAAATAGGATTCCAGGAAGTGAAATTCGTCATCTGTCTTTCAGGCCTGTTTCTGGGCTTCTCCAGTTGGAATATTGATATTGGACCACCTTTGACTTGTAGAAAATTCTGTTATCTTCGCGTGGGCTGTAAGATCACCCAATTCTGATGTCTGAAACTCAAGTTATGGCCCAAACAGTGATGTACACGCAAGCTGCCCAATAGTTACGAATTTTCTAGTAATTTAAGTCCAAATAAACTCAATTCCTTCCAAGTTTGGGAATTATTTATTTCCTGCAATAAACTCCAATAAAACTTATTAAATCGACACGATTATTCGCAAAAGCTCATTAAATGTGGGAATAAAATCCTCTAAAATATATGTAAATTATATTCTATCAAATATCCCCACACTTAGCACTTTGCGCGTCCTCGTGCAAGCTAAAATAATAACTACACTAACTAATTAGTACCACTTCCGTAGGTGATCACGGTTGCATTTAACATATGCAACAAGTCCTTTAAACCCCTAGGTAGCCCTAGTGGACGAGTAGGGTCTCGTGAGGGCTTATAGTGAATATACCCACAAAATCCATCCAACTCATGCAAAAGATCACACATCAACACAACACCACACACACCCGTCCTCTCATGCCATATCAACTTAAGAATCAAAATGAAAATGCAATGTCTTGGTGTCTAAAGTGCAAGTATCCACATAGTTTACTCAAGAAAGATGCATAAAATTATAGAAATCCATGTCAAATGTAAGAATAGGTTGGTAAACATGCTAAGCACACAAGAGCACATCTTTGAGACAAAATCTGGGATCTCCTATGCCAAAAGCAAAAACTCACCTTCACTCACAAAGAATATTCACTCAAAACAAGGGTAAGTGTTTCACTCAACTCCAACAATATCATAAACATGCTTTGTCCTTGTTATCAATCTAACTCTTAACACAACATACATTATCGATGACAATCAAAAGGTCTTTGTTCAGGTTGTAATGGGGCTAGGGACAAGGTATGTCAAGAAAGCTAAAGAAGGTTAAGTCAAAAGCTAGTACCCAACAATGAAATTCAAACAACTCCCATACTTATGAAAACCAATGAATACTTCCCCACACTTGAACTTTTATCATAGTCCAAAAACTTTGTCTAGTCGAATCTAAGTAGGATCACAAAGGATAAGTATGCTCTCAAATTTATTTTTTCTGTTTTTTCTTTTTCTTCTTTTTTTTTTTTTTTCTTTTTTTTTTTTTCAAGACAAGTAATTCTCCAGTAACCACGGGTAGCGAAAAGTCACCAAAATACAATTGCTTAATACCAGCGCATGCACATGGATCGTCCCTTTCATATGTCATTGCACTTACCACCCAATGATCTCAAAGGAGTACTTGCTTCTTCCCTTTTTTTTAGAGAGCTGAATAATAACCAGATGAACAATGATCCTTAAGATATGATTTCCAACTTCGACTAACAAGCTAACAATCAAACCCCAAATATTCCCCAAAAGTATGATCATCAATAAAACCCCCTTTTTATTACACACCTTATTACTCCCTTAAGCACAATACTAGCCTTTGACAATTGGGTTCAAATTTAATATAGGCCAATACAAGAAAAGGATATATGGCAAGTAACGTGGTGTGTCACCGAAAGAATAGGATTAAGCTCAAAGGGTTAACTAATTGATCATGTATAAATGGTTTGGAATTATAGGAAATATGAGGTTATACCTAATTGCCTTTATCATCTTATCATCAATTAATGTCATGCATCTCAAGAAAGACTTCAAGCAAGTGCTAGCAATGTAAATAACAAGTGGACACTCAAGCAAACAAATAGTTATGCAAAAGATGTGCATATAAGCTCAAAACTCACTTGGTGTGACAAAACATAATCAATCCCAAAGTAATAGTCTCTCTAACGCACCTACTTGTATTCAAAGCATATAGACCAAATTATCTTGCACATATTCATGTCATTCTAATCATTTAGCACATTCAATAAGTCTACTAGTTTCTACTTGCTAGTGTACGTGTGTGCACAAGAACATCACATATCATCTCTCAATCAAAAGTATCCATAAACACAAGATTTCTAAGCATGCATGAGTGCATTTACGTAAGTAACCTTCACATGGCTAGAATTATTTTTGGTATTTTTCAAATTTTTTTTTCAATTTTTTTTTTTTTGGATTTTTTTTTATAACAAAACACATATATATATTAAGCACATCCCCACACTTAAATGTGGCAATGTCATCAATGGCACAATACTAAGAATATCAACTAATAATAAGAAGGAAAGAAATACTCCCCTATGCCAAAGCATGAAGTGCACCAGTCCTCCACAGTATACAGAATCCATGGGTTGCCTCCCAAGTAGCGCATTTGTTTAACGTCGTTAGCCCGACACCTGTTGACAATTATCCTGGCGAAAAAGCATATAGATGTACATATCTCCTAATTTGAATTAATCTAGTGATGTGAGCACCAATTAGATAACCAAGAAGATACATAAATTGGCACGTGAGACTCATGTGATGCTCACAAAATTTCGGGATGTGAAAATATTTAGCAAAATCCGCATCAAAACATTTATGACTACTTTTCACAAATCCCTCCCAAATCGGGTCTACAACAGGCATATACACATTCTCAATCTTAGCATTATTCAAGTCAAGCGTATCCAAATTCGGTTCTATCTCATCTACCACAATGGGAATCACAATATCCTTATTCAAATTTATATCTTCCACAACCATACTATCACCCTCGTCAAATAGCATGCAAATAGAGTCATCTAAGATATCAACATCATTATTATCAAAAGAGTTTTCACACGAGTTAATTTCTTGAGAAGCATATGGATCAATAAGAGTGAGACTTTCAAAATCATCATCAAAATCATCATAATCATCAAAAATTAGCTCACTATTACTAACCTCGTTTGGTGACTCTTTGAACTCCTTACCACTCCACAAAGTTGTATCATCAAATTGACTCATTGGTATTTCCTCCAATTGAGAGCGCCTCTCAACGAATTCAGTTACCTCTTGAGCTAGTTGAGCAATTGAGATTTCAATCAACTTACCTTGAGTTTTCAACTCATTAAGACTTGTCTCAACCTCTTCATTCTTGCTCAGCTGTGTAACAACAACTCCTTCCAACAGACTTTCCAAGTTGGATTTTTGTGGTGGCTGAAAGTAGTTGATTTGAGGTGGTTGAGCTTGGCATGGACTAACTTGCTTCTCTTCAAACTGAGCATTAAACTGTTGACGTTGAGCATCACAAGTGGCTAATGACTCATTCATCTTGGCACATGGAGAGAAATAAGTTTCCAAGGCAGTTTCCAAGCTTGATTTTTCTGGTTGAGCTAGATTGCTTTGGTAGGAAAAATCAGAATAATTTTCCAAACTAGAAGTGTATGTTTCGGAATAAGGATTGTATTGTGGTGGCTGGTCAGAGTTGTAATGGGCATTGTAATGAAAATTATTATCCCAATATTGTGCTTGGCTTGGGTAATAAGGGGTATTATATTGGCAAAAATTTAGAGTGTGTCCATGTATACCGCAAACATCACAAGTAGCAACCAAATAAGAATTTCTTGACTCAATTTCATCGATCTTTTGAGAAAATGCCCGCATAGTCTCAATCAATGCCTCCATGCTTTCTTCTTGCTCCTCTCTTCACTCGCGTAATTTCTTGTCATAGGAATCTGAAAATCAATTTTACAAGAAACAAGAAAAACCACAAGCAAAGATCAAACAGAACAAGAATAATAGCCGAAGCAACACAACTAAAAAACTTAGCTAAACTAACTCAAAAATTAACCAATCTAACACTGCTTTGTCCCCGGCAGCGGCGCCAAAAATTTGCAGTAGGGTAAGTCAGAGTCGTTCCCACAGAGACAAAAGTGCCAATCACCAGTCTTTTTCTGATTTAATTTAGCTAAGCAAGTAACACAATAAATTTTGAGGATTTAATTAAACTAATTTATACTAAGAAGAATTGTGTTTATACTAATCAGATCTAAAAACATCCAGAATTAAGTATCCCCACTAGCATGGTCAATGCAATCGTGAATTTTCCTCCCCAATTAATCGTATAATACTCAACAGGAAAGATGCGCCCTATAAATACCAATAATCCCTCTCGGGTATTAATGGCTTCTCTAAAATACAATCAAGCCTATTCTCATGGTATCATGCAATTCAGAGACATTAATAACAGCACCCTAACTTCCTAACAATCCGTTCTACCTATTCTCATGGAGAAGTTCATGTTCTTATTGGATAAATCACAACCATCTAAATCCAACTCTCGTTGATAAATAGATAATGGTTCAAACAATACACATAATCACGTCTGATCTGCAATTGCTAATTAAAACAACTCAATAAGCAAGAGCAATTAAACAATCAAATTGGGGAATTCACACATCGACCATAACTAGGGTTCAACTCAACCCTAGATTAATAAACTACTCACACATGATTGAATTAACAAAACAAGAATGAATATAAGAACACATAATTATAAGAATAGAGAAAAAGTGTTTACAAAAGTATACGTACCAATGCTTTTCATCTCTAAGATTGGATGATAAAACAATACCCCTAGATGTGTTTATATAGGCACCAGGAGCCTAAAAATTAGCTAACCAAAACTAAGTAGGAAACAGCTAATAAAATATTACAATTGTAATAGAAGTAGGAATAAAAAAGGAAATATCCTCCTTGAATTAGATAAGCCTCGTAGACTTCTGGTAATTTCCCTCTTTGTGTTGGATAAGAATTTGTTGTCCAAGATTTGCCGTAATTAGAATTGAAATAGGATTCCAGGAAGTGAAATTCGTCATCTGTCTTTCAGGCCTGTTTCTGGGCTTCTCCAGTTGGAATATTGATATTGGACCACCTTTGACTTGTAGAAAATTCTGTTATCTTCGCGTGGGCTGTAAGATCACCCAATTCTGATGTCTGAAACTCAAGTTATGGCCCAAACAGTGATGTACACGCAAGCTGCCCAATAGTTACGAATTTTCTAGTAATTTAAGTCCAAATAAACTCAATTCCTTCCAAGTTTGGGAATTATTTATTTCCTGCAATAAACTCCAATAAAACTTATTAAATCGACACGATTATTCGCAAAAGCTCATTAAATGTGGGAATAAAATCCTCTAAAATATATGTAAATTATATTCTATCACCCGACCCAAACCCATATGCCGGGGACCCATCACCCGCCCCAACACTAGCTTTACCCGATCGTTGACCCGACTGTGATTTGGGCGGATTCCCCAGAACCGACTCTCCTCCTTTCATTGAAGATAACGACGACCTCACCTCCTCCTGAAATTTAACTTGCTCTGCCCTTAATTCGTTTAACAAAGCATCTTGCATCTCCTTCGCCCTTGCTATTCTCTCTTCCAATCTCATCGTAGACTGATCTAACGATGTTGTTAGCTTGGTGAAGAAGGTTTGTTGCAGATCTAGGGTCGCCCCTTGCACCGCCGCCGCTATCTGCTCCACCATCGTAGATCTGAGTTCTACCAACCCTTTCTCCAACACTTCGATCCGATATTGGTTCGATGGCGGCGCCCCCATCCCTTGTTGGTGAATCGTACAGCTCTGATACCACTTTGCTATGAACTAGGGATTTAAACACAATTTTTCAGTCTAACAAACAGTACGATAAATTGTTTGATAACGAATACAATAACCCACGCAGTTCGAGAGGCGGGGCACTCTCCCTTTAGTCTAGAGAACACTCACAATCAACATAATAAACCCTACTTCCCCCAACCCCTCTGATTAATACTACCTCTTTCTTTAATAATTGTGAAATCCCTTTCTTGCCCTTACTAAATATTATTTATTCCTTCCTTGTCCTCCTGCTCAGTTCCGTCTTTGGTATGTTACTAATTGTGGCTGTGGCCCTGCTGTTCCACTCGTAGCATAAATCTGTGTGCATATTTTTGCTCCCTTTGTCTCCTGGTCATAAGAATTCTATGGTTCTTGATACTATGAGGTTGTGGGATGTTTATGAGCAAGTTAAGTCTTCTGGTGGAAAACTTAACGTCATTTGTGTGCCTACACATGTAGTGCATAATAAAAATGATTTTGAATACTTCAATCCGTACCAAGAATACTTCCAGATCCAATGTTGCACATCATTTCATTGTATTCATATCGATGATTCTGCATGCTTGAAGCGAATGGAGAGTATGATTGGTATCCCGAAAGATCCGGAAGCAGCCTATGTTATCCTTGGCCCTATGAATGGTTTGTGCAGAAAGGTTGTTACTATACTTGATAGTGACTTTATCAAGTGGCATGGAGCCGAAGCTTTTCCATTTACCACAGAAAAGATACAACAACTGGCACGCGAGGATGAAGCTTTGTGGAGTGGCAAGCATGACCTGGGAACTCTTTTGTCATTACCTGATCGTGATTTTGTTATCTCAAATAACTGCACAAAGGTACTTCCATCCCCTACGATAGTTGACAGTGATGTGATGTTCCATGTGCATGAATTTAGAAATTTGATTGAGGTAAGAAGCTTAACATAAAATAATATTGGGTTTAGCCTTTGCTCCAATTTAAACTTGACACGTTTAAAAACTTGAATAAATAGAAGCAAGTTAAACTTAAGTGGAGTCATGATGATAACAATTCTTAGCAGCCATTTGTTTTCAACTTAATATAACTATTTAAATATTTTGTTTTGAATATAGTTTTTAAAGAAAGAACGACTCATTTAGTTGCCCTTTATACCGACTATTCACGTTAATTCCACAGGCGTGTCTTGACAAAGTAAAAAAACATACCATTAGATATACATCTATACATATAACGCCTTAGAAATTTCAGAATATTTAATTATTAAGAGTTATTTATTTTATTATTAAATGTGAATTATGTGGTGTGTGAATTGGTTGAGGAAGTATTATATTTGTGGAATAATATTTGGAAGTCAGATTGATATTTTATATGTGTTATGTAAGCCCGACTATTTTGATTATATTTTTGGAATTTATTTCCTATTTATTTGTGTTATAATTACTTTCTGGGAATTTTATAAAATTCTCGGGATTGGCAGAAATCCTGAAATATTTTTCATTATTGATTTTATTAGTTTACATGACTTTTAAAATTATTGGGTGGATTCTTTTTGGGTTCAAGGATTTTAAATTGATTTTACGAATTATTTTCTGTTTTAATGGTTTAATCTTGTAAAAATCATATTTAATTCGTTTTTAACCCTAAAAATATTTTAAAAAATATGGGGATGTTTGTAATTTACTAAATTATATTTTAAAGTTTTAAAATTTATTTTTCTACTAAATTTTTGATTAATTTCGAATTTAGAAATGATTTAAAGTGTTTTTTTTTATTTACATCTACATTCTTATTTCAGCATTCGTATATTACAGTTTTGCCCTTCAAATCCCTAGATTAGCAGCCTGTGTCCCCCAATTCAATTATAGTAGCTCTGTTGTTGGTCTTTCCTTATTCATAATCTCAAAATCTCTCCCGGTGTCTCTCGATCTCGAACTCGCGCTCTCTCTCTCTCCCGTGAGTCGCCTCTCTCGCACCCTCCTCTCTCTCCCTTCGTGGGCCTGCTAGATATCTTTATTCCCTCCCCTCCCTGTTACGATTGCAGTGTGTGTGAGTGTGTGGGTTAAGCTATGATGCTTAGTGTGTGTGTGCAAGCGTGCGTGTGTGGGTGTGTCTTGGGCAGGAGTGTGTGTGCGTACTCTGTGTGGGTGTATAATCGAAATCGTGTGTGTGTGTTTGTTGAATTGTATGCGAGTGTGAGTGTGTGGATGGTGATGTGTGGGTATCCAGACGAGTTGTAGATATGGCTGTGAATCGATTTTCCCCTCCCCTGTTCTGGTATTTGCATGATGTGGTCGTACTTGTTGTGTTTTTGTAGATGATGGCTAGTGTGTGTGTTAACAGCGAGTTGTGTGTATACATACTGTGTGTATGTAAATGTTGGGTAGTGTGGTTTATGCTGATTGCAAGTCTCAGCCGATGTGCCTGTTGTGTTGATTCCGACTCAATGTTCTGTTTAATCTAATTCGGTGGCTGTCAGTTTTGGTCATCGTTATTGAATTAGTGATGATACAGTGACCTAAAGGAAATCCGTTCTGTGATTATATATCGATTAAAGTCGAAGCCTTATGGAATTATTTACCGAAATTGTAAATTATTCGTATAAAATTGTGTGCGGAGTTTCGAGTTGGAAGCCCTGAATATATGGGAACCCTCGAGATTTTGCCCCCTCGACAATGATTTAGTTTGAGTCGAGGGTAAAACGGCGATGATGATTATTTTCTGAGCCAAAAATTATTTAATAATTAATATTTGTTATTTAGCTAATAAATTGTAATTTTATTATCGAGTTGTTATTAATTGTTTAAATTGTATTGGATTATAAATCTGTGAGTTGGAATGTGATTTGGGATTTGATAATAAATGTGGACTCGATTGGTAATTGAAAATCGTGTTGGTTGTGTCGGCTGTATCCCGACTGGCAGTCCCCCGTATAAAGGGGATGCCGTCAAAATTTTTCTAAAATATATTAAAACCATTTCTTGAAAATGAGTATGTATAATTATTTAACTTATACGAATTGTGAGTCGGGCTTCATATTTTAAAATCTACGTAGTGTGTGTTAACGTGACTATTTGGTTAAATACTTTTGTCTGTAGTTTATGTATTGATATTATATGATTAAATAAACGTAAATTAGGGAACTATTCGCTGGGGTAGACTAAGTGGAATGTTTATATTGATTAGCGAGTATTAAACAGGATTCTGAAATAGTGTTATATTGTGTGTAGATTCCGTGGATAAAGGAAAGGCTAAAGCTGAGGACGTAAAGACGCTTCGGATTCTGTGATATTCTATTTAAGGCAAGTAAATTGCTTCAATTACTTTTCAAATGAGTTATGATTATAAAAGTCTGATTCATATGCTTATTTAAATTACTCTTGCTATGATTGTTCTGTTAATTTCCCGAAATTGCGAATACCTAATGGTTATACCCCAAATTGATTCTATTGATTGGTTGATTCTTTTAGTGAATTGGTTACATCCATATCCCTTGCAAGCATATTGTTCTACCTTTCTTTCAAGTAAACCGCTTCACTTATATTTCCAGCGAATTATGATTATCATAACTTGATTCTTATATAATTGATTTATCTTTGATATATTTGCTCTGATAATTTCCATTAATTATGAATATTCAATTGTTACACCCCAGGTTGACTATATTGTTTTTGTTAATCCTTTTTGTGACCTGACTTAAATCAATACCCCTTTTCACCATATCGAACTTGTTGATATTTAATTCAGAGATTACCCAACCTTGTTTTATTTGGTGAAATTGAGATGTTAACCTGGAACGAAAGTGTCCAGGGTGTTTGGCAGTTGAGGTGGTCGATTGTTCCGACACCTGATGTCTAGCTATAGGATTGGACTGTTAGTTTTCTTAAAAATGTGGACCGTAAGGGTCGGACCAGATTCGTGGTCAGAAATTATTAAGGCCAATGTGTGCCGTGGATCCATTAAGGACATTGCTGTGTGCGTTTGTCCGGGGTTAGTGCGTGACTGATCAGCAGCCTAACCTTATAAATGTTTTTATTTATAAAATGCATGATAGTCCAATCCGCTTCTATTCTATGATTCAGATAAAAGATGAACCTTTAATTGAGATATATATATTGTTGAATTGTTAATTCTTGTAAATCTTGCAGACATATCAGTTGTTGATGTTTTAATTTCATACATATATACTTGCTGAGCATTTGGCTCATTTGCTTGCTAATTCTGTTTCCTCAGCTAAGCCAGGAGATGTCTAGGAGAAGTGGCCCGTCGGGTTGGGGTAGTCACCGAGGCAGTCAGAGGGTCGAGGCGGTTGGTTGGGTAGTGACATATATCTTTGTTTATATTATATCTGTATTTGTAGGCAGATTATCATATTTGATGGGTTGTATATTATTTAATTCAGTTCTGGGTTGTAATAACTATTGGTAGTTGTTTCATACAGTGACCTGTGTGTGGTCTGGGTTGTTATGGTTTTATTTTCTTATGGTTTAGTATAACTTGTGCATGTGGACTGTTTTAGTTATACCTAGTTGCTTGAACAGGTGATTAGTCCGGCTTATGATTACATCATGCCGAAATTTCTAAAATTTCTCCTATACCAATGTTTAATTGAATATAAGAGTTTATAATATTATTGTTGGCTAGTGAGGGTGTTACAAGTTGGTATCAGAGCCACAGGTCACAGTCACTGAAACAATTAGGTGGGGAGTCGGGGTAGAGTTATAAGAAAGGTTAGGATTATTTCGTGAGAGATAGGAAGTCTAATTATATATATATATATATATATGTATACTTCAGGCACCTGCTTCTGGTTCCGATTCAGACCCGGACGAGGATCCGGAAGGAGGGGCTTCTGTACCGCAGCAGATTTCCCCAGGGGTTATGCAGCCGTTCGTGGGATCGCAGGGCTCAGTGAATGGGCCAGCATACCAGTATACTCCTCAGCCTGTACCATACCATGTGTACGAGCGAGTGGCCCGCGAGAGGGACTATCTCTTGGGGCAGATGGCAGAGTGGAGGGCTATGAGGGCTGGGGAGGAGGAGCGGGCTAGGGATAGAGATAGAGTGGCGGCTGAGCTGGAGGATGTCCGGAGGCGAGTACGAGCTCTTAGACGTGTTGTCATTAGGCGGGGACGGATGAGATCCCGAGATGAGCCGGCATTTGTGACACAGCAGGTGACCCTAGGTCTGGTGACGGCAGAGCTGGAGAGCATTTTGGGATCAGCCTGGCGGGGAGAGTCGGATGACGATGATGACCAGTGATGATTAGGGTAGTATGATGATGTGGTATTTAGCGGCATGTTATGGCAGTAGTAGTACGTCAGGATTCGCAGTGCGACCAGTTTTGTTGTATATATCTGTTGTACTGTGACTAGATGTTAGCAGTCTTCTCTTTTAGTATTATGTTGTACCCTTATCGAAGCGTTGTTCTTACGCTTGTATCTGATCTATCTATATATATCATTATCACTTTTGCAGGACTGTGTTAAATTTCCTTATACTGTCATTTACTTAAGCATCTTATTTACTGCTCGTTTCATATTTACTTTCAGCACCATTTCCTTCTAGCATTGTTTTTACTTTCGATACTATGTTTGACCTTAGCATTATGACTATTGTTTCTTTATTGCACCTATTGAACGTTTGTGAATACCTTGTGTAACCTTGGATTAATATCCTATTGCACCCTGTGAATCAATTGTTGACCGGAATATTGGTTGGAGACCTCGAATTACCTTTCAGTAATATATGCATTGTTTGTTTAAGTTGGAGCATGTTGAGATATTATTTTCTGAACCTGAATCTAATATAATTGTTCATTGATTTCAGAAATATGCCACCCAAAAAGAAGAAACAAAATACCCGAACCCCCGATCAGGGTGAACAAGCTAATCCACCCCCTGTTGGTCAGATGGACCCTGCCTTAGCACAAATATTACAAACTCTTGTTCAACAGACTGCTACTCTGGCACAGCAACAGCAGCAATTACAGCAGCAGTTGTTGGCTCAACAGCAACAACAGCAACAACAGCAACAACAGCAACAACAGCAACAACAGCAACAACAGCAACAACAGCAGCAGCAGCAGCAGCCACCTGTTCCTCCGGTGGTTACTTTTAAGTCTTTCCAGGCAGTAAAACCTCCTGAGTTTAAAGGGACAGCGGACCCGGTGGAGGCGAGGTCTTGGTTAAAAGAGATGGAAAAAGCCATTGCACTGGTGGGGGTCCCAGCAGACAAACAAACTGAATATGTAAGTTATTTCTTGAAGAATGAAGCTACTTACTGGTGGGAGTCAGTGAAGATGTTGGAAGCTACTGAGGTGATTCCTTGGGAGAGGTTCACAGAGCTATTTTTGGAAAAGTATTTCCCCGACTATATGAAAGACCAGATGGAGATGAAGTTTTTGGAGCTGAAACAAGGGAAAATGTCGGTGACAGAATATGAAACCAAGTTTACGGAACTAGCTAGGTTTGCTCCGGCCTATGTGGATACGGAGAGGAAGAAGGCTAAGAGGTTTCAACAAGGATTGAAACCGTGGATTCGTACTAAACTAGCAGTTTTGGAGTTGGAGACTTATGCAGCAGTGGTGCAAAAGGCCATGATAGCTGAAGGGGAAAGCGAATTATACTTCAAGGAAAAAGAAGGAAAGAAAAGGAAGGCTGGGTCAATGGGGGAACGACAAGAGCAAGGCAGTTCTCATAATGTGTCAAATAAAAAGCCAGGATTCCAGCTAGGAAAGTATGGGAACCCTAAGAAGCCGGGATCAGGGAATGGGGGCCAAGGAAATAGAATTCAAGATGCGAGTCAACAGAAATTGGTTAGGCCACCCTTGGCAGAATGCAAAATTTGTGGGAAGAGGCATCCGGGGGTGTGTACAAAGTTAGAGGTGACGTGTTTCAAATGTAATCAAAAAGGTCATTATGCTCGGGAATGCAAGGCAGGAATTGTGTGTCACCGTTGTGGGAAGCCAGGGCATATAATGAAAGACTGTAAAGTACCTGTAGTGAAACCTCCAGTTCTGGCTAATCCGATACTGCAAGCAATTGAAGCACCACCCCCAACATCAAGTATCAGACCAGTGGCGAGGACTTTCAACATGACTCTGAACGAAGCTATTAAGAATTCGGATGTGGTAGCAGGTACGCTCCCTGTAAATTCTGTTCAAGCTAAAGTGTTAATTGATTCCGGGGCTACAAAATCCTTTATATCCAAAGAATTTGTTCAAAAGTTAAATTGTGAGGTATGCATGTTACGTGAAGCTATAGTTATAGAAATAGCTAATTCAGAACGAATTCCGGTTACGCAAGTGTGTCCTCGTTGCAAGATTGATATTTCAGGGCATTGTTTCTACGCTAATTTGATACCATTTCAGTTAGGTGAATTTGATGTTATCTTAGGAATGGATTGGTTAACAGAAAATAATGCCCAAATTGATTGTAAGAATAAGAAGGTGATTCTTAAACCCTCTGATAATGTAGAGGTTACCTTTAGGGGTCAGAGGCAAAATAGGAGATTTTTAACGATCGTTCAAACAAAGAGGTTGTTGAGGCAAGGATGCGAGGGCTATATGGCTTATGTCATGGACACTAGTCAAGAGGTGCCTAGAATAGAGGAAATTCCAGTGGTGAATGAATTTCTTGATGTTTTTCCGGATGAACTTCCCGGATTACCTCCGGATAGAGAAATAGAATTTACCATTGATTTAGCCCCAGGAACTGAACCAGTGTCAAAGGCTCCTTATCGAATGGCACCTGTAGAGATGAAGGAATTGGCAGTCCAATTGCAAGATCTTCTGGAGAAAGGTATTATTAGACCTAGTGTATCGCCGTGGGGAGCTCCGGTATTATTTGTAAAGAAGAAGGATGGAAGTATGAGACTGTGTATCGATTATCGGGAATTAAATAAGTTGACCATTAAGAATAAATACCCTTTGCCAAGAATTGACGATTTATTTGATCAACTGAAAGGAGCAACTTGTTTCTCGAAGATTGATTTGCGGTCAGGATATTTTCAATTAAAGATTAGACCGGAAGACGTTCCAAAAACAGCGTTTCGGACTAGGTACGGGCACTACGAGTTCTTAGTAATGGCCTTTGGGCTAACTAATGCACCAGCAGCGTTCATGGACCTAATGAATAGAGTCTTCAAGAAGTATTTGGATAAGTTTGTGATTGTGTTTATAGATGATATTCTGATATACTCGAAGACCGAAGAAGAGCATGCAGGGCATTTGAGAATAGCCTTAGAAACGTTGAGGAAAGAGAAATTGTATGCAAAATTTTCCAAATGTGAGTTTTGGCTGAAAGAAGTGCAGTTTTTAGGGCATGTCATCAGCAGTGAAGGGATTAAGGTGGATCCTGCTAAAATTGAAGCCGTGATGAATTGGGACCGACCTAAAACACCCACAGAGGTTCGAAGTTTCTTAGGATTGGCGGGATATTATCGAAGATTTGTTCAAGACTTTGCGAAGATAGCCACCCCACTAACAAAGTTGACAAGGAAGAATGAAAAGTTTGTGTGGAATGAGAAGTGTGAAGAAAGTTTCCAGGAATTGAAGAAGAGATTGGTGACTGCACCTGTATTGACACTTCCAGATGAAAAAGGAAATTTTGTGATCTACAGTGATGCATCTCACAAAGGTTTGGGATGTGTACTAATGCAGCACGGAAAGGTAATTGCTTACGCTTCGAGACAATTGAAACCTCACGAGCAGAAATATCCTACTCATGACTTAGAATTAGCCGCGATTGTTTTCGCCTTAAAGATTTGGAGACATTATCTGTATGGGGAAAAGTGTGAAATTTACACGGACCACAAGAGTTTAAAATATATTTTCACCCAGAAAGAGTTAAATATGAGACAGAGAAGATGGTTGGAATTACTCAAGGATTATGATTGTTCCATCAACTATCATCCTGGGAAGGCGAACGTGGTGGCGGACGCTTTAAGTAGGAAGGAGAAAATCAGTATGTTGACAATGCCTGAGGAATTATACAAAGAGTTTGAAAGATTGGAGATAGAGGTGTGTATGCCTGCAAGTAGTACAGATACGGTGTACACTATGACGTTTCAGCCAGAATTATTAGAAAGGATTCGCAGATGCCAGGAGGAAGTCATGAGCGGAGATGTGAACAAGTTAACAGGTGAGGAAATATGCACACAGGTAGATGACAAGGGGATATTAAGATTTTCTTCACGTATTTGGATACCCAATGTGACAGAGTTGAAGAATGAAATCTTACAGGAAGCCCACAGTTCGAAATATTCAATTCATCCAGGAAGTACGAAAATGTATCGAGATTTGAAAAGAAACTTCTGGTGGCCGGATATGAAAAGAGATATTGCTGAATGGGTAAGTAAATGTTTGACCTGTCAGAAAGTAAAAGCAGAACATCAAAGGCCAAGTGGGATGCTACAACCATTAGAGATTCCCGAGTGGAAATGGGAACATATTGCAATGGACTTTGTGGTTGGATTGCCAAGGACGAGAGCTAATCATGATGCTATCTGGGTAATTGTTGATCGCTTAACGAAATCTGCACACTTCCTTCCGATAAACGAGAGGTTCTCATTAGACAAATTGGTTCATTTATACATAAAAGAGATTGTGGTGCGACATGGAGTTCCAGTATCAATAGTCTCAGATCGAGATCCAAGATTTAATTCGAGATTCTGGAGAAGTTTTCAAGAATGTTTGGGCACCGAATTAAAGATGAGTACTGCATACCATCCTCAGACTGACGGACAGAGTGAAAGAACGATTCAGACAATTGAAGACATGCTCCGAGTTTGTGCATTGGATTTTGCAGGAAGTTGGGATGAACACTTGCCGTTAGTGGAATTCTCATACAACAATAGCTTTCATGCTAGTATCGGTATGCCGCCGTATGAAGCGTTATATGGACGAAAGTGTCGATCTCCAGTATACTGGGAAGAAGTTGGCGAGCGAAAGATACTCGGACCTGAGTTAGTGCAGCAAACCAAGGAAATAGTTCAACTTATTCAGAAACGGTTAGTGACGGCTCAGAATCGACAGAAAAAGTATGCTGATTTGGCCAGAAAGAATATGGAGTTCGAAGAAGGAGAGCAAGTACTGTTGAAAGTATCTCCGTGGAAAGGATTAGTAAGATTTGGCAAGAAAGGAAAATTAAGTCCAAGATTTGTTGGGCCTTTCGAGGTATTGAAGAAAGTCGGGAAAGTAGCCTACGAGTTAGCTTTACCGCCCCATATGCAACATATCCATAACGTGTTCCATGTATCTATGCTTAAGAAGTACCATCTGGATTCTAAACATGTCATTGAATACGAGCCGATAGAGATTCAGCCAGATTTATCTTATGTGGAGCAGCCTATCAAAATACTAGATCGAAAAGAAAAGGTTTTGAGGAATAAAACAATTCCTATAGTGAGAGTCTTGTGGAGAAACCCCAAGGTGGAAGAATCAACTTGGGAGTTGGAAAGCGATATGCTGGAGAATTATCCTCAATTATTCTCTTAGGTGAGATTCTGGGGACAAAATCCTTTTAAGGGGGGAAGGTTATAACGCCTTAGAAATTTCAGAATATTTAATTATTAAGAGTTATTTATTTTATTATTAAATGTGAATTATGTGGTGTGTGAATTGGTTGAGGAAGTATTATATTTGTGGAATAATATTTGGAAGTCAGATTGATATTTTATATGTGTTATGTAAGCCCGACTATTTTGATTATATTTTTGGAATTTATTTCCTATTTATTTGTGTTATAATTACTTTCTGGGAATTTTATAAAATTCTCGGGATTGGCAGAAATCCTGAAATATTTTTCATTATTGATTTTATTAGTTTACATGACTTTTAAAATTATTGGGTGGATTCTTTTTGGGTTCAAGGATTTTAAATTGATTTTACGAATTATTTTCTGATTTAATGGTTTAATCTTGTAAAAATCATATTTAATTCGTTTTTAACCCTAAAAATATTTTAAAAAATATGGGGATGTTTGTAATTTACTAAATTATATTTTAAAGTTTTAAAATTTATTTTTCTACTAAATTTTTGATTAATTTCGAATTTAGAAATGATTTAAAGTGTTTTTTTTTATTTACATCTACATTCTTATTTCAGCATTCGTATATTACAGTTTTGCCCTTCAAATCCCTAGATTAGCAGCCTGTGTCCCCCAATTCAATTATAGTAGCTCTGTTGTTGGTCTTTCCTTATTCATAATCTCAAAATCTCTCCCGGTGTCTCTCGATCTCTCTGGAACTCGCGCTCTCTCTCTCTCCCGTGAGTCGCCTCTCTCGCACCCTCCTCTCTCTCCCTTCGTGGGCCTGCTAGATATCTTTATTCCCTCCCCTCCCTGTTACGATTGCAGTGTGTGTGAGTGTGTGGGTTAAGCTATGATGCTTAGTGTGTGTGTGCAAGCGTGCGTGTGTGGGTGTGTCTTGGGCAGGAGTGTGTGTGCGTACTCTGTGTGGGTGTATAATCGAAATCGTGTGTGTGTGTTTGTTGAATTGTATGCGAGTGTGAGTGTGTGGATGGTGATGTGTGGGTATCCAGACGAGTTGTAGATATGGCTGTGAATCGATTTTCCCCTCCCCTGTTCTGGTATTTGCATGATGTGGTCGTACTTGTTGTGTTTTTGTAGATGATGGCTAGTGTGTGTGTTAACAGCGAGTTGTGTGTATACATACTGTGTGTATGTAAATGTTGGGTAGTGTGGTTTATGCTGATTGCAAGTCTCAGCCGATGTGCCTGTTGTGTTGATTCCGACTCAATGTTCTGTTTAATCTAATTCGGTGGCTGTCAGTTTTGGTCATCGTTATTGAATTAGTGATGATACAGTGACCTAAAGGAAATCCGTTCTGTGATTATATATCGATTAAAGTCGAAGCCTTATGGAATTATTTACCGAAATTGTAAATTATTCGTATAAAATTGTGTGCGGAGTTTCGAGTTGGAAGCCCTGAATATATGGGAACCCTCGAGATTTTGCCCCCTCGACAATGATTTAGTTTGAGTCGAGGGTAAAACGGCGATGATGATTATTTTCTGAGCCAAAAATTATTTAATAATTAATATTTGTTATTTAGCTAATAAATTGTAATTTTATTATCGAGTTGTTATTAATTGTTTAAATTGTATTGGATTATAAATCTGTGAGTTGGAATGTGATTTGGGATTTGATAATAAATGTGGACTCGATTGGTAATTGAAAATCGTGTTGGTTGTGTCGGCTGTATCCCGACTGGCAGTCCCCCGTATAAAGGGGATGCCGTCAAAATTTTTCTAAAATATATTAAAACCATTTCTTGAAAATGAGTATGTATAATTATTTAACTTATACGAATTGTGAGTCGGGCTTCATATTTTAAAATCTACGTAGTGTGTGTTAACGTGACTATTTGGTTAAATACTTTTGTCTGTAGTTTATGTATTGATATTATATGATTAAATAAACGTAAATTAGGGAACTATTCGCTGGGGTAGACTAAGTGGAATGTTTATATTGATTAGCGAGTATTAAACAGGATTCTGAAATAGTGTTATATTGTGTGTAGATTCCGTGGATAAAGGAAAGGCTAAAGCTGAGGACGTAAAGACGCTTCGGATTCTGTGATATTCTATTTAAGGCAAGTAAATTGCTTCAATTACTTTTCAAATGAGTTATGATTATAAAAGTCTGATTCATATGCTTATTTAAATTACTCTTGCTATGATTGTTCTGTTAATTTCCCGAAATTGCGAATACCTAATGGTTATACCCCAAATTGATTCTATTGATTGGTTGATTCTTTTAGTGAATTGGTTACATCCATATCCCTTGCAAGCATATTGTTCTACCTTTCTTTCAAGTAAACCGCTTCACTTATATTTCCAGCGAATTATGATTATCATAACTTGATTCTTATATAATTGATTTATCTTTGATATATTTGCTCTGATAATTTCCATTAATTATGAATATTCAATTGTTACACCCCAGGTTGACTATATTGTTTTTGTTAATCCTTTTTGTGACCTGACTTAAATCAATACCCCTTTTCACCATATCGAACTTGTTGATATTTAATTCAGAGATTACCCAACCTTGTTTTATTTGGTGAAATTGAGATGTTAACCTGGAACGAAAGTGTCCAGGGTGTTTGGCAGTTGAGGTGGTCGATTGTTCCGACACCTGATGTCTAGCTATAGGATTGGACTGTTAGTTTTCTTAAAAATGTGGACCGTAAGGGTCGGACCAGATTCGTGGTCAGAAATTATTAAGGCCAATGTGTGCCGTGGATCCATTAAGGACATTGCTGTGTGCGTTTGTCCGGGGTTAGTGCGTGACTGATCAGCAGCCTAACCTTATAAATGTTTTTATTTATAAAATGCATGATAGTCCAATCCGCTTCTATTCTATGATTCAGATAAAAGATGAACCTTTAATTGAGATATATATATTGTTGAATTGTTAATTCTTGTAAATCTTGCAGACATATCAGTTGTTGATGTTTTAATTTCATACATATATACTTGCTGAGCATTTGGCTCATTTGCTTGCTAATTCTGTTTCCTCAGCTAAGCCAGGAGATGTCTAGGAGAAGTGGCCCGTCGGGTTGGGGTAGTCACCGAGGCAGTCAGAGGGTCGAGGCGGTTGGTTGGGTAGTGACATATATCTTTGTTTATATTATATCTGTATTTGTAGGCAGATTATCATATTTGATGGGTTGTATATTATTTAATTCAGTTCTGGGTTGTAATAACTATTGGTAGTTGTTTCATACAGTGACCTGTGTGTGGTCTGGGTTGTTATGGTTTTATTTTCTTATGGTTTAGTATAACTTGTGCATGTGGACTGTTTTAGTTATACCTAGTTGCTTGAACAGGTGATTAGTCCGGCTTATGATTACATCATGCCGAAATTTCTAAAATTTCTCCTATACCAATGTTTAATTGAATATAAGAGTTTATAATATTATTGTTGGCTAGTGAGGGTGTTACAATACAGCACAACACAATTCTGGGCCTTCTTCCTTCTATCTGCCTACTGCCATCAAGGCATACTGCATACACCTATGACTTACCACATCAGCCTCACTTCCTCCCAATGTATACATACAATTAACATATATAAACTCAATTTTTCTTCTTTAAAGTAAGATATATACACAAATTCATGATTAAATACCTAGATAAAATGAGAACCCTAGGCTGATACCCTTCTTGCAACGTGTGTTGAATATACGTCGGGGGTACCACGTGTCTACACAATACGTTGCTGGGTGAAATGTATCACGTCTATTGTTGTCAAAAATTAATAGTCCTCTTGCAGCGACATTTCTTCATGATACGTCGGTCTCTAAAGCGTGTCTCGACGCTCTTGCCTGAAGCATATAACCTCTGAATCAGGGTCAAAAAATGAACAGGTGCAGATACGTTGGAGAATAAAGCATCTATTAGTGATAGTGATACACTCTTGTCAGCTGCGTGTTGCATAGGCATTTTAGTACATCAACACCGCCACTGGGTATTTTGGCATTAAAAGTTTGAAATTTGGTTGTTACTTGTTAGGTCATTCACCCGTTTTTAAACTTATGTATGCATATCGTTCCATATTTTTGATACTTAAAGGTAAGTGTCTTTTCTTATCAAATTCTATATTAGGTGCTCTTTTATTATAACATTATAGAGTAATGTGGTGATTAAATTTTTGTCATATGCATTAATAAAATAAAGAATATGTATATCATTTCTATATTTATCCAATATTCTTTTCTAAATAATGACATTCAGATAATATGTCTATCAATAGTATTAGACATTTAGAATAAGATCGTCAAATGATTAAGTTTGTTTAGAAATACTAATCATTCAGAATTTATTATTTAGCTTTGTACGACTCCTTTGTATCCTTGTAAGAACTTGTGTGGTGCAACTATGCGCAATAGTTTACATATTCTTTACATATTATGCTATCTTCATACAGTTTAATTAATCGAATAAATTTAGGTCCCTTGTTAGGTCCAAATGTGTTGTAGAGGGGGGGTGAATACAACTTTTCGAATATGAGAGGCAATAAAAACGATGCAATAAATGAACACACAGATTCAAGGAATATATTTCTTTATATATAACTTGAAAGGGTTGCTACAACATTCATTACAAAGTATAACAGAAGTTGAGAGAGAAGTGAATGATACTAAGCTCTGTGAATGCACTCTCTCTTTTTCTCTTGTGTTTTTCTCTAGAATTGCTCACTTACTAAAACATTACACAAGTACTTCTATTTATACTACATGTAATCTATGTCCTGTAGTCTTCAAAGACTAAGATGTACGTGGCCCAATGATGTCCACATAATTCTTGCCTTATCTTGAAAGCTTGGAAATCTGCCAATCAGAAGATGCCATGTGTCATGTTGAAGCTGCACCTAAGTAGAACTTCTACTTGAGAATTTCTACTTGGCTATCTCGAAATTCCTAAGTGGAACTTCTACTTGGCTATCTCGAAATTCCTAAGTAGAACTTCTACTTGAGAATTTCTACTTAGCCATCCAGAACATTTAGTACTTAGAAAATATTCTGGTCTTCAACTTGAAACTTCAATGCACATCTTGAACTTGTGATATCTTCATGTCTTCTTTATTCTTCAACAAGCTCTTGAACATGGTTCTTTATTACTCACATAAACTTGCTATCAATGTCCTGACACTTGATGCAATGGTCTGGTTCATAAGTGACTAGTCTTGATAGTGTTTCTGCTTCTTGAATAAATTACCATATTCACTGAATAACTTGGCTTTCCAATATTTGCTTTCCTTCTTCTTCACTTGAAATCAATTGGTCTTGTTGATACTGATAGTTATGATCTTGATTCTTGATTTATCAAATCACTGAGGCATGAACAACTTTAACTTGAACTTCTCTCAATGATTTCTTCTTGGCTTGATCATAGTTAGCATGTTTAATTGTATCAATTACCTTGTCTTCATTTAGTGTTGATTTCTTGTGACTTCCTGTTCTTGATTGTCTTCTGGTTAAGTATCTTTTCCTTTAGTTTGAGTTACATTAGTTATAGTGTTACAAGTTTATACACTCTGCCTTTCAATCTCCCCCAATTTGATTGTCTAACAATGACATTCAAATTAATGAAGGATAACTCAACTAAACAATGAGACGAGAAAAGATAATTAACATTACATTCTTGAATAATATACAATTGAAAAGAACTTGAAAACAATACAATGAACATAAAAACTAGAAACAGAATTCGAACCTCGAATTAAAGATCATTTGAATGATTCCTATCACCTGGATTATTTCATACCTTCCAGTCAAACTTGTATCACCTTATTGGATTCACTCTAAGGTGAATTTTCCTCAAGTGAGTTAAAGCAACCGAAAGACATGAAGTTTTTCCAACTTCAAGTTCACACCACTCTGACCTTTAACCCTAATTCCGTTTCCTCTTTCTAGCTTCAGCAGCTTGGTCTCTCTCTTCTTTCTGCCTTTTGCGCTTCTCCTTCTGCTGCTGTTCTTTCTTGTACACTGGATCGTGAAGCTGCTTCCACCTAGCATTCAACAGACTTACAGCTTCCATTTCTAGAGGGTTCCTGGGCTCTGGGTTAGGATGTTTGAAAAGCCTTCTGAGTTTATCAACCTCCTGAGTAGTCCTGATCTTTGGAATATCCTCAAAGTTCTTCATTATGAGCTGAGGTTTCCAATGAGATTTAGTGGCTTTGAGATAACGATATATCATCTTGGGGTAGCCCTTGACACGGTCAGTATTATAGACACTAGCCGCATCTCGCTCTATTCGCTTCTTCTCCACAATTACTTCAGACAGGTAACTCACGAGTCTCTGCTTTTCTTCAACAAACTTGTCTTCCACTTCGCCCCATTTGAACACATATAACACTTTCTCTAGAAATGCAGCATCTTGAGTCTGTAGCAGCCATTGTCTACTCATATGCAAGAGTGTTTGTTTCTGGTCTGCATCTATGTATGCTAAGGCATCAGCTGTATCATCAGCATAAGAGTGTATCCAGTATACACTATCTTTCCCTGGAACGCCAACTGCCTCCCTTATTTCTCCTTGTTCCAGTTCTCCAGAAGGAAGAGTCAAAGCTTCATCTACATTCTTCATTGCTTGAAGAATATTCCATTTCTTTTCTATCAGCTCCGGCTCAATCTTCACGTTGTCGAGAGGGTTTGGAGCAATGACATCACACTTCCACACCTCATTGCTCTTCAAGAATATGACTCTTTCAATGATCCTCACGGATTTATCTTTAAGCTCAGAGGCGAATCCCTTACCCATCATTTGTCTACATACAGCTTTAAGAGATTCCACTGAAAGTTCCATTAAGTCCTTTTCCTCCATGCTCACCCTCTTCATCTTTCCTTGAACCACCATCCGGACAAAATTTGGATAAGCTGAGAATTCTGGACCCTTGTCCTCTGCTAGCTGCATTAACTGATCCCTGTACAGAATGCTTAGCTCCTCAGATTGAGAGTACTGAATTTTAGTCGCTAGCAAGAACAACTCTGACGCAGATCTCCTCATTATGAATTGGTCATCCACATATAGGAAAGATGTTGGGACTCCTTCTACCAAAGACAAGATAACCTGCCACTCCTTAAGATTTGCATTGTATCCAACCCTGACTTTAGAAATTAATCTCTTCAAAGCATTTATGTAGTCCCCAGTCATTGGATTCTGCAAATTCAAGTTGTAGAACAGATCATCTGCATCCTTGTTATGAACTCCTTTTGCACATGGTCCCATCATTATCTTCCTTGCTTCATCCCATTTCTGCCCTATCCTTCTTTTGTCCAGATCAACTTGAGGATTGGCTAGCCTTGCAAGCTCATACTCATACTGCTTCCCTTGTAGCTCCACCTTCTGTTCTAGGAACGCAGCATGTTCTTGCATCATCTTCATTTTATGGAACTGAGCTTGTTCCAAGGCTAACTGTTGAGACTGCAGGGTTTCTTCATCAACAGGATCTTCTTCAGGCATTCCGAAAGACATACCAGCACCTCCACCTTGTTCCTTCAAAGATCGCTTTACAGCATGTGCGAAAGGTACGTCTTCCATATCAGAATCTGAGTCTAGTACCTCCTGTACTGTTTCCTGATGACTCAGGTCAATAACTGGTTCATCTTCTTCAACCATTATTGCCTTACCCTTTCTCCTCCTCAGAGCCTCTTCAGCAACAGCAGGCTCAATTTCTGGTTCCTTGACAAGATCAGCGGGTTCTTCAATTTCTTCGATGTGAACTGCCTGCTGTCTCGTCTCCTTTCCACTCTCCCCCTTAGGTGAGTTATCCTGAGCTCCACCATGGTCTTCAGATCCACCAGCTGCATAGGAACCTCCAAAACCAGAACCAGAGGCTCCCGCTCCACTAGCACCACCTGCACCACCTGCTCCAGCATCGGGGGGAGGTTGTTCCGACTCGAAGCACTCCGGGGGCACAAAACTCCTGACTGCGAACATCATTCTACTGATCTCCACAGTCATTGTATGCATTGTAGACTCCAATGCCCCCATCCTCTCATTGAGAGTGCTTCCCAAGACTCCACCAGCATGGCCCAAGTCATTGACCTTATTTGTCAGATCCTCAAAAGCTGTAGCTTGACTTGCCATTCTTGCTGCGTAGTCGTCTAGAGCCCTTTGGTTGTTTCCAATATTGATCCCGAACTGCCCCATTGTCTGCCCGAACTGCCTCATCTGATGTTCCATTGAAGTCATACGAGTATCAAAATTTTCAATATTAAGGGACGGTGTTTGGTTTAGGTGACCTCGCTCTAATACTCGTTCTGTTGGTATTTGGCGCTCGGTTTCGGGCCTTAAAAATGAAGGTCCCTCTCTCCCTAACCTCTCACACACACTCCCTGTCTCACACTCGTGTATGTCTTCAATGATTGATCCAAATAGTGAAGCAGTACCTGTAGAAAATTGATAAGAAATGTTGTTGACAGTTATAGGATCAAATTCTGTTTGTTCCTGAGTTGGAATCTCAGTCTGAGAGGCTGCAAAGTGTCCTTGTACGACATCAGAACCGATCCTCTTTGCAGCATCAGTACGTACCGGTGAAGGTACGGCTGAAGTTCTTAATACTTCATGTCCTCTTGAAGCAACAGTATCATCAAGAGGCACATCATTCTCACCAAAGTCAAAATCCCTATGTGCAGAATGTTCAAGGGGTGAACCACTCGCGTGAGGTGGAGTGGTTGCGTGTGACACGCTAGGGTTTGACTGTGGTTGTGAAGTAGCAGCGTGGAAAAGTTTGGCTTTCTTGCGAATAAGTTGCTGCTCTTCGGGTTCATTCTCCTCATCATCTTGTATAAATATACGTGCTGGTTTTCTGACTTCCGTTAACAGGGGTGATAAAGAATAGGAATGTGTATCAGACTCAGAGTCAGAAATATGGCTCTTACCCTGGGATAGATCCTGCGGGTTAGCAGTCTCTCGGGTCGCGGAATCAGAAACATAGGAGGAGGAATGAATAGTATGCAGAGAGAGATTACCTGATTGTTTACCTTGTGCATCATCGCTTTCCTCATCCGGAATCTCATCAAATGCCTCAGCATGAACAGATGGATTTTGAGCATGTGATGAGACTTGTGATGATGCCTCCAAATTGGTAACTCCTGCATCATATCTAAGCCACATTTGAATATTTTCAGGAGTAGACATTGGTTTACCTTGATGTTTATCCTGATTAGCAATGGTTGCAAGTGACTTAGTGCCCATCCCTAGCGATTCAGATGTGGGGCTTCTGGCAAATCCCTGTCTAATAGCAAGAGCATCCTTCGGTATTAAGTCATTGATTAGCATTTGAAGAAACCGAGGAAACCAGCAGACGACATCAGTGGAAGAGAGGTCTCTGCTTGCAAGGGATCCCATTGAGGCCACTATCTCAGAGAGAACTATGCGTCCATAGTTTATATCCAGTTCTCTTGCTAGGGCAACTGCAAAGGTTTGCATGGGAATCGGAATTTGATGAAAGTCTTTTTCGCGTGCCCGAAAACATCTTGTGATGGCCTCGAAAAAGTAATTCCATTCCGCATGGAAGAATTGCTTTTGGATATTTCCCGTGATTGGGCCTTTTGTAGGATAACATCCAATTTCTTCAAAGAATCTGAGGCGTTCTGCAGCAGTAGGTTCTGGATCATAGGCATCTTTAATTGGGAATCCTAGAACTCTGTTGACAATTTGTTCTGTCACCTCATATTCCTGACCCGCTAAGGTAAACCTGAAACCGTAGGGGGTTGATTTACTCCCAAAAGTAACCGCACTAGTCCATAATTGCTGTAAAGCATCATGTACTAGTGTAGGTTTAGCAGTAAAAGCTTGGCTAGCTTTGGAATACAAATTGAGAAATCGTATCAAAAACTTAAACCGCGGGAGTTGATCACCAATTTCCGTAGAAATATTGTAAAAATTGTTTTTAGCAAGGGAAAATTGGTGAGCCATTTTAATTAAATGTTTTTCTTTAAGGAGATGTGAATTTTTTATTTTAATTTTGAAAAACAATTAATTTTCCGAATTACAAAAGAGAATTGTAACCCTTTTAATTTTTCAAGAACACCAAACGGAATCTGAGAAATCAAACTACGGGATTCAATTCAACAACCAATTACTATTTCTTGTGTATACCAGTGGAATCGTGTGTGTTTATAGATGGAGAAAATGGAATCGTGTTTATGAACAGTACACAAACAATATGTGTTCGTGTGTATGTATATGCGCGTGTATGGATGTTCACAAAACACAGTAACACAAAGATTAAGGTTAACACAGACAATAGCAGTCAACAAATCGGCAGTAATTCGTGATTAGTACGAGTTAAATCACAAAAACAAGGATCAAAGGTATGTAATTAGTAAAATCGCACTGTTCTTGTGAAACGGCTGCTGAAAATTAGAATTAGGTAAAGTGAATTAGGCATCGAGTTAGAGATGTATATATAGGTGAATGAGAAATGACAAAAATGTCCCTGTTAAAAAAATGTGAAAAGTACCAAGTCCATACAGGGGACATCTAAGTCGAACTCTATCTCGAACTTTTCTATCTCGAACTTTTCTATCTCGAACATCAAGTCGAACTTCGAGATAAAGTTCGAGATAGAAGTTAACTCGAACAATTATGCACAAAGAAGCACTTTAACCAAAATTACAGCAGAAACTATAGGGAAATACTATCTTGAACATTATTGATTTGTAGTAAACTTGGAAAAACAGAAAATTCAAGATACTTTTCGAGTTAGAGTCTATCTCGAACATCAAGTCGAAATTCGAGTTGAGTTTCGAGATAGACTAAGTACTCTATCTCGAACATCAAGTCGAACTTCGAGATAAAGTTCGAGATAGACTAACTCGAAGTTAATCTCAAATTCTTTCCAAAATACTTCCTTGAATCAAAAAGTCCAGGGTAATTCAAGATATGTTTCGAGTTAGGAGTGTAACTCGAAAAATTCCCTTTAGCTTAACTGAGAACTCTATCTCGAACACCAAGTCGAAATTCGAGTTGAGTTTCGAGATAGACTAAGAACTCTATCTCGAACATCAAGTCGAACTTCGAGATAAAGTTCGAGATAGACTAACTCGAAGTTAATTCTCAGTTTACTAACTCGAAATTCTTCCCAGACTTAGAATTTTCAAAACTTCACCCTGGAAGCTCAAGTCGAAATTCAAGTCGAATTTCTACATGAGTTTCGAGATAGAGACTAACTCGAAATTTTGAAGATACTTAGAATAATTTGACAATTTTTCTTTGAAAAACTCAACAATTAATTTTGCCAAATTAATATAAATATCAATTCAAGGATTTTAATATATGACATAATTAAAACATTCCTTGATAATTCTAAGGCCTCTAATTACATGAAAAACACAGGTAAATTCATCTAAAAATCATGCAATATTTAGACTATTATGAATTTAACTCCCCCTATGATCATGCAATCTAACAAGCATAAATTCACAGATTTGTGCTATAAAAGACACTTAAAACACAATGAATTCATGCAAAATCATACTATATGCAACCTATAACAATCATTAATAAGGCATATTAAAGTCTAAGCACATAATGATTGATTAGCTTGCACATACAAACATAAACATGGATTTTACAGATAGAAGGCTTTACTAACTTGTGTTAAGCATTCCCAATTCACCAACCAACCTATTGAATGTTACTTCATCAAGAGGTTTGGTGAATATATCTGCAATTTGTTGCATTGTGGGCACAAAATGTAGCTCCACAGTCCCCTCCTCGACATGTTCTCTTATGAAATGATACCTGATGTCAATATGCTTGGTTCTTGAGTGATCTACAGGATTGTTGGTTATGGCAATGGCACTTGTGTTGTCACACATGATTGGAATTTTCTTGTGCTCCATGCCATAATCCTTCAATTGGTTCCTCATCCACAGTATTTGAGCTACACAGCTTCCAGCAGCAATGTACTCAGCTTCAGCAGTAGAAGTAGATACTGTATGTTGTTTTTTACTTTGCCAGGACACCAATCTTCTGCCAAGAAATTGGCAAGCACCAGATGTGCTTTTCCTATCAATCCTGCAACCTGCATAGTCTGAATCCGAATAGCCAATAAGATTAAAACCTGTATCTCTTGGGTACCAAATCCCTAGATTTGGTGTGCCCTTGAGATACCTAAAAATTCTTTTGACGGCTACGAGATGTGATTCTCTAGGATCCGCTTGGAACCTTGCACATAAACAAGTTGCGAACATTATATCTGGTCTACTTGCAGTTAAATAGAGGAGTGAGCCAATCATACCTCGATAGCTTGTGATGTCAACTGATTTACCTGATTTGTCTTCATCAAGCTTCGTGGCTGTTGCCATGGGAGTCTTAGCTGCTGATGCATCTTCTAGATTATACTTCTTGAGTAAATCTCTGACGTACTTGGATTGACAGATAAAGATACCATCTTTTCTCTGACTGATCTGTAATCCAAGGAAGAAGGACAGCTCTCCCATCATGCTCATCTCATATTTTTCCTGCATTAGCTTGGCAAATTTCTCGCACAAGCGCTCATTTGATGACCCAAAAATAATATCGTCCACATATACTTGAACAAGTATTAAGTCATTTCTCACAACTTTATAGAACAATGTTTTATCAATTACTCCCCTAACAAAACCATTTTCAATTAAGAATAGAGATAGGGTTTCATACCATCGCCTTGGGGATTGTCTGAGGCCATAGACAGATTTGAAGAGTAGATACACAAAATCTGCATGTTCTGGATCAATGAAGCCAGGCGGCTGTTCCAGATACACTTCTTCTTCTAACTCTCCGTTCAGGAAGGCACTTTTCACGTCCATCTGGAAAACTTTGAAGTTCTTATGTGCTGCAAATGCCAAAAACATCCTGACTGCCTCAAGTCTTGCAACTGGTGCATAGGTTTCATCATAATCAATTCCTTCTCGCTGAGAATAACCTTTTGCAACCAAACGAGCCTTGTTTCGTGTTACAAGTCCGTTTTCATCCAGTTTATTTCTGAATACCCACCTAGCTCCAATTACGGATTTGTTCTTTGGTCGGGGTACCAGTTTCCAAACTTTCTGCCTTTCAAACTGATTGAGTTCCTCTTGCATTGCAATCACCCAATCAGCATCGCCAAGAGCTTCTTCTATTTCTTTAGGTTCAAGCTTGGATAAGAACCCAGAATATAAGGAGATATTAGCCATGTCAGCTCTTGCAGTTCTTCTAGTAGTCACACCAGCATCTGGATCACCAATAATTAACTCAAACGGATGGTCTCTATTCCATACCCGTTCACCTGGAAATTGTCTAGATGATTCAGCTTGACTTTCTGAGTTGGGGTGCTGACTACTTTGAATATTTTCACTAACTCCCCCTGAGTTAGTGCCAGCTCCTACAGAACTAGAGTCAACTCGACTCGAGCCTTGAACAGTAGTCCTTGAGCTGCTATTTACTCCCCCTGAGTTGTTGCCGGTTGGTACTGAAGAAGTCTCTCCTGATCTTGTAGAATTAGCTTGTTCACTAGACTCAGGTTCTTCATGTACGCTTGGAACATTTAATGGAACAACCAACTCAGGTTCATCTTCAAGATCTTCTAAGTCCAGATTCTGAAATTTTAGGGACTCAGGTTCACTAGAATCTCTTGAAATTGATGAGAGTTTGGTATCGTCGAATCTGACGTTGTAACTTTCAGTCACTTTTCGATCATTCACCAAGAACACTCTATAAGCTGCCACCACGTCTGTAGAGTAACCAACAAAGATTCCTTCACGAGCTTTTGCTGCAAACTTGCCTAGATTTTCATCATCTATAAGCACATAGCATTTTGCTCCGAAGACATGAAAGTATTTGATTGTTGGTCGTCTGTTGTTCATTAGCTCACATGGTGTCTTTTCTTTATCTTTTATGATCAAGGTTCTATTTTGAGTGTAACAAGCGGTACTCACTGCTTCGGCCCAGAAATACAAAGGAAGTTTTGAATCATACAACAAAGTTCTTGCTGCTTCAACCAAAGTTCTATTCTTCCTTTCAACTACTCCATTTTGCTGTGGAGTTCTCGGGGCTGAATACTGACGACGTATTCCCTTAGATACACAGAAGTCATTTAGCACTGCGTTTTTGAATTCAGTGCCATTGTCTGATCTAATCGTCTTCACAGTAAGTGTTGAAACATTCTCAATTTGAGTGATGTGATCAATGATTAAGAAAGGTACTTCGTCTTTCGTCATTGCGAACAATACCCATGTATACTTGGAGAAGTCATCCACGATTACTAAAGCATATCTTTTCCTAGACAAAGATAGGACATTCACTGGGCCAAACAAATCCATATGAAGAAGTTGCAGAGGCTCAGTAATACTAGAAATTTCTTTGCTTTTATGCGATGCTCGCTTCGACTTTCCCATTTCACAAGCTTCACAGAGTCCTTTCGGAGCGAACTCCATTTGAGGTAGATCTCTCACCAATTCTCGCCTCGCGAGAGCATTCATCGTTTTGAAGTTTAAGTGAGATAGCTTTTTGTGCCATAACCAGCTTTCATCATCCGAGGCTTTGCTGTAGAAACAGGTGACCTCATCCTGATTTGCTGAATCCATATCTGCAACAAAAAGATCTGCCTTTCGAACTCCTCTCAAAGCTAGTGAACCTTCCTTGATGTGAGTGATTGAGACACCTTTCTTGTTGAAGACAATTTCGTAACCTTTGTCACAGAATTGACTTATACTCAACAGATTGTGCTTTAGTCCCTCAACATAGGAGATATCTTCAATGATGACATTTCCAGTTTTCAGTTTGCCATATCCCTTTGTCACACCTATGCTGTCATCTCCAAAGGTAACATAAGGGCCAGCCTTCATAACCAACTCTGTAAGCAGGGACTTGTTTCCAGTCATATGCCTCGATGCTCCACTGTCTAGCACCCATATGACTTTATTTCTATTCTGCTTAATGCCCTGCAATGACAGATTGGTTAGACATTCTTCGGAACCCAACTTTGATTGGGCCCGGCTTTTCGATAAGATCGAGAATCAACAGATTTAACAACAGGAGATGCACTTTTCTTCACATTACTAGAGCTTTCGACTATCTCCTTTCCTTTCTCAGACTTGACAGATTTGTCAGTCTTAGGAGAAGGTTTGTCACTCCTAACTTTAGGAGGACTAACAGTCTTGGCTCTACCATACTTTTTCTTGATATTTGAACTAGCAACAGTATTTGAGCATGACTGGCTAGATGCATTCATTAAATGCACAAAAGTTTGCATGATATTAAAAGTGCATGGCATACAGTTAGGTTGACCACACTGTGCATGATTCTGATGCAGATTATTCATTGTATGTGTGGTAGGCATGGCATGTGCAGCAGGAACATTCATGTTAGCTTTGCATGCATAAGAAAGATGCTCAGTAGATTTACAATGATAACATGCTTTCTTTATTCGTTCAGCCTTAACCTCTTTTATGCCTTTTTCTTTCTTTCCTTGTTGTTTAACAGCCTTAGCTCCTAATCCCAGTCTAGATTCATCTCTAGGGAAATTGATTTTAACTTGTTTGATAGGAGTTACAGGTTGTTCTTTCTGGCGATCTTCCATCTCAATCTCATATCTAGCTATCAATTCAGTCTCTTCTTCTTCTATTCTAGGAACAAGATGTTTGTAGATAGGTTTGACAGCCGATTTAAGAATTCTAGGTGTTTCCTGTTTAAGGTCACTGGAACTAGGGTCAATAGGTCTCTTTCCTTCTTTCTTAGGAAGGTCAGAATAATCAAGCCCTATACCTACTCCAGTTATCTTCTTAAATGTGTCATTATCTACATACACTTTACTAGCAGCTAGTTTGTAAGCTTCGCATTTTGTTTCTAACTCAGCTAGATTGTTCCTAAGACATGCTTCTACTTCTTCCTTAAGGACGAGCTTGTGTTCCAGAGATTTAATAAAGTCTCTTAGAGAAGTATCTACAGTGCAAGCAGCCTCTAGCTCTTCCACTTTTGCCTCAAGCATTCTGCATTTGGCAACAAGTGTTTTCTGTTCCTTTTGAGAAGAGTCTAGGCTTTTGCACAACATATAGATCTCTTCACTAAGAGCCCCGTTCTGTTCTTTATAATCATCAATAGACATTTCTACTTTAAGAGTCAGAACTGGTACCTCTGGTTCCTCTGATGTCTCAGCCATGAGCGCAAAGTTCGCTACATGAGTAACGTCTTCCTCATCTGAATCATCCCAAGCTCTTCCTTCTGTCACCAATAAAGCTCGTTTTCCATGTCTTTCCTTCAACAGTGCTTCATAGTTGCTTTTGAGAGCTTCAAATGTTTCTTTTGGATAAGTCTGTCTAGGCTTTTTGCAGTCCGAGGCAAAGTGTCCAGCTTCACCACAATTGTAGCATTTGAACTTCATTTTGAAATCCAAAGGAGATTTGTAGCTGGTATTCTTGCCTTTTCCTTTGTAGCCTGACGAACTACCACCACCCTTAGCAGCCCGATAATAAGATGAAGATTTTCTCTGTGGTCGGTTGCTCTTTCTAAATCTCATGTTGCTGAACTTCCTTGCCATGTATGCCACGACACTATCGTCCATGTTGTCCAGCTCTTCTTGGGTGTAGTAGTCATCATCACTGTCAGATGCGCACTCGTCATCATTATCAACTTGATGTGGTGCAAGTGATGATTTAGGCTTTGCTGCAACCATTGCCTTCTTAGACTCTTCCTCATCAGCAACTAATCCTGATGCACTTTCTTTTCCCTTTGAATCATTGTCCCATGCTTGATCTTGAAGAGTTTCCAGCTCATAGGTCTTTAATATTCCATAATACTCTTCCAGAGAAGTTGTATGCAGATCTCTGGTTTCTCTGATTGCGTAGACCCTATGCTCAATGCTTTTTGGCTGGTTCCTCAGATATCTCGTATTAGTCTCAACCATGGGGAGAGTTACACCTCTCAGATTCAAATCCAATACCAACTGACTGAATCGTAGGTAGACGTCTGTTATGCCTTCTCCTTTTCGTATTCTAAAGGTGTCATACTCCATCTTGAGTATGAGTGTTTTGTTGCTTCTGACCTCTGCAGATCCTTCCATGACAACTTCTATCTTGTCCCAAATCTTCTTCGCTGTAGTCAGACCTTTGACTATGTTGAACATTTCATGATCAAGAGATTCCATCAAGGTTTGTCGAACGGCAGTATCACATGCTATTTGTTCCTTGTCAGCATCCGAAAACTCCGAGACCTTTTTAGGCTCAGACCGAGGTGGTATAACCACTCCTCCTTCCGTATGTGAAGGAATAACTGCCATTGGGACAAATTTACCCTTGTCAAGGACTTCCAGATATTCAGGGTTAATAGTCTCTAGATATAGTCTCATTCTGAAAACCCATTCTTCATAGTGATCTTTGTTGAACATTGGGATCTTGAATGCATTTTTAGGAGCCATCTCAATTCTGGTCACTAAAAGTTTCTAAGTACCCAAGACTAGGCTATGTAGAATATTTATGTAGAACTTTTGCCTAAGTCGAAATTTCTCTAAGTAGAAATTTTGCTCAAGTCGAAATCACCAAGTAGAAATTGTCCAAGTCGAAATTCTATGTAGAAATTCTCAAGTAGAAATTCTATGTAGAAATTTTTGCCTTAGAATAATTTTTCTGCAGATTACTTTAAATATTGAATAAACAATATTATCTCTTTAACACCTTTTGACTTTGAATGCTTTACTCACCAAACCCACCTAACCCACATGCTAGGTACTGAGTATGTCTTTTACTTTCGGCCGAATAAAGTAAATCAAAAAGTCCAAAAACCACCTTTTTATTCTTTTACTATTGAAAAGGAGATCAAAAAGTTGTTGGGTTGTATTCTTTGATAAGAACAGATGATGAACACTCAAGAACACCAAATATGAACTAACCCAGATAAATTCACAAAAATTAATTAAAATACACCCAAGCTAAATAATCACACCTGGAGTATTTAAATAATTTTTCAGATGAGTTTTCACTACCAACGAATTAAAACACACTTTTCGAGAAAATGAAAAGTAGATCGGAAAAATGAAAACTCACGATTCTTCTACTCAACACAAGGATCTATGTTTTGTATGTTAAACATATAGCTCTGATACCAATTGTTAGGTCCAAATGTGTTGTAGAGGGGGGGTGAATACAACTTTTCGAATATGAGAGGCAATAAAAACGATGCAATAAATGAACACACAGATTCAAGGAATATATTTCTTTATATATAACTTGAAAGGGTTGCTACAACATTCATTACAAAGTATAACAGAAGTTGAGAGAGAAGTGAATGATACTAAGCTCTGTGAATGCACTCTCTCTTTTTCTCTTGTGTTTTTCTCTAGAATTGCTCACTTACTAAAACATTACACAAGTACTTCTATTTATACTACATGTAATCTATGTCCTGTAGTCTTCAAAGACTAAGATGTACGTGGCCCAATGATGTCCACATAATTCTTGCCTTATCTTGAAAGCTTGGAAATCTGCCAATCAGAAGATGCCATGTGTCATGTTGAAGCTGCACCTAAGTAGAACTTCTACTTGAGAATTTCTACTTGGCTATCTCGAAATTCCTAAGTGGAACTTCTACTTGGCTATCTCGAAATTCCTAAGTAGAACTTCTACTTGAGAATTTCTACTTAGCCATCCAGAACATTTAGTACTTAGAAAATATTCTGGTCTTCAACTTGAAACTTCAATGCACATCTTGAACTTGTGATATCTTCATGTCTTCTTTATTCTTCAACAAGCTCTTGAACATGGTTCTTTATTACTGACATAAACTTGCTATCAATGTCCTGACACTTGATGCAATGGTCTGGTTCATAAGTGACTAGTCTTGATAGTGTTTCTGCTTCTTGAATAAATTACCATATTCACTGAATAACTTGGCTTTCCAATATTTGCTTTCCTTCTTCTTCACTTGAAATCAATTGGTCTTGTTGATACTGATAGTTATGATCTTGATTCTTGATTTATCAAATCACTGAGGCATGAACAACTTTAACTTGAACTTCTCTCAATGATTTCTTCTTGGCTTGATCATAGTTAGCATGTTTAATTGTATCAATTACCTTGTCTTCATTTAGTGTTGATTTCTTGTGACTTCCTGTTCTTGATTGTCTTCTGGTTAAGTATCTTTTCCTTTAGTTTGAGTTACATTAGTTATAGTGTTACAAGTTTATACACTCTGCCTTTCATCCCTATTTCCGATCTAACATCAAAGGACTGTTTGCCTCTTATTCTATGAAGATACTTTGGAGTGCAGAAATTGGACAGAGAAACTTAAGAAACTTTACGTAGCACGAAAAGATTTTGAGGTGGTGGTTGTCTTCTCCATTACTTTTGGGCATGATCAGTCTTTGGAAATCAAGAATCGGATACGCCTCTTGAAATTCTGGAAGGTGTTCGATGAAATGCCATGGTTGGCAATCCCTCCTGATGACCCCAAATGTAGGCAGCTGTGGCGCATTTTCAGTAAACTGTGCAGTGATACACCAAAGTTGCTCATAATTTACTCTGGAGGAAAATACTTCGAGGAAAATGGATTTAAAGTCCTGGAGGAGACTGGATTTAAAAACTATCCTTTTATGAGAGAGGAAGTGGTACGGACTTCAGTTGCAGTAAGAGAAAAGAACTTGTCCTCATTTTTGGGACGGAATGAACTTATTCGTGGTAGGGATTTGGGTTATGTTGGACGGGTCAGTTCTCTATATCGATCATGAATATAATAATTTTTCTTTATGTTACTATTTACTTGTTAACACAGTATTTGCATGTGTATTTGCCCCTGCAGGAGAAATTTACAGTCTCCAAACTCTTGGGGGGTTCAGTTGTCCTCCTTTTTTTGGGAGTACCAGGCTTTAGAGGCTTCAGTGACTTGTTGGCTGGTCTACATTTTAATCATATAAGTTCCGCCAGGGCTGTTGAAAGGTTTGAGATAGTCTACATTCCAATGACGGAATCTCCCCCCGAGATTGTCCCTGAGTGTGACTGGATGCTGGTTAGCCCTTGCAAGGAGCACTTGATTCCTTTTTTCCGTCACTTTTTTGAGGACAAAATTATTCAAAATCCAGGAAAACAATTCACCATGGCGATGGTTAGTTTTGGACAGTTTGGACATTATAATGATCGTGGAATCATCTATACCAACTGTTCCAAATCAGCATATAAATTATTTTTGGATACCTTCCCGTTTGAGGGCAACGAAGAGAAGGAATTCTTCGAGCTTCTATATAGTGCTGCAATAAACAGCCCAAGAAAGAAGACGGATGATTAGTTGAATTCTGATGCCTGTCTAGTGAAGAGTCTTCGGTACAGAAATGAGATTGAACTGAAAAGTAGGAACATATAGAACATTGTGCAAAATAATAGAATGTTTCAATTTCATAGTACCAGTATGAGTGATCTTAACCTTTGTACCATTAGGAATTGTAATGTAATTCTCAGTGAAAAGTGGTGTATATGTATCAAACAAGTCAAGGGATGAGCACATATGGTCAGATGCACCACTATCAACAATCCATGTCCTGGAAATATTAGTTGAAAGTAAGCAAAAATTACCTGCAAGTAATGCATTACCAGCAAACTCATTGTTAGAATCAGAGATCTTTTGTTGTTCCAGTAGTGACGTCAGTTGGTTGTACTGATCCATAGTGATATTTGGAGATGCAGTAGAGACCTCAGAAGATACTGATGAAGAGGCTTTGATATCTGGGATCTCAGTGTGCACATTTGCTGCATACTTTTTAGGCTGAGAAGGCTTAAATCCTGGTGGATATCCATTAAGTTTGAAGCACCTTTCCTTACTATGGCCAGAAATCTTGCAGTGGTCACAGAAATATGTCATCCTTTTGAGGTTTGATCCCCTTGAATTGGGGTTAAAGTTGCTGTTAGCCTTTTCTTGAGTCTGAAATTGAGTTTGGGCTCTGTTGTTGTAATTTGACTGAAAACTGGATAGTCCTCTTTTGTCAGCAAAAAAAGCTACAGAATCAGAAACTGCAGATGGCAATTTAGAGATTTCCCTGTGTCTTTGTTCTTGAAGGAGCATTCTGTAGGTGTGTTGAAGATTAGGCAAGGATTCCATCATAAGTATATGAGACCTGATGTTAGCAAAATCATTGGTCAATTTCATGAGAAAAACCATCAGCCTTTGATCTTGTTGAATTTTGAGGACCTTCTGAGTAAGATTGCAGGTGCAGTTTTTGCACTCACTGGCAATGGTTTTAGATTGTCAATTTCATCCCATAGTTTCTGCAATTGTGTATAATACTCTGATATAGCAAGATTATCCTGAGAAAACTGTAGAACCTCTTGTTCTAAGGCATACAATTGAGCAGAAGTTGCCTGACCAAATCGTTCTTCCAAATCAAGCCAAATTTCTCTAGCATTATCAACATAAAGAATACTGGAGGCTATTTGTGGTTCTAGAGCTGAGATTATCCATCCAATTATCATACTGTTACAACGACTCCATGCCTTATAGGTGTTATCAGAAACTTCAGGCTTAGCTAGTGTTCCATCAATGAAAGATATCTTGTTATTGGCTGTTAAACCGATAATCATGGATCGTTTCCAGTTTCCATAGCAAGAACCATTAAACGGTGTAGTAACTAACTTCATTCCAGTGTTATCTGACGGGTGTATGTAATACACACTACTAGGATCTTGATTTAACTCCATATGACACGTTTTTGATGAGTTTAAAGAACAGAAATGAGAAGAAGATCACTCGAACAACAATCTCAACGTACAATCACAACAGATGCACCAAAAACAAGATTTCGATAGCGAAAAAGAGTATAAAAAGACTCAATTATCTCAATTGATGCAACTAAGAACCAGAGAATACAACGAATCCATTCGAATAAGCAATCAATCAATCGATCTCCAAAAATTAGGGCAAAAGGAACATCTTACTTGATGAAGAAACACAAGAGATTAGATGAAGAACAACAGCGATTGTGAAGAAGATCGTACCGCTTTGATACCATGTGATAAACTGAGAAGTTGCAATTAAGAAGACACCATTAATGGATTGCTGAAGCTTTGTATTCGAAGAAGAAAGTAAAAACTATACAGAGAGAGTTTGTGGTTTATATCTATATATCATAACAGAAAAGATGAGACTACAATCTTATATCTAATGCTGCTACCTAACCAACTATATATATAATGGGATGCATTCTACAGCCAAAGTTGGATATAATCTAATATCCAACCAATCCATCTGTGATCATCCAGTAAGCTAATGCACGGCTAGGATTTGAAAAGCTTACGCTACATTATATAGCGTACTACGATATATAATATAGCGTAAGTTTATACCAAAATCCCTCCGTTTCTAATTTGATTTTTTCCGTCAATTGGTGAGATATTTTTGAAATCCGACTTCACTGTATTTTTCTACATCTCACAACGATCATTTTGCATACCATATTTGATATATTTCGACACAATTTAAATGGGGGTTTTGAAAACTTTAACTTACGCTCTATTATATAGCGTAATACGCTATATTATATAGCGTAAGTCCCCTCATTCTGACCGTTGATTGGATGTTTTAACGGTATAAGATGGGTTGCCAGCTGTGGCTGCTGACCCATTTCCTTATATAATAAATTAGACTAGCTAGCTATGTACAGCTGGAGTAATGCTGAGCTGTCCATGAGCTGGATTGTGCTGACATGGCAGTCCATGTGGCTCAACATAATTTATATACATTTTATATATTATGTTCATGCGCAATTCATTTGTTCCATTGAATTAGTTAGGTAACCAACATTGGTGACTCTGTTTCAACATCGTTGCATCAAGCTCGTTACCTTGCAAAAAAGAACTATTAATACGTTTCAACAGGGGGCCTGACTGAACTTGGACGGCATCAATCTCCGGCGTATTCTCAATAATACTTCCCACTCCTAGACCTTTTGCACTCTCGGAAGGTTCCGACAAGAATTGTACTCATCTGCATCGCATCTGCTTCACAGGTCAATTTCTGAAGATACGTGCACAATCAGTTGAGACAAAACTGAAACGAAGTTGTTTCTTCAGGTTCAGTTTGCTGGCAGTAAAAATGACTCAACCATATATTTGTATATGATATTGTTGTGTGTCCTATGGTAACTACGCCACTAATGCTTAAAAGTAATGGCCATGCAAGTTGGCAAGAGGTTTTCAGGTCAAAAGTTTTTCATCATATCATTCCACAACACAAGCACACAGCAAGTAATCAGCAAGGACTAAATTCAGCAGCACCTTATAAGAAATCCTGCAGCACCTTATGAAGATGGTAAACTAAATTCAACGCAAAGCTTACAACATTTTCCATATATACTCTGGTAGCTAAAACCTGTAATAATTTCACTGTACTTGTTGCTTTCTAGTAAAAAATTATGCTGTAGTTTATAATAATTAATACACATACGCACCTTAACATCAAGCATCTTATCATAATCAAATGTGTAACTGGTCAAGCTATTGTTCTTCAGATCAACATGCATACCTGTTATACATATTAGTGGTTTATGTTTCAACATAATATACAAAACCATCAGGTACCAATCTGCCCAAACAACAAACAGAAACTCAAAGAAAATCTTCTAAATTATTGAAATCCTTAAATGTTTATAAAACTGGCTTCAAGAAGGCCTGAATTTCAAATCCTTCTAGCAAACAGCAGCTCTCTTACACAGACAAAAGATGCACGAAACTTGAGCTTCATAAAGTGATTGGTTTCTTGCTAAAAGTATTTAATAGTGCACTACACAGTGGTTAGAGAAAAGCTTGATAGTCGAGGTAGAAATAAGATGAAAGTTTCATTCAATATTTACGACATACAGATCCAGGAGAAACTAGCATCCTAATTATGGATACAGACACATTAAAGTATCAACCCATTGACCATTTATTGAAAGAATCCTTTATTCTTGATTTTCTACAGAGAATGTATGTGTTTGACTGTTCTGTGTAAGCTTTTCAAAGGCTGCAGACCTCATATCCTCATCCGTTGTCATCGTTCGACTGACTGCTGGTTCTTAAACTTTCTTTCTCCCCATAATCATGCTCACCACAGACATGAGGTGCAATTTCTGCTCGCAACAAGCACAATATTATGGATCACGAAATGGTGAATAAAAAAATAAGGTTATAACCAATCTTGGTTTTGCTGGTCCAGTAACTCCAGTACATATATGTTCAGGTACATATATATTCTACATTTGAAGATTGGTGCTCTGTTAGATCAAGTTTTTTTTTTTTTTTTTTCCTAATGTTCCTCCACAAGGAAGATTTGAAGCACGGATGTAACGCTTTTATGGAACTTTACCTCTTACTTAATCCTAATCTATTTGATTAGGACAGACCAATCAAATTCTTAACATCATTCCTGGACCGTCAGATCTAAGGGGATTTAAAGGCCACGATCTATTTAAAAATTTATTGATTTCCATGATAAGATATATAAAAAATAATAAGATATTGAAATATGAAACCAACATTGAATTTGAAAAAGATTTAGCAATAACAGAAAAAAGTTGAGTTAAATTTTAAAAGAAAGTAAGATATGTATCCGCCATTCTTTCTTCTTAATTAAAAAAAATACTAAAGAAAGAGTTCAAAATGTCTCAAGAAAAAGAAATTTAGCACTAGGTTAGAAAAATTAATTATAAAAACAAAAAGATTAATTAAGTAAATACAAAAAAATAATTACAAAAAAATTATACAATCCATTTATAATTAATGAAGTTTACGAAAAATAAGGTAAAACAAACTAAAAAGATGAAATTAAAATCTAATTAACAAGTTACATTCTAAATAAGTAGTAATAAGTTAGTGAGAATCTGAGAGAGTAAAAAATCAATTAAAAAAGGTGTTCAGCAAAAGAACGTTTTTTTTTTGAGTTCAATTAGGTATTTAGGTCTAACGGTCCAGGACTTGTGTAAGAAATTGTGTACAATTTATGGTGCCAAGGAATTTAATTACCAGAAATGCGAAAATCATAGTTGCCATTGACAGGAGCAAATGACCGAATTCGATTGACCTTGCCCGTTTCCAAGTAATCAAGTACAAACCAATTTTCTTCTACTTGTATTTTATAACAAACCATCTTTTTTCATTTAAACCTAATAAGAAAATGTACTTTACTATATTCAAAAATAGTACTTTAGAAACAAGTTAACGAGGGAATAGCAAAGAAAAATGACCATGCGACACGACCAACGGGGTCTGTCCCAACCACATGACGTTTATACTTCCTCCGTCCCATTTATATCAGTCACAATTTCATATTTTTTTTGTCCCAAAATATTTGGCCATCTTGATTAATTATGGAAAATTAAGTGTTTAAATATGCTAAAATTTTACAAAAATGTTAAAAATTGAGTTTAAACTTGGTAATTTTCTTTTGATGACTAAATACGTGAATTTCTGTTTATGGACAATATAAGTGGGATGGAGGGAATACCAGGATTTCATGCAAATTTAATGATTTCTTGCATATAAATAGTTCATGTGCAAATAGGGCAAAACCTACTGGATTTAAATGGCTTAGAACTATATCAATTTTATGGTCAGAATGTAAAGCAGAACCACTATTCCATAATCTCGGCTCACCATAGCTTGCCTTCAGCCATCAGGCTTGCCAGGAGAAGTGAGAAGTTCAATGTAGAATCCCAGAGTACTTAAATTTGTATATATCGCCAGCCCGTCTATGGTAGCCAGTCCTTTTAAGTATTATCATTAGTGTAGTGGGATCTCATCTTTAACTTGTAATATATAATCATCAGTGTAGTGGGATCTTGTATTTAACTTGTAATATAGAATCATCAGTGCAGTGGGATCATCTTTAACTCAAAATTGTAAATGAGGCCATTTAGCTAGACATATTAATTTAAATGAAATGTGTAAACAAGCAAACAACGTATTTATGACAGGAAACTATAATTCTAAATACAGTGTCCACAAGGAACAAGAAGATGTAATGCCAACTACATCGCCACTAATAGAAATGATATGTAACTGAGAAGTAACACAGACACATACAGAGTTGATTGCCAATATGGGGTCATACCTTATTTCCTTATGTACATCAACCCAAAACAACTATAAATTGAGTTCCGCCGGTTCACCTGCTATGTCTTTAAGAATGGCACAACATGTCTCTGCAACTTCCATCCCCTAGATAAAAAATGTAATTTCGTTTACTTTTATTGGTTTGTATGCTTCAGCATCTTTGGAAAGTTTATAATAAATTAATATGATTACGGGAGTGCATGAAATGAAAACTGTATTTCACAAGAATAGATCGACAGAAACAATACATGTAGCAGCAGCATCGGAGAAGCTCTGATCTGTTTCGTTTCACGTCCAATCAACCATTACAGGTCTATATCTCTAATTCTGATTTGGAAATCAACAGAACTCTGGCAAAAGCTCCCAAATTTCAATATAAACCCGTTTACACTGTTATAGCAAAATGGTAAAACAGACTGGTAATCAAAGCTAAATAAAATGTCTAGAAGCGAATTTGGCCAAAGGTTAACACAATATCATTTCAGAACTATAAGTACTCATTTAATGTGTTATATTCTAATCATAGGGATGAATAACAGAAGGGTTAATTTTTTAAAATATATAGCTTAGAGCATCCCTAAAAACTCAAGGTCCAAAGAGTAAATTTTTCATATTTAGGCAAAACCTAAAATGTAAATATGAAAACTTGCTGGTATAATAATCATATAAATGCAACAGAAAGGGAAGGGTTAAGAATGGTGATTTCAACTACGGTAGAACTTAGAAGTGTTGTCCCATGATGATGGTGACCAGGAGTCAAAAAGGTGAGAGTGATCTAATTCTAATTCTTCAAAATAGAAAAGGACTGCTTGCACCGTTTAGCATGTGACATATAAAAGGAGTTCAGAGTAATTATGTAATTTGAGAATTAATCAATTCTAGAAAATTTTATAATCAAGTAGGCACCTTTTTTTGGTTCAGATTGCCTTTCTAGCTAGCTGTTCACTGAAACACCAACCTCAGCATGTGCACTAACTCACCTTTGCTACTAAAAACCAGATATAACTCTATAAACCATCAGAAATTAAACAGCAAAACAATAGCTCATAGTACACAATAGGCACAAGGCACTACACCAAATCTGCTATCAGACAACACTGATCAGACAACACTCTGCAAAAAAAGCGTTGCCCGAAAAGATCCCGTGTTCAAGAAAAAAAAGTATTGTCTGATCCCAGTTTTTATAACGAGCAAAAAACCATTGTCTATTAGATGAAGTCAGACAACGGTATTTAAAATGTAGTGTTGCACAGATTTCATATTTAGACAACAGTTTTCCGGAACCATTGTCTGAAAATGTTTCAGACAAGAGCACACAAAACTGTTGTTAGAAGGAGACAACAGTTTTTCTGATCCGTTGTTTGAGTTTAATTCAAACAACACACAGAAAATACAGTTGTTGGAATCAGACAACAGTTTTTCTGTTACTGTTGTGTAACATTTGTTCAAACAACAGTTTTTTATAGTGTTGTCTGAGTTAAAGCTATCGGACAACTCTTTTAGGCTAATTGTCTATTGTTGATTCAGACAACGGTTTCTTGTTTAAAACCGTTGTCTGATTTACAGGATACAGAAAAAAAATTGAAAATGGAGCTAACCTGCTCACAGTACAAATGCAAATAAATAGTACCACGTATTAAATAACAAATTTATTCGAGACTGGTTGATATTTCATTTATATAAATAACAAATTTATTCGATATATGAACGATAATTTCCTTGCAAATAAATAGTACCACGTATTAATAGAGTGCTATATATATATATATATATAAATATATATATATATATATATAATATAGTTCTTGTTATCGATCGATTTATAAACCACGATATAATCACACTCACAATATTGAACAAATTAACATATTAATTACTAATTAATAATATAAGATTCAAAGGATAGGAACGGGAGTGAAAAATTTATAAATTAAAAGTGTCAATTTGGGCGAAAACGAAATAGTATTCAGACAATGGTTTCTGTTAAAAAAATGCTTGTGCAAACGGCAATCCCACAACAGAAATTTAAAAAAAAACTGTTGTATGATCCATACGACGGTTTTTTAAATATGGAAAGGGTTGTTGGAAAGCATATTGCACAACAGAATTTCAAATATTTCCGTTGTCTGAATTACACAACGGTATTTTGGAAAAAAGACTTGTCTGAGGTGCTTTGGCACAACAGTTTTGGCGGCAAAACCGTTGTCTTTATTTTCCAGCTATTTAAATCAATTTGCAGCGTTTATACGGCTTCGAATGTGTTATTAAGTTGAAACATAATAGCGTAAGATATTTTTGACCGTATTTACTTATACTTATTCGAATAATACATGGGTAATGTAAAATCCGTATCACGTGTTAGGGTTTAGGGTTTCGATAACTTTATTTTATCAAGAATCGCGAACACGAGACTGGTTGATATTTCATTTATATAAATAACAAATTTATTCGATATATGAACGATATTTTCCTTTGCAAATAAATAGTACCACGTATTAATAGAGTGCTATATATATAATATAGTTCTTGTTATCGATCGATTTATAAACCACGATATAATCACACTCACAATATTGAACAAATTAACATATTAATTACTAATTAATAATATAAGATTCAAAGGATAGGAACGTGAGTGAAAAATTTATAAATTAAAAGCGTCAATTTGGGCGAAAACGAAATAGTATTCAGACAATGGTTTCTGTTAAAAAAATGCTTGTGCAAACGGCAATCCCACAACAGAAATTAAAAAAAAAACTGTTGTATGATCCATACTACGGTTTTTTAAATATGGAAAGGGTTGTTGGAAAGCATATTGCACAACAGAATTTCAAATATTTCCGTTGTCTGAATTACACAACGGTATTTTGGAAAAAAGACTTGTCTGAGGTGCTTTGGCACAACAGTTTTGGCGGCAAAACCGTTGTCTTTATTTTCCAGCTATTTAAATCAATTTGCAGCGTTTATACGGCTTCGAATGTGTTATTAAGTTGAAACATAATAGCGTAAGATATTTTTGACCGTATTTACTTATACTTATTCGAATAATACATGGGTAATGTAAAATCCGTATCACGTGTTAGGGTTTAGGGTTTCGATAACTTTATTTTATCAAGAATCGCGAACACGAGACTGGTTGATATTTCATTTATATAAATAACAAATTTATTCGATATATGAACGATATTTTCCTTTGCAAATAAATAGTACCACGTATTAATAGAGTGCTATATATATAATATAGTTCTTGTTATCGATCGATTTATAAACCACGATATAATCACACTCACAATATTGAACAAATTAACATATTAATTACTAATTAATAATATAAGATTCAAAGGATAGGAACGGGAGTGAAAAATTTATAAATTAAAAGCGTCAATTTGGGCGAAAACGAAATAGTATTCAGACAATGGTTTCTGTTAAAAAAATGCTTGTGCAAACGGCAATCCCACAACAGAAATTTAAAAAAAAACTGTTGTAAGATCCATACGACGGTTTTTTAAATATGGAAAGGGTTGTTGGAAAGCATATTGCACAACAGAATTTCAAATATTTCCGTTGTCTGAATTACACAACGGTATTTTGGAAAAAAGACTTGTCTGAGGTGCTTTGGCACAACAGTTTTGGCGGCAAAACCGTTGTCTTTATTTTCCAGCTATTTAAATCAATTTGTACCATTTATACGGCTTCGAATGTGTTATTAAGTTGAAACATAATAGCGTAAGACATTTTTGACTGTATTTACTTATACTTATTCGAATAATACATGGGTAATGTAAAATCCGTATCACGTGTTAGGGTTTAGGGTTTCGATAACTTTATTTTATCAAGAATCGCGAACACGAGATTGGTTGATATTTCATTTATATAAATAACAAATTTATTCGATATATGAACGATAATTTCCTTTGCAAATAAATAGTACCACGTATTAATAGAGTGCTATATATATATATATATATATAATATAGTTCTTGTTATCGATCGATTTATAAACCATGATATAATCACACTCATAATATTGAACAAATTAACATATTAATTACTAATTAATAATATAAGATTCAAAGGATAGGAACGGGAATGAAAAATTTATAAATTAAAAGCGTCAATTTGGGCGAAAACGAAATAGTATTCAGACAATGGTTTCTGTTAAAAAAATGCTTGTGCAAACGGCAATCCCACAACAGAAATTTTAAAAAAACCGTTGTATGATCCATACGACGGTTTTTTAAATATGGAAAGGGTTGTTGGAAAGCATATTGCACAACAGAATTTCAAATATTTCCGTTGTCTGAATTACACAACGGTATTTTGGAAAAAAGACTTGTCTGAGGTGCTTTGGCACAACAGTTTTGGCGGCAAAACCGTTGTCTTTATTTTCTAGCTATTTAAATCAATTTGTAGCGTTTATACGGCTTCGAATGTGTTATTAAGTTGAAACATAATAGCGTAAGACATTTTTTACCGTATTTACTTATACTTATTCGAATAATACATGGGTAATGTAAAATCCGTATCACGTGTTAGGGTTTAGGGTTTCGATAACTTTATTTTATCAAGAATCGCGAACACGAGACTGGTTGATATTTCATTTATATAAATAACAAATTTATTCGATATATGAACGATAATTTCCTTTGCAAATAAATAGTACCACGTATTAATAGAGTGCTATATATATATATAATATAGTTCTTGTTATTGATCGATTTATAAACCACGATATAATCACACTCACAATATTGAACAAATTAACATATTAATTACTAATTAATAATATAAGATTCAAAGGATAGGAACGGGAGTGAAAAATTTATAAATTAAAAGCGTCAATTTGGGCGAAAACGAAATAGTATTCAGACAATGGTTTCTGTTAAAAAAATGCTTGTGCAAACGGCAATCCCACAACAGAAATTTAAAAAAAACCGTTGTATGATCCATACGACGGTTTTTTAAATATGGAAAGGGTTGTTGGAAAGCATATTGCACAACAGAATTTCAAATATTTCCGTTGTCTGAATTACACAACGGTATTTTGGAAAAAAAACTTGTCTGAGGTGCTTTGGCACAACAGTTTTGGCGGCAAAACCGTTGTCTTTATTTTCCAGCTATTTAAATCAATTTGTACCGTTTATACGGCTTCGAATGTGTTATTAAGTTGAAACATAATAGCGTAAGACATTTTTGACCGTATTTACTTATACTTATTCGAATAATACATGGGTAATGTAAAATCCGTATCACGTGTTAGGGTTTAGGGTTTCGATAACTTTATTTTATCAAGAATCGCGAACACGAGACTGGTTGATATTTCATTTATATAAATAACAAATTTATTCGATATATGAACGATAATTTTCTTTGCAAATAAATAGTACCACGTATTAATAGAGTGCTATATATATATATATATATATATATATATATATATAATATAGTTCTTGTTATCGATCGATTTATAAACCACGATATAATCACACTCACAATATTGAACAAATTAACATATTAATTACTAATTAATAATATAAGATTCAAAGGATAGGAACGGGAGTGAAAAATTTATAAATTAAAGGATAGGAACCGTTGTCTTTTTTTTTTTCCAGCTATTTAAATCAATTTGTACCGTACATATTAACAAAAGTGTTAAAATTATATTTGGGGGGGAAGTAAAATATTTAGGGGGGGAAATGAAATTTTTGGGGGAAAATCGGCCGGGTAATAATTTTTGGGGAAAAATAGTTAAGTCCCTCTCTCATACACTCTCTTATCTCTCTCATACACTCTCGCTCTCTCTCGAACAGGTACCTCTCTCTCACTCTCATACTCTCTCTCATTCTCAATCTTTTACTCAATCTCTCAATCTCAATCTTTTACTAATTAATCTCAATCTCTCAATCTCAATCTTCTTCAATTAGGGCTTCAATTAGGGGTTTCTTGGGTATTAATTAGGTTTCATTTTATTTATTCAATTTACCGTTCATTTGGTTTAATGGCTTCGATTAAATTGATTTCTCTCTTTGTTCAGGGCTGAATTGCGCACTTGGGCTGAATTAGGGTTCATTTGGTTTGCTTCGATTAATTGGGGTTGTTTTAAGGTATTTTCTCCTTCTCCTTTTATAGTACTTTTATAGTATATATATGTAGATGCTTGTGTATCTATATGCTTTCATTTGGTTTGCTTCGATTAATTGGGGCTTGTATGTTTTTGTTGATATTGGTTTATGGCTTCTCTCGGTTTAGGGCTTATATATATATATATATATGTTATTTTTGAATATACAGCATTTGTGAACCTTTTTGATCCAAGGGGACAGTCTTCTTCTAGCTCAAAGTCAATTTCAACATAGACAGTGATCCAAGGGGACTTGCAGCAGAGCATGGTTATTTTTTGAGGTATGACTCTTGACAAACCAAACCTCTGATATTTATATACTTGTATTAAGTAGTTGTATCTGGACAATAATATTAATTATATTTATTTACTCCTACTTTTGAATGTGTACTTGGACAACAAACTGTTATAATCGAGGTTAGTTATTTGGCATAATTTGTCAAATATCTCAATGTTACTATGTGACATGTGTCAATTTTTACGCACTTTGCTGATTAGTTATAGTTTTATTGAAGCTTCCTGCCGGTACCACATTCTATGGAATAGGAGAAGTTGGCGGACAACTTGAACATACAGGGAAAAGGGTATATAGTACATCACTTGATTGGTTCCACGAGATTTCTTAACTTCTTCAAGGATTTAATAATTCTTGTGGATCAGGTTTTTACTTGGAACACAGATGCCTGGGGCTATGGTGCTGGAACGACATCTTTATACCAGTCACATCATTGGGTTCTAGCTGTTCTTCCAAATGTAGAAGCATTTGGGGTTCTTGAAGATACAACATGACGTTGTGAGGTTATCATGATGTTTTCTGTATAGTTTCTCGCAATATGCATGAGTGTATATGTATCTATTGTCTCTGCACACAACCTAAAACCTAACTTACTGAATTCAGTTCACTGCATTTCTTCTAAACAGATTGATTTATGGAAAAAATCAACTATAATGTTTTTGTGCCCTATACATCATCGGTTGTATACAATCGTAACACTACACATAAATTTTCAATGCCATCTAACTTGGAGATGGTATTCTATATAACATCAAGATATTTTCTATCACCTTTGCTTGATAAATTGGTAAGTTTGTGCTTGTGGTTTGTCAGGATATGTCATGATGCTGGTTTGTTGTATTTATGCGGATGGCGGAGGGAGACCCTGGAGGGGTGTAGCTGTGTAGAGTAATTATAGTAACTTGCAATTAAGAAAGCACATATGCAATATGGAGACACTAATTATTAAAAAAGAAAGCTGTAATGCATTGTAATGGATGTAGTGAACGACGACTGATTTTAGAGGATAGTTGCATGGCTGCATTCTTGCACCACTTGGACTTGCCGAAAGGCACGGAAATGGTAACTCTAATTATTGCCAATTGTGTTGCAGTGTGTAAGTGGTTAAAGGTAATGGTGAAAATGTAGTTTAGACATGGCGGGAGGGAAGTAAATATCCTCATGTAGTAGTTCTTGTAGGTTTTCAGAGTGCATATGAATCTGCTTCTCCAATGATCCTTGAATCAATAAAATTGAAAGCTAGAAACAATATATATTTTGTAATGTACTGATGTTAAGTAGCGAGTGGGTATCAACTGTATGAGATGCCAACATATTTTTTCTTGCTAAATTTAAAAGTTTATTATCATGCAACCTCTGATGCTAATGGGATGATCTTTAGCAAGATAATGTAGGCTATGTTTAGATGGTAATCTGAAAAGTATACAACTCAACTGAACTACACCTCTCGCTCTTATGCTTGAAAATGGGAGTTATTGTTGCTTCATGTAGGGACTCATACTGAATGTTTCCTTGGTAGAAAGAAAAATACTGAAGTTTAAAATTAGAATCTGAGTACTCATATTCTATTTTGCAATATTACTATGAGCCTGGGACTGGACGGAAGTTCCGATCTCTATTATCTGTTCAGAGGCACCTAGCGGAACAAAATGAAAACAACACATTAACACAAACTTTAGCTGAACTAAAAGAATATAACACGCCTTTGTCCAAGTCATTTAGGATAGGAAGTAATGTGAATGTGAGTACATGTGGTAATTTGAATGTCCCTTTTTAGTTGCATTAATATTTCTCACTTCATCTAACTGTAGGCTTGTCTTTACAGAGTTCTAATAATTTGTGGAAGAACACTATTCCGAGGGATAAAGTGCAGTCAACGACATTTAAAAGCCCACCTTTGAAAATCAATTGGGTCATTTCTAGTTCAAAGGGAGACTCCTGGAATCCTTTCATTGGTGGATCTCTTGTTCCGAACTCTGTGAAGCAACAATGGTCTAAGAGATTCATGATGACCATCAACGAGGCTATGCGGACACACCCGCACAACCCCCCCCACACACGCACTCACACAAGTAAACTATGGTTTGTATGTGCGCATGGTACCACCAGTAGAGTTTCTGTCAGAAATTGATTCTGGAAAATGCTGCCCATGTTAATAGTAAATGTGTCAATTATGTTGATGCCTTGTGCATTATATATCTAGACTAGCTGCTACAACTAGTAATAAATTCCCATATATACTTCTTAATCAAGAATCTTTAAGCCATGACATTTGCATATAATGTTTCGATGACAAGTGTGATTGATTTGATTGTACACATTTCATATTATTGTGCCAATTCCAATCTTGCGGTTTTTTAAGGTTTACCATTTGCATAATATCATGGTTTTGAAGGGTGCTTGGTGCTTAGAGTACTTTCAAATCCACAAGATATAAACCAGATAGTATACTTCTATTGTCAGCAGAATGAACTTTGAATTTATAGGAATCAGATTGCAAATCACTGTTCACCTTTATGTTTAATTCAGCTGCCAAACATTTTAAAATATTATTTCTCTTTTATTTCTTGTGGTTAGGTTGGAACAGTTCTTCTCAGTTGCGCTTTCTTGTATGACATTTTCTGGGTCTTCATCTCCAAATGGCTGTTCCATAAAAGTGTTATGCTAGTAGTAAGTTCTTGAACATTTCCATTCCTCTGAGGAATTACTGAACACATTTGGAACCATAGAATGACATATATGGAGTGCTTTTCTCCTCTCTCTACAGGTAGCTCGGGGTGATAATAGCGGAGAAGATGGCATTCCGATGCTGTTAAAAATTCCACGGATGTTTGATACCTGGGGTGGCTACAGCATTATTGGGTTTGGTGATATTATCTTACCAGGACTGCTAGTAGCATTTTCTCTAAGGTTTGAGCATTTAGATACTCATTTGTTAATTGCAATCTGCTGCTAAAGATAAAGGCATTGTCTTTACTGATGGTGGATGTGTATTTTCACTATTCAGTCAATATATGACTTCATTCATTTAAAATAAATAAATAAATTAGCTAATATTTTTAATTATTTTCTTTATCTGCAGGTATGACTGGCTATCAAAAAAAAATCTTCGAGGTGGATACTTTATCTGGGCTATAACAGCTTATGGTTTAGGTATGAAAATAACAATTTGTATGATCATGCAAAATCTGAGTCTGAGATACCTATTTCAAACACTTCTTTTCAACATGATCCACATCAAGTTCAGTACAAGATTTTGTGATTTTGTAATACTTCTAAAATTCTGTACAAGCATTATACTTGTATGTAAAAACCTATAACAAACAAGAATCCCTATATTTGGAAGATGTTAATATGCCTTGAATTGATATGAGAGAGAGAGAATGGACTTCTGTTGGGGAGTTTGATTTTTCCTTATATGTGTGGTTTCCTTAGCCTGGGATGCTTTTGCCAATTTTCTTGTTGCTTGCATGGGAGCATTCTTTGGCGTAGTTTTTGCTTCGGTTGAAGTTGGTCTCTTAATTGCGGTAACTAACTGAAATCATTCTTTCACCAGGTGTTAATTTGCAGACCATAAAAAATAAATTTAGGTATGGCTTTTTAACGTCATCGATTTATATCACAGGTATCTATTTCCTTTGCCAAAATTCTCCTACAAGTGACCAGGCCACGAACAGCAGCACTTGGGAGGATCCCGAGGACTAGTGTTTACCGGAACTTGCAGCAATATCCCGAAGCAACAAGAGTTCCTGGTGTTCTGATAATCAGAGTTGATTTTATGGTTGGAATTTTAGTAATGTTATTTACTAAAGGTTGTAGACAATGCCATTTAGTAATTTGTTTAGTTTGCACATTTAAATTATACCTTTGTCTAATGTACTTGTAGACAATACTATGAAAAACCAAAGTATTGTCAAAATAGAACCTAGACAACAAGAAAATGAATAGAAGCTTGTTTTACAGTTGCTCAGACAACACACAAATGTAAACAGTAAGATAAAAATACTTGTATTACAGTTACTCGCACAACACATAAATGAAAACGCTAAAATAGAAAAACTTGTGTCAAAACAGCTCAGGCAACGAATCTAACAATTAAAACCCTTGTGAACGAAATATTCAGACAACACTTTATAAAACTCTTACATTGTCTAACAACAAAAACTACAATGGTTTCTGTTCAAGTAAACCGTTGTGTAACAAATATTCAGACAACACTTTTTAAAACAATTTCATCGTCTAACTAATGAAACAACAATGGTTTCTTTCTATAAAACCATTGTGAGAAAGTATTTAACACAACATCACAGATATAGAAGACCATTGTCTATAAAACTATACTGCAACCCAACCAATTAATGTTGTGTTGGATGCAAACGAAATAGACAACACAACCAAAACAAAAAACTCTTGTCTAAACATGCCTAGAACAACGGTTTCTGAGTTAAGGATCATTGTTGTAATGTAGTTTGTACAATACTTCTTAAACGCAAACTGTTGTTGTTTCTAGTATTCACACAACGTTTCAGTAAATACGGACTGTTGTCGAAGAAGGCTCACACAACAGTTTTGGTACCGTTGTCTGATATAGGCATCAGACGGCGCCTCAATAGACAACAGGAAAACAGGGCATCAGACAACGGGCAAAAACCGTTGTCTGAGCCTGTTTTCCTTGTAGTGAGGCTAAAATGCGAAACAATTCAACAGCAAAACAATAGCTCATAGTACGATTCCTGATGAATAAACCAGACAAGCACGCTGCATTTATAGCCAGTCACTAATTAAAACACAGAACAGATGCATTACAAGATGTCATTTCTTCATTGTGTTGTTAGATGAGAAGAATAAGCCATGTTGTAGTCATCAAATTCAGTTATCTTATATGCTAGTGACCTTAGAATATAAAAATAGCGAAGCACAAACTTGAGTAAGAGTTTAAAAGCAGGTTGTAAACTATATCTTTGCAAAACGCTTTAGTAATTGGTGTCTACCCATCTTCTATCTATTTTGTGGATGTATGTTTAGTTTGGTGTTAGTATAAGGAGAGGTATCTTATACTTGTTTCGTGTTGTCTGATCAGATATCAAAACCATCACATGCATTGACTAAAGGCATCGACTCTAAGTGAAGTAGATAATGAAGTTAGGATCCCATGTTTATTCTCATATATTTAAATCAGTTTAAATCACTTTAGTTAATTAATTTTTAGTTTGATTTGCATTTTAGTTTAAATTAGATAATCAAAAATCCCAATTAGTTAATTGTCTTAGCAGTGAGTTATAACCATACATTGTTGCATAAGTACATCTACTGAATTGAAACCTAAACCAGATCTCTGTGGAACGAACTTGAATTTTATCTATATTACTTGTGACCACGTATACTTGCGTGATTTTGTGTTAATAGTAGAGTATTCTTATAATAGTTAAAAGTACTTCAATTTATAATAGTTGATCTTCTATCATTCTGTTAGAGGTATGGTAGTACTGTTTCGTATGGAGTTATGAGGTGACAAACAAGAGGTGGATGGACAACTAATTAGTTTTTGTTTTTTGAGATATATCAATTGGATATTATCCTCTGCAATTCTCTTGCTCTTCTTATTCTTCATTTAGATGTTATTTGATAAAAGGTCACACTCCCCCAACAATAAAATAAACAAACAAAAAGACTTTAAGATCTAACGAGATGTTAAAAACATAAGATGTGACTCACATTACTAAGTCTATTGCACTAAGAACTGAAAATCCTAAACAATAGAAACACAATGCCCGAAAGCTTATTGACCAACTGGGCCTAATTATATAGAACATATTCTAATATATTACTTCAATATCCTTTTGGGTCTTGCTGAACTCTCCTTCTGTCATTTATTACTTTTGTTGTATTAAACAATTTCAAAGATGACTTGTGGTAGGTAAATGTCATCCTGAAGATCACCGTCTTCATTGTAAATCTCATACTCGCCTTCTGATAAATCAATATCTTCATAAAAAATATTTTTACTTTGAACATCAAACAAACATAATGATTAGTAGATAAAGAATGCTAGAATAAGCAATTAATAATAATATCATAAATAATAAACTACCATAGTATCACCCCTCTAAAATCCACTTAAGTTAGTGCAAATCCCTTGCACTTAAGTTGGAGCAGAGGAATGTACATGTTTTTTGCACTAAACTAATGAGTAAGTGCTCATGTGTAAGTGGTTTACAAGTACTTGTGTCAACACATATATTCCTTTCTTTCTTGCATATATCACATTGGAAATAAAATCTGCAAACAACATTTTAATGTCAAATGAACATAAGAATTTTTTTTGAGAAAAACAAAAGAGATGACGAAAATGAGATATTACCTTAGATGCACTAATAGGTGCATTGGAAATATTGGACCAATGTGCATCACGAATGGCCACAATATATTTGTTCTTCACCCCATTGCAATTAGTGCATAACATCTAAAAAGCATATTCTAAAGATTTGAGAAAACAACCAAACAAGAAATAACAATACAAGCCAGACAAATTTAATGTTCAAAAAATACCTCAAAGAAGCAACCATACTTGGGGCCATCACCTCCGAAAGGCCTTAAATCAGTGATTTTGTGGAGTTTAGCAGTGAACTTGACGATGTAATTTACCATTTCTGCTCTCTTTCTATCTCTCATTCTCTCTCTTTTACTTTCTTTATGTATGTTATTATGTACACAGAATGGTTTATATTTATAGAGGGACTATCCTTCAGCTCAATCTTTTGATGAAGAGGAGGATAGGTACCTCTTAATGAGATGCTTGTACTATTAAATTTGAATTAAGATTTTACCTTTTTGCACTTTTTTTAACTTTGATCATTAATATTTTATGACAGCTAGTAGCTTGTAGAACCCTTCTTGTGCCCTCCCATTATGCATGTTCATTACACATTGTCTCTAACACCATCTTAGAAACTTGTGATTTGAAGGAAATAATAAAAAAAATCATTTTAGAAGGTATCACAACCTCGTGATTGTGCTCTAATTCTGGTGTAGTTATTTCCAAGTGAGTTGTTTTCTTTTTTTTCATGACATAAATTCTAACCTTAAAATCATATCTAGGAAGAACATCTCAATGACGTTTACCTTTAGAACTACCCATAAAATATTACTCATCATTAACACTACTTTTATCCTTATTTTCACCCGTTAAATTACAAATAAATAATCGAGCATATATTTCTTTATTTTTAACACGCCTTTGTATTTGTTGAATTTTAATTGCAAATCCATTTTTCAAGGCATTCGTCCTAAACAAATTCTCCGCGGCTTGTAAACTATCAAATGTTTGATTCAAGTAAGAAACAATATTATTATCATCTTCATCAACGTCTACAACATTTTTATCACTATTTTCATGCACTTCATTATATACACCAAATATTCACTAACAAATATTTCTTCACCGTCATCATTAACAATTGTAACATATTTTTCATCTACAATTTCTTTAGACAAGCTTCCACTACTACCCACTTTAACAACTTCGTCATCATCATTTACTACATTATAAACGTCATCTCTATCATTTTTTTGCAAATTTTTCTTGGAACAAATTTTGCAAACATCTTATCCATTGTAATAAACACTAGAAAAAAGAAAGAAAATCTTACCCAAGTGAGAAATGGAATGCAAATACTCTTCAAGATCTCATGAACTCCCACTTTTCCAAATTAAAGAGATAATTATTACTAGACTCCTATATTTTGTAGTAACTCAACATTTATGTTCCATTTCATTGAAATAATGATAGAGTCTATGGTCCCCAAATAACTTCACAACTCCCAATTTCTTGGCATTTCATTAAGTTTGCACATCTCCCAATCCCGAACATTTCATTAATTATTCCTTTTTTAAATGTATTCTTTAGTTTTTGAAATGTTTTCTTTTAAAATATTATATATCACGATCATAATTTTGAATGTTAGAGATTTCAAAATTTTCTTAAAACTTGTTTTAGATGTGACTTCGATAAATTTAAAAAATTTCAAGCAATTCTAAAAGGTTCGTAACAGCAACTAGTACCATGGAAACTGAAATGTAGTAGTTAGTGATCAAGAAACAATTAATGATTATTGAAAGCAAAACTATGCAACACATATGTTCTGTGAAATTGAAACTTAATAGGACTACCCCTGATCATTGCTCAGAGACCCCACTAAGATCCTCAAAATAGAACACTTAACTTTACTATATGAACATAAGTCTCTCTAGTCTATATTAATACTATATGCTTTTTTACTTGCATTGCACACACATAGAGAGAGAGAGAGAGAGAGAGAGAGAGAGAGAGAGAGGGGGGGAGGGAGAGATAGAGAAAATGGTAAAACACAACATACTCTTCACGGTTGAGGTAGAAAACATGGTTGAGATCGAAAGTGGATAAGGAAATCAGTTTGGTGTTCTTCACCATTTAACCATTTTGTGAGCTAATCATAATTCATAAATTGCAACAATCATCAGCCGAGAGAGCAAAGCATAGATTTACAATTTTGCATGTAAAATGGTGAAGAACATCATACAGAACAAGAACAATAATCATCGAAACCATTTCACAATTATCATACAAGACGCTAAAACCCTAAACAATCATCCATCCCTTTATAAGAGAGGAAAACAACCATACAACATATCTTACATTTTGGGTCAAGCCCATACAACATCCTTACATTTTGGGCCAAGCCCATACACCTTTTAAAACAACCCAACATAACTAACATTACAACTGCAATAACATAGCATAGCTTGGCAATAACTACAATAAAATATAAATAAAACCCAATTACATCATCATCATCATTATTCACCACCAGTTGCATCATCATCATCATCATCATCATCATTCATCTCTTCATCTTCTTCTTCTTCTTCAGAAGTTTCTCCGCTGGTGACCAAGGCTCCATCCCACTCAAAATGAAATTCAAAATGAGTGTGAATATGATCCGGTGGATATCGATTTTGAACTTCAATGAGAACTTCGAGCGAAGGGATATGATTTCTCATGTGTGTTCAGTTAAAATAACCAACCGGTTCATCTAAATGATGATAGTGAATGTGCCAATAAACATGACGATGCTGGATTTCAAAAGGGAGAGGATGTTCGATTTGCGGGTTTTGAATATTTTCATGTTCAATAAGAACAACATGGTTCTCAAAAAACATGTTGTTATGAGGTGCAACGGGTAAATTAAATTGTTGCTGAAATTGCAAAAGCTCGGTTCGTTCTTCATTTGATATTTCAGTTCTAAGCTGTGCATTACCATCATTATTAAGCTCACAAATAGTGTACATAATGTAATGATAATGGTAATGACGGATAGGTGGAGGGGGAGGGAGAGGGGGTCGAGGGAGTTGAACTTGTTGATGCCAAGGAGGAGGCATGGTGGTGGTAGTGTAGAAGGATTGGTGATGTAGAAGGGATGATGTTAAAATGAAAAGAAAGTAGCCAATTTATAGAGATTGAAGTGTTTGGGGTCTCTCTCTGCTTCCATTATTTGTAAAAAATCTTGAGATTGATCAATGTCAGAGTTTAAGTTAGAGTTTAGACTCTATTTAAGCCATGTGAAGTGTTTGGGGTCTCTCCCTCTCCCCCTCTCCCTCTCTCTCTGTATTGATTGCAAAAATACAAGGAGTGGGAAAACAAAATGTCATTGGTTCATATTACTGGATAATCATGAAATCAAAAGCAATACATATTTCATAATGGCAAAACTTGGCCACTCCTTTGACCTAAAAACACAACGAAGTTCGGATTTTAACTATGTGTGTGCTTAATAGATTTTAAAAGTCAACAAAGCAACTAAACTCGATCTTTCAACTCTTTTCTGTTGTCCAAGCTCAACATGAACTAAATACTACAAAGGCATGATCATGTATTAATGTGTGTAATATTCCTTAGGCGGATTAATACCCTCTCCCATTAATAAGAAGTTGAAGATTTAAGATGATAAATATAGATTCACAAATATTTAAAGCAATTAACCGTTTTTTCCTACAAAAGTGTAATGGAGCAGGATCACATTATATATAATCAGTCACTTAACAAAGCACACTACCAGGTTCTGTATACTATTGTGGAGCTAATTAAACGCTTGAATTTATGTTGTGTCAAAATAGAGAGACACAGATACAAACAAGAATTCATGTGTGATGCAAACAAGAAGAGCTAATGGGTATTGCTTTTGTTTTGGGTTTTGTAAGGCCAGTTCCTAGATTGGGTATTGCTTTTGCTTTGGTTTTGGATTTATGATGTATGTTTTTTTCTATGTTTATTGAGTTATTTGTGCTTTATTGTGGTATGTTTTACCGAATATTTAAATGTTATACGATTTACTGAATACATTAAAACTAAAGTTTTGATTACATATCAAACTTTTGGAAAGATGATCACTTGGACAGTTGATTTCCTACTTCTTTCAGATGTTGTGTGAACTTGATTCCTCCACTTGGAAAGAGATACTGGGCTGCTTGATAGACACTGCACATCGACCAATCGGATCGTAGTCATAGAAATTCACCGATAAGTTGATGTTTTGGTACACAGTTCCTACATACTATGGATAGGTTTTGCTACCCTTTCCCTTGAAACATGGAACACTTTTTACCAGTAAATAGAGGAAATTGTAGCTATTTATAAGACTGTTAGTGCTTCAATTTCAAACACCGTTCATTCGTCATAAAATCGTTTCTATAGAGCATGAATAGTAAAAATCTTTCGAATTGTCTACTAACAACGTATCAATCCGAATTAAAATGATTGTATTTGTAACAAATGAAATTATGCATTGCTTATAGAAATATGTTTGTAGTGGCTAGAGTCAATCAGGCCTGTGCATCATTTCAAGCAGAAATTTACTTTTAGATTCCAAGTTCAATTTGACAAAATATTCAACTCTCCGCAAGTCCTAGGAGGCCCAACAATCTGAAAATATTGACTCGGAGCTCTGTCCTCCAAAATATTAAACATTCCATTACATATATCAGTCTGAATACAGTAAGTTACAAGCTTAAGTTTAGAATCCGAGAGATTAGAACAGTATATGCATTCATTTAGAATCTCAGAGAGAGGGAGGGGGAGCAGAAAGAAAGGTCAGATACAAGATGATTTCAAATAGCAGAATCATATACGAGTTTTCCTCTTTCTTTGCTTTAACAAAGCTAGCAGCAGACTCAAAACCTACAGGAAAAAGTTTTGTTGATTTTGTAAGTCGAATATCCTCATAATGCACATTTTTTCAAAATAAATCAATAGCATATACAATATTTAGTCGTAGGCAGATTATTGTGCATCAAATGTATCAATAAATTAGCTAATCATGTCATCTGGAGGTAGAATGATTGCTACACAAATGCAACTCTCCTGACATCTTCAGTAAGAGGTAAAAATTCGCACTAAATAATCGTCAAATTTTCGGTAAAAAAGATAGACAGAAAACTTTGATCACAGGCTAATTTCTCACTTCCTTGCTGATCTTTTTGGCTTCCAGCTTGTTTTAAACCACCAAGCCAAACCGTGATTCCAGGAAATAAATGTTCCATGTCATGTATATTATTATTAAGATCATACATGGTCATCGCTGAGGAAAAGTATTCAAGCAAGGGATATCATCAATAGGGCTGTTCACGAACCGAGCCGAGCCGAGCTTTGACCGAAACGAGCCGAGCTTTGACCTTAACGAACCGAGCCGAGCTTTGATCTTAACGAACCGAGCTGATATCTTAACGAACCGAGCTGATATCTTAACGAACCGAGCCGAGCTTTGACCGAACCGAGCCGAACTCGAGTTGTTCACGAACAGCCTCGAGCCGAGCTCGATCCGAGCTCGAGCTGTTCGCGAACAATTAATTTGGTTTGAGATCTTATTAGATCACTACTATTCTAACTAGTTGTCACGAATTGTTGTTTCCATTTTTTAAAAAATATTTCTCGACGATCCAACCGTACGGATGTCAAGATATATCTAATTTAGTGATATTCCCAAATTTTCAAAAAATAAAAAATTAATTTGGTTGGAGATCTTAGTAGATCACTACTAATTTAACTAGTACTAGTAACTAGTGCTTTGTCACGAATTGTTGTTTCCATTTTTTAAAAAATATTTCTCGACGATCCAACCGTACGGATGTCAAGATATATCTAATTTAGTGATATTCCCAAATTTTCAAAAATAAAAAATTAATTTGGTTGAAGATCTTAGTAGATCACTACTAATTTAAGTAGTACTAGTAACTAGTGCTTTGTCACGAATTGTTGTTTCCATTTTTTAAAAAATATTTCTCGACGATCCAACCGTACGGATGTCAAGATATATCTAATTTAGTGATATTCCCAAATTTTCAAAAAATAAAAAATTAATTTGGTTGGAGATCTTAGTAGATCACTACTAATTTAACTAGTAACTAGTGCTTTGTCACGAATTGTTGTTTCTATTTTTTAAAAAATATTTTTCGACGATCCAACCGTACGGATGTCAAGATATATCTAATTTAGTGATATTCCCAAATTTTCAAAAACTAAAAAATTAATTTGGTTGGAGATAAAAAAATAAAAAATAAAAATTTTGATTTTTTTCGAGTTTTAACGAGCCGAGCTCGAACCGAGCCGAACCGAGCCTTCAACAAGCCGAGCTCGAGCCGAACACCCTAAAGCTCGACTCGAGCTCTTAACGAGCTCGAGCCGAACCAAGCCCTTAACGAGCCGAGCCGAACTTGTTCGCGAACAGCTCGGTTCGTGAACAGCTCTAATCATCAATTCATCACAAACAAATGCATTGGCCCAATAAGTTTGCTAATAAATTGCAGGAAAAATTTAAAAGGGATTCATATCATGTCCCCACTACATAGACTAAACATTTTGTACCATAATAAGCATAGATATGTAAAGTACAGATTTCTGAACTGTGACAACTTAGATTTGCCTCTACAATTAGGTTCCAAGCATCATTAGTATTTTGCTTTTATTCAAATCATGTCCCATACACTGACTAAAAATCAAACACATTTAAAATTTCTGAATTTCCACAACTTAATTTTTGCCCTCTACTTTTCCAATATTCATTCAGATACACACACAGTATCATTAAAAAAAATATACAGCCATAATGTCTAAAAATCACAAAAACTTACCAACTAGTACAAAACACTTTACTCGCTCATTTTCGCAAAGATGGGCATTCAATTGTCAAAGAAAATAAGTTAAACAATGATTAATATATTTCAGAGTTCATAAATCACACATAGCTGTTACCAAAAAGTAGTGTGTTAAAGTTGCACGCAATCTACTGAATAGCCACATGTATGTTTATGTCGAACAGGGCCTGAGGTAACTAATTTCAGTCTTCAAACTGTTGCCAATTTCATGTCCTGTGAATTAACACTGCTAGAAAGATTCCAGAATTAGTTTAACAACATAAGCGTTGTAAAAAGTCAACCATATTTAAACTCTTTGTTAGCCTCACAAACTGGTTAATCGACCTAACATCTAATGCCTTCATTTCCGCTGCATCCATCTAGTATTAGGCTTCAACAAAACACAAATTCATATCTGGAAATTAAACCAAGAGAAAGATCAGATATGCAAACTACAATAAATTCATAATTTTACACCTATTGTAGAAAGAGAACATACCAGCTTAGAAATTGAAACCACCAATTAAATTACTAATACCACATGTATAGCCAATTAGCCAGAATCAAAGACATAACATAGATACTCAAACTGATGAGAACTTATATTTACATCACCCTGTGCTATGCAGCAAGCAAAAGAGCACATTTAGCTTATAATGCTTTATACTGGTAGTTAACACATAGCAAAACTTATTCATTAAAAATGCAATGACTGACTCGAGTGTATATTCAAAACTAAGTATAACTGCATGTAATAATCAGGATAAGTAGAATTGTATACGTGTAGAACAGAGATTAGTATCTCACACAATCACTTAGAAAAAAAAAGATCTGAAGAAAATTACTTCTTGTCAGCGAATGCTTTACGAAACATTGGGTCCAATGACCGGTATTACAACATTCTATTGATACCACCATTCTGACAGTAACTTGATATCTCGATTAAGTTAGGCAAAAGAGCTAATTGCATATAAGAGTAGACAGCATTTTTATGGCTGTCATAATTCATATACAAATGGTTAGTGCTAATGTACCATGACCTATGTAGGTGCGTATGTAAATATCACCACGCATAGCAATTTAGCATACGTAATTTTTGTTAATAAGGATCAGTGTTATAAAAATCGTTGATTCACGTGATTTATCAGAAGTCGGTGAGCTGCTGATAAAATATACCAGAATCGGTGTATTAAACGCTTTTCTACAGATCGGGTCAAAATCCAGTTATAATAGGTCAAAATCGGAACTGTTGAGCAAAAAATCGGAGTTGAGAGAGAGTATTCAGATCTTCAATTCTTCATGTGTGTACCGTGTACGTCTATTTTGTTTAAATTAATCCTTATAAGAAAGTTGAAAATAAATATCCTGCAGAATCCTTATTCTCAATAAACATATGTATATATAAATTATTTAAAAAGATTATATAAAAAAAACATACATTTCATGCTCCGATTTATCCTTCCGATGACTCCCCGATTTACCAATAAATCGTAAATCGGTACGTCCACCGAATTAGTCCAATTTCCGAAATTTACAACACTGATAAGGATAGGAGGATAACAAATACATATCAGATCTTCTTTTAAACATCAAGCTTAAAATGATCTCTTCAGCCAACAAAAATTGGAAAGAAAGCTTAAATTTAACGATATTGAGATTCAAATAAGAAACATATAACTTCAGTATAACCTTTCATCTAATTACTAAGAGTACCACATTAAGAAGGATTCTACTGGTCATGTACCATCCAAAAGACTTCATAATTGCTTCGCTGCTTCCTGTATTGCACTAAAGATGTAACGCCGATTCAAAATCTTTAGACAACAATGCAGTCCTGCATGATTGATTGAAATCAGATAAAAGTCATAGTCATAAAACATACATCCATTATAGAAAGATATCCAGAACTATACACTACAAGAAAAAATCGACCACACAACGGTTTTTATCCGTCGTCTGAAGCCCTCATTTTCCGTTGTCTATTGGAATGCCGTCTGTTACGCGTATCAGACGACAGCAGCTTAACCGTTGTCTGTGTTGCAGACAGATAACATACGTGATTTCAAAACTGTTGTCTGAAAGCTGGTATAGACAATAGTTTCACAAGAAACTATCGTCCAATTTCATGTCACTTAAGAGTTTCGAAGAGCCGAACTGTTGTCTAATTTCACCAAGGTCCATGGTTTATAAAATATAAAACTATTGTTTGTTTATGGTATAGACATTGGTCTTTCTCTAAAAAAGTGTTGTTCGAAATGTAGTTAGACAGCAGTTTAGTTTGAATAGTATGTTGTTTTTGTTACATGTACACCACACTTTCTTAGTTTACTACATGTCGTCTGAATGTCTAGGACACGACGTTCTTGGTTTTGCAAAAGCATTGTGTAAGTGTTTAATCTACAACGTTTTCATTTTGTTATTGTGTTGTATGTGGTTTAAGTACACCACACATTTGTGCTTACTACATGTCGTCTGAATGTCTAAGACACTACGTTCTTAGTTTTGCAAAAGCATTGTGTAAGTTTTTAATCTACAACGGTTTCATTTTGTTATTGTGTTGTATGTGGTTTAAGTACACCACACTTTTGTGCTTACTAATTGTTGTCTGAATGTATAAGACACTACGTTCTTAGTTTTGCAAAAGCATTGTGTAAGTGTTTAACCAACGACGTTTTCATTTTGTTATTGTGTTTTATGTGGTTTATGTACACCACACTTTTGTGCTTAGTACTTGTTGTCTGAATATGTAAGACACTACGCTTTCATTTTGCTAAAACCATTGTCAAGTTTTCTTGTAGAAAATTGTTTCATTTGTTTTGTTGTTGTGTGACTTTTATTTATACAACCGTCTAGTTGTTAAAGCATGGTCTGGTTATACAGCACACGATGGTTTTCTTATAAACCTTGGGTATTAAAAACCATTGTCTGTTAGATAGAATAACGTATTCCAAAAAAATGTTCTAATTGGCTAAAAGGAAAGTAGCCAACGGTTTTTGTATATACAATCAAAAGCATTGTAGTGTAAAATAAACATGCCAAAATCAAAAACCATTCCATTCATTCCATATATACAACCAACATTCTCCAAACGATCAACCATTACAACTAACATACACAATTAATTCACCATTCACTTCGCTAATACCACCAACCAAATCCAACCACAAGATTAAATATTTTCAGGTGAACATACCAACAAAAGAGATGGACTAAAATATTCACTTAAGCTTAAAAGCTTAGAACATTGTTAAGATTTACCATAAACTAGACAGTGAAGCTCCCAAAATACCCAGCTATACGATTAAGTTTAAGAGGCGTGGTTCTTCATGAAATACTTCGCGAAATCAGTCCTTATTTCATTCAGCTCAGGCAGGCCATAAAAATTTTGGTTGTTTCTGCGTAGCCACTATAAAATGAAACAATAGACCAAGTCACAAACAGGCTTCACCATGAAGTAGTAGGATTAAGAAAAAATTCAGAAATTTGGAATCATACCTTTATAGAAAATTGGAGTTCCTTGTCTAGACATATTTCTTTCATATAGCGCATCACAAATAGACCACAATCTTTACTCCCCATTTGGAGAGGAACTCCCTGAAGAAACATTAAATAAAATTATATATACGGCCAAACTATGTTTTGTAAAAGAGAAACATATAAGATATGCACTAAGAAAAAGATATTACCGCAAGATTCTCCCACATTATTTTCTTCTTCAGAAACTTCTTTGCTTTGTCCTTGTACAGTTTGATGGCACTACGGCAATATAACATAAATCAAGTTTAAGTCACTTTTCTTAATAAATATAGATGTCATTCCAAATGAAATATATTTCTTATGTGGTACTAACTTGTCAACAACTTCTGTCCATTCTTCACTTGCAATTCTTCGCTTTAAAGGATCCATATGGTAAACTATTTGTGTATCCGGATTTACAGCCGTCAACGCCCAATGGTTGCTATTATTCCATGAACACAAATGAGAACATTTATCTTTATTTGAGGATAAGGATTTTATTTATAAGGGCCAGATTGATTTTATTTACAAGGCCTAGATTCACAAACTATAAATTTATTCAGGCTCCTTAAACTATATCATGGCATTACATGCAACAAAGATGACATTAAGCACATATATATAGGCATAAAAAGAAGTACTAACGCATGATTATATGGGAGTAGAAATAATTGGTTTGGCTTAGAGTTCTTGAATCTGTTAGATAGGGCTTGCGACCTCTGTCCTGCAGTTCCACAACCGTGGGCGCCTATCGTCGTAGGATCAACAAATGTTACCATGTCAGACATCTTCTATTTTTTCAAGCAATCCTGGAGTGAACTGCATAAAAAGTATAGTCATCACAACAAACTAAAAGTTTTATTCAAGTATTTGGAAAGCCAAAGAAAGTTATAAACTACGATACTTACTTAGCAAACATACAAATAACAGACCCCGATATTTCACCCCCAGAGCACAAAGCATACAAATCTGATAGAAACAGAGCCTTTTTACCGGTTGATCCAAAGGCTTGTTGGCATAGCTGAAAAGAATTTACACGGCCATCTTTCAAGGTATTTTTGGCCCAAAGCCACATACGCTTCACAAGAGGCGGGTAATCAGGACCGAACTCCAACACATACTCTTCTCCTTCTTCTACTTCAGGTGCATTCCCACAATCTTTCACCTTTTTAAACTTCTTTCCCATAATTTTCTTACTTACCTGAAGTGGATTATAAAAAGAAAATTGAGAATGTCATGTGTTAAAGAATGTAGATCTGTTAAACTATCAAAAATAAAAATTTTACCTTTGTACTTCCATTCACTGCAGTGCTTGTCTTCAGATCAATTATAAGGTCTCTTGGCCATGAAATATAAGTTCCAACAGCTTGTTCAACAGTCTCAATTTCATCCTTGATTGGGAAAGGAATCCTTGCAGATCCTTGAATTGCACGAGTAATAGACACTCGTGCATTCTGTTCTTCTATAGCTTTCCCATGAACGACATCAGCCTTTGTATCCACTGTTGCATAAGCAACAATATTCAAAGGAGAGTCGATTGCCAATTGGTACTCCATAACAGCCAATTCAGGTTGCACGCCCACCTTACCAGCTACTTGATCATGTTCGACTTGTACACCCTCCATTTCCCCCTCATTAATTTTTTCCAACTCAATATTTTTCTCATTATTTTTTCCCGCCCCAGTCTTCTCTTCGTTCCTTTTCTCCAACTCAGTCTTCTCCTCATTCTTTTTATCCAACTCAGTCTTCTCCTGAATATGATTTTTCTCTCCAACAAACATGCCATCTTTAGCAAGATCCAATTTTTTTCTTGCACCTTGCAACTCCAACTCCTTCATAGCATGTGCGCCCTTGGAACAACTCCCTTGTTGTGATCCAATATTTGGACTAGAATCAGACTCAGTAGTCTTTCCCAACCAAGCCGCTTTCATCTTTTCCATCTCATCGACCCAAAAGGAATCTCGCTCCCGAATTATCCTTTCAGTCTCTTCTTTCATAAATTTATGAACACCTTCTTGGATTCTGTCCTCTATTGACTTGCCTTTCTTCCTCTACCTCGGAAGTTTAAAGTATGTAGACTGCTTGACATACGCCCCTTGCCCACGTACCCGTCCTCCATGCTCAGGTTTACCGAGCACCTTGGTCAAGACATCATCGGAACCTTCTACCGTAACTTCCCCTTGTTTAACTCTTTCTTTCATTTTCTCCTAAAATAATTGACAGCAAATGGAAGTAGTTAAGAAACAAAAGAGATAAAGAGTATTATTTAGAAACTAAATGGTATGATAAAGTTAAAGTTACTTAAATGAACAACTTACAATATCATCAGCAATTTCTTTAATTTTGTCAGACTTAAAGTTCCCATCTTTATCCTTGCGTGCACGGACCCACGAATCTGATCTGTCTATCTCCATTTCAGGATCACCTTGAGACTGTATGTGTAAACATGTTTGAAAAAACATACAGTGTGATTAAAACACATTAATCATGAAAGATATTTTACAAATAAACATATTTTTTATACATGTTTTGTCTAATATGAGTAACGATTACTAACCATTTCATGCTCTAGGTTGGAATAACCCTTTCGAGACATGCAGTGATCATATTCACTCATTTTCCTCCTTTTTTGTTGTATGTTGTGGATGCCCTTGAAGAACAAACAAAAAATATTAGAAACAATGTTGTACTACTAATTACTTTTGCTATCTCAGAATTTTGTAAACAAATAAGGTCAAAAACTCACATCAAAATCATCAGATAGACGGTCAGCAACGAAAATGTCCCAATGTGCCTTCTCGATGAACGAGTAATCAGCCGGAGGTAACTCTAACAGTTCACGCTGATTTTTATGCGGAAGGATATAAGCTGTTGTTAATTTACTCTTAAAATCCCTCCATTTCGAGCACGCCAATTTCATAATAACACTCCTCGCTGTTGGTGGTACCACGTATGCCATCTACATATATAATCAATTTGATTAGCACACATGTTAACTTGATTAAAAAAACAAAAACAGAGTACAATACACATACATACAGACATTACCAATTGACCCTTTTTAAACACCAACACCTCAGTGATACAGCAACATAGCACCATAACATACATTTAAACTCAATCAACCATCATTCTTTACATAATCAACACACAAACCAAAAGTTCATAAACTCCGGTAACCCAATCAAGAACACGACCTGACCAAAAATCAACGGAAACCTCAAAATAAATTCGTATAATCGCCATGGACTCACATCCTTTTTATTAACTTCCAATAACAATTACAATTCATCAAAAAATCAAGAAGAAATTAACGAAATTAGTTCCAAGGTATAATGAAATTATTAAACCACATGTAGACCCGAAACAACGGAGTCTTGCCGCGAAATGACCTCCTAACTCATTACAAACCCCCAAATTAAGTCATAATTTTACAAAAATAAAAAAATAATTAATTATGGAATGCAATTTGTTTTACCTGTACACAATCCCAGATTTTGTTCTTCCTTTCCTTCGGGACGCGTTTCCAATTATCATACCATATGGGTGCTTTAGTTCGGGCAAGAACCCCAACATAAGATGCCATTTCAGTGGCTGCTGGACCGTATGGTTCACCCTTTGCATTAAAAAGCACCGTAAGCTTAATCCCCAACATCTTTCGCCTAACAATCCTATGCATGGTAACTGGTCCTCGTTTTAAAAGCCTAAGCCCTTCTTGTCTGCTTGCCACTGGTGCATCCTCTTTTTTCTTCTTCTTGGCTAATTTACCTTTTAGGTTCTTAGAAATACCCGTCTTCTTCACTGATTCAGGTGATTCAGGGGCCCCTTTTTCTTCAACAAACCTTTTTTCTTCACGAACCCCCTTCTTCTTCACGGGTTGTGACTTAGTCGCCTTGTTCTTTTTCAGTGCCTTCAAAAGGTTTGCAGTTACATGGGGATCGGATTTTGCCTTCTTCGAAGGAGCCATAAGGGAGAGAGAAATATAGCGACAGAGAGGGGAGAGAGAGACCGAAAAAGAGAGACGGGGGAGAGAATGAATTGTGAGACGGAGAGAGAGAGAGAGAGAGAATGAATTGGGAGTTAGGTTGAATTGTGTATTCAATTGGGAAGTGTGTAAAGGCAAGAGGGGGAAAGTGAAATCGGGTCAAAAAAATGGGGGGAAATTGAAATCGGGCCAAAAAAGAAGGGGGGAAATGAAAGTTGGGCTTCAAAAAATAAGGGGGAAATGAATGTCGGGGTTGAAAATAATTATATTCTAATTATTTATTTATGAAATACTTAATTTCAGTTTTTTAACCAAAAAAAATTGAATTAATTATTAATAAAAATTGTGAAATATTTATGAGTAATTGAATTAGTTATTTATTATTTTTTCATAAGTTTATATATTATCAACATTATAACACTATTTTTAAGAAAATAACGACTAATGTCACCCGTATTTTATTAATCAATTATAAATATGTATCGATTCAAGTGACGACTTATGTCATCCGTATTTTATCAGTCAATTACAAATATGTACCTATTGTGATTAATTCATTATTACGATACAAGTTAGGAAAGAATAAGACGTTATCAATTGTATTTGTATATCTGTACGTACATTGTAACTGGTGTGTTACATGAATAAGATGTACATTGTTATTATCGTTCTTTACATATTTATATAATATCTATTCGATGCATTGTTGTCAATTGCTAAATAAAAACGTGAATATGATCATGTCGTTAATACGTCTTTTTATAGTACATTCGCATTATAATAACGTCTACTGGATGCATGGTTAACTTGTACTACATATATAAAAACCTTAATATTATCACGTCTTTGGTGATATATTGAATCGTATTCATCTAAAACAATATTTTCAACTATAACGTGTAATTATTACGATACAAGTTAGGAAGGAATAAGACGTTATCAATTGTATTTGTATATCTGTTTCGTACATTATATGATGGACGACATTAACGAACTGGTGTGTTACATGAATGATGTTATCGTTCTTTACAGTATCATATAATATCTATTCGATGCATTGCTGTAAATTGCTTAATAAAAACGTGAATATGATCATGTCGTTAGATACGTCTTTTTATAGTACATTCGCATTATAATAACGTCTACTGGATGCATGGTTAACTTGTACTACGTATATAAAAACCTTAATATTATCACGTCTTTGGTGATATATTGAACCGTATTCATCTAAAACAATATTTTCAACTATAACGTCTAAATAAGAATTCGATATAATATTTAATCGCATAGTTATATTCTAATTAACGATATAGACGAGAAATCGTTGGCTAAGCTTTATACATACAACGGTAAAAATAACAAAACCATTGTCTGAGACTGTTTTAAACCTCTAAACAGTGTTAATAGTCTACAACGGTTTTGTATTAAAAAGTATTGTCTGAATGCAGGTAATACAACTGTCCTATCAGGTTTGGTAATTTAACAAACCGTTGTAGAATGTCTCGTTGTGTGAGGTTTATAAATACAACGGTAAAAATAAAAAAACCGTTGTCTGGGACTGGTTTAAACCTCTAAACAGTGTAAACATTCTGCAACGGTTTTGTATTAAAGAGTATTGTCTGAATGCAGGTAATACAACTGTTCTATCAGGTATGGTAATTTAACAAACCGTTGTAGAATGTCAGTGTATTTTGATATAGTCGGGATTTATGCCTTTACCAATTCAAGCTCATTCTCCCACTTTTAGAAATTTTAGTTCAAACCCTTTCCCCTCTTTAAGAAACTCTACTCAATTTCTCCATCCTTCACCATCGATTCCTCCATTATTCACTCAAATCCCATCATTCTTTACCATTACACTGACATCCTGCAGATTCTCCACCATTCCCATCCCCTACACTGAAATCTGCTCATCCAAAAATTAACATTTTCGTGAAGAAACTCTGTGTAGACATACATTCAAAATCTCCTCATTCCTCGTCTCCATTAAGGTACTTTTTCATGAAATTTTGATTTGTATTGATAATGATATGTTAATTTGTTGTCTATATTGATGTGTTTGTAAGAAAATGAAAACCTAATTTGCTCAAGTTTTGGTCTTTATATCAATTACTACTGTTTTATGTAATCTATTTTCGTTTGCTTTGTGTAATTTCTGAGTTCGCGTGTCCCCTGCTTGTTCGAGTTTATGCGTAGTTTTGTTATTTTCTTTTGTTGAGTTTTGTAGTTGTCTTGTTCTTGCTGATGCTTAACTGAGTTTGTACTGCTGATTCATTGCTGAGTATCGAGTTGAGTTTGGTTGTTATTGGGTGGAGTTTTGTAGTGTAGTCAATTGTCTTGGTTGTGTTGCTGATTTGAATTGTTCGACTGAGTCACTTTGTCCTGGGTTTCGAGTCATTGCTGAGTTGAATTTGTATTGCTTCTGTGTCATTGTTCATGAGTCCTCTACTTTGTTTTCTGAGTCATGAGTTGAATTTTTAACTCAGCTATGACTCTGATTATTGTTATGTTACTTTAAAAGATGGACAGGTCTTGGTTAAAAGCTGATAGAAGAACACGTGAGTTCGAAAGAGGAGTCGAAGAATTATTGTTATTTGCATTTGAGAACAGATATGATGAAAATAAAATCAGCTGTCCATGTATAAAATGCGCACATAGTAAAGCTTGGAAAGCTCGTACAGTGAGGGACCATCTTTTCAGCAATGGTATTGATCAGACCTACACGCGTTGGATTTGGCACGGAGAGTTTAATACAGAAGAAAGTGAGCCTATCACGGAGGAGACCGACAGTTCACAATCCGTGGATCAAATCCCGCTGAAAACAGAGAATGGTGGTAGTGATGATGATATTTCCCTAGATTCCTCGGATTTATTTAACCATATTCAATCTGAACATGAACCCCTTTATCCGGGATGTGAAGGATTTACAAAGATGAAGGCTTTAGTAAAGTTATACAACTTGAAAGCAAAATATCAGATATCTGACTGTGGCTTCTCTGAAATTCTACTTTTGGTTGGGTCTATGCTTCCAAACGGCAACAGTTTTCCTTCTTCGTTCAGTGAAGCTAAAAAAAGCTTGTGTGCTTTAGGAATGGAGTATGAAAAAATACACGCATGTCCGAATGATTGTCTACTATATCGTGGAGAGAGAGATGAAGATGAGGCGAGGTGTCGTATTTGTGATGCCTCTAGATGAAAGTTAAACAAAAAAGGGGATGAATTGGAAGGGATTCCTTCCAAGGTATTATGGTATTTTCCATTACTCCCACGTTTGAGGACTTTGTTCAACTCACCTCAAACAGCCAAGGACTTGACTTGGCATGACACGGAGAGAGTGAAGGATGATAAAATGAGACATTCGGCAGATGCACAAACTTGGAAAGAAGTCGACACCTAGTGGCCAGATTTTTCTTCAGATCCTAGAAACCTTCGGTTAGCTCTATCCTCGGATGGATTTAATCCGTTTCACAGCACAAATATTGATTACTCTTGTTGGCCAGTTTTGATGTCAATATACAATCTTCCACCGTGGCTTTGTATGAAGAGGAAGTATATAATGCTATGTTTGTTGATATCCGGACCAACTCAACCCGGTAATGATATTGATGTGTTCCTTCAACCACTTGTGGAAGATTTACAAAAGTTGTGGCAAGGGAAACGAGTGTATGACGCTTACAAGAAGGAGTATTTTTTATTAAGAGGCATTTTGTTATGGACTATTAGTGATTATCCAGCCTATGGCAACTTATCGGGCAATATTATTAAAGGGTATAACGGGTGTCCTATTTGTGTTGATGAAACAAAAGCTACGAGGCTGGTTAATTACCGAAAGTGTGTGGTCATGAGGCATCGGAGGTGGTTGCCCCGTCAGCACCCATATCGTCGGCAGAAACAAGATTTTGATGGCACCGTAGAAAAAGAATTGGCTCCAGTTCCATTAACCGGAGAGGAGGTGCTTGAAAGAGTACAACATTTAAAGGGTCATGTCTACGGTAAGACACAAAGCCAACCTCGCTTGAAGAAAGGTGATGCTCGACCAGTTTGGAAGAAGGTTTCTATATTCTTTGAGCTTGAGTATTGGAAGTTTTTGCCGGTTAGGCATGTTCTCGATGTGATGCATATCGAGAAAAACATATGCGAAGCTTTACTTGGTACCATGCTTAATATACCAAAGAAGACAAAAGACAAGGAATCAGTCCGTCTTGACATGGCCGAAATGGGAATAAGAACAGAACTAAGGCCAAAAACTCCTGGAAAAAAAGAGAAGTTACCATTGGCATCTTGGAATTTAACTCATTCTGAAAAAAAAGCTGTTTGCTCATCCTTTCTTGGCATGAAGTTGCCTGATGGTTTTTGTTCAAATATTCGAAGTCTAGTTTCAATGGAAAATCTTCGACTTACAGGAATGAAATCTCATGACTGTCATATGATTCTGCATCACTTGCTCCCAATTGCGATTCGATCGTCACTGCAAAAACAGGTCAGGAACACTATTATCAGGTTCTGCCTCTTCTTTAAGGCAATTTGCAGTAAAGTCATTGAGGTTGATAAGTTGGAGAAAATGCAGTCGCAACTGGTAGAAACTTTGTGCAAGCTTGAAAAATACTTCCCCCCTTCCTTGTTTGATTTAATGTTTCATATCTCGGTTCATCTTGTAAGAGAAGTTGAGCTTTGTGGACCAATTTTCCTTAGGTGGATGTATCCTTTTGAGAGATACATGAAGACATTTAAGGGATATATAAGGAATCGGGCTCGTGCAGAAGGTTGCATTGCTGAGTCTTATATTGCGGAAGAGGCGGTTGAATGTTTGGTGGACCATGAAGAAACAACTATTGGGGTACCTAAAAATGGTAGACATACCAAGGATGGCATTTGCAGGCCATTATCCGGTGCAACTGTGATAACCCCGAGCAGCACTGATTTGCACGTAGCACATTTATGTGTTCTACAAAATACTACTGCTGTTAGGCCATATTTTGAGTAAGTAAAATTACTTTCATTACATTTACCATTTTCTGCACCCTTTTAACTAGAAAAATCCAGTCCATATTTTATGTCATTATTTCATTATTTATGTAGTCTCTTTTACTTAAATGCAGTGAACACATGGCATTTTTAATGACCAAATATCCGGAACATGAAAATGATGAAATGTGGCTGAAGAACAAACAAAATAAGAAATTCCCAAAATGGTTTAAAGAAAAGGTATTATGTGTGTATAGTAATAGTTTTCTGCATTTTTACAAACTACTGCTCATATTAATCATTGTGTAACTTGTATTTTTTTTTTAAGATTGCTTCAGATTTGGTTGATGAAAAAGAGATATCGCAGGAGATAAGATGGATTGCAGATGGGCCTAATAAGGTTGTGCCTACGTTCAGCGGCTACAAAATCGACGGAGTTACCTTTGCTACCAAGGATCGTGATGATACGCGTCAAGTTCAATGTAGTGGTGTGTGCGTTGAAGCTGATACAATGATAGTGCAGGGTAAGGATCAAAATATTGAGCACACATCACATACATATTATGGAGTTATAACAAGTATATGGGAGTTGGACTATAACTACTTTAGGGTCCCTGTTTTTCGGTGCAAGTGGGTAGATATAAACAAAGGGGTCAAGGAAGATGACTTGGGTTATATATTGGTTAATTTGAATAGGCTGGGGTTTTCAAACGATCCATTTGTGTTAGCAAAACATGTTAAGCAAGTTTGTTTCATCGACGATCCTCTTGATAAATTATGGTCCGTGGTGTTGAAACTACCCGAGAAAAAGTACTATGAAGATAATGATGATGAAAATGAGGGATCCGTGGAAGTAGAACTTGAGAATGACTGTTTTGTGCCCAATTTACCCGATGCTGATTTACTCGAGGAAGAGGAACATAGCTACATGCGAGATGTCGTAGGCGAAACAATTCAACTTTCTTGATGAAATTTAATTTATGTACTTTTAATTACATAAACTTTGTAATATGATAATTCTGTTTGCTACTTTGAACATAACAGTTCTTGATTGATGTTTTGTTGCCTGATGTTTGTTTGGTATGGCATTGTATTGCCTTTGATGTTTGGTATGTTTTGGCAGGGGTGTCCAGTATGTCAATTTTTTTTTTCCTACTGTCAAATCAGACAACGGTTTTTAACTACCAAACGCTTGTGTGAGAGTTAAAGAACTCAGAGTACAAAACCATTGTGTGTTGCATGCAATTCAGACAACAGTATTCACAAACCATTATCTGATTACATTTGATACAACGTTTATTAAAACACTTGTCTGATTTTAACAACGATTTTTGAAAGCATTGTTCAAAGCATTGTCTGAATTTTCTTTAGACAATGCTTTTAAAAACCGTTGTTAAAATCAGACAATAGTATTTAGTCGCCGTTGTCTGACTGCATCTGAAGCAATACCAGATAAAAACAGTTGTCTAAGTTTTACAACGGTTTTGAGGACCTTTGTAAGACCATCTGTTAGACAACACCACTTTCAAAAACCGTTGTAAAATGTATGTCTATTTTGAGCTTCTAGACGACAGTTTCTAAAACTGTTGTTAAGTTCATGATCAGACAATACAACGAAAAGCTTGTAAAAAAACCGTTGTGTGAAGTTTTCAGCCAACGCTTTTTCGTCGAAGTGTCGTCTGATGAGTGTCGTCTGATTCAAAAATTCTTGTAGTGATAGCACGGTAGTGTAAGGCAGCAGAGAGAATACGAAATGTACATATCTACTTGTGGTGACATGTTATATTTCCAACTTTCTGTCCCAGCTTTAGCTTCCTCTTTTGGAATAGGAATGTCAACAGATTCCTTTCCATGTTCAGCTTGATCCGTTTCCAGAGTTGGTTCATCTTCAAGCATTTCTTCAGTCTTGGTCAAAATGTTCTCTTCAATGCTTTCTTTCTTAAGTTGAACATTTTTGGTTTTCTCATCAGTTTGCACAGTCTCAGCTTTAACTGAATCTGGTTTGACACCTACCTTAGAAACATCAACGCTCTCACTTGCTGGTTCACTTCCGCCACCATTTACTGCAGAATCACCAGTTGACTTACTCTTCAGTGTAAATGCAACAATTAAGCCTTTGGGATAGCTGTTGACAGAAATATCAAATCAAATCACAAAGCAGTTCAGCAAATATAATAAGCATCCAGCAAAATGAACATGTCAAATCAATACAATATTACTTACTTTCCTTCATTCGATTTTTTTTTACGACTAGAGTCCATTTTGGGACGAGAATTTTCAGCTTCTTCTAGCTTTTCTCGTTCTGCATCAAATTCCTTCCTGAGACATTAAATACATGAGAACATAAACAGTAAAGTTAACTGCAAAAATACTACTTTCCCCACAATCTGCTGCTTGTATGTTACTATGGAAAGGAAATAAAGTCCTCAAGAAGTTATATCCTAAAAATTTTAAACCAATTGGTTTCTAACTTTAAATAAAAAAAATACTATTTGCCAAATATATAAAAAAAACATGAAAACAACAGTGACATTTTATATGTTTTTTATACACCACCTAAAACTATGTGACAAAAAGTGTGCTTGGCAATATAGGCAAGAAAATTTTCTAAATATCTGGCAACCCATTCACATCCAGAAACCAATCTATATCAAGTGTGGAGGAAGTATGTTACACTTGATAAATAAAAGTATTCTAATACTTGGGAATGCCCAACTTCTTTACAAGTCTACTAATATTGACCACTTCAGTAATAACCACAGAACTTATGTAACACAGGCTACATACAACTGTTAGGCAGCAGCTTTGTTTATTTCAAAATTCACCAACCATCTTCAACAACCCTTCACCAACCTCTCACCCACCCACCACCACCTACTACACTTCCATCACCTATATATACCCCTCCCCCTTCATTAGTTATTACACCAAATTTTCTCTTCTCTCTCTATATAGCTGCTAGATAGTCCGTCTAGTAGGAAAGCCGGTTTAGTCCGCTTTCAGGAAGTGTCGGGATAGAAGGTCCTCGTGCCTAACTATTCCTTAGGGTACTTGGGTCTGACTGCAGCCATCGGAGGTGGTCCCGCTGCAGAGGTCTTTCTATCAGGTTGTGTGGCACTGTCCGGGTTGGGAGAGGGAGAGAAGGAAAGGTTGTCGGGAAACAGTGATGGGGGAGGTTTTGAGATAAACACTTCAGTGAGTTGGGGATATACATAATAGGTATCGTAGGGCTGAATTTGTGTATAAAATTCAGGGGCCGGATACCCGGATATTGTAATCTCTTTTATCTAGTGTGAAGTTGTTACTCTTGTGGATGTAGGCTGGGCCGAACCACGTTAAATCTCTTGTCTCTTTTACTGTATTGTTGGTTTGTTGATTTATTACTATCACGTATATTTGTGGGATCTAAGCACACATATTTACCAAATCGCTTCCGTATTCGCCGGGAATCGGGCAGATTCCTAACAGTTGGTATCAGAGCCAGGTTGTGTCTAAATTATTGGTGCCGAAGGAAAGTCGTTAAGAAAAGTGGTTGTCTAATAAGGCGCCGTTTTGACGGAAGTGCTCCCATTGTTTCTTACACTTACTTGGCCAATTGATTTAGTTGTTTGGATTGGTTTGTGTGTACAAACGGAGATCATGACAAGTATTAGAGGATTCAATGTGACTCCATATGATGGTAAAGGAAGTTTTACTCTTTGGCAGAGAAATGTAAAGGATATCCTAACCCAACAGAAGCTAGCAAGGGCTTTGAAGGGGAAGGAGGGAAAGCCAACAACGATGAGCGCTGAAGATTGGGAGGATGCTGAGTCGCAATGCATGAGTACCATCAGACTATGCATTGCAGATAATATTATCAATAATATTGTTGACGAAAGCACGCCGAAGGAATTATGGTCAAAGTTGGAGACATTGTATCTCGGGAAGAACTTGACTACAAAGTTAAATCTGAAGCGCGAGTTATACAAGCTGAAGATGGCAGCTCAAGGCAATGTTATTGAGCACATGAATGTGTTTAATGGTATTGTTGATCAACTTGAAAAGGTTGATGTAAAATTGGAGGAAGAAGATAAGGCCCTTATTCTTCTTACTTTGCTTCCAGAGTCATTCGATCATTTGGTCACAACCATTTTGTACGGAAAGGACACATTAAAAATGGAGGAGGTTTAGTCAGCACTTTTGTCAAATGCTGGAAGGAAGAACCAGGATGGTGATAAGAACGGAATTACAGTTTTGGCTTTGCGTAGTCAAAATAATAGAGGAAGGGGTGCTGTGAGAGGATCTACCAATAGCAGGGGTAAATCCAGATACAGTGAAAAGGGCATGCAGTGTTTTGGTTGCAAGGAGTGGGGTCATATTAGGTCGAATTGTCCGCTTAATAAGAAGGATCCAGATGCATCATTGGCTGTGGTTACTCTCGATTGTGAAGATGTTTGCACTGTCTTCAATCGAGGTACTAGTTCTCCAGAAGAATGGATAATAGACTCAGGGTCATCTTACCATGTATGTTCCGAGAGTGGGCATTTTGACAAATTCCAAGATACAAAGAATGAAACAGTTTCTTTGGCTGATGGATCTACTTGTGAGATCAAGGGGATTGGAATTGTGAAAATTAAAATGTTCGATGGAATAGTTCGCAGTTTGAATGGGGTAAGATATGTGCCTAAGCTGAAGAAGAATCTAATATCTATCGGTCGGTTAGCTTCAGAAGGCTACAGATGCTCTGTAGTAGGGGGAGCTATGAATATCAAAAGAGGCCGTATGGTTCGGATGAAGGGAGAGCTATGTGGGGGAATATATCGTCTGATTAGTACGTGGCCAGAACGTACTAGAACTTTGAAAATCTGGTTATCTCGTGCACGAGGGAAGAGTGACTTGAAGGATACTGCTGCGGTTGTATTGCCTTCCAGTCTAGACGTTGGTGCAAAGACTGCTGGGATGGATGCTTGGTCGAAGGGCTTCCACGACATCAACGAGTAGTTGGTGTGTTGCAGCTGTGTTGGTTCGAAAACTAACTGCGCAAGTGTACGCGGTCACAAGTAATATAATAAATTCGTTCCCACAGAGACTTGGTGTTTGTTCAGAAATAATATTTAAGCAACGACGTATGATTAAACAACAAACTGCTTGAATAAATATCAAAAGGGGTATTTTTGTTTGTATTTTTCTAATTGATTAATTAAATTAATAATAATTAATTCAAACTAATTAATTTAATTAAATGAGAATTTATATGTGAGAAAAACATGAGATTCTAATTTCATTATTTATTTCATTTAGAATTGATGCCTTAATTTCAAAGTAATTTTGATAATTTACGAAACCTAGTCGGGAACACGAAAATAACATAAGCGCCTTTCAGTCTTAACTTATGTCAAACCACACGAACATCCACTTAAAAAGATAGAAGTCGCGAGGACACCTTTTATGTTTAGACCCTATATGTCTATAAGATTTGAAAACATAATTGGTTTACGAATAAATTCCTTTATTATGACTACATAGGGTGATGTGAAAAAAAATCCTATCACTTATCGTAAATGTATATGACAATTACGAACCTATGCTAACATGGCAAATTCTAAATTCCTAAATCCACTTTCGCATTCATTAGGAATTAATAATTTAGACGTTAGCTACGCATCTAATAAATTAAGCGCAACCACATTAGGCAATCTGAATTTTTATCATAATACCAATTATTAAGGCATCGAATTACTAAATTACGTAAATAAATCCATTAGAATCCCATGATGGCGATTAGTTCATAATAGAACGAATCGTCATCATGGGATTAAATGAAAACATAATAATAATAATAATAATAATAATAATAATAATAATAATAATAATAATAATAATAATAATAATAATAATAATAACAACAACAACAACAACAACAACAATAATAAAAAATTGCGATAAATTAAATATGAAAATTACGAGAGTTTAGAAAGTAGAACCGCTATAGCTTCCAATGAAAGAAAAGAGCACTCCGAATAATTCCCGTAAATTCTTCAACCGAAATAACACTTAAACTAAATTTAAAGTGTATAAAAACAAAACTTAAAATTATAAAAACTAGAGAGAATACAAGAGAGAATTTGTTGTTCTCCAAATTGTTGTGTGATTTACAAGCTTGAGAACTAGGGTATTTATAGCAAAAAATTAGCACACCACACTAATAAAATAAAACTAAAAAGAATTTAAGAAAAAAAAAACAAATAGCACACCACAATAATAATACAGCCGAAAGCAAAACTAAACAAATTGAATGGCGGGCGGCTTTGTTCATTTTGACAATCCTGACGCAGTACTTGTTTTTTAATTCAATCATGGCTTCTCAATTTACACCACGCAGGCCATCTTTTGTTAGTTTATATGAAAGGGCTGAGTAGAAATGCTTTTTATCCCGCACAGCTTATAATCTTTAATTAATAAATAATTAATTTAATTTAAAAATTATAAAAATAAATATCTAATATTATTAGATATTTAAAAATATAATTTTCTAATTAAATAAAATATTTATTAATATAAATAAATCCTTAAGTCCAAAGTTGCGATATTTTGAGGGTCAGAAACCGGACTCCTTTTGCTTAACAAAAAATATATCAATTCAAACCGGGGTTTTCTCTTTAAGAATATATCACTTTCCATCTTTTTGTGATAATTCTATTTTCTCATTGCTCGTCCAGGTGTAAATTACGGTCTCTTGAGGATCTGAAACCAGACTCTTTTTGCTTGGAAAAAAATATATCAATTCCAACCGGGATTTTCTCTTTAAGAATATATCACTAAGAATTTCTTTATGGTAATTCTTTTTCCTCATAGCCCGTCCACTTGATAAAATTGAGATAGAAATCCACCGTTTTTAGCCTTTTATCGCCTAGATACCTAAAGTTTCGAGTTCTGCACAACAAATGCTGAAACACAACAAAAATGAATTAAAAGACACAACATACTTAAGGATAACCCAGCAATCTAGGCCAAAATAGCGCATAATAAGTGGATATAAAATCCACTTATCACACCCCCAAACTTAAACTGATGCTTGTCCTCAAGCGAAAACAGACTCGACAACCTCTAAATGCATGAATGCAACTGATGCAAAGATCCCCTAAGCAAAGCAGTAACCAATTTAGCAGAGTGCCTCAGAGAATGTGATAACTCCAAATAGAGATCGACTAAATATCAGCATATTAACATTTACACGTACAGAAACGTGCGTGTGTTCAATGCTCATCAGAATTACTCTTAGCACTAGATCAAAACCATACATATTCTTCGTCAAAACAATCACAAGTTTATAAATAGAATGGACGCTAGACACTTCATAACCTAGAAACACCTCCATCATCATTTGAGTTAGACAGGAATTCATGCTTTATTAACAACTATGACGCATAATACTATACACAACACACATGCTTATTTGACCGTGCCATGGATGAGACCCCAAAAGGCTTATACAATAATACCCATGTAGCGAGCGTTAGGTTAGTGGATCCCAGACCGGAAAAGTCTTAGGTCACTAGGCTTGAGTCCCCTAGAACTTAATTGCTCGAGTATTAAAGAGCTCACCCTGGCCAATTCTGCATACTCACACTCTCATAAACACTCTTTTTTTTCTTTTTTTTTTTCCTCTTTTTTTTTTTTTTTTATAAATGCAATCTGGAATGAGAATTCTCAATTCCAACCCTAGACTACTCATATAAATATGAGCTGGCTACTAGCCAATTGACACCTATCCATTATTAACAACTACACACAAACTAGCATGAACCCTGGTTTCCCCCAAACTTATATTTATTGATTCTACGCTATCAAGGGAATAAAGAAAATTCCAAATATAATCAGGTGATTAAATTTCAACAACCAAACAAGCATGACCTTAACCTAGCCCAAAAGCAACCGATGAGTTGTGTAAGATTGTGTTTCTGCAACATGCATGTCAATTCATGAGTATTTAAATCAGCCTTCTATCCATCATTATCACACTCAAATTCATCATTGACTACTAAACGGAATCGCCAAGCGCTACGGGATCAAGGGAAATATGATATGCAACTAATCATGAATATGCAATTTTTTTTTTGCACAATATGAATTAAATGAAATAAAACTAGCATGGTGTATTATGAACTACATAAAACTATATGCAATGCTATGACTCGATTAATGAATTATCCTAAATCACCCCCAAACTTAAAATATTCAATGTCCTCATTGAAGGTATAGATAAAGGATAAAAGAGAACTCCCCTAACTATCGGCATCGCTGCCCTCTTCGGCAGTGAATCAGGAGGTGGAAATGAGCTCCAACCTGAGGCTAATCCCGCAACTCGCCAATGGCCTGCAAACTGAAAAAATCACGCAAAATCAAACCACACATAAAAACACCAAACCTATGGGTTGCCTCCCATGAAGCGCTGTCATTAACGTCATCTAGCCGGACGTTACTTCCTCAACTCACGGCGGTTTCAAGAGAATAACCGAACCGTCCTCAACAGAAAGACCATTTATACGAACGTTGACATCTTGAGTCACAACTCTTCTTTCACTCTTCACCTTGAGTTTTCCACCCGTCGACTTCTTCACCTTCTTTTTCTTCTTCACATCTCTAAGATGTTTATCCCTCTCCGATGACTGAACCACACACTCTTCTTTCGCATCATCAACTATCCACCTTCTTAACACATTATCATGCCCTTCTTCAAAAATTACTAACTCATCATTCAAAAGGACATACCTCAAACGCGGTGGAAGTTTTCCGAGCTTTACATTTGAGAGATCTCGAACTGAAGAACTGTCAATGGAATCACTGATGTGATGCTCTAGCATGTGCATATCCGATTTTTTATTAAATAACTGATCAAACTCCTCTGTCTGGCTCGTATCAACCATTTCCACGCTGAAACACTCTTCATCTTCTGCCGGAAGTTTCATGGCCTTGAACACATTAAAGGTGACATTCTGGTCTTGTACCCTCATTGTAAGTTCTCCTTTTTGCACATCGATCAAAGTACGACCCGTAGATAGAAAAGGCCTTCCCAAAAATATGGGAATCTTCTTGTCCTCTTTGAAATCTAAAATCACAAAATCGGCAGGAAATATGAGCTTATCAACCTTCACCAAGACATTCTATACTATACCCCTGGAATAAGTGATTGACCGATCAGCCAGCTGCAACGAGATATTGGTCGGTTTTGGATCTGGCAGACCAAGTTGCTTGAAAACAGACAAGGGCATGAGATTAATGCTAGCTCCCAAATCACATGAGCATTTGTCAAAAGACAACTTTCCAATGGTGCATGGAATTGTAAAGCTTCCTGGATCCTTAAGTTTAGGAGGTAATTTCTGTTGCAACACCGCACTACACTCCTCTGTCAATGCCACTGTTTCAAATTCTTCCAACCTTCTCTTTCGTGACAAAATATCCTTCATGAACTTTGCATATCTCGGCATCTGCTCCAATGCTTCAACAAAAGGAATGTTAATGGATAGTTTCTTGAAGACCTCCATAAACTTCTGAAATTGTTTTTCTTGATCTTGTTTCTGCAAGCGTTGAGGGAATGGAGGAGGTGGATAAATATGCTTTTCTGGTGTCGGTGCTTTAACTGGTTCATCTTTTCTGGATTCCTCATGCACCAACTCTTGAGGATTTTCATTAGACTCAGCTTTCTTGATAACCTCTTCATCAACTTTCCTTGAGTTCTCTTCAATCTCCTTACCACTTCTTAACGATACTGCATTGCAAGTCTCTTTTCGCTCATTCTTTGGATTTGGCTCGGTGTCACTAGGTAGAGTTCCTTGTGGCCTATTTAACAAAACATTAGCAAGCTGCCCAATCTGATTCTCCAACGTCTTGAGAGATACTGCTTGACTTTTGACCAACAACCTCAATTCATCCAATTTAGATTTTTCATTAAAAGATTGCCCCGCACTAGCCTGAGGCTGCTGCTGAAATCCCGGAGGTTGGAATTGTTGCCTTGGAGCATACTGTTGCTGATAGCCCTGATTGAATGGCCTAGCTTGCTGACCTTGAAACTGCTGATAAGGCTGTTGTGGTTGTTGAATACAACTTTGATTGTTGCTCCAGCTGAAATTAGGATGGTTTCTATTATTCGGATGATAGGTGGCTGGAGCTGGTTGCTGGGGTCTCTGAAAATTGCTCACAAACTGCACTGATTCACTAGATATGGCACATTGATTTGTATCATGAGCACCCGCACAAAGCTCACAAACACTAGCAACCTGCTGAACTCCATAATTCGTTAATGAATACCTTCATAGTCAACGCCTTTAACTGAGCTGTAATAGCTGTAGCTGTATCAACTTCCAGAATTCCTGCTATTTTGCCGTGTGAAAGTCTCTGGGTTGGATTTTGATATTCATTCGCAGCCATCATCTCTATAAGCTCATAAGCTTCATCATAGCTCTTAGCCCACAGAGCTCCGCCTGACGCTGCATCTAGCAAAGGTCTAGACTGTGCTCCCAACCCATTGTAGAAACCATTTATAACCATCCAATCAGGCATCCCATGATGAGGACACTTTTGAAGCATCTCCTTATAACGTTCCCAAGCCTCACACAAAGATTCACTAGATTGCTGTGCAAATTGAGTTAGCGCGTTCCTTATTGCTGCAGTTTTAGCCATGGGGAAGAATTTTGTAAGAAACTTCTGAGCAAGATCCTTCCAAGTAGTGATAGAACCGGCTGGTAGAGAATGTAACCAACCCTTTGCCTTATCTCTTAAAGAGAATGGGAAAAGTCTCAATTTGATAGCATCATCCGACACACCATTGAACTTGAAAGTGTCACAAATCTCGATAAAGTCCCTGATGTGCATATTAGGATCCTCCGTTGAAGCTCCCCCAAACTGAACTGAGTTCTGCACCATCTGAATTGTGCTTGGCTTGATCTCAAAAGAATTAGCTGCAATGGCAGGCCTGACAATACTAGACTGAATGTCATTGATCTTTGGTTGAGAATAGTCCTTCAAAGCTTTAGTAGTTGCTGCTACTCTGTCGCCCATTGTTGCTTCTACTATTACTTCAAGCTCTTTTGTTGCTTCAAGCTCTTCTTCTTCCAGCTTAGCTTTCAAAGCTTGAGAACGTGTTCGCATAAACAACTTAAGATCCTTATACTGGCAGAGCAAGAAAACACGTCGTGAGAGAAAAAAAACTATCCAAGTCAGTTAAGTTTAACCTCCGTTGATGTTAAACACAAATTCTGAAAATAACACCGAAGTCCCCGGCAGCGGTGCCAAAAACTTGTTGGTTCGAAAACTAACTGCGCAAGTGTACGCGGTCACAAGTAATATAATAAATTCGTTCCCACAGAGACTTGGTGTTTGTTCAGAAATAATATTTAAGCAATGACGTATGATTAAACAACAAACTGCTTGAATAAATATCAAAAGGGGTATTTTTGTTTGTATTTTTCTAATTGATTAATTAAATTAATAATAATTAATTCAAACTAATTAATTTAATTAAATGAGAATTTATATGTGAGAAAAACATGGGATTCTAATTTCATTATTTTTTTCATTTAGAATTGATGCCTTAATTTCAAAGTAATTTTGATAATTTACGAAAGCTAGTCGGGAACACGAAAATAACATAAGCGCCTTTCAGTCTTAACTTATGTCAAACCACACGAACATCCACTTAAAAAGATAGAAGTCGCGAGGACACCTTTTATGTTTAGACCCTATATGTCTATAAGATTTGAAAACATAATTGGTTTACGAATAAATTCCTTTATTATGACTACATAGGGTGATGTGAAAAAAATCCTATCACTTATCGTAAATGTATATGACAATTACGAACCTATGCTAACATGGCAAATTCTAAATTCCTAAATCCACTTTCGCATTCATTAGGAATTAATAATTTAGACGTTAGCTACGCATCTAATAAATTAAGCGCAACCACATTAGGCAATCTGAATTTTTATCATAATACCAATTATTAAGGCATCGAATTACTAAATTACGTAAATAAATCCATTAGAATCACATGACGGCGATTAGTTCATAATGGAACGAATCGTCATCATGGGATTAAATGAAAACATAATAATAATAATAATAATAATAATAATAATAATAATAATAATAATAATAATAATAATAATAATAATAATAATAATAAAAAATTGCGATAAATTAAATATGAAAATTACGAGAGTTTAGAAAGTAGAACCGCTATAGCTTCCAATGAAAGAAAAGAGCACTCCGAATAATTCCGGTAAATTCTTCAACCGAAATAACACTTAAACTAAATTTAAAGTGTATAAAAACAAAACTTAAAATTATAAAAACTAGAGAGAATACAAGAGAGAATTTGTTGTTCTCCAAATTGTTGTGTGATTTACAAGCTTGAGGACTAGGGTATTTATAGCAAAAAATTAGCACACCACACTAATAAAATAAAACTAAAAAGAATTTAAGGAAAAAAAAAACAAATAGCACACCACAATAATAATACAGCCGAAAGCAAAACTAAACAAATTGAATGGCGGGCGGCTTTGTTCATTTTCACAATCCTGACGCAGTACTTGTTTTTTAATTCAATCATGGCTTCTCAATTTACACCACGCAGGCCATCTTTTGTTAGTTTATATGAAAGGGCTGAGTAGAAATGCTTTTTATCCCGCACAGCTTATAATCTTTAATTAATAAATAATTAATTTAATTTAAAAATTATAAAAATAAATATCTAATATTATTAGATATTTAAAAATATAATTTTCTAATTAAATAAAATATTTATTAATATAAATAAATCCTTAAGTCCAAAGTTGCGGTATTTTGAGGGTCAGAAACCGGACTCCTTTTGCTTAACAAAAAATATATCAATTCAAACCGGGGTTTTCTCTTTAAGAATATATCACTTTCCATCTTTTTGTGATAATTATATTTTCTCATTGCTCGTCCAGGTGTAAATTACGGTCTCTTGAGGATCTGAAACCAGACTCTTTTTGCTTGGAAAAAAATATATCAATTCCAACCGGGATTTTCTCTTTAAGAATATATCACTAAGAATTTCTTTATGATAATTCTTTTTCCTCATAGCCCGTCCACTTGATAAAATTGAGATAGAAATCCACCGTTTTTAGCCTTTTATCGCCTAGATACCTAAAGTTGCGAGTTCTGCAGAACAAATGCTGAAACACAACAAAAATGAATTAAAAGACACAACATACTTAAGGATAACCCAGCAATCTAGGCCAAAATAGCGCATAATAAGTGGATATAAAATCCACTTATCAAGCTGCATATGGGCATCGATCAACACGAATCAAGTGAGCAGTGAACCATGCAACAGATTGATTTGTTTGATATGCAGTTGGGGAGTAAATGAAAGATCGATGGTCACACTTGTGTGTGTGTGATGGTCACTTGCGTGTGTGATGGACTACATATGGGATTGGCCGACGTGAATCAAGTGAGTATGTGTGTATACAACAGATTGCTTCACATGTATGTAGTTGGACAAATAGAGGTCAATGGTACACTTGTGCGTATAGCAAGTGGGCATTCGAGAATGAATGTGCAAACTAGGGTATAGTTTGGAGTCTTGGACTCGGGGGGAGTTTTGTCGTAGGGAATGATACGGATCGAGGAGTTGTGCCAACAGGGCGCAGGTATGGAGTGCAAGTGAAGAGCTGTGAGTTTGGAAAGAGGGGGAGATTGTTAGGCAGCAGTTTTGTTTATTTCAAAACTCACCAACCATCTTCAACAACCCTTCACCAACCTCTCACCCACCCACCACCACCTACTACACTTCCATCACCTATATATACCCCTCCCCCTTCATTAGTTATTACACCAAATTCTCTCTTCTCTCTCTCTCTCTCTCTCTCTATATAGCTGCTAGATAATCCGTCTAGTAGGAAAGCCGGTTTAGCCCGCTTTCAGGAAGTGTCGGGATAGAAGGTCCTCGTGCCTAAACTATTCCTTAGGGTACTTGGGTCTGACTGCAGCCATCGGAGGTGGTCCCGCTGCAGAGGTCTTTCTATCAGGTTGTGTGGCACTGTTCGGGTTGGGAGAGGGAGAGAAGGAAAGGTTGTCGGGAAACAGTGATAGGGGAGGTTTTGAGATAAACACTTCAGTGAGTTGTGGATATACATAATAGGTATCGTAGGGCTGAATTTATGTATAAAATTCAGGGGCCGGATACCCGGATATTGTAATCTCTTTTATCTAGTGTGAAGTTGTTACTCTTGTGGATGTAGGCTGGGCCGAACCACGTTAAATCTCTTGTCCCTTTTACTGTATTGTTGGTTTGTTGATTTATTACTATCACGTATATTTGTGGGATCTAAGCACACATATTTACCAAATCGCTTCCACATTCGCCGGGAATCGGACAGATTTTTAACAACAACTTGTAGAATAGATCTTCACATGATTCTAGTTGTTATTTAAGTATCATATTAGAAGTTAAAACTTAAACGAATCATAAGGGTAGCAACCTGTAATTCTCTGTGAAGCACAAGATATACTTTCTTTAGTCGCTTGTGTCTCTGCATGATTAAAGTTTTAAAACAGGTTAATAATTGATTAAAAAACAAAACAAAACAAAGCAGACCAGCAATCAATCTTTCATTGAGTATAGAGAATAATATGTACTTGCATCGCACTTTAATCGAAGCCTTTACAAAACTATTTCGCTCAGAGGAACGCCATAATACTAATCAATTGAAACTTAAAGGTCCAACTTAACTTTTATCAACTAAGATATACCATAACCATTGTTATTTGTGGCACAAAGGGTCCTGTATAACAATTCTGTTTTATTAGAATTCATTTTGATCGAGTTGGAAAATGATTTTTTCTACCAACTTTTTGTAACTTGCACAACACTAACCATATATCTCTTAAAATTAAAGGTACATTTAGGTGAATGGCAAATTACCACCCATGTTATACTCAGGTTTCAACTGAAAACTGATTTCAAATGGGAGCATTCATTCTGGCATTGAGGTCATATGCATGATGCAAAAACAATCAAGTGAGGGGTGGACTGGCAAAGTAAATTAGAATGGGTAGGGGCAAATTTGACTTTTCAAATACATTAAAAAATTTCACAAATTTTTTTCTTATGTTGACGACGTATTATATATAGATAGAAACAAGTAGAAAACTCGAGTACATGAATATGAATGTGTCTTATTTATTTTGGGAGTAAGGGGTTAGCCTTAACGAGGAGGGAGATTGTAGTTGCTGCTGGTCTGTGGACAATTTGGTTAACCCGTAACGAGAATTTAATTATTTTATTAAAACAAACGTGTAAGTAAAAGCTAACATGTGTCTCCTTAATTTTATTTTTCACCATAATTTTTATGGTGAAAATTATGGTGAAAAATCAGGGGAACCTCGTTATTTCCAGTAATGAGGAATGTATGTATGGTGAAAAAGAATTTATGTAATTAGTATTTAAACCCAATTCAACTCATTTGAAAATTAAATTTATATTTATCAAATATTTAATTTTAGAGGTGTCGTTTAGTCTCCGTGCACTCTAGCGCAATAGGTCCTGGTACGAGTTCCAAACCCTTTTCCTTTTTTGATCTATTTTTTACATAATTTTTTTCCACATAATTAAAATTTAAATTTTGAACTCCTCCCTCTCACAAGTGTTTCTAGGTCCATCACTGTTCAAATACGTATTCCTAGATAAAATTGACTTTAAATATGAAAAAAGCCGCTAAATGTCAAATCGTGCATTATTAACTTTATCTTTATTATTGATAGAAATTATCAAAAATACAAGTATGTATTAAATGAACCTGAGAGCATCTTCAATGACATTAGCTAAAAATGATTGGCTAAATTACATAAAATATTGATTATGTAAAATTTGTCGAATCTGTAAGACATGTTCTGAGGGTATTGGCTATAATGATTGACTATATTTTAAAAATGGTATGTTATTCATATTTAAAGTTGTTATTAATGGAATATATAATTTTAATATAGAAATAAGTGATGTGGCAATTCACTACAGGTCTTTAGAGATTCGACAAATATAACCAACATCAAGAGATTATTTATAATTATAGACAAAAGTTTTGTCCCGTTGGAGTGCAATTTTTTTTACATATTCTTTATAATTCTTATTTATGGTAATTGATTTCAAATTTTACCTAAGAAGTCTTTTCTATTGGAGTCTTTTTTATTGGAGATGCTCTTAGCGATTACATACTATGAACTTCAAACATCACTTCCCCTACGGCTTACGATAAACCGCAGGAGTGAACATAAGGAAACATTCCTACGGCAACACCATGGTGATAGACTGATAGCCCCTAGTCTTATGGGACTTCGACCCTTGAAAACCTGGGAACTCTCCCACCTGTCGTCCATAGGTTTGCTTAGTCACTCCTAGACATGCATTGTCACCTACAATATGGACACGTATCAAACTATGGAAGGGTAACACAATGACTCAGCCAAAACAAGTCGAACTATAAAAGGGCCAAAAAAGGAAGATAATGCCTAATGTTAAAAATTCACCTAAACACAAAAAGATCATCAAACCTCTTTTATACAGGAACTTAATCTTAGACACCAAGATGATTGCGATTATCACTAAAATCCCTGCGGCCATCACATATATAAATGATAAATTATTTGTAAATTTATAACATTTGAAATTGAATGTTGTACTTCTTCCAGACAAAAAATTCTTTTTTTGTCATTTCTGTAAATTGAAAAAGAATTTTAAATTTTGAAGTACCTATCTCGAGTGATTTTGATGGAATTGAGTGATATTGTACTAATTCTTATGATTTTGTTGGAATTGAGTGATACACTTACCCTTATTCTTGAGTGAATATTCTTTTATGAGTGGATTGTGAGTGTTTACTTATTTTTGCGTATGAGATCCTGAGTTTTGTCTCAAAGATGTGCTCTTGTAGGCTTAGCATGGTTACTAACTTATTCTTACACTTGACATGGACTTGTGAGAACTTATGCATGAGATGTTCATTGAGTAGACTATGTGAATACTTGCACTTTCGACACCAAGACATTGCGTATTTACTCTAATTCTTAAGTTGATATGGCATGAGAGGATGTGAAGGTATGGTAGGATATTAATTGCATTTTCATTTAGTTGCATTCATGCATTTCATTGCATTGGATTTTGTGGGTACATTCGCTATAGGCCCTCACGAGACCTTACTCGTCCACTAGGGCTGCCTAGGGGTTTAAAGAGTTTGTTGCATATGCCAAATGCAACCGTGATCACCTACGGAAGTGGTACTAGTTAGTTAGTTAGTTGTAATTGTATATGCTTGAGGACAAGTATCAGTTTAAGTTTGGGGGTGTGATAAGTGGATTTTATATCTACTTGGAACATTCTAATTCGGCTTAAATTGATTGTTTTGGCCTCAAGTTTGTGGTAGTTTTGATGTGTTTTGCATAATTGTGCAGGGTTGAAGAAATGTCGATTAAAGGTGTAGTTTCCATCGTTATTTGGAGTTGATTTATGATATGGAATGAAGAATGGAGGCTAAGGTCAACTACCAAGAAGTATACAAGTCATTAAGGATGAAAGACGGAAGCTCATGCAAAAGGAACGGAAGAAAAAGCTTAAAAATCGAAGAAAAATCAATTTTCGCAGATCGGGACCAAGCCGGGAGCCCCAATTGGCGCCCCAGCCTTGTTTTATGCAGTTTGGATCGGCGCCCAGGCCCAATCGGCGCCCCAACGCTGCGGGTGTGCGGGTGAAAAATCAGCCAGAATTTCTGATTTTGTTTTGGCCATATCTTGAGTTCTAGAAGTCCGTTTTGGACGATCTTACTGTCCACGCGAAGATAACGAGATTCTCTATCATTCTAAAGTGGTCCAGAGGTCCAATTACAGCTGGAACGTTCCAGAATTACTGAAGAAAAGACAGCTGCGAATTTTCCTTTAAAACATAATCAGTTTAGGAAACGTACTTCTATTATAATTCTGATTTGGTATTTCTTGCTGGGCAAGATGTCTAGAGCCTATATAAACACATCCAACCCTTGTAAATTGGATCATTAACACAATTAGACAATTAGATATCTTGTACATAATATAGCTTAGATTTGCAAGGGAGAAAAGGGGAGAAGGATTCAACGCTCGTGACAAGCAACGGATCTAGATCTACTTCATCTTTTGTATCATAGATTTGTTTTCTCAACTCTTTGTTTTATTAATATTATTATTATTATTCATACTTTGTTTTTATCGTTGTTTCAATAGATCCCACGATGACGAGCGGTTCAATTATGAACTAATCGTTGTCATGGGATTCTAACGGATTTACTTATGGAACTTAGTATCTTGATTGCTTAAAGATCTGTGTGTGATGTATATTTGATATCCTCGTATGGTTATGCTTAATTGATAGATGCGTCATGAACATCTAAATTGTTAATCTCTTGTGAAGTGAAAGTGGATCTTGAGATTTAGAACTTGCCATGCTAGAATAGGTTCATAATTGTTTATCAAAATGATTCGTAGTATGAGATGAAAATACTTATATTACCCTGTGTAATCTTTATGGATAACTTGCTCTTCAACCGTTATGTTTTCAAATTCTATAGACATATAGTGTCTAAGCATAATTGGTGTCTATTCATCTTCTATCTCTTTTGTGGATGTATGTTTAGTTTGGTATACGTATGCTGACAGGTAGCGTGTACTTGTTTCGTGTTATCCGATCAGATATCATAACCATGCATATAGTGACTGAAGGTGTCAGATCTAAGCGAAGTATTTAATGAAGTTAGGATTCCATGTTTTCTCGCATATAAGTAATTCAATTTTAATTCTCATTAGTTAGTAATTTTTAGTTTGTTAATTTGTATCTTAGTTAATTATAGTTAGTAAAAACTTAATCTTGTTATTTGTCTTAGCAGTGAATAATAATCATACATTGTTGCATAGGTGCATGAACTGAATTGAAACCTAACCAGATCTCTGTGGGAACGAACTTGACTTCTATCTATATTACTTGTGACCACGTACGCTTGCGTGTTTTAGTGTAAACAAGTTTTTGGCGCCGCTGCTGGGGATCATCGGTGTTTTATTTTTGGTTTATGTGCTTGTCAATAGTGGTAGTTAGAGTTCACTGACTCGGATTTTTTTTCCTTAACTATCTTGTTTAGTTCGTTGTGTTTGAGGTACTTGAGTTTTTGAAGATGGCATGCGAGGAGTTGCCATGGTGGGCATATTCGAGGACATCCATGCCTTATCAATGTGAGCGGTGTTTGGGCGTTCATGATCCCTCACAATATTGTTACTACGAAGGAGTTGATCCATATGTCACTTATGAGGAACAACCATATTTTCAATACCATCCTCAACAGTACCAGCAAGATGTTCCAGATAGGTCATATTTCTTTGGAAGTGAAGAGTTTCAACATCAGCAACCTACTCCTACTTTTCAGTCAGATGAGGTTGATGATTGGTTTATGTGCTTGTCAATAGTGGTCGTTAGAGTTCACTGACTCGGATTTTTTTTTCTTAACTATCTTGTTTAGTTCGTTGTGTTTCAGGTACTTGAGTTTTTGAAGATGGCATGCGAGGAGTTGCCATGGTGGGCATATTCGAGGACATCCATGCCTTATCAATGTGAGCGATGTTTGGGCGTTCATGATCCCTCACAATATTGTTACTACGAAGGAGTTGATCCATATGTCACTTATGAGGAACAACCATATTTTCAATACCATCCTCAACAGTACCAGCAAGATGTTCCAGATAGGTCATATTTCTTTGGAAGTGAAGAGTTTCAACATCAGCAACCTACTCCTACTTTTCAGTCAGATGAGGTTGATGATTTGAAGGAGATTAGGAAGGAGATTAGGATGCTTGCAGAGAGTCATGAGAAGTCTCTCAAATCTATGGAGACACTAGTTGCTCAAGTTTTGAGTGACTTGGAACAAGAGAAACAGCAATCCATACGAGAGGCAATTCCAGAAAATAACGATGACTTGGAGCAAGGTACTGCATGCATAATTGAAGAAGACAAATTCCAAGAGGAGGTGAGTGTTCACAAGCCATGTGAGGAATTTGATCAAGCTAGTGAGGTGGATGATTTGGAAAGGGCACAATTTCAGACAGACACTGATGAGCTGCACAAATTTCAAGAATTGGTATGTGCGTACCAAGAGGACACTGATGAGCTACGCAAATTTCAAGAATTGGTAGGTGCGACCAAGAGGATGAAGAACATGGGAAAGATGCAGGTCTTCTACTTGTCTCAGAGTTTAAAGATGGAGGTAGCGCATTAGAGCCAATGGAGGAAGTTCTCTTTGAGGAACCAAAGGCTTCAGAAACTTACATTTACCCTCCTCCATTATATTCAAGCGAAGCCCGCGAGTGTGTGTTGTTCTACAAATTGACAGATTTTGGGTCAGCAGATGAAGGCATTGGAATAGGACATATTTGTTATACGAATAGGCCAAGCGAGGATAAGGGGAAGAAAGTGTGCCGCCGTGATGACGATGAAGTTTCACGAAGAGATGACCAGGCAAACTATTATCATCCTTAATGGAGGCTTGGAAGTAACGTCAAGCTATTGACATTAAAGAAGCGCTTCTTGGAAGGCAACCCAAGGTATGTTTTCTACTTTCCCTCGTATTTACTTCCATTCAATGAAGACATTGAATATTTTAAGTTTGGGGGTGGTTTGAGGGATAAGTAGTGTATATAATTGTGATTTTGAGTCATTGTGTTCATGTAGGATTTCATGCTTTGCATATTAGTATTAGTAAATTATGCATTTATGTTCGTGATATCTACGTTTGTTTCATATAGGACATTCTGTTTTTATATATCATGTGAGTTCATAGTAGTTTGCATTTGCACCCATGCTTGATAGGAATTTTGTGTTGTTGACGCTTTTGATTGAGAAGTGATATGCTTTTTTCTTGTGCACACACATACACTAGTAAGTTGAAGCTAGTAGACTTATTGAATGTTGTGAGTAATTAGAAGGACATGAATATGTGCAAGATGATTTACTTTGCATGCTTTGAATACAAGTAGGTGCGTTAGAGAGATTTTTGCTTGGGATTGAGTATGTTTTTCCTACCAAGTGAGATTTTGAGCCTTATTGCATATGTGTTATATATTATTCGTTTGCTTGAGTGTCCACAGATTGTTTGCATTGCTAGCTGTTGTTTGAGATCTTTCTTGAAACGCATGACATTATTTTACGATTAAAATGATAAAGGCATTTAGGAATAACCGTATATTTTCCCATATTACCACACCATGTTTACATGATCAATTAGTTAACCCGTTGAGCTTAATCCTATTTTTTCGGTGACATACCACATTACTTGCCTAGACCTTTTTCTTGTATTGGCCTTACATTAATTTGAACCCACATTGTCAAAGGCTAGTAGAGTGCTTAAGGGAGTAATAAGATGTGCAAGAAGGGGTTTATTGATGGTCATAATTTTGGGGGAAATATTGAAATTTGGGTTTGGTTGTTGCTTAATAGTCGGCATGTGTAATAAAATCGTGGGATCATTGTTATTGTCTATATTATTGTTGCTTTAGCTCTCGAAAAAAAAAAACAAAAAAAAATGAAAAAAAGAAAAAAAATGGAAAAAAATAATATTATGTTATGAGAGCATGTTTGTGTTTATTGTGATCATACTTTAGTCGACTAGTCGAGTGTTTTTGTTGAGTAATATTTTTGGAAGGGGAAAATAGGGTGTTGTGTATGATTCATCATGGTACTTACTAGCTTTTGGCATTTCACATGTTTTGTCTTATTTGACATATCTTGTCCCTAGCCCCGTTACAACCCAAATAAAGACCTTTTGATTATCGTCATTGATGTATGTTGTGTTAAGAGTTAGATTGATACCAAATGTCAAGCATGCTTATGATTTTGTTGGAATTGAGTGATACACTTACCCTTGTTCTTGAGTGAATATTCTTTTATGAGTGGATTGTGAGTGTTTGCTTGTTTTTGCGTATGAGATCCTGAGTTTTGTCTCAAAGATGTGCTCTTGTAGGCTTAGCATGGTTACTAACTTATTCTTACACTTGACATGGACTTGTGAGAACTTATGCATGTTCATTGAGTAGACTATGTGAATACTTGCACTTTCGACACCAAGACATTGCGTATTTACTTTGATTCTTAAGTTGATATGGCATGAGAGGATCTGAAGGTATGGTAGGATATTAATTGCATTTTCATTTAGTTGCATTTATGCATTGCATTGCATTGGATTTTGTGGGTACATTCGCTATAGGCCCTCACGAGACCTTACTCGTCCACTAGGGCTGCCTAGGGGTTTAAAGGGCTTGTTGCATATGCCAAATGCAACCGTGATCACCTGCGGAAGTGGTACTAGTTAGTTAGTTAGTTGTAATTGTATATGCTTGAGGACAAGCATCAGTTTAAGTTTGGGGGTGTGATAAGTGGATTTTATATCTACTTGGAACATTATAATTCGGCTTAAATTGATTGCTTTGGCCTCAAGTTTGTTGTAGTTTTGATGTGTTTTGCTTAATTGTGCAGGGTTGAAGAAATGTCGATTAAAGGTGTAGTTTCCGTCGTTATTTGGAGTTGATTTATGATATGGAATGAAGAATGGAGGCTAAGGTCAACTACCAAGAAGTAGGGGTGTGCATCGGTTGGTTTGGGCGGTTTGGGACGGTTAAACCAACCAAACCATAAATATCGGGTTTTTAATTTTTCAAACCATAACCAAACCAAAAACCATATCATTCTAAAAAAACCAACCAAATTATAACGGTTTGGTTTGGTCGGTTTCGGTTTAAAACCGTTATTAAATATATATTTATACTTGATGTTATTTATTTTCTTATATATAACTTTCTGGTACTTTCTTCTTTTAACTGGTTTTTGACATGAAATAAAACAAGTTAACCACTATAAATCTAACTAAATACAAAACACACGTGCACACACGTAAGCATGGTTAAGGCATATAATATTATAGTCTATAAGTGTGTTGAAGAAATAACCACACGAAAAATACAATATATATATATATATATATATATAATATTTTTATACGACTTGATGGTCGGGTTGGTTTAATCGGATGGGTAAACTAGTGAAACCAAACCCAAACCAAAATTTTCGGTTTTTAAAAATATAAAACCATAACCAAACCAAACCGAAAAAAAACCTAAATTTTCGGTTTGGTCGGTTTGGTTTGGTCGGGTTGGTCGGTTTTTGGAAAACCATGCTCACCCCTACCAAGAAGTATACAAGTCATTAAGGATGAAAGACGGAAGCTCATGCAAAAGGAACGGAAGAAAAAGCTTAAAAATCGAAGAAAAATCAATTTTCGCAGATCGGGACCAAGCCGGGAGCCCCAATTGGCGCCCCAGCCTTGTTCTATGCAGTTTGGACCGGCGCTCCAGGCCCAATCGGCGCCCCAGCGCTGCGGGTATGCGGGTGAAAAATCAGCCAGAATTTCTGATTTTGTTTTGGCCATATCTTGAGTTCTAGAAGTCCGTTTTGGACGATCTTACTGTCCACGCGAAGATAACGAGATTCTCTATCATTCTAAAGTGGTCCAGAGGTCCAATTACAGCTGGAACGTTCCAGAATTACTGAAGAAAAGACAGCTGCGAATTTTCCTTTAAAACAGAATCAGTTTAGGAAACGTACTTCTATTGTAATTCTGATTTGGTATTTCTTGCTGGGCAAGATGTCTAGAGCCTATATAAACACATCCAACCCTTGTAAATTGGATCATTAAGACAATTAGACAATTAGATTTATTGTACATAATATAGCTTAGATTTGCAAGGGAGAAAAGGGGAGAGGGATTCAACGCTCGTGACAAGCAACGGATCTAGATCTACTTCATCTTTTGTATCATAGATTTGTTTTCTCAACTCTTTGTTTTATTAATATTATTATTATTATTCATACTTTTTTTTATCGTGGTTTCAATAGATCCCACGATGACGAGCGGTTCAATTATGAACTAATCGTTGTCATGGGATTCTAACGGATTTAATTATGGAACTTAGTATCTTGATTGCTTAAAGATCTCTGTGTGATGTATATTTGATATCCTCGTATGGTTATGTTTAATTGATAGATGTGTCATGAACATCTAAATTGTTAATCTCTTGTGAAGTGAAAGTGGATCTTGAGATTTAGAACTTGCCATGCTAGCATAGGTTCATAATTGTTTATCAATATGATTCGTAGTATGAGATGAAAATACTTATATTGCCCTGTGTGATCTTTATGGATAACTTGCTGTCTAAGCATAATTGGTGTCTATTCATCTTCTATCTCTTTTGTGGATGTATGTTTAGTTTGGTATACGTATGCTGACAGGTAGCGTGTACTTGTTTCGTGTTATCCGATCAGATATCATAACCATGCATATAGTGATTGAAGGTGTCAGATCTAAGCGAAGTATTTAATGAAGTTAGGATTCCATGTTTTCTCGCATATAAGTAATTCAATTTTAATTCTCATTAGGTAGTAATTTTTAGTTTGTTAATTTGTATCTTAGTTAATTATAGTTAGTAAAAACTTAATCTTGTTATTTGTCTTAGCAGTGAATAATAATCATACATTGTTGCATAGGTGCATGAACTGAATTGAAACATAACCAGATCTCTGTGGGAACGAACTTGACTTCTATCTATATTACTTGTGACCATGTACGCTTGCGTGTTTTAGTGTAAACAATATATATATATATATATATATATAGACATAATTTACATACATTTTATTATTAATTAATATTTACATACACTTAATGCAAATTATTATTTATTATATCATTTTATTATATATATTTACAATTAATAATCAAAGATACAATTTCTCTTTTCTCAATTCTTTAATTAATATTTACAAACACTTAATGCTAATTATTATTTATTATATAATTTTATTATTAATAGTTAAAGAGTCAATTTCTCTTTTCTCAATCCTTATTCAACATACACTTTTAGTATTAGGATTTAGGTTTCTTTCATTTTTGTTGAACTTTTGTCTGAATGAGTTGTAAGTTTATATAATGGAGTCACGAAGATTTAATTTAATTTTAATTTTATTAGTAATTCAGGTTCGGATCTCGGGTAAAATCCAATCTGATCCAAACTTTTGGGTTTCGGTAAAATTCGATCCGATCCAAAATCCATTGAATCGGGTTCGGGTCTTAAGTTTCAGGTTTTTTTCAGGTCCGAGTCGGGTCCGAATCTTATCAAAAATTAAAAATTTTTGAATTTGGATATTGAAAAATCCAATCCACTCCGATCCGACCCGTTGTTATTCCTTGAAGGGCATGGACCCTTATCCCCGTACAGGATTGGAAGAAGTGCTATATGAGGACTTAGAATATGTTTCTTTCCATTCTAATAATCATTTGGATTCTTGTACCAAATCGCACCTTGTGCATAGAATTCTGAAATTTATTATTTAATGGTGGATCATAATTATGCGAGGATGCGTACCTTTTATTTTATTTATTTTTCTATTGAAATTAATAAATGACGAAGAGCCAATTAAATTATTTTCAATATAATATTCAAAATTTGTTAAAACAAATATTGATTTGTAAGTCATATAGAACTAATTACTAAAAAAAGAAAAAAAAATCGACTTGGATCGTAACACAAAAAAATTGCTCCAAAAATCTATCAAACCTTCAACTTGGTATTTCATTTTCCAAAGTGATCATCAAAATCTAAATGAAAGGCAGAGTGTGTAAACTTGTAACACTATAACTAATGTAACTCATCTAAAGGAAAAGATACTTAACCAGAAGACAATCAAGAACAAGAAGTCACAAGAAATCAACACTAAATGAAGACAAGGTAATTGATACAATTCAACATGTTAACTATGATCAAGCCAAGAAGAAATCATTGAGAGAAGTTCAAGTCAAAGTTGTTCATGCCTCAGTGATTTGAAAAGCCAAGAATCAAGATCATAACTATCAGTATCAATAAGACCAATTGATTTAAGTGAACAAGAAGGAAAGCAAATATTGGAAAGCCACATTACTAATTGGATATGGTAATTTATTCAAGAAGCAAAAACCCTATCAAGACTAGTCACTTATGAACCAGACCAGTGCATCAAGTGTCAGGACATTGATAGCAAGTTTATGTCAGTAATAAAGATCCATATTCAAGAGCTTGGTGAAGAATAAAGAAGACATGAAGATATCACAAGTTCAAGATGTGCATTGAAGTTTCAAGTTGAAGACCAGAATATTTTCTAAGTACTAAATATTCTAGATGACCAAGTAGAAGTTTCTAAGTAGAAGTTCTACTTAGAAAATTCGAGATGGCTAAGTAGAAATTCTCAAGTAGAAGTTCTACTTAGAGTGCAGCTTCAACATGACACATGGCATCTTCTGATTGGCAGATTTCCAAGCTTTCAAGATAAGGCAAGATTTATGTGGACATCATTGGGCCACGTACATCTTAGTCTTTGAAGACTACAGGACATAGATTACATGTAGTATAAATAGAAGTACTTGTGTAATGTTTTAGTTAGTGAGCAATAGTTGAGAAAAACACAAGAAAAAGAGAGAGAGTGCATTCACAGAGCTTAGTATCATTCACTTCTCTCTGAACTTCCGTTATACTTTGTAATGAATGTTGTAGCAACCATTTCAAGTTATATATAAGACATATATTCCTTGAATCTGTGTGTTCTTTTATTGCATCGTATTTATTGCTTCTCATATTCGAAAAGTTGTATTCACCCCCCCCTCTACAACACATTTGGACCTAACAATTGGTATCAGAGCTATATGTTTAACATACAAAACATAGATCCTTGTGTTGAGTAGAAGAATCGTGAGTTTTCATTTTCTAGATCTACTTTTCATTTTCTCGAAAAGTGTGCTTTAATTCGTTTGTAGTGAAAACTCATCCGAAAAATTATTTAAATACTCCAGGTGTGATTACTTAGCTTGGGTGTATTTTAATTAATTTTTGTGAATTAATCTGGGTACTTTCATATTTGGTGTTCTTGAGTGTTCATCATCTGTTCTTATCAAAGAAGACAACCCAACAACTTTTTGATCTCCTTTTCAAACAGATAAATAGTAAAAGAATAAAAAGGTGTTTTTGGACTTTGTGATTTGCATTATTCACTGCCGAAAGTGAAACAAGACATACTCAGTACCTAGCACGTGGGTTAGGTGAGTAAAGCATCAAAAGTCAAAAGGTGTTAAAGAGATAATATTGTTTATTCAATATTAAAGTAATCTGCAGAAAAATTATTCTAAGGACAAAAGTTCTACATAGAATTTCTACTTGAGAATTTCTACATAGAATTTCGACTTGGACAATTTCTACTTGGTGAATTTCGACTTGAGCAAAATTTCTACTTAGTGAAATTTCGACTTAGGCAAAAGTTCTACATATATATTCTACATAGCCTAATCTTGGGTACTTAGAAACTTTTAGTGACCAGAATTGAAATGGCTCCTAAAAATGCATTCAAGATCCCAATGTTCAACCGAGATCACTATGAAGAATGGGTTTTCAGAATGAGACTATATTTAGAGACTGTTAACCCTGAATATCTGGAAGTCCTTGACAAGGGTAAATTTGTTCCAATGGTGGTTATTCCTGCACATACTAATCTTGGGTACTTAGAAACTTTTAGTGACCAGAATTGAAATGGCTCCTAAAAATGCATTCAAGATCCCAATGTTCAACCGAGATCACTATGAAGAATGGGTTTTCAGAATGAGACTATATTTAGAGACTGTTAACCCTGAATATCTGGAAGTCCTTGACAAGGGTAAATTTGTTCCAATGGTGGTTATTCCTGCACATACGGAAGGAGGGGTGGTTATAGCACCTCGGTCTGAGCCTAAAATGGCCTCGGAGTTTTCGGATGCTGACAAGGAACAAATAGCTTGTGATACTGCCGTTCGACAAACCTTGATGGAATCTATTGATCATGAAATGTTCAACATAGTCAAAGGTCTGACTACAGCGAAGAAGATTTGGGACAAGATAAAAGTTGTCATGGAAGGATCTGCAGAGGTTAGAAGTAACAAGACACTCATACTCAAGATGAAGTATGACACCTTTAGAATACGAAAAGGAGAAGGCATAACAGACGTCTATCTACGATTCAGTCAGTTGGTATTGGATTTGAATCTGAGAGGTGTAACTCTCCCAATGGTTGAGACTAATACGAGATATCTGAGGAACCAGCCAAAGAGCATTGAACATAGGGTCTACGCAATAAGAGAAACCAGAGATTTGCATACAACTTCTCTAGAAGAGTATTATGGAATATTAAAGACCTATGAGCTGGAAACACTTCAAGATCAAGCATGGGACAATGATTCAAAAGGAAAAGAAACTGCATCAGGATTAGTTGTTGATGAGGAAGTGTCTAAGAAGGCAATGGTTGCAGCAAAGCCTAAATCATCACTTGCACCACATCAAGTTGATAATGATGACGAGTGCACATCTAACAGTGATGATGACTACTACACCCAAGAAGAGCTGGACAACATGGACGATAGTGTCGTGGCATACATGGCAAGGAAGTTCAGCAACATGAGATTCAGAAAGAGCAACCGACCACAGAGAAATTCTTCATCTTACTATCGGGCTGCTAAGGGTGGTGGTAGTTCGTCAGGCTACAAAGGAAAAGGCAAGAATACCAGCTACAAATCTCCTTTGGATTTCAAAATGAAGTTCAAATGCTATAATTGTGGTGAAGCTGGACATTTTGCCTCGGACTCCAAAAGCCTAAACAGACTTATCCAAAAGAGACATATGAAGCCCTCAAAAGCAAGTATGAATCGCTGGTGAAGGAAAGACATGGAAAACGAGCTTTATTGGTGACAGAAGGAAGAGCTTGGGATGATTCAGATGAGGAAGATGTTACTCATGTAGCAAACTTTGCCCTCATGGCTGAGACATCAGAGGAACCAAAGGTACCAGTTCTAACCCTTAAAGTAGAAATGTCCATTGATAATTATAAGGAACAGAACGGGGCTCTTAGTGAAGAGATCTATATGTTGTGCAAAAGCCTAGACTCTTCTCAAAAGGAACATAAAACACTTGTTGCCAAAAGCAGAATGCTTGAGGCAAAAGTGGAAGAGCTAGAGGCTGCTTGCACTGTAGATACTTCCCTAAGAGACTTTATTAAATCTCTGGAACACAAGCTCGTCCTCAAGGAAGAAGTAGAAGCATGTCTTAGGGACAAACTAGCTGAGTTAGACACTAAATGCGAAGCTTACAAACTAGCTGCTAGTAAAGTGTATGTAGATAATGTTAAGACTGACAAATCTGTCAAGTCTGAGAAAGGAAAGGAGAAAGTCGAAAGCTCTAGTAATGTTAAGAAAAGTGCATCTCCTGTTGTTAAATCTGTTGATTCTCGATCTTATCGAAAAGTCGGGCCCAATCAAAGTTGGGTTCCGAAGAATGTCTAACCAATCTGTCATTGCAGGGCATTAAGCAGAATAGAAATAAAGTTATATGGGTGCTAGACAGTGGAGCATCGAGGCATATGACTGGAAACAAGTCCCTGCTTACAGAGTTGGTTATGAAGGTTGGCCCTTATGTTACCTTTGGAGATGACAGCATAGGTGTGACAAAGGGATATGGCAAACTGAAAACTGGAAATGTCATCATAGAAGATATTTCCTATGTTGAGGGACTGAAGCACAATCTGTTGAGTATCAGTCAATTCTGTGACAAAGGTTACGAAATTGTATTCAACAAGAAAGGTGTATCAATCACTCACATCAAGGAAGGCTCACTAGCTTTGAGAGGAGTTCGAAAGGCAGATCTTTTTGTTGCAGACATGGATTCAGCAAATCAGAATGAGGTCACCTGTTTCTACAGCAAAGCCTAGGATGATGAAAGCTGGTTATGGCACAAAAAGCTATCTCACTTAAACTTCAAAACGATGAATGCTCTCGCGAGGCGAGAATTGGTGAGAGATCTACCTCAAATGGAGTTCGCTCCGAAAGGACTCTGTGAAGCTTGTGAAATGGGAAAGTCGAAGCGAGCATCGCATAAAAGCAAAGAAATTTCTAGTATTACTGAGCCTCTACAACTTCTTCATATGGATTTGTTTGGCCCAGTGAATGTCCTATCTTTGTCTAGGAAAAGATATGCATTGGTAATCGTGGATGACTTCTCCAAGTATACATGGGTATTGTTCGCAATGACGAAAGATGAAGTACCTTTCTTAATCATTGATCACATCACTCAAATTGAGAATATTTCAACACTTACTGTGAAGACGATTAGATCAGACAATGGCACTGAATTAAAAAACGCAGTGCTAAATGACTTTTGTGTATCTAAGGGAATACGTCGTCAGTATTCAGCCCCGAGAACTCCACAGCAAAATGGAGTAGTTGAAAGGAAGAATAGAACCTTGGTTGAAGCAGCAAGAACTTTGTTGTATGATTCGAAACTTCCTCTGTACTTCTGGGCCGAAGCAGTGAGTACCGCTTGTTACACTCAAAATAGAACCTTGATCATAAAAGATAAAGAAAAGACACCATGTGAATTAATGAATAACAGAAGACCAACAATCAAATACTTTCATGTCTTCGGAGAAAAATGCTATATACTTATAGATGATGAAAATCTAGGCAAGTTTGCAGCAAAAGCTCGTGAAGGAATCTTTGTTGGTTATTCTACAGATGTGGTGGCAGCTTATAGGGTGTTCTTAGTGAATGATCGAAAAGTGACTGAAAGCTACAACGTCAGATTCGACGATACCAAACTCTCATCAATTTCAAGAGATTCTAGTGAACCTGAGTCCCTAAAATTTCAGAATCTGGACTTAGAAGATCTTGAAGATGAACCTGAGTTGGTTGTTCCATTAAATGTTCCAAGTGTACATGAAGAACCTGAGTCTAGTGAACAAGCTAATTCTACAAGATCAGGAGAGACTTCTTCAGTACGAACCGGCAACAACTCAGGGGGAGTAAATAGCAGCTCAAGGACTACTGTTCAAGGCTCGAGTCGAGTTGACTCTAGTTCTGTAGTAGCTGGCACTAACTCAGGGGGAGTTAGTGAGAATAATCAAAGTAGTCAGCACCACAACTCAGAAAGTCAAGCTGAATCATCAAGACAATTTCCAGGTGAACGGGTATGGAATAGAGACCATCCGTTTGAGTTAATTATTGGTGATCCAGATGCTGGTGTGACTACTAGAAGAACTGCAAGAGCTGACCTGGCTAATATTTCCTTATATTCTGGGTTCTTATCCAAGCTTGAACCTAAAGAAATAGAAGAAGCTCTTGGTGATGCTGATTGGGTGATTGCAATGCAAGAGGAACTCAATCAGTTTGAAAGGCAGAAAGTTTGGAAACTGGTACCCCGACCAAAGAACATATCAGTAATTGGAGCTAGGTGGGTATTCAGAAATAAACTGGATGAAAATGGACTTGTAACACGAAACAAGGCTCGTTTGGTTGCAAAAGGTTATTCTTAGCGAGAAGGAATTGATTATGATGAAACCTATGCACCGGTTGCAAGACTTGAGGCAGTCAGGATGTTCTTGGCATTTGCAGCACATAAGAACTTCAAGGTTTTCTAGATGGATGTGAAAAGTGCCTTCCTGAACGGAGAGTTAGAAGAAGAAGTGTATCTGGAACAGCCGCCTGGCTTCATTGATCCAGAACATGTAGATTTTGTGTATCTTCTCTTCAAATCTGTCTATGGCCTCAAGCAATCCCCAAGACGATGGTATGAAACCCTATCTTTATTCTTAATTGAAAATGGTTTTACTAGGGGAGTAATTGATAAAACATTGTTCTATAAAAATGTAAGAAATGACTTAATACTTGTTCAAGTCTATGTGGACGATATTATTTTTGGGTCATCTAATGAGCGCTTGTACGAGAAATTTGCTAAGCTAATGCAGGAAAAATATGAGATGAGCATGATGGGAGAGCTGTCCTTCTTCCTTGCATTACAGATCAGTAAGAGAAAAGATGGTATCTATATCTGTCAATCTAAGTACGTCAGAGATTTACTCAAGAAGTATAATCTAGAAGATGCATCACCAGCTAAGACTCCCATGGCAACAGCCACGAAGCTTGATGAAGACAAATCAGGTAAATCAGTTGACATCACAAGCTATCGAGGTATGATTGGCTCACTCCTCTATTTAACTGCAAGTAGACCCGATATAATGTTCGCAACTTGTTTATGTGCAAGGTTCCAAGCGGATCCTAGAGAATCACATCTCGTAGCCGTCAAAAGAATTTTTAGGTATCTCAAGGGCACACCAAATCTAGGGATTTGGTACCCAAGAGATACAGGTTTTAATCTAATTGGCTATTCGGATTCAGACTATGCAGGTTGCAGGATTGATAGGAAAAGCACATCTGGTGCTTGTCAATTTCTTGGCAGAAGATTGGTGTCATGGCAAAGTAAAAAGAAACATACAGTATCTACTTCTACTGCTGAAGCTGAGTACATTGCTGCTGGAAGCTGTGTAGCTCAAATACTGTGGATGAGGAACCAATTGAAGGATTATGGCATGGAGCACAAGAAAATTCCAATTATGTGTGACAACACAAGTGCCATTGCCATAACTAACAATCCTGTAGATCACTCAAGAACCAAGTACATCGACATCAGGTATCACTTCATAAGAGAACATGTCGAGGAGGGGACTGTGGAGCTACATTTTGTGCCCACAATGCAACAAATTGCAGATATATTCACCAAACCTCTTGATGAAGTAATATTCAATAGATTGGTTGGTGAATTGGGAATGCTTAACACAAGTTAGTAAAGCCTTCTATCTGTAAAATCCATGTTTATGTTTGTATGTGCAAGCTACTCAATCATTATGTGCTTAGACTTTAAAATGCCTAATTAATGATTGTTATAGGTTGCATATAGTGTGATTTTGCATGAATTCATTGTGTTTTAAGTGTCTTTTATAGCACAAATCTGTAAATTTATGCTTGTTAGATTGCATGATCATAGGGGGAGTTAAATTCATAATATTCTAAATATTGCATGATTTTTAGATGAATTTACCTATGATTTTCATGTAATTAGAGGCCTTAGAATTAAAAAACTTCAAAATTTCGAGTTAGTGTCTATCTCGAAACTCATCTAGAAATTCGACTTGAATTTCGACTTAAGCTGTCAGAGTGAAGTTTTGAAAATTCTAAGTCTGGGAAGAATTTCGAGTTGTCTATCTCGAAATTCATCTCGAAATTCGACTTTGAGTTCGAGTTCGAGTTACCAGTGTGCCTAGTTCTATCTTCAAAATATTCGAGATAAAGTCTATCTCTAATTTTATCTCAAAGGTTGAGATGAGGTTTCCATTAAGGGAATATTTTGAAAAGAACTGAGAATTAACTTCGAGTTAGTCTATCTCAAAACTCAACTCGAATTTCGACTTGATGTTCGAGATAGAGTTCTTAGTCTATCTCGAAACTCAACTCGAATTTCGACTTGATGTTCGAGATAGAGTTCTCAGTTAAGCTAAAGGGAATTTTTCGAGTTACACTCCTAACTCGAAACATATCTTGAATTACCCTGTAGTTTTTGCTTCAAGGGGGTATTTTGGAAAGAATTGAGATTAACTTCGAGTTAGTCTCTATCTCGAAACTCAACTCGAATTTCGACTTGATGTTCGAGATAGAGTTAAACTTCTAACTCGAAATGTATCTCGAATTTCCCTGTATTTCTTTTACTGGAGGGGAATTTTCCAAGTTTACTACAAGTAAACAAAGTTCGAGATAGGATTTCCCTGTAGTTTTTGCTGAAATTGGTTAAAGTGCTTATTTGTGCTTATTTGTTCAAGTTAACCTCTATCTCGAACTTCATCTCGAAGTTCGACTTGATGTTAGAGATAGAGTTCGACTTAAGTCCTCCCTGTATGTACTTAGACTTTAACACTCTTTTTAACAGGGACATTTTTGTCATTTCACAATCATCTATATATACATCTCTAACTCGATGCATCATTCACTTTACCTAATTTCATTTTTACAGCAGCCGTTTCACAAAAGCAAGGCGATTTCACAAACTTCATACCTTTAATCCGTGTTTTTGTGATTAAACTCATACTAATCACGAATTACTGCCAATTTTCTGACTGCTATTCACTGTGTTATCATTAATCTTTGTGTTGGTGTGTTTTGTAACCGCATATACACGCGCATATACATACACACAAACATCAAGTGTTTGTGTATCTGTTCAAAACACGATTTCCACATTCTTCATCCACATATACACACGATTTCACTGATATACACACGAATATTCATCCTCATTGAATATTCAGATTTGGTAATTGGCAACTGTTCATATCCCGTAGTTTAACTTTTCAGATTGTCTTTTGGTATTCTCGAAAAATTAAAAGGGATAAAACTGTTAATTCGTAAATTACTTGTTTTTCAAAATTAAAAAAAAATTCACATCTTTTAAAGAAAAACATTTAATTAAAATGCCTCACCAATTTTCACTTGCTAAAAACAATTTTTATAATATTTCTACGGAAATTGGTGATCAACTCCCGCGGTTTAAGTTTTGGATACGATTTTTTAATTTGTACTCCAAGGCTAGCCATGCTTTTACTGCTAAACCTACACTAGTACATGATGCTTTACAGCAATTATGGACTAGTGCGGTTACTTTTGGGAGCAAAACAACCCCCTTCGGTTTCAGGTTTACCTTAGCGGGTCAGGAATATGAGGTGACTGAAGAAATTGTCAACAAGGTTCTGGGATTCCCGATCAAAGATGCTTATGATCCCGAACCTACAGCGGAACAACGCCTCACATTCTTTGAAGAAATAGGATGTTATCCTCCGACTGGCCGGATCACTGGAAACATCCAAAAACAATTCTTCCATGTGGAATGGAATTACTTTTTCGAGGCCATCACAAGATGTTTTCGGGCACGCGAAAAAGATTTTCATCAAATTCCAATTCCAATGCAAACCTTTGCAGTTGCCCTAGCAAGAGAACTGGATATAAATTATGGACGAATAGTTCTCTCTGAGATAGTGGCTTCAATGGGATCTCCTGCAAGCAGAGATCTCACTACAACTGATGTTGTCTACTAGTTTCCTCGGTTCCTACAAATGCTGATAAATGATTTAATACCGAAGGATGCTCTTGCTGTTAGACAGGGATTTGCCAGAAGCCCAACATCTGCTTCGCTAGGGATGGGCACTAAGTCACTTTCAACCATTGCTAATCAGGATAAACATCAAGGTAAACATATGTCAATTCCTGAAAATATTCAAATGTGGCTTAGATATGATGCAGGAGTTACCAATTTGGAGGAATCATCGCAAGTTTCTTCATATGCTCAGAATCCATCTGCTCATGCTGAGGCATTTGATGGGATTCCTGATGAGCAAAGCGATGAGGCACAAGGTAATGAATCAGGTAATCTCTCCCTGCATACTATTCACTCCTCCTCCTATGTATCTGATTCCGAGACCCAAGAGACTGCTAACCCGCAGAATCTATCCCAGGGTGAGAGCTATATTTCTGAGCCTGATACACATTCTTATTCTCTTTCACCCCTGTTAACGGAAGTCAGAAAGCCAGCACGTATATATGTAGGAGATGATGAGGAGAGTGAACCCGAAGAGCAGCAACTTATTCGAAAGAAAGCCAAACTTTTTCATGATGCTACTTCAAAAGTCCAGTCAAACCCTAATGTGTCACACGCAACCACTCCACCTCACGAGAGTGGTTCTCCCCTTAAACAATCTGCACATAGGGATTTTGATGACAATTATGTACCTTTTGAAGATCCTGTTGCTTCAAAAGGACATGGAGTTTTAACAACTTCAACCGTACCTTCATCGGTACGTACTTATGCTGCAAAGAGGATCGGTTCTGATGTCGTACAAGGACACTTTGCAGCCTCTCAGCCTGAGATTCCAACTCAGGAACAAACAGAAATTGATCCCATAACTGCCAATTATATTGCTTATCCAGTTTCTGCAGGTACTGCTTCATACTTCGGATCAATCATTGAAGACATACACGAGCGTGAGACAGGGAGTGTGTGTGAGAGGTTAGGGAGAGAGGGACCTTCATTTTTAAGGCCCGAAACCGAGCGCCAAATACCAACAGAACGAGTATTAGAGCGAGGTCACCTAAACCAAACATTGTCCCTTAATATTGAAAATCTTGATACACGTATGACTTCTATGGAAAATCAGATGAGGCAGTTCGGGCAGACGATAGGGCAGTTTGGGATTAACATTGGAAACAATCAAAGGGCTCTTGATGACTACGCAATGATAAGTGGATTTATATCCACTTGGAGCGTTCCATATCGGCTTAAATTGATTGTCTTGGGCTCAAGTTTGTTGTAGTTTTGATGTGTTTTGCTTAGTTGTGCAGATTTACGAGAATGTTGATTAAGGTGGATGCTTCTATCGTTTTTGGAGAATTAATTGATTGAAATTCGGATTTCTGAGACGGTTGCGCAGTCTACACTGTTTTGGACATATTTGGAGTTCTAGAAGTCCGTTTTCAGCGATCTTACTGCCCACGCGAAGCTTGGGAGATTTTCTACAATATGGGACAGGTGTTGCACGGGCAGGTTGCGCGTGGTTGGCGCAGGCTGCGCGACAAACAGACTGCTGGGTGCAGGTTGCGCGTGGAAAATCTTGAAAATTAATGTTTTGGCCATATCTTGAGTTCTAGAAGTCCGTTTGAGGCCCGTAAGCAGTCCACGCGAAGATAACGAGATTCTCTATCATTCTAAGGTGGTCCAGAGGTCCAATTATGATTGGAACGTTCCAGAAATATTGAAGAAAAGTCAGCTACGAATTTTCCTTAAAAACAGAATCAGTTTAGGAAACGTATTATGTGCCAAACTGCAGAAATTCAACTTTGACAAGGAAATTGCTATAATTCCTACTTCTAATAAGTATGGTAATTGCTTTGGGCGGCTAGAACATTCCAGAATCAGATCTATACATGGAATTTGCAATTCTATTCTCATTCAAGAACGGAAATTGCCAATCTTCTATTCCAACTCTGAAACGGCAATTGCTTGGTGGGCAAGACTTCTAGAGCCTATATAAACACATCCAACCTTGTAATTTGTATCATTAGGAGAGAACCATTATATATCAATTACTTAGATTTATTTGTATCTTTTCATACTTTGTTTTTATCATGGTTTCATCTGATCCCATGATGACGAGAGGTTCGATTATGAACTAATCGTTGTCATGGGATTCTAACGGATTTATTTATGGAGCTTTAGTATCTTGATGCTTTACAGATCTGTGTGTGATGTATATCTGATATCCTCGTATGGTTGTGTTTCATGTATTTAGATGCGTAGCTAACATCTAATTTGTTAATCTCTTGTGAAGCGAGAGTGGATCTTGAGATTTAGAACTTGCCATGCTAGCATAGGATAGGTTGATGTTTTAACATCATGATTTGTGGCGTAAATAGAGATATTATGCTGCCCTGTGTGATCTTTATGGATAACTTGCTCTTCAACCGTTATGTTTTCAAATTCTATAGACATATAGGGTCTAAGCATAATTGGTGTCTATTCATCTTCTATCTCTTTTGTGGATGTATGTTTAGTTTGGTATACGTATGCTGACAGGTAGCGTGTACTTGTTTCGTGTTGTCCGATCAGATATCATAACCATTGCATATAGTGATTAAAGGCGTCAGATCTAAGCAAAGTATTTAATGAAGTTAGGATTCCATGGTTTATCTTGCAGAAGTAATTCGATTCCAATTCTCGTTAGTTAGTTAAATCTTAGTTTGTTAATTTGCTTTTTAGTTAGATTTAGTTAATTAAAACCCAATTTGTTATTTGTCTTAGCAGTGAATTAAAACCATACATTGTTGCATAGGTACAATACTGAATTAAAAACCAGATCTCTGTGGGAACGAACTTGACTTATATCTATATTACTTGTGACCACGTACGCTTGCGTGATTTATTAGCAAACAAGTTTTTGGCGCCGCTGCCGGGGATCATCGGTGTTTTATTTTTGGTTTATGTGCTTGTCAATAGTGGTCGTTAGAGTTCACTGACTCGGATTAGTTCTTACCTATCTTGTTTAGTTCGGTGTGTTTCAGGTACTTGAGTAGTTGAAGATGGCAGGTCAGGAGTTGCCATGGTGGGCATATTCGAGTACATCCATGCCTTATCAATGTGAGCGGTGTTTTGGCGTTCATGATACCTTACAATATTGTTACTACGAAGGAGTTGATCCATATGTCACTTATGAGGAACAACCATATTTTCCATACCATCCTCAACAGTACCAGCAAGATGTTCCAGATTTGTCATATTACTATGGAAGTGAAGAGTTTCAACATCAACAACCTACTCCTACTTTTCAGTCAGATGAGGTTTCTACTAGGGAGGAGATTATGATGTTTGTAAAGAGTAGCGAGGAGTCTCTCAAATCTTTGGAGATTCTAGTTGCTCAAGCTGTGAGAGCCTTGGAACAAGAGAAACAACAATTCACACCAGAGGCAATTCCAGAAAATAACAGTGACTTGGAGCAAGGTACTGCATGCTTAATTGAAGAAGACAAATTCCAAGGTGAGGTGAGCGTTCACAAGCCATGTGAGGAATTTGATCATGTTAGGATGGTGGATGATTTGGAAAGGGCACTATTTGGGACAGACACTGATGAGCTGCACAAATTTCGAGAAGTGGTATGTGCGTACCGAGAGGCTGAAGAACTTGGGAAAGATGCAGATCTTCTACTTGTCTCAGAATTCAAAGATGGAGGTAGCGCATTAGAGCCAATGGAGGAAGTTCTCTTTGAGGAACCAAAGGCTTCAGCAACTTACATTTACCCTCCTCCATTATATTCAAGCGAAGCCCGCGAATGTGTGTTGTTCTACAAATTGACAGATTTTGGATCAATAGATGAAGGCATTGGAAAAGGACATAGTTGTTACACGAATAGGCCAAGCGAGGAGAAGGGGCAGAAAGTGTGCCGTCGTGATGATGATGAAGTCTCACGAAGAGAGGACCAGGCAAACTATTATCATCCTTAATGGAGGCTTGAAGTAACGTCAAGCTATTGACGTTAAAGAAGCGCTTCTTGGGAGGCAACCCAAGCATTGTTGTATATTGGTATGTTTTCTACTTTCCCTTGTATTTACTTCCATTCAATGAGGACATTGAATATTTTAAGTTTGGGGGTGGTTTGAGGGATAAGTAGTGTATATATATGTGATTGTTAGTCATTGTGTTCATGTAGGATTTCATGCTTTGCATATTAGTAGTAGTAAATTATGCATTTATGTTCGTGTTATATACGTTTGTTTAATATAGGACATTCTGTTTTTATATATCAGGTGAGTTCATTTTAGTTGCATTTTCATGGTATGCATTTTTCATGATCCCTTAGAACGAGCTAATTCTGATTGGTAGGTAGGTGTCTAACTGAGTGTGGTAATGATGAGTAGAGGGTTGATTTATAGTTTCTATGAAATTGACTTGCATGCTTCAGAAACAAAACTAATTACACAGTCTCATTGGGTGCTTTGGGGCTAGGTTAGGGTCATGCTTGTTTGGATGTTTTGAGATTTAATCACTTGTTTATATTTAGAATTTTCGTTATTCCCTTGATGGCGTAGGATCACTAAAGTCTAAGTTTGGGGGAAAATAGGAATTTCATGCTAGTTGTAAATATTTGTCAATAATGGCTAGATGTCAAATGGCTAGTAGCCGGCTCATTATTTTATGAGTAGTCTAGGGTTGGAATTGAGAATTCTCATTCCAGATTGCATACATAAAAAAAAAGGAAAAAAAAAAAGTTGTGTAAATGTGTAGTTGCATAATTGGCCACGAGTGAGCTCTTTAATACTCGAGTAATTAAGTCTGAGGGGACTTAGTCCTGGTAACCTAAAGCCCTTGTGGTTTGGGATTGCTGACCTAACACTCGCTACATGGGTATTATTGTATAAGCCTTTAGGGGTCTCATTCATTGCACGGTCAAATAAGCATGTTTGTTTGTGTTCTATATAGTTGTTTGTCGTTAATAAAGCATGAATTCCTGTCTAACTTGAATAAGGATGGAGGTGTTCCTAGGTTATGAAGTGTCTACAGTCTATTCTATTTATAAACCTGTGATTGTCTTGGCGAAGAATATGTATGATTTTTGACCTAGTGTTGGGAGTATTTCTGATGAGCATCGCACACACGCACGTTTCTGTTCATGTATTGTTAGTATACGGGGACTTAGTCGAGCTCTATTTGGATTTAGTTGCATTCTTTGAGGTATTTGCTTGCTAGTTGGTTTTGGTTAGTTTAAAGGGGATCGTTGCATTTTCATATTAGTTGCATTCATGCATTGCATTGTTTTTGCATTGTTTAGTTAGATGGATTTTGTGGGTACATTCGCTATAGGCCCTCACGAGACCTTACTCGTCCACTAGGGCTGCCTAGGGGTTTAAAGGGCTTGTTGCATATGCCAAATGCAACCGTGATCACCTACGGAAGTGGTACTAATTAGTTAGTTGTAATTGTTTATGCTTGAGGACAAGCATCGGTTTAAGTTTGGGGGTGTGATAAGTGGATTTATATCCACTTGGAGCGTTCCATATCGGCTTAAATTGATTGTCTTGGGCTCAAGTTTGTTGTAGTTTTGATGTGTTTTGCTTAGTTGTGCAGATTTACGAGAATGTTGATTAAGGTGGATGCTTCTATCGTTTTTGGAGAATTAATTGATTGAAATTCGGATTTCTGAGACGGTTGCGCAGTCTACACTGTTTTGGACATATTTGGAGTTCTAGAAGTCCGTTTTCAGCGATCTTACTGCCCACGCGAAGCTTGGGAGATTTTCTACAATATGGGACAGGTGTTGCACGGGCAGGTTGCGCGTGGTTGGCGCAGGCTGCGCGACAAACAGACTGCTGGGCGCAGGTTGCGCGTGGAAAATCTTGAAAATTACTGTTTTGGCCATATCTTGAGTTCTAGAAGTCCGTTTGAGGCCCGTAAGCAGTCCACGCGAAGATAACGAGATTCTCTATCATTCTAAGGTGGTCCAGAGGTCCAATTATGATTGGAACGTTCCAGAAATATTGAAGAAAAGTCAGCTACGAATTTTCCTTAAAAACAGAATCAGTTTAGGAAACGTATTATGTGCCAAACTGCAGAAATTCAACTTTGACAAGGAAATTGCTATAATTCCTACTTCTAATAAGTATGGTAATTGCTTTGGGCGGCTAGAACATTCCAGAATCAGATCTATACATGGAATTTGCAATTCTATTCTCATTCAAGAACGGAAATTGTCAATCTTCTATTCCAACTCTGAAACGGCAATTGCTTGGTGGGCAAGACTTCTAGAGCCTATATAAACACATCCAACCCTTGTAATTTGTATCATTAGGAGAGAACCATTATATATCAATTACTTAGATTTATTTGTATCTTTTCATACTTTGTTTTTATCATGGTTTCATCTGATCCCATGATGACGAGAGGTTCGATTATGAACTAATCGTTGTCATGGGATTCTAACGGATTTATTTATGGAGCTTTAGTATCTTGATGCTTTACAGATCTGTGTGTGATGTATATCTGATATCCTCGTATGGTTGTGTTTCATGTATTTAGATGCGTAGCTAACATCTAATTTGTTAATCTCTTGTGAAGCGAGAGTGGATCTTGAGATTTAGAACTTGCCATGCTAGCATAGGATAGGTTGATGTTTTAACATCATGATTTGTGGCGTAAATAGAGATATTATGCTGCCCTGTGTGATCTTTATGGATAACTTGCTCTTCAACCGTTATGTTTTCAAATTCTATAGACATATAGGGTCTAAGCATAATTGGTGTCTATTCATCTTCTATCTCTTTTGTGGATGTATGTTTAGTTTGGTATACGTATGCTGACAGGTAGCGTGTACTTGTTTCGTGTTGTCCGATCAGATATCATAACCATTGCATATAGTGATTAAAGGCGTCAGATCTAAGCAAAGTATTTAATGAAGTTAGGATTCCATGGTTTATCTTGCAGAAGTAATTCGATTCCAATTCTCGTTAGTTAGTTAAATCTTAGTTTGTTAATTTGCTTTTTAGTTAGATTTAGTTAATTAAAACCCAATTTGTTATTTGTCTTAGCAGTGAATTAAAACCATACATTGTTGCATAGGTACAATACTGAATTAAAAACCAGATCTCTGTGGGAACGAACTTGACTTATATCTATATTACTTGTGACCACGTACGCTTGCGTGATTTAGTGCAAACACGCAACACGAATGGCAAGTCAAGCTACAGCTTTTGATTCTTTGACAAACAAGGTCAATGACTTGGGCCATGCTGGTGGTGTCTTGGGAAGCACTCTCAATGAGAGGATGGGGGCAATGGAGTCTACAATGCATACAATGGCTGTGGAGATCAGTAGAATGATGTTCGCTGTCAGGAGTTTTGTGCCCCCGGAGTGTTTCGAGTCACAACAACCTCCCCCCGATGCTGGTGCAGGTGGTGCTAGTGGAGCGGGAGCCTCTGGTTCTGGTTTTGGAGGTTCTTATGTAGCTGGTGGATCTGAAGACCAAGGTGGAGCTCAGGATAACTCACCTAAGGGGGAGAGTGGAAAGGAGACGAGACAGCAGGCAGTTCACATCGAAGAAATTGAAGAACCCGCTGATCTTGTCAAGAAACCAGAAATTGAGCCGTCTGTTGATGAAGAGGCTCTGAGGAGGAGAAAGGGTAAGGCAATGATGGTTGATGAACCATTCGTTGACCTGAGTCATCAGGAAACAGTACAGGAGGTACTTGACTCAGATTCTGATATGGAAGACGTACCGTTGGCACATGCTATAAAAAGATCTTTGATGGAACAAGGTGGAGGTGCTGGGATGTCTTCCGAAATGCCTGAAGAAATTCCTGTTGATGAGGAAACCCTTAAAGCTCAACAGTTAGCCTTGGAACAAGCTCAGTTCCATAAAATGAAGATGATGCAAGAACGTGCTGCCTTCCTAGAAAAGAAAGTGGAGCTCCAGGGGAAGCAGTACGATCATGAGCTTGCAAGGCTAGCTGATCCTCAAGTTGATCTGGACAAACGAAGGATAGGACATAAATGGGATGAAACAAGGAAAATATTGATGGGATCCTGTGCGAAAGGAGTTCATAACAAGGAGGCAGATGATCTGTTCTACAACTTGAATTTGCAGAATCCAATGACTGTGGACTATATAAATGCTTTGAAGAGATTAATTTCTAAAGTCAGGGTTGGATACAATGCAACACTTAAGGAGTGGCAGGTTATTTTGTCTTTGGTAGAAGGAGTCCCAACATCTTTCCTATATGTGGATGACCAATTCATAACGAGAAGATCTGCGTCAGAGTTGTTCTTGCTAGCAACCAAAATTCAATACTCTCAATCTGAGGAGCTAAGCATTCTGTATAGGGATCAGTTAATGCAGCTAGCAGAGGACAAGGGTCCAGAATTCTCAGCATATCCAAATTTTGTCCGGATGGTAGTTGACGGGAAGATGAAGAGGGTTAGCATGGAGGAAAATGACTTAACGGAGCTTTCAGTGGAATCTCTCAAAGCTGTCTGTAGACAAATGATGAGTAAGGGATTCGCTTCTGAGCTTAAAGAAAAATCTGTGAAGATCATTGAAAGAGTCATATTCAAGAAGAGCAATGAGGTATGGAAGTGTGATATCATTGCTCCAAACCCTCTAGATAACGTGAAGATTGAGCCGGAGCTGATGGAGAAGAAATGGAATATTCTTCAAGCCATGAAGAATGTAGATGAAGCTCTGACTCTTCCTTCTGGAGCACTGGAACAAGGAGAGATAAGGGAGGCAATTGGTGTTCCAGGAAGTGATAGTGTATACTGGATACACGCTTATGTTGAAGATACAGCTGATGCCTTAGTATTCATAGATGCAGACCAGAATCAAACATTCTTGCATATGAGTAGAAAATGGCTGCTACAGACTCACGATGCTGCATTTCTGGAGAGAGTATTACATGTATTCAAATGGGGCGAAGTAGAAGATATGTATGTGGAAGAAAAGCAGAGACTCATGAGTTACCTGTCTGAGGTAGTAGTGGAAAAGAAGCGGATGGAGCGAGATGCGGCTAGTGTCCACAATACTGACCGTGTCAAGGGCTATCCCAAGATGATCTATTGTCAGTTTAAAGCTGATAAATCTCACTGGAAACCTCAGCTCATAATGAAGAACTTTGAGGACATTCCAAAGATCAGAACTACTCAGGAGGTGGACAAACTCAGAAGGCTTTTCAAACATCCTTATCCAGAGCCCAAGAATCCTCTAGAAATGAAAGCTGTAAGTCCGTTGAATGCTAGGTGGAAGCAGCTTCGTGATCCAGTGTACAAGAAAGAACAGCAGCAGAAGGAGAAGCGCAAAAGGCAGAAAGAAGAGAAAGACCAAGCTGCTGAAGCTAGAAAGAGGAAACGAAATTAGGGTTAAAGGTCAGAGTGGTGTGAACTTGAAGTTGGAAAAACTTCATGTCTTTCGGTTGCTTTAACTCACTTGAGGAAAATTCACCTTAGAGTGAATCCAATAAGGTGATATAAGTTTGACTAAAAGGTATGAAATAATCCAGGTGATAGGAATCACTCAAATGATCTTTAATTCGAAGTTCGAATTCTGTTTCTAGTTTAAGTTCATTGTATTGTTTTCAAGTACTTTTCAATTGTATATTATTCAAGACTGTAATGTTAATTATCTTTTCTCGTCTCATTGTTTAGTTGAGTTATCCTTCATTTATTTGAATGTCATTGTTAGACAATCAAATAGGGGGAGATTGAAAGGCAGAGTGTGTAAACTTGTAACACTATAACTAATGTAACTCATCTAAAGGAAAAGATACTTAACCAGAAGACAATCAAGAACAAGAAGTCACAAGAAATCAACACTAAATGAAGACAAGGTAATTGATACAATTCAACATGTTAACTATGATCAAGCCAAGAAGAAATCATTGAGAGAAGTTCAAGTCAAAGTTGTTCATGCCTCAGTGATTTGAAAAGCCAAGAATCAAGATCATAACTATCAGTATCAATAAGACCAATTGATTTAAGTGAACAAGAAGGAAAGCAAATATTGGAAAGCCACATTACTAATTGGATATGGTAATTTATTCAAGAAGCAAAAACCCTATCAAGACTAGTCACTTATGAACCAGACCAGTGCATCAAGTGTCAGGACATTGATAGCAAGTTTATGTCAGTAATAAAGATCCATATTCAAGAGCTTGGTGAAGAATAAAGAAGACATGAAGATATCACAAGTTCAAGATGTGCATTGAAGTTTCAAGTTGAAGACCAGAATATTTTCTAAGTACTAAATATTCTAGATGACCAAGTAGAAGTTTCTAAGTAGAAGTTCTACTTAGAAAATTCGAGATGGCTAAGTAGAAATTCTCAAGTAGAAGTTCTACTTAGAGTGTAGCTTCAACATGACACATGGCATCTTCTGATTGGCAGATTTCCAAACTTTCAAGATAAGGCAAGATTTATGTGGACATCATTGGGCCACGTACATCTTAGTCTTTGAAGACTACAGGACATAGATTACATGTAGTATAAATAGAAGTACTTGTGTAATGTTTTAGTTAGTGAGCAATAGTTGAGAAAAACACAAGAAAAAGAGAGAGAGTGCATTCACAGAGCTTAGTATCATTCACTTCTCTCTGAACTTCTGTTATACTTTGTAATGAATGTTGTAGCAACCATTTCAAGTTATATATAAGACATATATTCCTTAAATCTGTGTGTTCGTTTATTGCATCGTATTTATTGCTTCTCATATTCGAAAAGTTGTATTCACCCCCCCCCTCTACAACACATTTGGACCTAACAATAAATTTTTTAATTTCTTTTTCGCTAAATAACTATATCATATGCTCCGTATTAACTTAAGCATGCTCTTTTTTATTTTGACAGTGTGTAGAGTGAAAACGAATTATTGTAACTAGGACTTTTGCAACCTCAGTTGTAACTTTTGCAACTGAAAACTGAAAGTTGCAAATTAGAAAATCCACCAATTATGAGTGTCCCTGGCGGGGCCTTGCAACCCAAATCCACCAATTATGAGTGTCCCTGGGGGGCCTTGCAACCTCATTTGCAACTGAGATGCTACGAATTTCTGATTGCAAGTTCCGGGGTTCAGATGTCATTTTCGACCAGTTTTTTGGAATATATATATATATGCCTTTGCTCCATACAGAACACTCTTATATAACAAACAACAAAGAACACCTTAGATCTATTAGATCCTTTGGCCCCGCCAGGGGCACCCAATACAAAAAGTTGTTATTTTTTTACCCTCTATCAAGTCTGCAAAAAAAATTGAAAAATACTGTTCACTGATGACGTCATCAATGAACAGTAAATTTTCAAAAAAAAATTTTTTGCTGGTTTGCTAGAGGGTAAAAAAATAATAACTTTTTGTATTGGATGCTATGACGGAACTCTTAAATTATATTAGATATGAAGTGTTCTTTATTGTTTGTTATATAAGGTGTTTGCTATGGAGTGCAACTATATATATATACACATATATATATACATATATATACATATATAGACTTCAAAAAACTGGTCGAAAATGACATCTGAAAACTGGAACTTGCAATCAGAAATTCGTAGCATCTCAGTTGCAAATGATGTTGCAAAAGTTGCAATTGAGGAAGGTAGTATTTTTGGAATTTTGAAAACAAGGTCGGTATTTTTAGAATTGTAGAAAGGTTGGTAGTATATATTTAAAAATCTAATAGTTAACATGGGTAGTTTTGAAACTATCCCTTTTCTTTTTATGAATAAAAATAATATTATTGCGTGATGTGCATGAAATGGAAATGATTTTGTTGTTTTTAGAAAAAAATGTTATTAATTTCTGAAAAATGACTTTCGCTTTCTAAAAGAGAAAATTATTCTTTAAATTGAACTATTTTTTTTATATTTTTTTCATGATAATCAAATGTTAGAAAATATTATTCCAGAATGATTTTCAAAAAATATTTTCTCCATCCTAAATTAAGTTCCAAAAAAAATGTTTCTCTAAAAAATTCAAGATCGTTATTTTGTCGCAAGAAACGGAGTTTTTTTTATGAAGCACACAACAAACAGAGTTAATAATTATATGATGGCCAAAAATTTCAACCAATAATATTTATAATAATTTAGTCTAAAATAATGAAAACCCCGAAGCTCTTATATTCTTAATTGAGTGGGGGCTAAGTAACATATGTTTCTTGAAATCAAATAGGAAACAGAACTAGTTTGGTTCAGTATATATACAGATTTACCCCTGACAATTTCCATTCACTTGATTTCACCTGATACAATCCATGCATAAATTCTAAAAAATATGTATAAGCAACAATCTAGTCAAGCCCTCGTTGTTATTATTACTTATTTATCATTATTACTATCATATATAAAAGAATGAAAAAGTATGATAATAGATATGAAATTAGAAATTTGTTCCATGTATGGCTTATTTATTATTGTTATGGTATATAAAAGATCAAAATAGTATGTTAATAAATATAAAATAAGAAATTTAGCCTGCAAGAGTTGTCTCAGTTGGTTAAAGAGAGACCATCTCACCTCTTGGTCACAGGTTCGACTCGGGAGGCGGATTTGTGATTATGCCACCTGGGGCAGAGCCTGTCGCACTTGTGCGGTTTACCTTGGATCATGTGGTTTGCAGGCTATTGCCTGAGCCCATGGGTTTATCCAGAGCGCACCCGAAGGGTAGCGTCTGCGGGTTCCCATGTTAAAAATAAAATAAAATAAATTTACTCGATGTATTACTCATTTATTATTATTATGATATATAAAATAAAGTAATTAAAAAATTAAATAAAATCATGAGTAAAATAAAATTATCATTTTTTATTTACATTTTTCAAATTTTTATGAGTAAAAAAATTATAAAATCAACGTTTCCTATTTTACATATATTTCTAATTACAGAGTTGAAGCACGTTTTCCAGATTGGGGCTCAAGTTAAATTAAAACAACCTGGCTGGCTTGTCATAGATTTTCCAAAATCTAATAGGATCCGTATTTTTAGTAATTTTGTTCGCTAAATTTTCTATATATACACACCAACTCCTCCATAATCATATTCACTATTCAGCTTATGCACAGACATACTTACGCCCCCATACATAATGTCTAAACAGCAAGCCCTTGTTGTGTTTTGTCCATCCAAGAAACACTACAATGAAGCCATTGATTTAAGTTTACGATTAAATTCTATTAGCAGTACTAGTAATGATATGAATTTCAAGAACCACAACAAGAGAAAGATGTGTACTTATGAAGATGGTGATCAAGAAAATTCGGTATGTGCGAAAATACTCAAGAAATCCAAGAAACACTACAATGAAGCCATTGATTTAAGTTTACGATTAAATTCTAGTAATGATATGAATTTCAAGAACCACAACAAGAGAAAGATGTGTACTTATGAAGATGGTGATCAAGAAAATTCGGTATGTGCGAAAATACTCAAGAAATTCAGGTTTTATACGAAGGAGGAAGAAGCTGAGGAGAAATTCAATGGGGTTTGTACTAAACTCAAGTTGTATGATGATCCTTGGAAGATCAAGAAAGTTCTTAAACAAAGTGATGTGAATAGTACTTGTAGGCTTATGATCTCGAAAAGACTGGTGGAGCAACATATTGTTAAAGTGTGGGAAAGGGCTGGGAGATTTGAATATGTATGGGGACTAGGTGATAGGGATGGGGTTTCGGTGAAAGTGTGGGATTGTGATAGAGAGAAAGAGTTTGTGTTGACAATGAAGAAGCATGCTTCTTCTGAATGTTTTGTTTTGTTAACTAATTGGAGAAGGCAGTTCGTGTCTGAAAGAGGACTTAAGAGAGGTGATGAGATTGGCCTCTTTTGGTGCAATTTTTCTGGTAGATTTTTCTTCTCGGTTCTTGCTCGCGCTCCTGATCAGCTGGTTCATTATTTGGAGGGGTTTTGAAAGTTTTGATGGTGATTCGAATCTCTTTGTGCAGTAATTTGTGTAGCAATTTCGTATTATCGATTCTAGGTTCTTGATCAGCCTCTTGTTTAATATATAGATGATTTAACGATATGTGTAGATGGAGGGTTCTTATTACTTATAAATTTAGCAAGAAAGCCCAGTAGTACTAGTTTAGAAGTTCAGTCAGTACTTTGTATTTTTGAACCTTCTGTTATGTTTGGTTGTTATACTTTATCTTGTTCTAATGAAAAGTGTTGTCTTGGTTCTATTACGTTGTTTAATGTTTAATCTTGTTTTAATTAAAGTAAGTAGTACAGTTTCTTGCATTATGTATCATTGCTTAATTGCTAGATTTGCTGCAAATTTCAAGTAAAGATATGCATCTGCAGTTTTCAGTTGTAATGGCCCCCACAAAGATCTGCTTTCATTGGGCCCAGAGAATAAACAAACTTTTGGATACTCGTAGTTTAAGTACATTGACAGGGCTTTGTAGTTTGTTCAAAATTTCAAGGTTTTTCATCACTACTTTGTCCTTACTCTCTTTCTCAAACCCCTCCCATTTTCCCCTCTTTTGATTTAGGGTTTCTTCACTCTCAATTAATCTGTTCTGCTCAAAGTTCTGTTCTTCAAGTCTTGAAGTTTGCTTACATTCTTGAATTAAAAACCTTCTGTTTAGCTCTACTTGTCTTGCATTTGAATCTTTTCCCTTTATTAACTCTAAAAAATAGTTTTTCTTCTTTACCCAAATTCCCATGTTTTATATTAATCCCATCAAAATCCTTGTCAAGATTTTGGTTATATAGATATAACATCTGGGTAAATGCAGCCTAATAAAAAACATGGGTGTTGCTTGTAGTGTTGGTATATGCCTTCTGGTGACCAAGAAATAAAAAACAGAGGTAGGCCTAGGAGATGTAGTTTTGACTTTTGAGGCATTGTCTTCTATGTCATCTGATCCCTCTCCAAGGTCGATTTCTCCGGGGAAGAAGAAATATAGAGGATGTCCAAAAGGGACTTGAAGGAAACTGAGATTAGGTCATTTTCCTTGTTCAATTATGTTTGAACTTTATTGATTAATTGTAGTTTGATTAAATTCAGTGATCATGTGTTTTGGTATAATATATCCTAGCTTTGGTGTAGAACTTAATTTGTGTATGTGACTTCGAGCAAGTATAAATTATGCTTCCTATATGTATCTTCTGTATTACTTTAGTACGCTGGAAAAATTATCGATTGTGTACATGTTTAGTTATTATTAGATATTTGTATGTATTGTAACTGTACATTGCAATATTGTGGTATTTGACAGTCATGGTTGAACCTCAGAACCAGATTTACATAGCAGAATATTCTTAAACTTATGTATCAGAATAATGATCATTTTTAAGTTTTTTAAAACAATATTCTTCAACCAACATAATTACTTACCCCTTAACGTTGTGCAGGTTTCATGCATTTACCGGCCTTTCAAAATAGATCTAGGAGATTGGCTAAATAATCTTAACTCTTGGAATATAGCCTATCCATTGTTCTCTTACAAGGAGTATATGTTGCTTTGCACATTTTTTTCGCCCAGGTGTGAGTGGATGAACAATTCTGCAGGATCAGCTTTTACGCCACATATCAGTTATACTGGAGCCTGAGAGGTATAGAACTATGGGATGAATCTCTTAATTGAAGAATAGGAAAAGTATATCCTTGTTGAAGATTTCCCAGCTAAACTGATAACCCTCACATGTCAAAGTTCTCTAAGAGACTTTGTAAGTGCTTTCTTTTTCAGTTTATAGAATTTCTGATAATGCATATTCCCTTATTGGTGTATAGGATATGAGGCAACCTAAAGTTAATTCTACATGTAGAGGTTTCTTGCTTGCATACATTAGGACTGATGGAAAAAAAGCTAACTGTGAGTCACTGAAAAAAGTGGTTGCTATATCATAGTCAACATGGCTGTTCTCTACATGTGACGCGGGCTGAGAGGACAGACCATACTCCGAATTCTTTGGTGGCCATGGTTTGCTAAAGCCGTTGCCTAGAATCTGAACCGGATCTGGGTACACTGAGGGGATTTGCGCAAGAAAGTATATCTTGCTTATTTAACCCTCGCTTCTAGGGGTGAGCTTGCTTGATAATACAGGAATTATTGATCAAATTCTGAAGACTAGATTGGAAAAGGCCAAGCTTCTAGGATATAACAACTATGCTGAGGTATGAGTCTGATTCTCTTGCAGTACTCCTTCTGAGACATGCTTATAAGTTGAATGTTATTAGGTATCTATGTCAACCAAGATGGCTGCTGTTGCTAAAGCAGAAGAGCTCCTTGAAAAGCTTCGTGCTGCTTCCTGGGATGCAGCTTAAAGGTATCATGTAGATGTAGTTTTCATACAATTCAACAGTTTAGAGTTTATGAGTAGTTACAGGGAAACCCCCAAATAGAGTTAGATGTCGTATAACAATGCAGGCTGCACCATTTTTAAGTAAAGTTTTTTTCACTTTAAGCCAAAGCCTCTTCCATTTATGTGGTAGTTTAGTATATAACTATCAGGAGAAAACCCTATATAAGGTTAGCTGTTTTAAATAGCAGTAGAGAGTAAGTTTATGTGTAATCCAGTTTCATATTTCTACCCTCTGTATAAGCTTTAGTTTTACGTCATTTTAAGTAGAGTGCTTCACAAGTAGAGCTAAAACCCTTGCCAATTAGGTAGAATTATCTGAGAGGAGCATAGCTACTGACTACTAAATCCCCTTTTTGCTTTGACTGTATTGATTTAAGTTTGCAAATTACAGAGACCATTTGCAGCTAATGCTCACTCGCCAGCAGATATAAGATTAAGATTATAATCTGTTTGGTATTATGATATCATAACTTTACTCAGCAGTCAACATAATTCAATAAGTCCTTGTAGCTTGTTCTCCAATTTTCGTAACCTTCAGATACATTGTAAAGTTGTCTGGCCATCATTGCTAGATGCCTAAGAAAGACCCACAAACTCGCTTGATGTAGAGTACTCGTATGATTTATATTAAAAAGATAAAATAGATATAAATGCTTTGTTTTATCATCTTGATATTAGTTTATGTAATACTGTTTCATCTTATTTGTTATAAACGAGTTCTAAATTTCTTTTTTTATTTTGACTATGCTAATAAGATGGTGGTCCAAATTGTAATAATTCTTATTCTTCTCAATTAATATGAATCTTTTCCAACGTGATAGAGAGTAACAACAATCCTATGAAACAATAGTACGACTCAACTGCACTTTGTGGCTATCATAATCAGAATGGAAAAAGAGAAATTATTGTGTGATTATTTCTTTTTCCAATGATCTTACCTTTGTATTCCACATCAGCCACAGCTTCTCCAAATTTAAAATATTACAATGCTTGCCATTCTCAAGGTCTCTGAAATCACCTGCAAATTGAAGCTACATGTTATGAAACGAGAGATTTTTTACTGTAATACATTATCATTGTTTTTTAGTCTTGAACCCCTGTTTTGTTTACCTTGTGAGTAACAGGCATGTTTCTTGTTTGAACCCATGTCAACTGAGAATCACTTTCATTGTTTGACATGTGAATTGCCATCTGTTCAGCCTGCATGTTGTAATACATTGTTATGACCATGTCCTTCTAATGCTTCCTTTGTATTAAATATACGATAACTGTCAAATTTTAATCTCACCCTTACCATCTTCAGAAGCTTTGGATTATCATAGAGGCAGGGGCGAAGGCACGCTACCGCGATCATAAGCGGCCTCCTACCCTAAAATCTGATCACTATTTTTTTTTTTTTAAAGTTTAGCTGCCCAGCCCAATTGCCAGCCACAATATCAATATAACTACTTTTTATCATCTCCCCCCTTCCTTTTTAAAGCTGCAAATCACCTGTAAATTTGCCTTTGATTTTCTTTTTGTTTTTGTTTAGTAATAAATTAAATTAGAATTTATAAGTAAGGAGTACTCTGATTGTAAAATTTGCTATCAATACAATAGTTTAGAGGTCTACTAGTATCAATATGAGCAAATTTATTGTTCATTGTAATTTTTTTGCTTCTTTTATTTTAAGTTTAATCATTATTTCAGCTTCATTTTTTGCATATCATGTATTTTGGCTCCCCCTGAAATCTCATTCTAGATCCGCCACTGCATAGAGGTACTTGAGGATCCATGTCATGACGCTGGCAGTGGTGTCCTGAGCCGCAAAAAGAACTCCTATAATGTTCTCAGCAATTTGATCTTCATATAGGAATCCCATGTGTCCTCTTTTCTTTTCTTTCACAAATGATCTCATTGAGAATTTCACTTAACCTCTTCCTCGCCCAAGTAAACAAAAAATAGAGTAGACTGTAGAGTCACTTAGAAAAAGCCATCTTTAATAAGAGACTAAGTGTACACACTTGATAAAAATCTAGCTTCAAATTATAGTCTAGCTAGAATATAACAAGCTTGTGGAGTATTATACAATGTTTGCTTTACCATTAGGGCCTTTTTGTACGGAGTTCCTGGTAATCTGGAAGAAAACGAATTGTATCCTCCATCCACTATGCTGCAATTTTTTCAGCTTATGCTTGTAATGAGTCTCCAAGTGGCCAAAAATAGCGAGTATTACCACTTCAAAAGCCTAAAATGGCACAAATTTAGAAAGAAAATATGATGTAGAAAAATAAAATGAAAATGTTGTGATAAAGTTTCCACTCATATTCCAGTTTAAAGAAAAAACAGCATAAATTAGAAGTCCTCTTTGGTAAAAACAGGTAAACAAAAGAAAAGACTATTGATTTGCATGATGAACCTAACACCAAATAACAACAGACACCTCAAACCAAGCTTTTCCATATCAGTGAAGGTCCTAATGACATGAGTGCTGGCCCATGAATCAAGGGCAGAGATTGCAACAGCTCCTATGCTACGTTTCGAATTGCTTCAGGGGATAGAGAGCTCTGAACCAGCTTCCGAAGACGAGCATGATAGTCTCCTTGGTGGAAAAACAGTGCTGATGGAGTGATGGTCCAGTCAAGCTTTCCTTGCTCTTGGGATAAGTTGGCTTGAACAAATGAGCCTGAGTAGTTAGCACGAGCCAAGACGCCTCCAGGCTAGCCAGCATGATACAGGGACAACCAAGTAAATAAGTCTTGAAAATTTCACCATACCTGAAAATTTAGAAGACGTTAACATCTAGTCATGACATTTTACGCCTAGCTAGGTAAATGGTGAAGAAATGGAGGTTGTACACATGTACCTTTCTGTTGTTAGCAAAGAAAACCCTTGGATCTTGAGAGTAGAGATGAAGAGTCTCACCAATACATGGCCATCCTGTTCAGTCTACCAACGAGAGAAAGAAAACAAACATAATAACACTTTGTCAGCAGTATACTCCAACTAACTACAAGTCTTCCAGAATCAAAGCCACTCCAACTAATCAACGTGAAGATACATTTCCAGAATCATTTCCATTTTATCATGCAAAAAGCTAAATTATTCCACCATGAGTCAGCTCGAGCCAAGTGTTACAAAAAGTTACATCGAGATCCTTTTTTAAAAGAAACTACAATGTTTTACCCTATACGAAATCATATAATAGTCTTAAACTAAGCAATGCTTCATGATGTAGCAATATTCCAAACCAGCAACCAAAGTTGCGAATAAATTAAATCACTCAAAAATGCTAAAAAGATCAACTTGACTCCATTTTAAAATCTTTAATATTAGGTTTCATATAAAATCATTTAATCATGACATTCCGTTTAAAATCTTTTCACCTACATTCCTTAAATTTTCCAATATTTACAAAGAAAGATAACGAATCTCTAAATCAAATAAGCAAAACAGGGTTATAAATAAGAGAGATGGGAGTAGGCCCGTCAACGGGTCGGATTATTTTAAATCCATATTCGAAATCATTAAGATTTTTCGGGTTCGGATCGGATCGGATCAGAGACGGATATTTTTTAGTCCAATCCATACCCGTTTAATTAAAAAATGTATTTTTTTGACAAATTTTTTTTGGTATCTATTTTAAAATATTTTTTACTGGAAATTTTTTATCTATTTAAAACCCTAAACCCAACCCTAAAGGGTTTCGATATTTTTCAAAATATTTTTCAACGATCCAACCGTACCGATGTTAAAATCCATCATTTTTAATGTTATTGCCAAAATTTCAGAAAAAAATAAATTCATTTGATTTGGTAATTTAACGATCAACTAGTACTTTGATTAGTATCCTAACATGGTTTCGTACTTAATTCGTGTTTCGATTTTTTTTCAAATATTTCTCGACGATCCAACCGTACGGATGTAAACATCTATCATTTTTAATGTTAATGCCAATATTTTAGAAAAAAATAAATTCATTTGATTTAGTAATTTAAAGGTCAACTAGTATTTTGACTAGTACCCATAAACATGGTTTCGTCCTTGATTCGTGTTTCCGGATCGGATCGGATCAGAGATAGATATTTTTTAGTCCAATCCATACCCGATCCGTTCGGGTTTCGGGTTTTCGGATCGGAGGTCCGATTCGTTTAATTAAAAAAATGTATTTTTTTGACAATTTTTTTTTTGGTATCTATTTTAAAAAAAATTTTACTCGAAATTTTTTATCTATTTAAAACCCTAAACCCAACCTTAAAGGGTTTCGATATTTTTCAAAATATTTTTCAACGATCCAATCGTACCGATGTCAAAATCCATCATTTTTAATGTTATTGCCAAAATTTCAGAAAAAAATAAATTCATTTGATTTAGTAATTTAACGATTAACTAGTACTTTAATTAGTATCCCCAACATGGTTTCGTACTTGATTCGTGTTTCGATTTTTTTCAAATATTTCTCGACGATCCAACCGTACGGATGTAAACATCTATCATTTTTAATGTTGTTGCCAATATTTTAGAAAAAATAAATTCATTTGATTTAGTAATTTAAAAGTCAACTAGTATTTTGACTAGTACCCCTAAACATGGTTCGTCCTTGATTCGTGTTTCGATTTTTTAAAATATTTTTCGACGATCCAACCGTACGGATGTCAACATCTATCATTTTTAATGTTATTTCCAATATTTTTAAAAAAAACATTCATTTGATTTAGTAATTTAACGGTCAACTAGTACTTTGACTAGTACCCCTAAATATGGTTTCGTTCCTGATTCGTGTTTCGATTTTTTGTCAAAATATTTTTGAACGATTCAACCATACGGATGTCAAGATCCATCATTTTTAATGTTATTGCCAAAATTTTAGAAAAAAATAAATTCATTTGATTTGGTAATTTAATTGTCAACTAGTATTTTGATTAGTACTTTTACTTGTATTCAAATTTTTAGACGTTAATCGAAAATTCTATTTACTTTTTTTTAATAAATTTTATATTATGTATGATAAATAAAATATATATAATATATACTAAATAATAAATATATTATATTATAAATTATATAATACATATAAATAATAAATATAACATATATTATATATATAATATAGTATAGATATGTAGATTTATTTTTTATATTATATATAAAGAGTCTTGCTCAAATGAGAACCCTCACTTATGGTGAGATATGAGATCTAATCCTAGCCATATATTTTTATATGTAAATTAAATCCTAACCCCACAATTAATATTTAAAATTTTAATTTTTATTATTCATTTAATTCAACATCATCTTCCACAATCATTTATTTCCTACTCCGCTCACCATTTCCGATCACCATCTGAAAGGCATATGACTCAGCCTATTTGTAGTTAGAGGATCCTAATCAACTTAAACCAAATTGTAATAAGTAAATATACATATGAACTGTCACAGGAATCTCAAGAAGTATTATCTGTCAGAAGAAAGAAGAAAAGTCAATCTATAGTTTTGATGTCATACACTGGAAGACGATTCAGTTATCTGATCAAGCCCTAGTACAGCATTGAAGTGAATGGATTCATTTGAACAGTGACAGAGATTTTTCGAGTGATAGTTTGAAGATCAGTTACAGTACAAGAGAATTGAGAGAAGAAACAAACCACAACCTAAAGTCAAAAGTGAAGAAGCATCGTTGAAGTTAGTCGTTCATGAACCAGACAGTACATCGAACGTCAACACAAATCAGTGGTAATTCTTTACTACCTTTAGTGGTTTGTAAGAATTAAATTAACTATTTATTGATTTAATTAAATTCATTTATAATTGATATAAATCATTTAGTTGATTTAATTAAATGAATTAATTCTAGAAGAATTAATTTATTTATTTAAATTAATTATTGTATCAATTAAATGTGAATTAGTTAATCATTAACTAATTAATTGGATCAATATGACTTAAAGAAATGACTTAAATAAAGCTGGAAGGATTATGTCTTATTGGTTAAATTCGGTATGACCTAATCAGTTAAGTCATACCGAACACAGCTGTTGATTAAGTCATACCGAGCATTGAAGTTCAGGATTATGTCTTACCGACCTAAATTAAGTCTTACCGACCTCTGCCAGCTGTTGTAAGTCTTACCGAATTTCTGTTAAGTCATACCGACAGATTTTATGTCTTAATGGAGGTTTGTGTAAGTCTTAATGAAGGAAAATCAAGTATTGGTAGCAGTTTAAGTCATGCTGGAGCAGTTAAATATCCTACAGAAAGCCAGCAATACCTGTTACTGATATAAAAGAACAGAATAGAGCAGATTAAGTCATAACGGAGAAAACACAGCAGAAACATTTCATCAAGAACAGAATTCTCTCTCTCAAGAACACCAAAGCTTAAACAATTCCCAGAAATTCAAGTTCATCATCTTTGTTATATTCTATCCGATAGAACTTGTTTATTTGTGATTCTTGTACTACTAGCGAATTAAGTTTCCTAGTTCTTATCTTGATTATTATTAACTAAATTAGAAAAGTTCATGTCGAATTTTCTAATTAGTTATTAACATCTTGATAAGTTGTTATACTGATTTTGTAACACCACATCAAGTTAATATACAATTATATTCAACTTGAAAAATTGTGTTAAATAATTCCGCACATAAATTTGTCTTTATCAAATTTAATTTAAAGGACAAATTTTGATAAAAAGGTAAAGATTGTATTCAACCCCCCCTTCTACAATCTTATCGGACCTAACAATTGGTATCAGAGCCGATTGATTGATACACAAATCAAAGATCCCATTTTACTCGATTAAAAATCATCCCCGATTTTTTTAACTCTCTTAAAAAATTCATCATGTTTTCTAAAGTTTGAACTGTGAAAATTCCCATATATGACAAAAATAGTTATGATATGTGGAAGAACAAAATGTTAATGTTCCTCGAGGTTGCAAATCCTAAATAAATGAAAGTCTTATCAGAAGGACCAATAATACCTTTTGGAATAATTCCTGAAGTTGTTACTGATGGAAAAGTTATTTCCCCTGCAAGGTATGTACACAAAGATTATTCTGAATACACTCTTGTTGAATGAGAGGAAGCTGGACTTGACATTAATTTAAGACTGATCTTAATAGACTCTCTAGACTCTGTAATGTACAGTCATGTGATTAACTGCAAAACTGCAAAGCAAATGTGGGAAACCATTGAAACTGTGAATGAAGGAACAGAGGAAGTTAGGGAGAATCGACTAGAAATTCTGACATCTGAGTATGAACACTTTCGATCAGCATACAATGAAAGTATTCAAGATGTGTTTGAAAGATATAACAAACTTGTCAACAATTTACAGATGCATGGCAAGTACTACACTCAGAAAGAGATCAACAGAAAATTTCTACTGTCAATGCCTGTTCATCTAGAACATAGAATTACAGCTATCAGAGAGTCTAGGAATCTAAGTGAAATTACTGTAGAAAGACTCTTTGGTGTTTTAAAAACCTATGAACTGGAACAATCTCAACAAAAGGAGATTTATGGAAAAGGAAGAGTTGCTAATACTTCTACAGCTCTTATTGTTGAGAACAAACAGGAAATGGAAGATAAGGTTATTCAACCTTGTAATGTTGACAGTGGTAAGCTTGAAGTTGAAGTTGGTCAAACGAATGCTAGTCCAGATGAAGGAGACTTCTATTCATTAGAAGAGCTAGATCAGTTGGAAGATGAGTCCATGGCTTTGTTGGTAAGGAAATTCAGCAACTTCAGATTCAGGAAGAATCCCAAGTTCAGGTACAAATCTAACTATAACAGGTTCCAGAGAGGAGGTTCTTCATCCTCAAGTAATAGAGGAGGTTACAAAACTGGAACAGTTGAAAGAAGTAAAATTAGATGCTACAATTGTAATGAACTTGGACACTTCGCTACTGAATGTCAGAAGCCAAAACAAAACCAAAGAAAAGACTTTGGATCTGAGAAGAAGAAGACAGGTAAAGCCTATGTGGCTGCTGGAAAGAGTTGGGATGATACAGACTCTGAAGATGAAGAGTATGGCAATCTTGCCCTGATGGCAAAATCTGATAACTCCAGTGGTACTTCATCTGAGGTATCATGTACTGATAGTTAATATATTTATCAACTTAGTGATACACTAGGTAATGCTAATAGAGAGATTGAAAGGCTAAATTTGTTAAATACAGATCTTAGTAATCAATTATCAGAATTACACGATGTACAAAATTGCCATGATAAACAAAAATCAGAAATAAGAATTTTAAAAGAACTTGAGAGGTCTCTAGCATTGATAGTGGTTCAACAACGTGAAACAATAGCTGAGCTAGAAATAAGGGTTAGTGCTACTTCTAATTCATGTAAAGTGGCTAAAGAGTTGTTTAACCAACAAGCTATTAATCAAACCGTAGGAATTGGGTTTGATTATAATGAAGCTATTGGTCGAAAAATCATTATTACCCCTAATCGTGTCAGTGCTGTAGATAGGGGTATACCATTAGTGCTTAAGGGAGTTAGTAACCCACTCTTTAAGACATCCATAGCAGAACCTTTGGATACTACATCTTTAATCATTAAGGAAGAAATGCGCATTGAGGATTTAGCTAATGGCGTAGTCTTAGAAAGTAATCAAGTTGTTAAAAATGATGAAGATAGAAAGACTGTGTTTAAGAAAGCAGAAAGAGTTGGTGAGTCTACTAGTTCCTTGAAAACTAGTAGTAGAAGTAACAACATGAATAAATGCAACAACATATCTACCATGCATGCTATTCCTGTTATTGATACTGCTCATAAAAAGTGTGATGTTGTTAATTGCATGTCTTGTGCTTTTAATATAATGTCTGCTTACTTTAACGGTAACCATGCATGTGTTAATAAGAATGTTTCTAAACAGCATATGAGCAGAAATAAACATGTTAGATCCACGACTGTAACATCACCTAATTCTAAGATTAGGACTCCAAGTCCTTCTCAGGATATGGTAAAGACATGGTTACCCAAGCTGAAACCAAAACAAGTTAAAGCTGTTTACATGGTTAAATGTCCAGTACCTGAAGAAAATGTTGTTAAAATAAAAGGTGTTGCTTTACCTGATAAAGGTCAATTCTTTAAGTACTCCGGACCCAATCAAATTTGGGTTCCGAAGAAAGTCTAACCAATTTGTCATTGCAGGGTTTGAAACAGGTTGAACGAGTCATGTGGATTCTGGACAGTGGATGTTCAAGGCATATGACCGGAGATAGAGCCCTGCTGACAAATGTGGTGGAGAAGGCCGGACCAGTCCTTACCTTTGGAGATAACAGCAAAGGTAAAACTGATGGATATGGCAGATTAGAAGCTGGAAATGTTATCGTTGAAGATGTCTCTTTTGTGAACGGCCTTGAGCACAATTTGCTCAGTATTAGTCAATTCTGTGACAAAGGTTATGAAGTTCATTTCAACAAGAAGAATTGTCTAATATCACACAAGAGAAATGAAAGGCCACAGTTGACTGGAGTAAGAAAAGGAAACTTGTACATAGCCAATATGAACTCTGGAAGCACAGAAGAAATTAGATGTTTTTATTCAAAGGCATCCACTGATGAAAGTTGGTTATGGCACAAGAAACTTTCTCACCTAAACTTCAAAACAATGAATTCTCTAGTGAAAAGAGAGTTGGTGAGAGGTTTACCTTCGATTGAATTTACACAGGAAGGTCTATGTGATGCTTGTCAAAAAGGGAAGTTAAAAAGGGCAACTCACAGGAGCACTAACATATCATCAATAACTGAACCATTACAACTTCTCCATATGGATTTGTTTGGTCCAGTTAGTGTGATGTCTATGTCAAGGAAAAGATATGCTCTAGTGATTGTTGATGATTTCTCAAAATTCACATGGGTACTATTTCTGAACTCAAAAGATGAAACTCCACAACTGGTAGTTGATCACATTAAGTTAATTGAGCTGGATTCTAATCGTCTAGTAAGAGCTATAAGGTCAGACAACGGAACTGAATTCAAGAATGCAGTTCTGAATGACTTTTGCACTGAAAAGGGTATAACTAGACAGTACTCGGCTCCCAGAACTCCTCAACAAAATGGGGTAGTTGAAAGAAAGAATAGAACCTTGATTGAAGCTGCACGTACAATGCTAAGTGAATCAAGGCTTCCATTGAGCTTTTGGGCTGAAGCTGTCAACACTGCATGCTATACCCAGAATCGAACACTTATCAATAAAGACTTAATGAAGACACCTTATGAAGCTCTACATGACAAGAAACCAACTCTCAAGTACTTCCATGTATTTGGGACAAAATGCTTTGTGCTGAAAGAAGGAGATGATCAAGGTGGTAAATTTGAAGAAAAAGCACATGAAGCAATATTTATTGGTTATACTAGAAGAGCCTACAAGGTGTATCTTATTGATCAACAGAAAACCTTGGAAAGTGTCAATGTTACATTTGATGACACAAAACTCCCAAATATCCAAAATGAAGATCCATCTGAAAAGCTTAAGTTTGATGATATGTCAGACTCAGATTCAGATGATGACAATCAACCTGACGTTGTTGCTGATAATAATAATCCAAATGTTGGTGGTAATGATCAAGGTGATGCTGGTGAAAACAATGATAACTTTCAAGACACCACTGATACTCTTGAACCATCAACAAGTCAAACTGGCAACAACTCAAGGGGAGATAATGAAGGGTCAACAAGTCATACTCAACATCATACTGAAGATCAAGGCGAATCGTCAAGATCAATTCTTCCCAGACAAACTATTTGGAATAGAGCTCATCCTTTTGAGCTGATTCTTGGTGATCCAGATGTTGGTGTGAAAACAAGAAGAGCTTATCTGAATCAATGTAACTATTCTGGGTTCATGTCTGTCATGGAACCTAAGAAAGTAGAAGAAGCTCTATCTGATCCTGATTGGGTGATTGCTATGCAAGATGAACTCAATCAATTTAAGCAACTAGAAGTATGGAAGCTGGTACCCAGACCTAAAGATAGAAAAGTGGTGGACACAAGATGGGTATTCAGAAACAAACTATATGAAGATGGCACTGTGATAAGAAACAAAGCAAGACTGGTAGCTAAAGGTTATTCTCAAGCTGAAGGCATTGATTATGACGAGACCTATGCTCCAGTGGCAAGACTTGAGGCCATCAGAATATTCTTGGCATATGCATCCTATTCAAGATTCAAAGTTTATCAAATGGATGTCAAGAGTGCCTTTCTGAATGGTAAGCTAGATGAAGAAGTGTATGTAGAACAGCCCCCTGGTTTTGAAGATCAAGATCATCTGGACTATGTTTACTTTCTTTACAAAGCTATCTATGGTCTTAAGCAAGCCCCAAGAAAATGGTATGACACTCTCTCTGAATTTCTATTAGAAAATGGTTGTATAAGAGGTGTCATAAAAAACGCTCTTCACTAAAAGACATAAAAATGATATAATACTAGTCCAAGTCTATGTGGACGATATTATATTTGGGTCTACTAATGAGCTTCTATGCAAGAAGTTTTCTAAGTTAATGCAGGGTAGGTTTGAAATGAGCATGATGGGAGAACTGAAATTCTTTCTTGGATTACAAATAAGTCAGAGACAAGATGGAATATTTATTTGTTAATCCAAGTACATTAAGGAGCTCCTCAAGAAATATCACATGGAGGAGTGCTCATCAGCAAAGACACCATCAACTATAGCTGTCAAAATTGGTTTATGCGAAAGTTCTGCCAAAGTAGATATCACAGGCTATAGAGGTATGATTGGCTCATTGCTTTACCTAACTGCTAGTAGACCAGATATTATGTTTGCCACATGCTTGTGTGCAAGGTTCCAAGCGAACCCTAAAGAAATCCATCTCACTGCTGTCAAAAGAATCTTAAGATATCTAAAGGGTACGCCTAATTTAGGCATCTAGTACCCTAATGAAACCGGTTTTACTTTAATTGGATATACAGATTCTGACTATGCAGGAAGTGTTGTAGACAGGAAGAGTACATCTGGGAGCTGTCAATACCTAGGTGGAAGATTGGTATCCTGGTTCAGTAAGAAACAGCAAACAGTTTCCAACTCTACAGCCGAAGCTGAATATATAGCTGCTGGAAGCTGTTGTGCTCAGATCTTATGGATAAGGAATCAATTAATGGACTATGGCATTGTATTGGAAAATATTCCTATTTTATGTGATAATACAAGTGCCATAGCAATCGCAAGCAATCCTGTGCAGCACTCAAGGACAAAGCACATTGACATAAGGTATCATTTTATAAGAGAGCATGTAATGAATGGTACAGTGGAACTACTATTTGTAGGCTCTGGAGATCAAACTGCAGATATTTTTACTAAGTCGCTTAATGAATCCTCATTCACTAGAATTGTTAGTGAATTGGGAATGTTAAACAGTCCTAGTAATTAATACAGTTAATATCTGAAATTTGATCTTTAATAATTTTGCAAAGTGATTATTATGTGAATATTTGTTGTTTGAAATCACTTGTATAATTATTTTACCATCTGATTTTCTTGCTTGTTTAGTTAATTTTCACTCTGTTTATTCATATTATTTAATACTTCATACTTCTGTATTTTTAGAATATTTGTAGATATTTATTTCTATTTTAGTAATTAATTTATCATATGTTTTGTAATGTTTATCCTGTTAATATTGCTTTGTTTTCGTTAATAGGTTAGCATATGGTATTTATAATTATTTTTATTATTTGTTTAATTTTCTATAATATTTTTATTATTTTTATAAGTTAATTGTATATTTTATTGTGTTTTTAATGTATGTTTAAAGTAAATATGACTTAAAATTAGGAAAAACAGTCAATATGACTTAACCTAAAATCGGTATGACTTAAACAGGTTAAGTCTTACCGAGTTTTTTTTTAATTAAGTCATATTCGCTAGTCAATATATATTAAGTCTTAATCACCTGTATTTAGTTAAGTCTTAATTACTTATTTTTAAGTCTTGTCTGTTTTTAAGTTAAGTCTTATTCTTCTATTTTTAGATTAAGTCTTATTCAATTTAAGTCTTAGTTTTCTTAGTTAAGTCTTAATAGTAACAGTTTTTAAGTCTTGTTAATATTAAGTCATAATAGAGTTTTGTCTTTTTAATTAAGTCACAATAGAATATTTTTTTTATTTATTTATTTAAGTCATATTCGAATATAGTATATATACATATCAGTTATGTCTTAATGTAGTTAAGTCTTATTAGTTATATTTTTAAGTCTTATTCGACAGGTTAGTATATATATAGCAGTTACAATAAGTTAAGTCTTAATTTCATTTTAAGTTATACTCTCAAGTTAAGTCTTAGAGTACCAAGTCGATACACACACATATACATACATATACACGACACTTCATGCCCGTTTTTCATCACAAATCTTGCTGATAATCACGAAACTAACCACATATTTGGACTCCTTGCTTGATTATCTTCGTTTTAAGTGCTTAAAATCGATATTTGGTTCGGTTTTGAAGGTTTTTAGTTTCGAAAAATCGATTTCAAGATCTATTTTTCTGAAAAACTGGGTTCGATTCTTGCAAATTCAAAAATATACGTGTGTTTGTGTGTATACAAGGATCATTGTGTGAATTTTTCAGAATTTTTGAAGAACTTTTAATTATTTCGAATTTTTAATTAATTATTAATTCGAAAAAAAAATTAATTTTTAAATTAAAAATTTGTAAAATCTGAAATTTTCAAGGAAATTAAATCTTGATTAAAATGGCTGATCGATTTGAAATTATTAAACATAATTTTATCGGTTATTTTGATCCAGAAAAATGTTCAGCTGAACGTTTTCGACCGTGGATTCGCTTTTAAATGAAAATTCACTGGTTCGCAATGCTTTGAGATTGGATGCTCCTCTGAAAATAGAACCTTTGCGAATCATGTGTACTACTGCTGTCATTTCTAATGATAACAGATCTTTTGTCTTCTCTGTAGGAGACAATCAGTACACAGTGAATGAAAATACAATAAATACGGTCTTAAATTTTCCAACTGATAATTTCGAAGAATTACCATCAGATCAAGAATTGATAAATTTTTTAAATGGTGTATTCTATCAAGACAGTCCTGATCAAACTGTCTGGAATAAAAAGAACTTCGTTCAGGAATGGGATTATTTGTTTGACACACTAGGTAGAGTCTTTGCCAATTCTACTAAAGGAAACTTCGGGGTATTACCATCCTTCTTGCAGCATATTGGATATGCAGTTGCACATAACCGAAGAATTAACATTGGCAGACTACTGTGTGTTCCGATGGTTAGAAGAATCATTAATGCAAAGAAGGATTTTGATAATGGACATAAAGTATCATGTTATTATCCAAGATTCTTGTCATTGATTTTTAATCATCTTGTGGAACTAGAAAACCAAGCCCAATTTCTGAATGGAGAATCACTGGCGTCAGGAAAACCTACTACCAGATTGTTCACTGAGTACAGCAACAAGCCTAAATTCACAAACATACCTGTAGTTGTCACCCAATACATGTCAAACTATATACAACTACCTGTTATTGAACCTGTACCAGAACCTGAACAAAACCCTGAACCACCAGTGGAAAACATACTTGTTGATAATGAAGATCAAGGCAATCAACGAGTTGAACCTGCTCAGCAAATTGTTCCTCAGCCAGCTGCACTTGCTGTTGAACATCCAGTGCAAGAAACTGCATCTGTCCCTGAACCTGAATCAGATCAACCCATCTTATCAGAGACTGTTGCGGAATCAGCTGACCAGGTATTGCCTTCTGTTCCTCAAACTACTACTTCTCAATCTATTTCTGGAACCCAAGTGGTTGGTAGGTCTGACCAAGGGGTTGTAGTACCACAACCTCTAACCAAGGTCGTAGAGCCAAACACTCAACCAACAAAACTCATATCTTTTCACTCCAGAAAGAAATTGCAAGTTAAAAGAAGTCGAATCAGTAGTGATAGTATGAGTGAACCCACAGCTCTGCCTCTAGAAAAGAAAAGTAGAACTCAAACTGAGGCAACTGTAAGCCCGTCTGTATCCTCCCAACAGGATATGGAAGTTGATATGGCCGTTACACAGTTACTAGAATCATCTTCTCAATAGGATGATTCTATTGAAATTCGCCATAGGGCCGTGGCACCTTGTAGTGAGTCAAGCACACCTCCCCTATTACTCACAATGGGGGAAGACATACCTTTAGATGAGTCTCAGGACACATTGCAAGGAGAGCACGTAGAAAATGTGAAAGTGCCTACCATAGTTACGGTAGAAGAGTCTTCACAGGCTTTAGAGGGAAATCTTGGTTCTCAGCCAACTTTAATAGAACCATCATCTCCCCTCCCAGGACAAACACTCCTGGCTCCCACAAGGGATTTTCCACTCGCAGTTTCGACTGGAGAAGGTGGAAGGCAACTTGATCAATCTACTACTAAAGCAATTCAGTCAACAATTTCAAATGATCAAGTAGATTTGATTAAGGACAGGGATTTGCGAACTCCCATTGCACCACCACTGACCTTCCCAGAGGAGGCTAGGGTGATTTTACATGCAGGTACAAATCTGGAAGCAGCTAAGGAATCTGAGAGGAGTGATGTGAGGAATACCATAAAATTGAGTGAAACACATGCACTTCAGGTGGGTGGATCTCAAAGTGAACGTCAGGTAAGCGCACACACTGACACATACACTCTCTCATTATTAGAAAAGATAACTGCTTTAGAGAAAGAACTTGCAGTCAGCAAGGCTGAAACAGAAATCCTTAGAGCACAAGTGGGTGAGCGATCTTCTTCATCCACCTCTGTCAACAGTCAGCTTGCTGTAATCAAGAAGGACATAAACTACTTAAAGACATCTTTCACCAAGAAGATAGAATCTCTTGAACTCTCTCATGAAAAGGCAGTTGATGACTCTGGAGATATTACTGTTGCTCAAGACATGTTAATTTCTGAGATTTCCTTGAAAGTTGATAATCTACAGTCAGAGGTACAGCACAATCAGGAATCTACTGATTCTCGTCTGGACCAGATCGAAAAGCAAAATGCACAAAAAGCTAAAGGGTTAAAACATCTGTTTAATCTTGTAAGTCAAAGTCGTAAACCTACAAATGAAGAAATTGAATTCTTTACAAGTAAGGATGGTGGTGATGATGAACAAGATCCTGAAGCTGGGGCAACTGATAAATATGTAGAGGATTCCTCAACTAAGGGGGAGAAATCAAAGGGGTCACAAGATAAAACTAAAGAAAGAGAGGGAGGAGAAGGAAAATCTGGTAAATCTGACCAAGGTGAAGATAAGAGGAAGAAAGTAGTTGAAGAAACTGAAGAAGAAATTCAAGACAAGAACACAGGTTATTATTACACGGGTGAACCGGATAACTTCGATGTTTTTGCTGATCTTGAATTCCCTGATCAAGGTGAAGAACTTCCTGAACCTGATCTTAGTCACTGGGAAGATGAAGGACCAGTGATATCTGAATTTGAAGCTCAACAAGCTGAGAAAGAATCTGAAGAATTATTTGCTCAAAGGGAAGCTAATTTGCAAATGAGAGAAGAAAAACTTCAAAAATCATTACAGCAAATTGCACGAAATGAAGAACTTCAGAAAGCTGAACAGCAAGCATTACAACGATTACATGCTATAAATGTTGAGAAGAGAAAAACATATATCAGACTAAAGAGCGGTGACAAATGGAAACGTGCTCAAAGAGCAATTGATTCACCTCAGAGTTCTGATTATGAAGATCTTCGTCTTGGACAAATTCTCGAGGAATTCAAACTGGCAAATCCAATTCATGAAATGTATATAAAGGCCTTACAGGTAGAAGTCATCAGGATAACTACTGCATTTGAACCCAAATCTGATGAGCTGGTAATATTTGTAGATTGTCATAAAGTTGGAACTTTCAGAGTATCTATTCAGTTCTTTTATGACAGATCGCTGACAGAGATTTGGGTACTTAGGCCTAAGGTAAGAACATCTTTTGAGCTAGGTGTGTTGTTACATGAAAAGTTCAAAGAATTTGCTGAAAGAGCTGGACCAGAAGTGATTAAGGAACCTCCACAAGTAAAATTTCTTAAGGGAGAGGTACTTCACTCAATCAATCTTCAGACAGATGAGTTATACGAACATCATGCAAAGCACTTGGTATATGCTGAATATGCTCTCAGAAATCATGGATTCTTGACTGAAGAAAAGGTAATAGCTGCAGATCACATTCGTTCCTATGCACAAACGAACATAAAAGATTACAAGAAATTTCAAGGTGAACTGAGAAAGAAGCTTGGAATTCCTTTAGTCTTACCTCAAGGATTGTCATCAAGAAGAGAACGTCTTGTTGATTCTGATATACACATGAAACTTCAAGTCACAGATGAGCCAGAAGAAGGAGAATTCAGAAGGGAAGACAACTGAAGAAAAAGAATTGCTCTACATGTTAAATCTTTAGAGCCTAGATAAATCTTGATAGGAATTTATATCACATGATCAGTCTAGAGGATCATCTATCTTGTATTTATCTTTCATGTTTGAATCTGGCAAATGTTAAATATAAACCAGAACTTTTTTCATATTTACTTAATATTTAAAATTTTATCTTTCATTTGGTTAAGTTGGATTAGTTGAGGTATCCTCTAGGAATTTGCTTGTTATTGTCTAACAAACAAATAGGGGGAGATTGAAAGGCATATGACTCAGCCTATTTGTAGTTAGAGGATCCTAATCAACTTAAACCAAATTGTAATAAGTAAATATACATATGAACTGTCACAGGAATCTCAAGAAGTATTATCTGTCAGAAGAAAGAAGAAAAGTCAATCTATAGTTTTGATGTCATACACTGGAAGACGATTCAGTTATCTGATCAAGCCCCAGTACAGCATTGAAGTGAATGGATTCATTTGAACAGTGACAGAGATTTTTCGAGTGATAGTTTGAAGATCAGTTACAGTACAAGAGAATTGAGAGAAGAAACAAACCACAACCTAAAGTCAAAAGTGAAGAAGCATCGTTGAAGTTAGTCGTTCATGAACCAGACAGTACATCGAACGTCAACACAAATCAGTGGTAATTCTTTACTACCTTTAGTGGTTTGTAAGAATTAAATTAATTAATTATTGATTTAATTAAATTCATTTATAATTGATATAAATCATTTAGTTGATTTAATTAAATGAATTAATTCTAGAAGAATTAATTAATTTATTTAAATTAATTATTGTATCAATTAAATGTGAATTAGTTAATCATTAACTAATTAATTGGATCAATATGACTTAAAGAAATGACTTAAATAAAGTTGGAAGGATTATGTCTTATTGGTTAAATTCGGTATGACCTAATCAGTTAAGTCATACCGAACACAGCTGTTGATTAAGTCATACCGAGCATTGAAGTCCAGGATTATGTCTTACCGACCTAAATTAAGTCTTACCGACCTCTGCCAACTGTTGTAAGTCTTACCGAATTTCTGTTAAGTCATACCGACAGATTTTATGTCTTAATAGAGGTTTGTGTAAGTCTTAATGAAGGAAAATCAAGTATTGGTAGCAGTTTAAGTCATGCTGGAGCAGTTAAATATCCTACAGAAAGCCAGCAAGACCTGTTACTGATATAAAAGAACAGAACAGAGCAGATTAAGTCATAACGGAGAAAACACAGCAGAAACATTTCATCAAGAACAGAATTCTCTCTCTCAAGAACACCAAAGCTTAAACAATTCCCAGAAATTCAAGTTCATCATCTTTGTTATATTCTATCCGATAGAACTTGTTTATTTGTGATTCTTGTACTACTAGCGAATTAAGTTTCCTAGTTCTTATCTTGATTATTATTAACTAAATTAGAAAAGTTCATGTCGAATTTTCTAATTAGTTATTAACATCTTGATAAGTTGTTATACTGATTTTGTAACACCACATCAAGTTAATATACAATTATATTCAACTTGAAAAATTGTGTTAAATAATTCCGCACATAAATTTGTCTTTATCAAATTTAATTTAAAGGACAAATTTCGATAAAAAGGTAAAGATTGTATTCAACCCCCCCTTCTACAATCTTATCGAACCTAACACCATCTCCGGCAACAAATTCCGGCCAACCCAGAAAATCACCATTGTTAAAAAGAAAATCACCACACTGCCGCCACCTCTGGCCACCACGCCGCCGCCACCTCCAACAAAAATCACCACCTTTAAACAGAAAATCACCGCACTTCACCGCCTCCGACCACTATGCCGCCGCCACCACCAACAAAAATCACCACCAAATAATGAAAATCACCACAACCAAACCCATTACAAATCACCCCATTTCCCCCACCACCTCCGACCACCACCAAAAATCACCACCGGAAGCCGAAAATCACCACCTCTTTTAACAATAACACACCATAATCACATCCGACTACTTTTTCCAAATTCAAAAATCACCACCTTTAACATCACTGATCTTACCAACAGAGGCTGTCACCACCATAATCACCAAACCACCACCACCACCATCATCTACACACCACAACTGATTTAAATATGGATTATCATCATCACGCCTATTCTTCGAATTCACATATTAAATTAAACAAATTGATTTAAATCTAAAACATTCCGGCGAGTAAGATTACTGATCGCGCAGCTCCGTTGAGTTGTTCATTCCGGCTAGTGTGTGTGGTAGAGGCGGTTATTGTTTTGGATCTGGACGAAGAAGATGAGATCGCGCCTGGCGGCGCCGGAGGAACGGAAAACAATTGATGTGACCAGATTGTTGTTTTCGAAAATTGAAAGAGGGTCTAGAAGCTTCATTTTTGCTGTGTGTGTATCGATCGATGATTGTATATGACGGTGGTAGACGGTCAAATTACACAGATTTAACAAAGAAATGAGGAAGAGAGAGGGGGAAGAGACAGGGAGGAGGGAGGTAGGTAGGTGGGTGGGGAGGGTGTATACGTGTGTGCGTGTGTTTTTTGGTGTTAATCGACGGACGAGCATCTGGTGATTTTTTGTTTCCGATGGTGATTAATGGTGACGGTGATGGCGACGTGATTGGAGGATAGAGGCGGCAAAGGGTTGGGGGCAGACGGGGGCAGGAGGGGTGTATGTGTGTGTATATGTGGTACTTAATTAGTGTGATCACGATTAAAACTGATTTAAAAATTGTGGGGCTGAGATTAGATCTCAGTTCTCACCAGGGGTTCTCATTTGAGCAAAAACTTATATATAAATATATTATATATAATATGTAAAAAATATTTAATATATAAATATATTCGGGTCCTAAATCTATACCCGCTTTTTATCGGATTGGATCCTTATCGAATCGGATATTTTTTTGAAGGATCCATACCCGCTAATTTCGGATTGGATCGGATTTGTAACTAATATAGCTGAAATTGCCAAGTCAGATATATTAGTCAATTAATTTATTTATTTAATAAATTGTATGAAGTATGGGTCAGTAGGAAACTACGTCATTTAGTTGGAGTGACAAGGAATATATGGGATCTGGTGCATAACAAACTTGTAGTAGTCAACCAATGGATTGATGACACGTGTCCAGTCTCAATTCCATGAGGTTAAAAGGAGAATTAGTTGGTGGAGAATGTAGCTTTTGGACTGAGAATTATTTTATCTTCCTTTCATTTTGCTCTTGTTATTTGCAGTTCCTTATTCATTTTCTTTGTTCAGTTTGTTTTACTTGCTGTTTCTGTTTTCTTGTGAACTTATGTTTCATTTCGTTCTTTGAAATTACTGGGTTGGTTACAAGTGGTATCAAAGCTCGGCTTTCCTCGGCAACGATGGCAGAGGGAACGAGAAAAAAAACGCTAGATGAGCGATTGGGAAGCCAGGATGCTAAGTTAGCAGAGGTCACAGAAGAACTCAACAAGAATTCCAACAAGGTTGGAGAAGTAAATCTGAAGATGGAAGGATTGGGGTTAAGGATGGATAAATTTGACAAAAATTTTGAGGAATTGAAGAAACTGATACTGGGGTTTCAAATCCAGGAAAGGAAGGAGCAAGAACAGACAGCTGGGAGGGTGTCCATGGAGGAGTCTGAACACCAGTCAAATCAGAATTCTGAGGTACCACTAGTTCCAACTCTTCCTATTACTCCAACTGTCACTGTTCCACTATCTTCTATGCCATATGTGATTCAACCCCCACCCTATAATACTCTTATTCCCCAAACCCCTGTGTTATTGAATAATATTACTGCGAATCCTAGCACAGGCATAAGCATCCCTAATGTTCCTGCTAATTTTGGGACTCAATATGCACATGCTCCTCCCCATTATACAGTGACCCCTCCACTCACTGCTCCCCTCTCACAACAGAATGTAAATCAGGGTAACCCACAGCTATTCATTCCACCTTATAACCCCTTCACTTATCAAAATCATAGTCACTCATACCATCACTCTATCGCTCCACCAAGTCCTCATGGACACTCCAACCATGCCACTTTTAATTTCAACCCCAAACTGGAATTCCCTAAGTTTGATGGCTCGGATCCTAAAGGCTGGGTGATTAAGGCTGAACAGTATTTTGAGTTTGTATGCATAGAAGAAGGGAGAAGGGTCAAAATGGCTGGGTTGCACTTTGAAGGCAAGGCAAATATCTGGTATAGGTATTACCAATCTAGTAGAGGAATGGTGAATTGGAAATCATTTGTAGCAGATGTGGTCACAAGGTTTGAAAATCCCGAAAATAGGGATGTGCAAGACTTGTTCAACAAATTAAAGCAAACCTCTACTGTATCTGACTATGAAGACAGTTTTGAAGAATTAAGGGCTTTAGTGGTGGCAAGACACAAGGGATTTAATGAGGAGTACTTCGTGTCAAGTTTTATCAGTGGGTTGAAGGAATCCATCAAGGGGGCTGTAAGAATGTTTAGGCCACAATCTCTGTTGGATGCTGTTTTTCTGGCTAAACAAGAGGAGGCTAGGAGTCACAAGGTGGTGGTTACTACTAGCAAGAGCAATACACCAAACACTACAATCCAGAAAATCCCAGGAGCTAAATTCTATCCTAAAGCAGTTCACCATGATACAGCCAAAACCAAGTCAACCCTAAGTAGTAAAGAGATTATAGAAAGGAGGGAAAAAGGGTTATGTTTCCACTGTGATGATCCCTATCACCCAGGGCAACAGTGTAAAGCCAGATTATACATGCTCATGGGTGAAGAAACGAGTGAGATGGATGCTGAACATCACCAAGTAGACACAGAAGTGGAGACACTGATTACTACACCTTGCACCACTGAGATTCCTGGAGAAATTTCTATAAATGCTATTGCAGGAAATAGCTCTGCCAGTACCATCAGGTTACAAGGAAGGTTCAAGGGAAGGAAACTAAATGTTCTAGTTGATAGTGGGTCTACCCACAGTTTCATAGACAGTGGTCTTATTAAGCAGCTAGGGTTAACAGCAGAGGTGGACTCTCCCTTACTGGTGACAGTGGCAGATGGTTCTAAATTACTGGTGGACTCAATCTGCAAGGAAGTAAACTATGAAGTACAGGGCCAGAAATTTGTAACTGATATGAGACCCTTCAACCTAGGAGGATCAGATGTGATTTTGGGAGTTGATTGGCTCAAGCTCCACAGCCCTGTGACATTTGATTTCAACAAATGCAAAATCATATTGATGAAGGAAGGCCAACCAGTCACATTACAGGGCATCATTGGTTCTGGAAGCTTACAATTCATATCTGGTAAGAGCTTAAGTAAATTACTAAGATCACAAAAGGGTATTACACAAGGATGCATTTGCATGATCACAGCAACCAGGGTTGAAGAGCAGTTGGAGACAGAAGGACCACCAACTCAGTTAAAGGCACTATTGCAGAAGTATAAGGCAGTGTTTGAGGAGCCTAAAGGGTTGCCTCCTAAAAGACAACATGATCACAAAATACCCTTGTTACCAGATAGCCAACCTGTCAACCAGAGAAGCTACAGAGTCCCTTATATCCAGAAAACTGAGATAGAAAATCAGATAAAAGAGATGCTCAAAACTGGGGTGATTCAAGAGAGCACAAGTCCATTTGCTTCTCCTATAATCCTAGTAAAAAAGAAAGATGGCACATGGAGAATGTGTGTAGATTACAGGAAGCTCAATGACATTACTGTTAAAAACAAGTATCCCATCCCATTGATTGATGAATTACTAGATGAATTGACAGGGGCAAGTTGGTTTACTAAACTGGATTTAAGGTCAGGTTACCATCAAATAAGAGTGGCTGAAGAAGACATTTACAAGACTGCATTTAGGACTCATCAAGGTCTATATGAGTTCAAGGTGATGCCATTTGGGCTCACCAATGCACCAGCTTCTTTTCAATCACTTATGAACACTGTATTTAAAGATCAACTAAGGAGATCAGTTCTGGTATTTTTTGATGATATATTGGTTTATAGCCAATCATTAGAGGAGCATTTAACACACTTGGAAGAGGTATTAAAGAAAATGCAGGAACACCAGCTGTTTGCCAAGGAGAGTAAGTGCAAATTTGGACAAAAACAACTGGAATATCTAGGGCACATTATTTCTGACCAAGGAGTTTCTACTGATCCTGATAAAGTGCTTGCAATGAAGAATTGGCCTATACCTGAAACTATCAAGCAGTTAAGGGGGTTTTTAGGCCTTACTGGCTATTATAGGAGGTTTATAAAAGGATATGGGGAAATAAGTAGGCCCCTAACTCAACTGTTGAAGAAGGGTATGTTTTCTTGGAATGATGAGGCTACTAAAGCCTTTATTCAATTGAAGAAGGCAATGACTACTGCACCTGTACTTGCACTGCCAAACTATAGTATACCCTTTGTTTTGGAAACTGATGCTAGTGGAATGGGAATTGGGGCAGTACTGATGCAAGGTGGGAGACCTCTAGCATTTTTGAGCAAAAGCCTCTCCAAAAAACAGCAAGGTATGTCAACCTATGAAAAGGAGCTGCTTGCCTTGGTGATGGCCACACACAAATGGCATACTTACTTACAGGGTCACCACTTTGTTATTAAAACTGACCACCAGTCCCTAAAATATCTACTTGAGCAGAGACTTTCCACTTTGCTTCAACAGAAATGGCTAGCTAAGCTAATGGGGTTAGACTATGAGATAGTCTATAAAAAAGGAAAAGAAAATGTAGTTGCTGATGCACTATCAAGGCTACCAGAAGAAAAATTGCAAGGGAGTATTAATGAGATATCAACAGTGCATCAAGACTGGTTTGCTGACCTGACTCAAAGTTATGATCAAGATGAAGAGGCACATGCCATTATTACTGGCATAGCAGAAAAAGACCCTGAATATGAAGGGTTCAGTTTCAGCAAAGGCATCATCAAAAACAGAGGAAAAATCTATGTAGGTAAGCATGGTACTGCCAGGAGTCAAATCATGTGGGAAATGCATGATAGTCCCAATGGAGGGCACTCAGGCCAGGAAGTGACTTGGAGGAAGGTGGCACAGTTTTTTCAGTGGCCCAAAATGAAGAAAGAAATTGTAGAGTATGTGAGCATGTGTGATTTGTGTCAAAGAATTAAAGGGGGAAACCAGTTGCCAGGAGGGCTTCTCCAACCACTGCCAATTCCTACACAGATATGGGAAGACATTTCCCTTGATTTCATAGAAGGATTGCCTAGGTCTAGTGATAAGGATTGTATCATGGTGGTGGTGGATAGACTTACTAAATCAGGGCACTTCATTCCGTTATCCCACCCTTTCAGTGCTACTGTGGTTGCACAGGCCTTCCTAGATCACATCTACAAGCTACATGGTATGCCTAAAACCATGGTCTCTGACAGAGACAAGCTATTCACCAGTCAATTTTGGAAGGAATTGTTCAGTTCTGTGGGCACTAAGTTGAATATGAGTACCTCCTACCATCCACAAACCGATGGGCAGACAGAAAGGTTGAACAGATGTCTAGAGCAGTATCTCAGAGCTATGGTGGGGCACAGACCTAAGACTTGGGTAAAATGGTTACCCCTAGCAGAGTGGTGGTACAATTCCACTTACCACAGTGCAATCAAAATGAGCCCTCATGAAGCTTTATATGGCACCAAGCCCAGGCAAATGTGTATTCCATCCACTCATAGGTCCTCTAATGATTCAGTACAGGACTTTCAGATTAAAAGGGAAGCTATGAATCAGTTGCTGAATGAGTCCATTGTAGCTGCTCAGCACAAGTATAAGCATTATGCAGACACCAAGAGACAGGAAATGGAACTACAGGAAGGAGATATGGTATTTTTGAAGTTACAACCCTACAGGCAGCTGTCTGTAGCCATAAGGAGGCACCTGAAACTTTCTCATAAGTATTTCGGGCCTTACAAAGTGTTGGAAAGGGTTGGAAAAGTGGCTTATAGACTGGAGTTGCCACCTGGAAGTGCAGTTCACCCAGTGTTTCATGTGAGCTTGTTGAAAAAGAAGGTAGGAAGCAAGTACTCTGTAACATCTGAATTGCCAAGGTTGGGAAGTGAAGGCCAATTCCTGGTATATCCAGCTCAAGTACTTGATAGAAAGATAATCAAAAGGAACAATGTTGCAGCAGTTCAATGGTTAATTCAATGGTCCAATTCAGCTCCAGAAGATGCTACCTGGGAATTAGCTGCAGTAATCAAAGAGCAATATCCTGACTTCAATCCTTGAGGTCAAGAATTGTTTAAGGAGAGGGAATTGTAACTAATATAGCTGAAATTGCCAAGTCAGATATATTAGTCAATTAATTTATTTATTTAATAAATTGTATGAAGTATGGGTCAGTAGGAAACTACGTCATTTAGTTGGAGTGACAAGGAATATATGGGATCTGGTGCATAACAAACTTGTAGTAGTCAACCAATGGATTGATGACACGTGTCCAGTCTCAATTCCATGAGGTTAAAAGGAGAATTAGTTGGTGGAGAATGTAGCTTTTGGACTGAGAATTATTTTATCTTCCTTTCATTTTGCTCTTGTTATTTGCAGTTCCTTATTCATTTTCTTTGTTCAGTTTGTTTTACTTGCTGTTTCTGTTTTCTTGTGAACTTATGTTTCATTTCGTTCTTTGAAATTACTGGGTTGGTTACAGGATTCTTGATCCATTGACATGCGTAGATGGGAGTGTACTATTTCACAATTGCCTTGATGAATCACATTAGCTAGGACCTAGGAGTCGTATATTTTCGATCCTTAAAGACTATGAATTGTGAAATAATCAATAGTTCGAGACTGAAACTAAGTTCGACCATTAGAAGTGTACCGAATTAGGTCCTGTATTGGGCCAGATGAGTTCCCATGATCTAACTATGAATTGTGAAATAATCAATAGTTCGAGTATACAGCTTCTAAACTCTAGTACATCTGTCCAGGCCTCGCGGACTCTAGTCCATTGGGCTTCTTGATTCTTGAACGGGTGCGCTTCCCACTTTTATAGTAAGAATTTAGTGGTTAATTCTTCTATTTTTCTTTTTTCTTTGCTAAATAAACAATATTATATTAAGAAAAACTACAATTAAATTTTTTAGAGTTAAAGTCATAAAGAAAAGAATTACCTTATCAAACACATTTTTCTTCTCCATAGAAATACCTACCAATTACTACACTACTTTAACGAATTCAAAAAGCTAAATTATGCATCCTAGAGATACTAGCTTATGACCGTTCTTTTTTTAATATATACTAGCTTATAACCCGTGCAATGCACGGATTTTTGTTGATATGTAATAAATTTTATTTTATGTTATAATTATATTTTTATATAATCATTATTTAAAATATTTTATTTTAATTTTAATTTTAATAATTTAATATAAATTTAATTAATGATATGCATGGTTTAAAACTTATATTATAAAATTTTAAAATAAATATGTCGTTGATAAAATTTGAAACTTGAGTAAATTAATTTAATCATATAGTATATTTAATAATTAGATCTAATGATTATGATTTTTTACTAAAAATTTAATGGTCATTATTCGTAATACGAATTTCTATTATACTAGCTTAAAACCCGTGCGAAGCACGGATTTTTTAAATTATTATATGAATTTTTTTCATTAATTTAAATTATTTTTTGAAATATTAATTTTGGAGGCTTAAATTTTTATATGAGATGATTTGATAATAGTTGTATAAATGTTATCCATTATATTTATAAAAATGGAGAGATTTTAGTCAGAAAATATTGAAAGATGATAGGTTTTAGTTGAAAAAAATAATTGTTTAATTATTAGTAATTATAAAATAATTCTTTTATTTTATTAAATATAATGTGCGTGTAATGATTAAAATAAGAGAGGATTTAGTTAAAGAAAATTTAAAAGGTAACATGTTTTTGGTGAAAAAGGTAATTGATTAGTTTATAGTATTTATAATTTAATTACGTTATTTTACTAAATACAATTGCTCGTAATGTTTTTTGAAAAGAAGAAATTAATATTGTACGTGATATTTCTATTAAAAGAGGGATTTTAGTTAGAAAATATATAAAAGATGATACGTTTTAGCTGAAAAAGAAAATCAGGTAATTATTAATATTAGAATATTATTAGTTTATTGTATTAAATAGAACCGCCCGTGATATAATTGGAAAAAAGATATTTTAGCTATAGAAATAGAAAGGCAACGTGAAAATTAAAAAGATTATACGATTTATGTGAAAAAGGTAATTGATTAGTTTATAGTAATTATAATTTAATTAAGGCAATCAACTACTTACCATTATTTTAATTAATTAATTTTAATTTAATATAATTTAATATACTCATGTTTACGTTCCTTATTATAAACAACGTATACAAATTTTTAATATATTTTTATTAATAATTGAAAAATATAATGTAATATTTTCGGGTATATATTAATGATTGTAAGATTAGTTTTAAATTAAAAAGGTAACATGTTTTAATTTGAAAGGAAATATTAATGATTGTAAGATATGATACGACTGATGTTTTTATAAACAACGTATACAGATTTTTAATATATTTTATTAATAATTGAAAAATATGATGTGATATTTTCGGGTATATATTAATGATTGCAAGGTTAGTAGGTGTTTATAAAAGGTAATATCTTCAATTAAAAGTAAATGTGAAAAAAGACAATCGACTACTTACCATTAATTATATTATGTTATTATTTATTTTAGGAGTTTTAATAGTATAGATAAAGGGTAAATAAATAAATTCACTTAGTAACAAAAACAGGTACCAAAACTCTTTTATTGTTTCGGCTTTTATATAATAGTATAGATATTTGTGATTGTAAGATTAGTGGGTGTTTATAAAAGATAATATCTTCAATTAAAAGTAATTGTGAAAAAAAGCAATCGACTACTTACCATTAATCATATTATGTTATTATTTATTTTAGGAATTTTAATAGTATAGATATCTGTTGTGGAATAAAAAGTAGGGTCATCAAAGTGTGGCTAGGGTTCGTGAGCTTCGTGCTTTAATGGCTGCGCTTGCGTTATCGTGACCTAATTCGGGTCCTCACAAGATTCCTACGTATCTCAGAGTTGAGAATCAAGCCAAGACGTAGTTCTAGGTGATGGTGCCCTCGAGGTTATGGCGGCGAGAGCTCACCTAGGACGCAGTGGCTTGTATGTCCTTATTCGAGGATTAAGCCAAAACGTGGTGGGTAATGTATGGAGCTGTGTCCAAAACGTAGTTCTGAGATGAGGGGTCTGGCCCTTTATATAGGCTGTAGGAGCCTTAGAATCGTAATAGGGTTTGGAGACTTGGTGGACAAGTCACCGTTATTGAGGAAGGTTCTGACTCCTTCCTTATAGGAATTATTTTTCATGTTGAATTAGGTGCCTTGGAGGCTACACAATATCCCTGGGATATTCTAGAACGTTCCTGGTTTCTAGAATGTTCCCGATTTGTGGATCAGGCCCATGTTAGAAACAAGCTTATACCGGGCGTCCCCGGTTTGGGCTGTTCTTTTGGGTTTAGTCATTAACTACGAATTTAATGCCCAACTAGGGTTTCGGGCCTTATTTACGAGCCAATAAATACTATATTAATTATGTCTTTAGGGATTATTTTTCACCCATATCATTTGCCCCCCAACTTCTAGGAAAACTTGATTTCGTAGAAGTTATCGGCCCTACCAAGGTATCGTCCTACAGTGAAGTGTGGAGCGACCTACACATTCACAACGACTAAAATTCTCTCCCAAGTTAATACTTCAAGTTAAACGTTCCTTGGCCTCTCGAACCTTTTTCTTAAGATTTCTGGGCCTTTCGGGAATAGGATTAGTGCCGTTTCGAGCTCGTAGACACTAATCCAAGTGCAATTCGTGCATAGGATCCTTTATCATAAATTTATTAGTGCTTTATTTCCCTCAACTTATCTAAGTTAGGGTTAATATCAGGCGGTCATTGCTCATAAGCCCTAATAAGGGCTAATTTTTGAGCAAAAGACACTAATTCGGCCCTAATCGGGGCTAAGTAACCCTAAACGGGGCTATAAAGGCCTTAATCGAGGCTAAATAACTCGTCTTTGATGTATTTATTACTAGGATATTCATTCTTAACCTTAAGATAGGTTAATACTCGAGTGGAAATCTTTAAACGTCGCTAAACGAGGTTAATCACCCCCTAACTGCGATTATTGAAATTCTAACCTCAAATTTTGAAGTCAAGCTCATATTGTAGAGATTTTTATAATCTCCTTGACGGAAAAAGAATCACGTGAAAATACCCATTTTTGAGCGTTCTAGAGCCAAACGAAATCAGCTAGGGGTCCAGGTGTTCGAAACACCTGGACCCATTTTTCCCCCAAGGTGGCCTGCTCGGCCACCCCTGGTCGTCCATTTGGCCAAGTGTGGCTGGAACCCACTCAAGACTATAGAGAATTTAATGAGCTTCGCGTGGACAGTAAGATCGTCCAAATCCGATATCCGGAGCTCGAGATATGGTCCAAATAGCGTGGACAGCCCGGAGGTGTTTTCAAACCCTCCTTAAGAGTTTTGTAGTAACTTGTTCTCAAACAAATCACCTTGATTGCTTGAAACTTCATGTTCTTAAACCCTCAATCTTTCAATCATGTTTGAATCATGGATTCGTAGCTGATATTGGTTGGCTGAGGGGTGTTTCGAACACGTCAAGGGTTTCTGGTTTTCAAACCAGACCTGATTTTTCAACACCCCTAACACTTCTAACCTCAAATTTTGAAGTTGATCTTATATGATAGTGATTCTTATAATCTCCTGGTTGGAGAAAGAATCAAGTGAATATACCCATTTTTGAGTTGTCTAGGCAAGAAATACGGTCCCCTAGAAGGTGTTTGAAACACCTTCAGGGTCTTTCAACACCCTCACGGTTTCTGAACACCCCTGGCATTTCTAAACTCAAATTTGAAGTTGAGCTTATATGATGGGGATTCTTATAATCTCCTGGTATGAAGAAGAATCACATGAAAATATGCATTTTTGAACATTTTGGAGGTGAAATACCTCATTCTAAGCTGTTTTTCAATCCAGGCCTTGTTCGTAACAAGGTCATTTTTTCAACTTCAAGGAAACACTTGGCCACCTACATAGGCTTGTAGAGGACCTTGAAAGGTTCTTGAATCTCAAATTTGAGCTCAAACGGAGCATTTTTGAGCGTTCTGGAGGGTCTTGAAATCACCTAGGGGATTCAGGCCTTCACAAGACCTGACCAAGGTGTTCTAGTCGGCCAACCCTGGTCGGCCATTCGGCCATGGGGACCTGGTCGGCCACCCCTGGTCGGCTGGGCCCCATGATTTTTTTTTTTGAATGTTTTCAAACATCTTCAGGGTCTTTCAACACCCTCACGGCTTCTGAACACCCTCCAGGTTTTGAACACCCCTGACATTTCTAAACCCAAATTTTGAAGTTGATCTCATATGATAGAGATTCTTATAATCTCCTGGTATGAGCAAGAGTCACATGAAAATATGCATTTTTGAACGGTTTAGGGGCGAAATACCTCATTCTGAGCTAGTTTTCAAACCAGACCTTGTTTCAAACACCCTCCTTTTTTCAACTTCTTGAAACCACTGAGAGACCTACCTAGGCTTGTAGAAGACCTTGAGAGGTTTCCAAATCCCAAATTTGAGCTCAAACGGAGCATTTTTGAGCGTTCTGGAGGGTCATGAAACCACCTAGGGGGTTCAGGTCTTCACAACACCTGACCAAGGTGTTCTAGTCGTCCCACCTTGGTCGGCCATTCAGCCATGGGGACCTGGTCGGCCAACCCTGGTCGGCTGGGCCCCAAATTTTTTTTTTTTTGAATTTTGGTCAAATTTTGACTAGTTGACTTTGACCTTTGACTTTTGAATTTGACTATGACCAAAATCAAAACTTGTTTCAAACTCCCCTCCTTGTTTCTAGAGTGAGTTTACAACACCTTGGTTGATTTTGTGATCCTTAACCACAAACAACCTTCTTCTTAATTTTCAGGACCTTCTGGATTTTAACTTGTTCTTGAACTCTTAGTTTCTAATAACCTTGGGCTATACTATGGCCCTTGACTTGCTGACACCATTCCATACTTACAATAGGGTGTTTTGAAAAACCTTGGCCTTGCCCCCCTTATCACAGAGGTCCTTGTTTCTTAGTTGCTTATTCAAGGAATTCCCTTATTTTCAACACCTGACTTCAAGTCTAGGGTACTATGGTTAGTTTTTATCCTTGATTTTATACTCAAGGACTTTAAAACTCCTACCTTGTTTGTAAGACCGTGCCTTAGCTTTATTTTATTCAACATTTCCTGACTTTCAGGCCTTGAATTCAATCAACCAGCTTAATTCAGGGCATACAACCTCGTTGGCCATCTAGGCTTATATTTTGTGCAGAGTTTCAAAACTCCCATCATATTTCTTAGAGTATATTGATCACAAACAACCTTCTTCTTAGTTTTCAGGACCTTCTGGGTCTTAACTTGTTTGTAGGACCTTGCTTTGGTTTGAATTTTGTCGAAAAAGCATCGTATGCACAAAATCATCCATAACTTTTGACTCGTTACTCCGATGGAGACCCACGATATATCAAATCGAAGGTATTTTAGAGCTCTAGGTCCTGCAAATATGATTTATCCTATTTGACCCACTTTATCGAAGGGACTTTTGGAGCCAAAATAGTTTTTTCGTGGGTATTTCTCGTATCCGTGCGTATGTTTGAGAGACCATTAGGGCTTTGACCCATTTGCTGAATCCTTGATTCGAGACCTTGAATTCAAACGACTAGCTCGAGTGGAGGCCTACAGCCTTGGTAGCCATCAAGGCTTAGATCAATGCATATCTCAATGCTCTCACTGATAGTTTTCGTGCCTCCAAGGCATTATCAGGGAGCCAACCAGTCTCAAGATGAGCTTTGATGGGAATCTATCCAGCAACTTCCAACGTCGATGGGCGCCAACAACTTGCGCTCTATAGTGGGGGTCTCCAAGACCTGATAGTAGACACTTCTAGTGTAATTCTCGATTTCAGATGAAGCGAATTTAGACAAGGCATCGGCCGTTATACAAGGAGGCATTCCTCGAACCATATCAACTGTGATTTTATAATCCTCTGGTATCGTTTCATCTTTGGTTTCAAAATCTCCATTCTTTTGGGCTATCACCAGCCTTGAGTCTCCACAGACTTTAAGGTTTTTTGGCCCTCATGGCTAGAGCCAAGCCTAGTCCGACTATTAAGGCTTTTTACTCTACCTCGTTATTGGTCGTTGATAAATTCAACTTCAAGGCATATTCAATCGTGAGCTATCAATGGTCAGTAGAACTAAACGAGCTCCATTTGTTTTTGTTTTTTATGCCCCATCAAAATAGGTCACTCAATATTCCTTCTGAACTTCATTTTTCTCTCCCTCTTGGGGTGTCTCATCTTGCCCTTGCTAGGTTGTTGTGCCTTCCTACCCCTTGACTTCTTGGTTGTCAATGGTACATTCAACCACGAAGTCGGCAAGTGCCTGTGGCTTAATTACAATTCGAGGATTGTACGCGATATCAAATTATCTAAGTTCTATCGCCCACTTAATTATCCTTCCATTGGCCTTCGGGCTATGCAATATGCTTCTTAATTGTTGGTCCGTCAGGACTTCAATTTTTTGTGCCTGGAAGTACGGTCTTAGCTTTCTTGGGGCTGTTATCAGTGCCAAAGCAAAATTTTCAATGGGAGAGTAATTCAACTCAGCTCCGTGCAACATCTTGCTAACGTAGTAGATAGGATTTTGAACCTTGTTTTCCTCTCGAATGAGAACGACACTCAGTGCCTGTTCGGATATCGCTAGATATAGATATAGGTCTCTCCGGGACTAGGTTTGGCCAACAACGGGGCTTCAGCCATGTACTTTTTCAACTGTTCAAAGGCCTCTTGGCTTTCTGAAGTCCATTCAAAAATTTTCACCTTCTTCAATGCTTGAAAGAAAGGCAAACACTTGTTTCCAGACTTGGAGATGAATCTCCCTAAGGCTGTAATTCTTCAAATAAATTTCTGTACGTCCTTTATGGAACGTGGTGATTCCATATCTAGGATTGCCTTGATCTTATTAGGGTTGGCTTTTCTGCCTCGCTTTTAAACCATTATACCCAAAAAATTTCCAGATCCCACGCCAAAGGCACACTTGGCTGGATTCAACATCATCTTGTGGTGCCTCGACACTTCAAATGCCTCTTTGAGGTTCTTAATATGGCATGCCTTGATTAGGCTCCTGACTAACATGTCATTCCCGTAGACCTCCTTGGTCTTCCCGGTCAAGGGTGCAAAAATCTTGCTTGTTTATTAGCCTATGGTAAGTGGCTCCTGCAGACTCCTCATCTTGGGTTGACATCAACCTAGAGTTTTTAAAACAACCTTCCTTGGATCGATTGGCCATCATGGCTTCAATGTTTATCTTGGTTCCTGGGGCTTCTCTAGCGGCCTCTCGGTTGGCATGTTCTTGGCCTTAGGGCTGTTCAAGTGTTGATTGTCGATGTTCGAATGTCGAATGTTGATGTTCGAAATTAAGGGTTTTCAACCTCAAGGAAGTTCTTTAAACTCGAACCTTGAAGTTTTGATGAAAGGGTGCATATTGGACTACCTTCACATGGTTTCAAGCCAGGTTTTGGGTGTTTTAAACCACCAAAACATCAGAGCCTCTGGTCGGCTCCTTAAGGTCAGCTGAAGGCCTCCTTGGCTTCTGGTCGATCCCATGAGGTCTTGAACCTTCCCTAGGACGTTTTCAATCTCCATTTCAGGGTTAATATTCAAGTGTTCAACGCTGGTGTTAGATGTTCAATGTTGGCATTCTGGATCGAGAATCCAAAATTTCAGATTGGTTTCAAGTTTTGACTTGAAGCTTCAACCTTTGGATCTTGATTGGAGGTTCATGACCCCCTCAAGTTTGACCTTCTTGGCCTTCATGGCTAATATCTCGTGTTTCTCCACCTAGAATTCGAGGTTGATATTCACATGTTCAACGTTGGTGTTCATATGTCGACTACCAAGTATTCACGACCTTTCTTTTAGATTGATGTCAAACTAAAGTTCTCTAGGATCCCTTACTTGACTTCATGTCTTTCATGGCTTGTCTCAAACCTTTGTTTTGATTTCAGGGTTTTCAAACCTATCTTTGCTTCTCATTTTTCTTGATTCTAGGTCAAGGATTTAAGGTTGATCCTCGATTTAGATTTCGAGAAATACAACCCCGTGGGCTTCTTACCTTTTAAACTTCCGAGACGAAAACTTGCTTGGACTTCTTATTCCTTGTTCAAGGATATTCTTATATCCCTTGACCTTAGGACTATAATTCAAGGTTCTTTATTTGCTTCATCCTTGTATCTTCACTCCAAGTACTTAAAAAATATTGAAGAGTAGCTAGTTCTTAGCCTCCACAACCTTATATGGCTTTAATTGCCAGATGTGGATTTTTAATCATCTTGTCTTTTATCCAGGGTCCTTCAAGGACTTAAACTCTTATTTGGTTGTATTATAACCTAACTCTCGACCCTTTAGGGTTTTTATTTATGGTTTGTTTGTTTCCATTCGTGTATTCTTTTATTTTCGGTACTTGGTCATCTTTGACTTACACACATCAGGTGCTTGGCACATAAATAAAATCACAGAATAGAGAACGAAAAACAAACTTGCATTAATAACTTGAAATGGGTTCAACCCTTACATAGAGTACTACTATCCTACTTGGAGCAACATGCTCTGCAATTGTTTCATCGAACCTTATTTCTACTTCTACTAGATAAATATGAAGCTAAGTCCTATTAAGATAGTTTGAACCCATCGGGGCTCTTGCAAGACTAGGCCTGCATCGTTTGATTTTGTTTTTGATGCTCCATCAAAATAGAGCACCCATTACTCCTTCCTATCTCCTCATTCTTATTCTGAAGTTCACTTTCTGCTTGGGGTACTATCTCCTGCCCCCCGACTTCTTGGTTGCCAATGGTACATTCAACCACGAAGTCAGTTGATGCCATAGCCTTAATGGCGGTTCGAGGCTCTTGTGTGATGTCCTCTGCCGACCTTTCTAGGTCTTCCTTATCACTGTGGACATCCACGTCTTCAATCGGAAGGACCTGCCCCCCGACTCCATCAGGCCTTAACGCAGCTACATAGCAGCTCCTAGCCATTTTATGATCACCTTTTTGTTCTCCTACACCATTCCTGGTTGGAAACTTGATCTTCATGTGATAGGTTGAGGCCACAGCCTTAAAAGCGTGAAGTCCAGTCCTCCCAAGGATGACATTGTAAGTAGAAGATGCTTTGATAACCAAAAAGTTCAGCATCTGCGTGGCCTCCATTGGCTTCTGTCCAATCGTGACGAGTAACTGAATAGTTCCCTCAATTTTGGATTCTACTCCATTGAATCCATATATAGGCATGTTATTGGGGGTCAATTGAGAATCATTGTACCCCATCTTCACAAACGCATCATGAAACAGAATGTCGACGGAAGCTCTATTGTCTATCAAGACTCGCTTCACCTCTGAGTTTCCAATCATAGGAGTTATGACCAGTGGGTCATCGTGGGGGAACTTCACCCCTTCAAGGTCTGAATCATCAAATTCAATTGTTACTTCGGTTTTTGCACGCTTTGGTGCCTCTCCGACAATATGCATCACCTCTCGGGCATAAGCCTTCCGAGAGTTCTTTGTTGTCCCGGCCGCGGTCGGGCCTCCTGAGATCATGTTGATTACTGGCCCTCGGGGTTGTGGGTTGCGATCTTGATCATCGTCGCTCCTATCATACTCTCTTCTCTGATTACCACGATCTTCACCCTTGGTGAAGTGACTCAGTTTCCCTCTACGGATCAAAAACTCGATCTCATCTTTGAGTTGCTTACAATCATCAGTGTCATGCCCCACATCTCTGTGGAATCTGCAATACTGATTCTTGTTTCTCTTTGCGGGATCACCCCTGAGTGGCTTCGGCCATCGGAAATCCTTATCCTTCTCAATGTCCAACAAGATTCGACTCCTAGGAGTATTCAACCTTGCATACTTAGTGAACCTTGGTCCTTGGTTCTTAGAGGCAGAGTCGGAGTCCTCGCTAGTTCGGGAATACTTATCCCTAGCATCATACTCATGTTCTGTCTTTCGCTTCCTAGAGTTCCCGTTTCCACCACTTTCGGTAGAGACCTCTACTTTCCTCATGCTTTCCTCAGCCTTTATGTATTTGCTTGCCCTTTTTGGAGCTCAGTCATGCTCTCAGGGGGATGTTTTACCAACGACATCTGAAAGTAGGTGTTCGTTGTTCCATTCTCCAGGGCTATCATAGCTACCTTGTTCTCTAGGTATGGGACGTTCAATGTCTCCTTGGTGAAACGCTTAAGATAATCCCTCAGGTTCTCATTCTTCCCTTGTTTCACTTGCATGAGAGATGTAGAGCTTTTTTCATGGACTTTTCCACTAACAAACTGATTGATGAAAGCAGTGCTCAACTCCTTGAAGGAGCCAATTGAGTTTGCGGGCAACCGGCTATACCATCTTTGAGCCATGCCTGCCAGGGTTTGAGGGAAGGCCCTACACTTAAGAGCATCGCTGGTAGGTTGTAACAACAGCGCGTTTGAGAACGTCCTGACATGATTCGAGGGATCACCCTTTCCTTCGTATGGTTTTATCGTGGCCATCTTAAATTTTCGGGAAACACGAGCGTTCATCACCTCCTCAGTGAACGGGGGTGTGGGATCGTCAGGGTCTCCGAGCGGCATCAGGTCTTTGGGATCACCCCTGGGGTTTCCACCCTTGTAGCTCCTCTAGTTGGGGCATCAGCCCTTCTTTGTCTCCTTGAAGATCTTTCCAAATCAATAAATGGAATCTCCCTCGAAGTTGGAGGGGGACTATTCTGATTCTGCCTTGTTTTCTCCCTGGCTATATCGTCCTTCAGCCTTTGGATCTCATCCTCATGGGCCTTGATTCTCTCAGCGGCCGTTTGAGGAGGTCCATCATGGATTCTTTGAGTCCTTCCCATAGGCTCCTTGCTTGCACGTCGCCTCCTCGGGGCTTCATCACGATCATCGTCCTTAGACGAGGAATCATCAGTGTAAGGTCCGGAGTAATCATAATACTGAAAGGCATATGACTCAGCCTATTTGTAGTTAGAGGATCTTAATCAACTTAAACCAAATTGTAATAAGTAAATATACATATGAACTGTCACAGGAATCTCAAGAAGTATTATCTGTCAGAAGAAAGAAGAAAAGTCAATCTATAGTTTTGATGTCATACACTAGAAGACGATTCAGTTATCTGATCAAGCCCCAGTACAGCATTAAAGTTAATGGATTCATTTGAACAGTGACAGAGATTTTTCGAGTGATAGTTTGAAGATCAGTTACAGTACAAGAGAATTGAGAGAAGAAATAAACCACAACCTAAAGTCAAAAGTGAAGAAGCATCATTGAAGTTAGTCGTTCATGAACCAGACAGTACATCGAACGTCAACACAAATCAGTGGTAATTCTTTACTACCTTTAGTGGTTTGTAAGAATTAAATTAATTATTTATTGATTTAATTAAATTCATTTATAATTGATATAAATTAATTTAGTTGATTTAATTAAATGAATTAATTCTGGTAGAATTAATTTATTAATTAAATTAATTATTGTATCAATTAAATATGAATTAGTTAAAACATTAACTAATTAAATGGATCAATAAGACTTAAAGAAAGGAAGTTGATTAAGTCTTGAAGGAGATAAAATTCGGTAAGACTTAATTTAAGTCTTACCGACAGAAGCCTTTTCAGGATTAAGTCTTACCGACCTGATTTAAGTCCTACCAACCTCTGCCAGCTGTTATAAGTCTTACCGAAATTCTGGTAAGTCTTACCGAGACATTTTAGGTCATAATGGAGGTTTGTGTAAGTCTTATTGAAGGAAAATCAAGTCTTGGAAGCTGTTTAAGTCATGCTGAAGCAATTAAATATCCTACAGAAAGCCAGCAAGACCTATTGTTGATATAAAAGATCAGAACAGACCAGATTAAGTCATAACGGAGAAAACACAGCAGAAAACATATCATCAAGACCAGAATTCTCTCTCTCAAGAATACGAAGAACACCAAAGCTTAAACAATTCCCAGAAAATCAAGTTCTTCATCTTTGTGATATTCTATCCGATAGAACTTGCTTATTTGTGATTCTTGTACTACTAGCGAATTAAGTTTCCTAGTTCTTATCTTGATTATTATTAACTAAATTAGAAAAGTTCATGTCGAATTTTCTAATTAGTTATTAACATCTTGATAAGTTGTTATACTGATTTTGTAACACCACATCAAGTTAATATACAGTTATATTCAACTTGAAAAATCGTGTTAAATAATTCCGCAGATAAATTTGTCTTTATCAAATTTAATTTAAAAGACAAATTTCGATAAAAAGGTAAAGATTGTATTCAACCCCCCCTTCTACAATCTTATCGGACCTAACAATTGGTATCAGAGCCGATTGATTGATACACAAATCAACGATCCCATTTTACTCAATTAAAAATCATCCCCGAATTTTTTAACTCTCTTAAAAAATTCATCATGTCTTCTAAAGTTGGAACTGTGAAAATACCCATATATGACAAAAATAGTTATGATATGTGGAAGAACAAAATGTTAATGTTCCTCGAGGTTGCAAATCCTAAACACATGAAAGTCTTATCAGAAGGACCAATAATACCTTTTGGAGTAATTCCTGAAGTTGTTACCGATGGAATAGTTATTACCCCTGCAAGGTATGTATACAAAGACTCTTCTGATTACACTCTTGCTGAAAGAGAGGAAGCTGCACTTGACATTAATTTGAGACTGATCTTAATAGACTCTCTAGACTCTGTAATGTACAGTCATGTGATTAACTGCAAAACTGCAAAGCAAATGTGGGAAACCATTGAAACTGTGAATGAAGGAACAGAGGAAGTTAGGGAGAATCGACTAGAAATTCTGACTTCTGAGTATGAACACTTTCGATCAGCATTCAATGAAAGTATTCAAGATGTGTTTGAAAGATATAACAAACTTGTCAACAATTTACAGATGCATGGCAAGTACTACACTCAGAAAGAGATCAACAGAAAATTTCTACTGTCAATGCCTGTTCATCTAGAACATAGAATTACAGCTATCAGAGAGTCAAGGAATCTAAGTGAAATAACTGTAGAAAGACTCTTTGGTGTTTTAAAAACCTATGAACTGGAACAATCTCAACAAAAGGAGATTTATGGAAAAGGAAGAGTTGCTAATACTTCTACAGCTCTTATTGTTGAGAACAAACAGGAAGTGGAAGATAAGGTTATCCAACCTTGTAAAGTTGACAGTGGTAAGCTTGAAGTTGAAGTTGGTCAAACGAATGCTAGTCCAGATGAAGGTGACTTCTATTCGTTAGAAGAGCTAGATCAGTTGGAAGATGAGTCCATGGCTTTGTTGGTAAGGAAATTCAGCAACTTCAGATTCAGGAAGAATCCCAAGTTCAGGTACAAATCTAACAATAACAGGTTCCAGAGAGGAGGTTCTTCATCCTCAAGTAACAGAGGAGGTTACAAAACTGGAACAGTTGAAAGAAGTAAAATTAGATGCTACAACTGTAATGAACTTGGACATTTCGCTACTGAATGTCAGAAGCCAAAACAAAACCAAAGAAAAGACTTTGGATCTGAGAAGAAGAAGACAGGTAGAGCCTATGTGGCTGCTGGAAAGAGTTGGGATGATACAGACTCTGAAGATGAAGAATATGGCAATCTTGCCCTGATGGCAAAATCTGATAACTCCAGTGGTACTTCATCTGAGGTATCATGTACTGATAGTCAATATATCTATCAACTTAGTGATACACTAGGTAATGCTAATAGAGAGATTGAAAGACTAAATTTGGTAATTACAGATCTTAGTAATTAATTATCAGAATTGCATGATGTACAAAATTGACATGATAAACAAAAATCAGAAATAAGAATTCTAAAAGAAATTGAGAGATCTTTAGCGGTGATAGTGGCTCAACAACGTGATACAATAGCCGAGCTAAAAATAAGGGCTAATGCTACTTCTAATTCATGTAAAGTAGCTAAAGAGTTGTTTAACCAACAAACTATAAATCAAACCGTAGGAATTGGGTTTGACTATAATGAGGCTGTTGGTCGAAAAAGCATTATTACCCCTAATCGTGTCAGTGCTGTAGATAGGGGTATACCATTAGTGCTTAAGAGTGTTAGTAATCCACTCTTTAAGACATCCATAGCAGAACCTATGGATACAACATCTTTAATCATTAAGGAAGAGATGCGCATTGAGGATGTAGCTAATGGCGTAGTCTTAGAAAGTAATCAAGTTGTTAAAAATGATAAAGATAGAAAGACTGTGTTTGTAAAAGCAGAAAGAGTTGGTAAGTCTACTAGTTCATTGAAAACTAGTAGCAGAAGTAACAACATGAATAAATGCAATAACATATCTACCATGCATGCTATTCCTGTTATTGATACTGCTCATAAGAAATGCGATGCTGTTAATTGCATGTCTTGTGCTTTTAATATAATGTCTGCTTACTTTAACAGTAATCATGCATGTGTTGATAAGAATGCTCCTAGACAGCATATGAGCAGAAATAAACATGTTAGATCCAGGACTGTAACATCACCTAATTCTAAGATTAGGACTCCAAAAAGTCCTTCTCAGGATTTGGTAAAGACATGGTTACCCAAGCTAAAACCAAAACAAGTTAAAGCTGTTTACAGGGTTAAATGTCCAGTACCTGTAGAAAATGTTGTTAAGATAAAAAGTGTTGCTTTACCTGATAAAGGTCAATTCTTTAAGTACTCCGGACCCAATCAAATTTGGGTTCCGAAGAAAGTCTAACCAATTTGTCATTGCAGGGTTTGAAACAGGTTGATCGAGTCATGTGGATTCTGGACAGTGGATGTTCAAGGCATATGACCGGAGATAAAGCCCTGCTGACAAATGTGGTGGAGAAGGCCGGCCCAGTCGTTACCTTTGGAGAAAACAGCAAAGGTAAAACTGATGGATATGGCAGATTAGAAGTTGGAAATGTTATCATTGAAGATGTCTCTTATGTGAACGGCCTTGAGCACAATTTGCTCAGTATTAGTCAATTCTGTGACAAAGGTTATGAAGTTCATTTCAACAAGAAGAATTGTCTAATATCACACAAGAGAAATGAAAGGCCGCAGTTGACTGGAGTAAGAAAAGGAAACTTGTACATAGCCAATATGAACTCTGGAAGCTCAGAAGAAATTAGATGTTTTTATTCAAAGGCATCCACTGATGAAAGTTAGTTATGGCACAAGAGACTTTCTCACCTAAACTTCAAAACAATGAATTCTCTAGTGAAAAGAGAGTTGGTGAGAGGTTTACCTTCAATTGAATTTACTCAGGAAGGTCTATGTGATGCTTGTCAGAAAGGGAAGTTAAAAAGGGCAACTCACAGGAGCACTAACATATCATCAATAACTGAACCATTACAACTTCTCCATATGGATTTGTTTGGTCCAGTTAGTGTGATGTCCATGTCAAGGAAAAGATATGCTCTAGTGATTGTGGATGATTTCTCAAAATTCACATGGGTACTATTTCTGAACTCAAAAGATGAAACTCCACAACTGGTAGTTGATCACATTAAGTTAATTGAGCTCGATTCTAATCGTCCAGTAAGAGCTATAAGGTCAGACAACGGAACTGAGTTCAAGAATGCAGTTCTGAATGACTTTTGCATTGAAAAGGGTATAACTAGACAGTACTCGGCTCCCAGAACTCCTCAACAAAATGGGGTAGTTGAAAGAAAGAATAGAACCTTGATTGAAGCTGCACGTACAATGCTAAGTGAATCAAGGCTTCCATTGAGCTTTTGGGCTGAAGCTGTCAACACTGCATGCTATACCCAGAATCGAACACTTATCAATAAAGACTTAATGAAGACACCGTATGAAGCTCTACATGACAAGAAACCAACCCTCAAGTACTTCCATGTATTTGGGACAAAATGCTTTGTGTTGAAAGAAGGAGATGATCAAGGTGGTAAATTTGAAGAAAAAGCACATGAAGCAATATTTATTGGTTATACTAGAAGAGCCTACAAGGTGTATCTTATTGATCAACAGAAAACTTTGGAAAGTGTCAATGTTACATTTGATGACACAAAACTCCCAAATATCCAAAATGAAGATCCATCTGAAAAGCATAAGTTTGATGATATGTCAGACTCAGATTCAGATGATGACAATCAACCTGACGTTGTTGCTGATAATAATAATCCAAATGTTGGTGATAATGATCAAGGTGATGCTGGTGAAAACAATGATAATTTTTAAGACAGCACTGATACTCTTGAACCTTCAACAAGTCAAACTGGCAACAACTCAGAGGGAGATAATGAAGGGTCAACAAGTCATACTCAACATCATACTGAAGAACAAGGCGAATCGTCAAGATCAATTCTTCCCAGACAAACTGTTTGGAATAGAGCTCATCCTTTTGAGCTGATTCTTGGTGATCCAGATGTTGGTATGAAAACAAGAAGAGCTTATCAGAATCAATGTAATTATTCTGGGTTTCTGTCTGTTATGGAACCTAAGAAAGTAGAAGAAGCTCTATCTGATCCTGATTGGGTGATTGCTATGCAAGATGAACTCAATCAATTTAAGCAACTAGAAGTATGGAAGCTGGTACCCAGACCTAAAGATAGAAAAGTGGGGGACACAAGATGGGTATTCAGAAACAAACTAGATGAAGATGGCACTGTGATAAGAAACAAAGAAGACTGGTAGCTAAAGGTTATTCTCAAGCTGAAGGCATTGATCATGCCGAGACCTATGCTCCAGTGGCAAGACTTGAGGCCATCAGAATATTCTTGGCATATGCATCCTATTCAAGATTCAAAGTTTATCAAATGGATGTCAAGAGTGCCTTTCTGAATGGTAAGCTAGATGAAGAAGTGTATGTAGAACAGCCTCCTGGTTTTGAAGATCAAGATCATCTGGACTATGTCTACTTTCTTTACAAAGCTATCTATGGTCTTAAGCAAGTTCCAAGAAAATGGTATGACACTCTTTCTGAATTTCTATTAGAAAATGGTTTTATAAGAGGTGTCATAGACAAAACGCTCTTCACTAAAAGACATAAGAATGATATAATACTAGTCCAAGTCTATGTGGATGATATTATATTTGGGTCTACTAATGAGCTTCTGTGCAAGAAGTTTTCTAAGTTAATGCAGGGTAGGTTTGAAATGAGCATGATGGGAGAACTGAAATTCTTTCTTGGATTACAAATAAGTCAGAGACAAGATGGAATATTTATTTGTCAATCTAAGTACATCAAGGAGCTCCTCAAGAAATATCACATGGAGGAGTGCTCATCAGCAAAGACACCATCAACTATAGCTGTCAAAATTGGTTTATGTGAAAGTTCTGCCAAGGTAGATATCACAGGCTATAGAGGTATTATTGGTTCATTGCTTTACCTAACTGCTAGTAGACCAGATATAATGTTTGCCACATGCTTGTGTGCAAGGTTCCAAGCGAACCCTAAAGAAATCCATCTCACTGCTGTCAAAAGAATCTTAAGATATCTAAAGGGTACGCCTAATTTAGGCATCTGGTACCCTAATGAATTTGGTTTTACTTTAATTGGATATACAGATTCTGACTATGCAGGAAGTGTTGTAGACAGGAAAAGTACATCTGGGAGTTGTCAATACCTAGGTGGAAGGTTGGTATCCTGGTTCAGTAAGAAACAGCAAACAGTTTCCAACTCTACAGCCGAAGCTGAATATATAGCTGCTGGAAGCTGTTGTGCTCAGATCTTATGGATAAGGAATCAATTAATGGACTATGGCATTGTATTGGAAAATATTCCTATTTTATGTGATAACACAAGTGCCATAGCAATCGCAAGCAATCCTGTGCAGCACTCAAGGACAAAGCACATTGACATAAGGTATCATTTTATAAGAGAGCATGTAATGAATGGTACAGTGGAACTACTATTTGTAGGATCTGGAGATCAAACAGCAGATATTTTTACTAAGTCGCTTAATGAATCCTCATTCACTAGAATTGTTAGTGAATTGGGTATGTTAAACAGTCCTAGTAATTAATATCTGAAATTTGATCTTTAATAATTTTACAAGTGATTATTCTGTGAATATTTGTTGTTTGAAATCACTTGTATAATTATTTTACCATCTGATTTTCTTGTTTGTTTAATTATTTTTCACTTTGTTTATTCATATTATTTAATACTTCATACTTCTGTATTTTTTGAATAATTGTAGATATTTATTTCTATTTTAGTAATTAAATTATCATATGTTTTGTATTGTTTGTCCTGTTAATATTGCTTTGTTTTCGTTAATAGGTTAGCATATGGTATGTATAACTATTTTTATTATTTGTTTAATTTTATATAATATTTTTATTATTTTTTTTATAAGTTAATTGTATATTTCATAGTGTTTTTAATGTTTATTTAAAGTTAATATGACTTAAAAATAGGAAAAACAGTCAATATGACTTAATTTAAAATCAGTATGACTTAAACAGGTTAAGTCTTACCGAGATTTTAAATTTAAGTCATATTCGCAGTTCAGTTCAAGTTAAGTCTTATTCATCTTAATTTTATTAGTTTAGTCTTATTCAAGTTTTTAGTTTAAGTCTTTTCAGTAATTTTTTAAGTTAAGTCTTATTCATAACAGTCAGTTATGTCTTGTATATATTAAGTCTTAATCACATGTATTTAGTTAAGTCTTAATTAATTATTTTTTAAGTCTTGTTAATATTAAGTCATATTCGAATATGTATACATATTAGTTATGTCTTAATACAGTTAAGTCTTATTCAAGTCTTAGTTATGTCATATTACTTATGTCTTAATAGTTTTAAGTTAAGTCATAATCGAATTAAGTACATATGTAAATATATAATTAACAGTTATGTCTTAATGCTAGTTTAAGTCTTAATCAGTCTACTAGTATATATATAACAGTTAAGTTGTTTTTAAGTCTTATTTCATATTCTATCAAGTTAAGTCTTATAGAACAATATTGATACATACAATACACACACATATCTGTCGAATTCATGCCCAATTTTTGACCGATTTCTCTCAACTAAATCACGAATTAACCACATATCTAGACTCCTTGCTTGATTATCTGTGTTTTGAGTGGTTAAAATCGCGATTTTGTTCAGTTTTTTAAGAGTTCATTTTCGAAAAATCGATTCTTAGATCTGTTTTTGTGAAAAATTGAGTTTGATTCTTGAAAAACTAAAAATACACGTGTGTTTGTGTGTATACAAGGATTGTTGTGTGAAATTTTCAGAATTTTTGAAGAACTTTTAATTATTTCGAATTTTTAATTAATTATTAATTCGAAAAATTAATTTTTAAATTAAAAATTTGTAAAATCTGAAATTTTCAAGGAAATTAAATCTTGATTAAAATGGCTGATCGATTTGAAATTATTAAACATAATTTAATCGGTTATTTTGATCCAGAAAAATGTTCAGTTGAACGTTTTCGACCGTGGATTCGTTTTTTAAATGAAAATTCACTGGTTCGCAATGCTTTGAGATTGGATGCTCCTCTGAAAATTGAACCTTTGCGAATCATGTGTACTACTGCTGTCATTTCTAATGATAACAGATCTTTTGTCTTCTCTGTGGGAGATAATCAGTACACAGTGAATGAAAATACAATAAATACGGTCTTAAATTTTCCAACTGATAATTTCGAAGAATTACCATCAGATCAAGAAATGATAAATTTTTTAAATGGTGTATTCTATCAAGACAGTCCTGATCAAACTGTCTGGAATAAAAAGAACTTCGTTCAAGAATGGGATTATCTGTTTGACACACTAGGTAGAGTCTTTGCCAACACTACAAAAGGGAACTTCGGGGTATTACCATCTTTCTTGCAGCATATTGGATATGCAGTTGCACACAACCGAAGGATTAATTTTGGCAGACTACTGTGTGTTCCGATGGTTAGAAGAATCATTAATGCAAAGAAGAATTTTGATAATGGACATAAAGTTTCATGTTATTATCCAAGATTCTTATCATTGATTTTTAATCATCTTGTGGAACTAGAAAACCAAGCCCAATTCTTGAATGGAGAGTCACTGGCGTCAGGTAAACCTACTACCAGATTGTTCACTGAGTACAGCAACAAGCCAAAATTCACAAATATACCTGTAGTTGTCACCCAATATATGTCAAACTATATACAACTACCAGTTATTGAACCTGTACCAGAACCTGAAGAACCAGAACAAAATCCTGAACCACCAGTGGAAAACATGCTTGTTGATAATGAAAATCAAGGCAATCAACAAGTTGAACCTGCTCAGCAAACTGTTCCTCAGCCAGCTGCTCTTGATGTTGAACATCCAGTGCAAGAAACTGCATCTGTCCCTGAACCTGAATTTGATCAACCTATCTTATCAGAGACTGTTGCGGAATCAGCTGACCAGGTATTGCCTTCTGTTCCTCAAACTACTACTTCTCAATCTATTTCTGGAACCCAAGTGGTTGGTAGGTCTGACCAAGGGGTTGTAGTACCACAACCTCTAACCAAGGTCGTAGAGCCAAACACTCAACCACCAAAACTCATATCTTTTCACTCCAGAAAGAAATTTCAAGTAAAAAGAAGTCGAATCAGTAGTGGTAGTATGAGTGAACCCACAGCTCTGCCTCTAGAAAAGAAAAGTAGAACTCAACCTGAGGCAACTGTAAGCCCGTCTGTATCCTCCCAACAGGATATGGAAATTGATATGGCCGTTACACAGTTACTAGAATCATCTTCTCAACAGGATGATTCTATTGAAATTCGCCATAGGGCCGTGGCACCTTGTAGTGAGTCAAGAACACCTCCCCTATTACTCACAATGGGGGAAGACATACCTTTAAATGAGTCTCAGGACACACTGCAAGGAGAGCACGTAGAAAATGTGACAGTGCCTACCATAGTTACGGTAGAAGAGTCTTCACAGGCTTTAGAGGGAAATCTTGGTTCTCAGCCAACTTTAATAGAACCATCATCTCCCCTCCCAGGACAAACACTCCTGGCTCCCACAAGGGATTTTCCACTCGCAGTTTCGACTGGAGAAGGTGGAAGGCAACTTGATCAATCTACTACTGAAGCAATTCAGTCAACAATTTCAAATGTTCAAGTAGATTTGATTAAGGACAGGGATTTGCGAACTCCCATTGCACCACCAATGACCTTCCCAGAGGAGGCTAGGGTAATTTTACATGCAGGTACAAATCTGGAAGTAGCTAAGGAATCTGAGAGGAGTGATGTGAGGAATACCTTAAAATTGAGTGAAACACATGCACTTCAGGTGAGTGGATCTCAAAGTGAACGTCAGGTGAGCGCACACACTGACACATACACTCTCTCATTATTAGAAAAGATAACTGCTTTAGAGAAAGAACTTGTAGTCAGCAAGGCTGAAACAGAAATCCTGAGAGCACAAGTGGGTGAGCGATCTTCTACATCCACCTCTGTCAACAGTCAGCTTGCTGTAATGAAGAAGGACATAAACTACTTAAAGACATCATTCACCAAGAAGATAGAATCTCTCGAACTCTCTCATGAAAAGGCACTTGAGGACTCTGGAGATATTACTGTTGCTCAAGACATGTTAATTTCTGAGATTTCCTTGAAAGTTGATAATCTACAGTCAGAGGTACAGCACAATCAAGAATCTACTGATTCTCGTCTGGACCAGATCGAAAAGCAAAATGCACACCAGGCTAAAGGGTTAAGACATTTGTTTAATCTTGTAAGTCAAAGTCGCAAACCTACAAATGAAGATATTGAATTCTTTACAAGTAAGGGTGGTGATGATGATGAACAGGATCCTGAAGCTGGAGCAACTGATAAGTCTGTAGAGGATTCCTCAACTAAGGGGGAGAAATCAAAGGGGTCACAAGATAAATCTAAAGAAAGAGAGGGAGGAGAAAGTAAATCTGATAAATCTGGTAAATATGACCAAGGTGAAGATAAGAGGAAGAAAGTAGTTGAACAAACTGAAGAAGATATTCAAGACAAGAACACAGGATAACTTCGATGTTTTTGCTGATCTTGAATTCCCTGATCAAGGTGAAGAACTTCCTGAACCTGATCTTAGTCACTGGGAAGATGAAGGACCAGTGATATCTGAATTTGAAGCTCAACAAGCTGAGAAAGAATCTGAAAAATTATTTGCTCAAAGAGAAGCAAATTTGCAACTGAGAGAAGAAAAACTTCAAAAATCTTTAGAGCAAATTGCACGAAATGAAGAACTTCAGAAAGCTGAACAGCAAGCATTACAAAGACTACATGCTATAAATGTTGAGAAGAGAAAAACATACATCAGACTAAAGAGCGGTGACAAATGGGAACGTGCTCAAAGAGCAATTGATTCACCTCAGAGTTCTGATTATGAAGATCGTCGTCTTGGACAAATTCTCGAGGAATTCAAACTGGCAAATCCAATTCATGAAATGTATATAAAGGCCTTACAGGTAGAAGTCATCAGGATAACTACTGCATTTGAACCCAAATCTGATGAGCTAGTAATATTTGTAGATTGTCATAAAGTTGGAACATTCAGAGTATCTATTCAGTTCTTTTATGACAGATCACTGACAGAGATATGGGTACTTAGGCCTAAGGTAAGAACATCTTCTGAGCTAGGTGTATTGTTACATGAAAAGTTCAAAGAATTTGCTGAAAGAGCTGGACCAGAAGTGATTAAGGAACCTCCACAAGTAAAATTTCTTAAGGGAGAGGTACTTCACACAATCAATCTTCAGACAGATGAGCTATACGAACATCATGCAAAGCACTTGGTATATGCTGAATATGCTCTCAGAAATCATGGATACTTGACTGAAGAAAAGGTAATAGCTGCAGATCACATTCGTTCATATGCACAAACGAACATAAAAGATTACAAGAAATTTCAAGGTGAACTTAGAAAGAAGCTTGGAATTCCTTTAGTCTTACCTCAAGGATTGTCGTCTAGAAGAGAACGTCTTGTTGATTCTAATCTACATATGAAACTTCAAGTCACAGATGAGCCAGAAGAAGGAGAATTCAGAAGGGAAGACAATTGAAGATAAAGATTTGCTCTACGTGTTATATCTTTAGAGCCTAGATAAATCTTGATAGGAATTTATATCATATGATCAGTCTAGAGGATCATCTATCTTGTATTTATCTTTCATGTTTGAATCTGGCAAATGTTAAATATAAACCAGAATTTTTTTTCATATTTACTTAGTATTTAAAGTTTTATCTTTCATTTGGTTAAGTTGGATTAGTTGAGGTATCCTCTAGGAATTTGCTTGTTATTATCTAACAAACAAATAGGGGGAGATTGAAAGGCATATGACTCAGCCTATTTGTAGTTAGAGGATCTTAATCAACTTAAACCAAATTGTAATAAGTAAATATACATATGAACTGTCACAGGAATCTCAAGAAGTATTATCTGTCAGAAGAAAGAAGAAAAGTCAATCTATAGTTTTGATGTCATACACTGGAAGACGATTCAGTTATCTGATCAAGCCCCAGTACAGCATTAAAGTTAATGGATTCATTTGAACAGTGACAGAGATTTTTCGAGTGATAGTTTGAAGATCAGTTACAGTACAAGAGAATTGAGAGAAGAAATAAACCACAACCTAAAGTCAAAAGTGAAGAAGCATCATTGAAGTTAGTCGTTCATGAACCAGACAGTACATCGAACGTCAACACAAATCAGTGGTAATTCTTTACTACCTTTAGTGGTTTGTAAGAATTAAATTAATTATTTATTGATTTAATTAAATTCATTTATAATTGATATAAATTAAATTAGTTGATTTAATTAAATGAATTAATTCTGGTAGAATTAATTTATTAATTAAATTAATTATTGTATCAATTAAATATGAATTAGTTAAAACATTAACTAATTAAATGGATCAATAAGACTTAAAGAAAGGAAGTTGATTAAGTCTTGAAGGAGATAAAATTCGGTAAGACTTAATTTAAGTCTTACCGACAGAAGCCTTTTCAGGATTAAGTCTTACCGACCTGATTTAAGTCCTACCGACCTCTGCCAGCTGTTATAAGTCTTACCGAAATTCTGGTAAGTCTTACCGACACATTTTAGGTCATAATGGAGGTTTGTGTAAGTCTTATTGAAGGAAAATCAAGTCTTGGAAGCTGTTTAAGTCATGCTGAAGCAATTAAATATCCTACAGAAAACCAGCAAGACCTGTTGTTGATATAAAAGATCAGAACAGACCAGATTAAGTCATAACGGAGAAAACACAGCAGAAAACATATCATCAAGACCAGAATTCTCTCTCTCAAGAACACCAAGAACACCAAAGCTTAAACAATTCCCAGAAAATCAAGTTCTTCATCTTTGTGATATTCTATCCGATAGAACTTGCTTATTTGTGATTCTTGTACTACTAGCGAATTAAGTTTCCTAGTTCTTATCTTGATTATTATTAACTAAATTAGAAAAGTTCATGTCGAATTTTCTAATTAGTTATTAACATCTTGATAAGTTGTTATACTGATTTTGTAACACCACATCAAGTTAATATACAGTTATATTCAACTTGAAAAATTGTGTTAAATAATTCCGCAGTTAAATTTGTCTTTATCAAATTTAATTTAAAAGACAAATTTCGATAAAAAGGTAAAGATTGTATTCAACCCCCCCTTCTACAATCTTATCGGACCTAACAAATACACTTGCTCAGGAGGGGCTAAACCCCTAACATATGGAGGCTGATGCGACTCAGGTATCTGTAGGGCATGGCCTCTTGGCCCAAGATCCCTTCGATTTGGGGGATAGTTAGGTAATCCGTATAACGGATTGGTGTTCACGGGGAGTGTAGTGGTGGAGATCTGAACTCCTGAGAGTGGGGGACGGCTATTTAATGGTGAGACCACCATCTGAAGCTGATTGGTCTCCCGTCCTGGATGGATGTCCACTGGTAAGGTTCTCTCAACATGGAGATTCGTCCCTATGGGTTGAGAAACTTGAGGCTGAGTGGTTGTCTCTGTTAATGGGGGTACATACCCTTGCTCCGTAACAACAGGTGGAGCGGTGGATCAGAAGTAACAGGAACGTTCTCGGTTGTCGTTCTTCGTGTGTTAACCATGGTTGATGTTGTCTTCCCACAGACGGCGCCAAATGTTGTGGAATAAAAAGTAGGGTTATCAAAGTGCGGCTAGGGTTCGTGAGCTTCGTGCTTTAATGGCTGCGCTTGCGTTATCGTGACCTAATTCGGGTCCTCACAAGATGCCTACGTATCTCAGAGTTGAGAATCAAGCCAAGACGTAGTTCTAGGTGATGGTGCCCTCGAGGCTATGGCGGCGAGAGCTCACCTAGGACGCAGTGGCTTGTATGTCCTTATTCGAGGATTAAGCCAAAACGTGGTGGGTAACGTATGGAGCTGTGTCCAAAACGTAGTTCTGAGATGAGGGGTCTGGCCCTTTATATAGGCTGTAGGAGCCTTAGAATCGTAATAGGGTTTGGAGACTTGGTGGACAAGTCACCGTTATTGAGGAAGGTTCTGACTCCTTCCTTATAGGAATTAGTTTCCATGTTGAATTAGGTGCCTTGGAGGCTACACAATATCCCTGGGATATTCTAGAACGTTCCTGGTTTCTAGAACGTTCCCGATTTGTGGATCAGGCCCATGTTAGAAACAAGCTTATACCGGGCGTCCCCAGTTTGGGATGTTCTTTTGGGTTTAGTCATTAACTACGAATTTAATGCCCAACTAGGGTTTCGGGCATTATTTACGAGCCAATAAATACTATATTAATTATGTCTTTAGGGATTATTTTTCACCCATATCAATATCATATATATATATATTTCTTTATAATGAAGGGTAAATAAGTAAATTCACTTAGTACCAAAAAACAGGGACCAAAGCTTTCAATGTTTCGGAATTTATATAATAGTATAGATTTTGTTACTGATTATATGATATGGTGTAATATTTTTGGGTATATATTAATTATTGCTAGATATGAATTGATTGGAAAATATGATATGATTGAGGTTTTTAGGTGTTTATAAAAGGTAATATCTTCAACTAAAAGTAAATGTGAAAAAGCAATCGACTAATTATCTTTAATTGTATTATGTTATTATTTATTTTGGGTGTTTTAATTGTATATATATCATATATATTTTTCTTTATAATGAAGGGTAAATAAGTAAATTCACGAAATACCAAAAAAACATATACCAAAAAATAGGTACCAAATTTTTTAATTTTCGGGTATTATATAATCATTAATTAATTTTAATTTAAAATAATTTTAATATACTCATATTTACGGATTATACTAATGTTTCCTTATTAAAAACAACCTATACATATTTTTAATATATTTTATTAATAATTGAAAAATATGGTGTGATATTTTCGGATATATATTAATGATTGTAAAATTAGTTTTAAATTAAAAAGGTAACGTGTTTTAATTCGAAAGAAAATATTAATGAAGATTAGTTTTAAATTAAAAAGGTAACGTGTTTTAATTCGAAAGAAAATATTAATGAAGATTAGTTTTAAATTAAAAAGGTAACGTGTTTTAATTCGAAAGGAAATATTAATGATTGGAAGATACATTGATGTTTTTAGGTGTTTATAAAAGAAAATATCTTCAATTAAAAGTAAATGTAAAAAAAGGCAAGCAACTACTTACCATTAATTATATTATGTTATTATTTATTATAGGTGTTTTAAAAGTATAAATATCATTTTTTTTAATAGAGGGTAAATAAGTAAATTCATGAAGTACCAAAAAACAGGTACCAAAAAATAGGTACCAAAACTTTTAATGTTCCGGAATTTATATAATAGTATTGATAATTATATTAATTTTTAAATATTTAAATGCTATTAATTTACATATCAATTTTTTATTAAAAAATTGATATATATATATATATATATATATATATATATATATATATATATATATATATATATATAAGATTTTACACATTTACTTTAATATTTTGTTCTATCTTGAATTCTTAAAATTTGATTTAACAAAATAATCTTTAATTTAGTGATTGTTCCAATTAAAACTATGCAGAAACAAAATAGATAAGATATTGACGATTTTTTCGTTGAAAATTCTATTAGATTTATAAAATCTACTTATATTTCGTTTTGATTGTGAAAATACCCTTACTATTATTTGAATATAGTTATACTAACAACCAAATATAGTTTTAATAATAAGACTACCAACCAAATACAGTTTTAATAATACGTGTAAGAGTGATTTTATCCAAAATTTTGGTAGTCAGTAGTCTGGTCTTCCATGCAATAAAATAAATAAGAACCATTAGATCATAAAATAAATAGATGAAAAACTTTGGACCTAGCATAAAAATATATTTTATTTCTTAACATGTAAACTAAAAAGTGTATATATATTAAAATACGAAAAAATGTATGTTAATGATTTAAATCACATATAATTTAGTTTTATACATTGAATAAAATTATCAATGTTGGTCTTCTTCAATAAATAAGATTAATGTAAAATTTCGCGTGTATCCTACTTTGGCCCTACTCGGCTACTCAGTTGGTCGGATGTAATAACAGACTCAACCATCTTGATGGCTATCGTGCACCCCCAAGAATGGCGGGGAAGTTAACAGTATGATAGGATATATTTTTATATATATATTAGATGATTTTACTCTCGTATTCAATTGCATTTTGCATTTATTTGGATATTTATTTAATGAATATTAATGTTTTATTGTAGAAGACAAGAATTCCTAATTTCGGAAGAATTTGAGCTTAATGATATATTTTGGAGCTAAAAAGGGAAGAAAAAGGAGCCCGATTGCACATCATCAAGAGGCCGTAGATTAATCCTGGGCGAGCAATTAGGAAATAAGAATTGTCACAAAAATATGGAAAGTTATATATTCTTAAAGCAGGAATCCCGGTTGGAATTAATATTATTTTTGTTAAGCGAAAGGAGTCCGGTTCCAGACCCTCAAAATACCACAGCTTAGAGCGTAAGGATTTATTTATATTAATAAATATTTTATTTAATTAGAAAATTATATTTATAAATATCTAATAATATTAGATATTTATTTTTATAATTTCTGAATTAAATTAATTATTTATTAAATTAAAGATTATAAGCTGTGCGAGTTAAAACATTTTTTAAGGGAGCCCAGACAACAAATTGGCCCCGAGTTTTGTTTAAAGTATACCAGGTGGTGTAAATTGAATTGTGGGTGAAAAAAAAAAAGAAACATTCACAAGCACTAGTCGGCTAATGCACCACTTGAGCTATCGGCCAGTTTCTCTTAAATGAATTACCGGACCAACTAAACTGTGCTTTCTAATTGTCCTTGCTTTCGGCCGATTTGTTTATTGCTGGATGTGGGTTAGTTTTGTGCTATAAATAGGAGCTTGTGCAGGAGGAAGAGGAGGACTTCAGAAACCATTAGATAGAATAGACTAGGAAAAACACACCACACATTTCTAGTATCAATAATTCGGTACTGCAAGGTTTTGTTTGAATTAGGGGCTTGGTTTTCTTCTCTTTTATGTACAATTTCTTCGGCTTAATTCTTCCTTAATGTAAGGTATTTTCTATTTTACTTGTTTATTAAATATATATTTTAGATGGATTGTTATATAAATTTAGTTATTCTTAATTTTTATATTAGTGAGTAGTTTGTTCTAGGACATAAAGGAAAGCCATGTTTGCATGATAATTCCGGTATGATTTTCATAGTGGTTTGATTGATTATTGTAAATTCTAATCGATTATGTTTTGAATTTTAATTTGTGCTATCGGCCAATATCACAGATTAATTATATGCGAATAGGAGTAATAGATCGAGAGATTTTACTCACTAGAGGCACATATACGGTTAGCGGAATTGAATTTTAACGCGAGAGCATAATTGAATTTCCGAGAGCGTTGATACTTGAGAGAGATTAACACATGCTCTAATTACCCGATTAATTAAATTATTAAAAGTGATTATATGTGTAAGCAAGTTTCGGGAGTGTTGACGCTTGAGAGAGATTAACAAACCGTAATTGCATGACCATTTTGATTGCTTTAGCTTAGAAGCCGGATATTATGTAAACATGGTGGACCTAATTGCCCTATATTTTAAATTCATTGTTTATCCCTTAATTAATTAGTTAAATTAATATAAATAATTAGTTAGTAAATATTTTCATAACTATCGTTTTTGCTCGAGAAACAGTTGAATTAAAATTGATAAAACCCGCCTCCCTGAGAACGAACACAAAAATATACCACATCACAGTACCCGACGACATTCAAGTAAAAGAACATCGCAAAGTCTACCTTATTTTTTGATGGTTGTGTAATGATTGTATTAAATTTACAATATTGACATTTTTTTTAGTTAAGTAATGTATAATTTATAGTAATTTTGGTGTGTTGATTGTATTGTCTAGCATAGTTTTTTTTTTTGCGTAAATAAACCATTGTCTAATCTATTTTTAGCCAATGAAATCATCTTTAATAACAATTGTACGTTATAAATCATATAAGACAATAGCCATAATTCAGAAGAAACCGGACTCCTTTCACATAACTCTTTCTTATATAAAACCGTTGTATTTAGAGACACTTCACAACGGGAAACAAGGGTATCAACAAATTTGATAGCATATATGTTGTAGTGTTAGAGTTCTTATAACTCTTTTTATTCAAGGAACCATTGTTTTAACCCTCGAACAACATATGTTATTTTTAAAACACTTGACTGACTTCATTTCAGATAATGGTTTTCAAAAACATAGCGTTGTTATTTCTAGGTGTTACAACGGCATCCAAAAAATGGGACGTTGTCTTGCAATCTGTTGGATAACGGTTGTGGAACGGTTGTGTTACCTTCTTCTACCAACGGGTAAAAAACCATTGTCCGATTTCAATCAGAGAACTGCCCGATAGACAACGAGAAAAATGGGGGCCGGACAACGGTGAAAAACAATTGGATGATCATGTTCTTCTTGTAGTGATTTTTTTTAAATGAACGCACGCTTAATTATACAAGATCTTTTGTAACAAAAACAACACCAAGGCATTATCAGTAGACTGGATAGTAGCATTATCAGTTTTATAAGACAATATTAGTATCTGGAGCTGTGAAGGTGGCGGCTCCGTCTTCACTTGTATTCTTCTTCTTCCTATTACTCCTTTTAGTTATGGTTATGATTTTCCTCAGTACATAGTAGAAGATGCGGTATACAAGAACCAAAACGGAAAGGTTCATTGCCCTAGATTTTAAATTCATTGTTTATCCCTTAATTTATTAGTTAAATTAATATAAATAATTAGTTAGTAAATATTTTCATAACTATCGTTTTTGCTCGAGAAACAATTGAATTAAAATTGATAAAACCCGCCTCCCTGAGAACGAACACAAAAATATACCACATCAAAATTTGCGCCGCTGCCGGGGAGGCAAAAAAAAATTATTGATTTTAAATTAGTTGTTTCTTGTAGATTAGATTTTATTTTGTTTAAAAAAAATCACAAAAATATTAGTTTTATTTTCAGTATTTATTTTTTGTCTGATTTATTTTGTTTAGTTCGAAACTAAGTAGCTCCCCTGTTTATTTTCGTTTAATTCACATAAGACCCAGTTCAAGTTTTTTTGCCCTGTTCTTCTAAACAACACCCAGCAACCCCCCTTCTTCATTTTCTTTCCTTCAATTCACGCACAAAATCCATAAATCTCCTTCCTCTTTCCCTTCCTTTTCATCCCAAATCACAGCCTCCTCTTCCTTCACTACGACTCAGACCATTTCTCCCTTCCCCATCCTTTCTTTCTCTCCGCTGCAAACAACACCCACCTCCTCTACCGCGCCACCAACTCCTCCGCCTCAAACCACCTCTGTTCGCCACCAAACCCACCTCCTCGCCGGCATCGAGTTGAATTTCCTGTGAGCTGAGTTTTTCTTCCGAGTCTTTTGTTGCCAAAATTTTCAAAGTTCTTGCACCTGCTGAGTTGTTTTTAATTGCTGTCGAATTACTAGTTAGTCGAGTTGTTTGTTTGCTGTTTCATTTTGTTTTTTGCGAATTCGTATGTAGTGTTGATGTAATTGTTCGTTGTTTTTGTAACTGAGTTGCTTTGTTGAAGTTGCTGTCCGTTTATGTTAGTTTGTGAGTCGAGATTCCTGCGTCTAACATCTAAAACTGTTGCGCTGAGTCGAGGCATTGCTATTGTTTGTAAGGAGATTTGGTGCTGGATTTTTTTCGTAACTGAGTTTGCTGCCGAGTCTGCCGAGTTATGTGTTTTGAGTTTTTGTGTGCGAATACGAGTTTTGAGCTGCTGAGTTTCTGTTCGAGTTTGATTCGCGAGTCCAGTGGTTGTGATACGTCGAGTTACTCTCGAGTTTTGTCTGTTGTCTGATGAGTTTTTAGTAAACTTGTTTGTGTTTGTAAATTGCTGTTGAAGTCTGGGCAGAGTTCGTGAATTGAGAGTTCAATATCGAGTTTGTAGGTGATTTTGCGAACTGGTTTTGTAGTTGTATTCCTAGTTCCGATTTGTTTTACCAAGTTGGCCGAGTTGTTGTTTGTTACAGTGTTGCTGTTTGTTACAGTGTTACTGCGAGTCGAGTCTTTAAGTCCAATTTGCTTGTAATGTCGTTTAAACCGAGTTTTTCGTTTTGCTGTTAACCGAGCCAAATTTTTTGAGTTTTGTATTGAGTTTGGACCGAGTCTGTGGTGTCTCTTGTTTCGTTTTTTGTTGCTGCTGAGTTCTTGTTGGACATTCGAGTTTGCAGTTGAGTCCGTCAAATTCGTAGGGATGTTTGTAATAAGTTCAGTCTTAGTTGTTGTTTGTTCGTTTTTCGAGTTATATGTAGAATCGAGTAGTGTGTTTTGTTCGAGTAATGCTGAATTTGTTTCGAATTGTCGTTTGTTATACTTATACTGGTTGCTGGTTTTGTATTAGTTGATGGGTTTTGCGAGTCCTAGTGAGTCAATTACCTGAGTTGATTTGAAGAGTTAATAGCTGAGTTTGTGTAGAGTCCTTTGTGTTGTGTTCCAGTTTTGTTTTCGGTTTCGCGAAGTGTTAAGTCGAGTCCATGAGCTGCTAGTCGAGTTATGTTGTGCTGAATACTGTAATTTATGATTTGGTTTGATTTTGGTTAGTAGCATTTACGAATACATCATGTCGATTTTTTTTATTTTTCTTTTTCGAAAAAGTTTTTGTAAATAAATTTTATTTAGATTAAAAAATATATATATATATATTAGAAAAAATAAATAAATAATAAAAACACATTTTTAAATTTTGTTTAATTTGTTAATTTTTTTTAGTTCGTCTATGTTTTCTTTGTCTCATTGGAACTTTAGTTCCAATCGAGACCGGTTTTACTACGTTTTCTTGGTTTTGTAGTGTGTTTACAGGTCTGCAATGGGTGAAGTTGATACTTTTGCACATCTTTCTTTCTTAGTAGAGGCATATACTCGAGAAATTGCTTCGTGGAAGATTGCAGAGCCCTTTAAATGTCCGATGAGTACAAATGAGATGTCACAAGTGGCCCCTGAAACTTACACTGGTTGTGAAGTTTGTGGCATTTTTGGTCACTTTGGTTTTGAATGCTCTTACAATATCTATAATTCTCAGAGTGCTCAGTTGGGACAAATGAATTCTTTTGAAGAAGGATATGGGTACAATCAATATTCAAACACTTTTGATCAAGAATGCGTGAATCAACCAGATTTCTACTACCGGACAATGGTGCTCAAAATTTTTCATATCATAATCAGCAACAGTTTGAGCAACAATATTATCAGTCATATAAGCAGCCGCCACAGCAAGAATATCAATATCTTCCTCTACAAGAAGATCTACATGTTTCTCAACCCAGCGTAAATGTGCAAGCTGATCAGACAAATGAGATGTGGGATATCTTGAATAAACTGCTAAAGAGTTCTGAAGAACTAGCCGAGACGATCAAAGAATTAGAAACTCAAAGTTTGGCGATTGAATCTCAAATTGCAAAGTTGGCTAACTCTTCTACTACAGGGCAGCTCTACTATTTACCATCATCATCTATCCGATCCGAAGAGGACCTGACTGCTATCAATCTCACAAGCGATCAGGAATATGATAATTTCTCCATGTATGCTGATGATGAGGCCATTGATAAAGAGAAGGAGCATGCCACCGATGAAGAGATCAATGATGTTGCTGCTACCGAGAACAATGTGACTGATGATGAGGCTACAAAGGAAAGCAATACAGAGATGGTTGTTGTTTCTCTTCCGCAACCTGTGCCTAAGCTACCATGTATTGATAAATTTGCTCTCGATCTAGCCTCTACTTACAAGGATTCTTTGCTCAAGAACACTTATTTCAAGGTTGATGTGATAACAAATATTGTCCAATATGATATTTCTCAAATTCTGGTTGAGGATCCATACAAAGTGGCTCCTACGTTTCAAGCTCGAGAAGAGAGAGAAGATGGAAGTGTCTTATTAGCCAATGATTTGATAAGCCAAGATGTCCGAATGGCTCCAGTGAAAGTGAGGAGTGAAGAAAAGCCACCACCAGAACCTCCACCTTATGTCAAGGGAGTTCAATATTTTCGTGGTGTCGAATTTTATCGCTGTTTTATCACAAAGTTTTCCAAAACTGCACAAGAACTCTCTCTATTGCTTATTAATGACATATTTTATTTTACTGATGCTTGTTTGGAGACTTTCTGCAGGATAAAGACAACCACTAACACTCTTGATACTTTTTGTGGTGGCAAGTTTATGATCGAGAAATTGGATATTCCGTCTCCATCGGAGTATTTTTGAGGAGGTCAAGCTAATGACTCTAAAAAAGCGCTTCTTGGGAGGCAACTTATGGATGTTGCACATAGGCTGCATTGGAGGATGGGTGCACTTCATGCTTTTGCATAGGGGAGTACTTCTTTCCTTCTTTCATATATAGTAGAATTGTTTAGTTATTTGTTCATTGAGGACAATGAAGGGCTTAAGTGTGGGGAGGTGTTCTCAACGTAGTGTATATATATATATATATATAAAATTGAAAAATACAAAAAATAATTCTAGCCATTGAATTTGATTAGTTGTTGTATTTTGCTTGATACACCCATGTATGCGTAGAATTCTTGTGTTCTTGACGCTTTTGTATGAGAAGTGACGTGCTTTGTTCTCGTGCGCACACTTTCACTAGCAAGATGAAACTGGTAGACTTAATTGAATGTGGTAAGTGATTAGAATGACATGAATATGTGCAAGATGACTTGGTTTCCATGCTTTGAGTACAAGTAGGTGCGTTAGAGAGTCTTGTTACTTGGGATTGATTATGTTTTGTCACACCAAGCGAGTTTTGAGCCTATATGTATCTTTTGCATGATTTTTCGTTTGCTTGAGTGTCCACATGTTGTTTGCATTGCTAGCACTTACTTGAGATCTTTCTTGAAATGCATGACATTACTTGATGATGAGATGATAAAGGCACTTAGGTTTGACCTCATATTTCCCATATTTCCACACCTTTTAAACATGATCAATTAGTTAACCCGTTGAGCTTAATCTTATTCTTTTGGTGACACACCACATTACTTGCCATTATCCTTTTTATTCTATTGGCCTTACATTGAATTTGAACCTAAATTTTCAAAAGCTAGTATCGTGCTTAAGGGAGTAATAAGGTGTTCATAAAAGGGGGGGTTATTGATGATCATACCATTGGGGAATATTGATTTTGGTTGATGCTTGTTAGTCGAAATTCATAATAATATCTATGGATCATTGTGCTTATTCCTTAGCTCTCAAAAAAAAAAAGAAAAAATAATAATAATAATTTGAGAGCATTCTTTTGTTTGTATGATCCTTCTTCATTCGACTAGTCAAGTTATTATGTAAGGGTTATTGAAAAATCCAAGTGTGGGGAAGTATTTGTGGTTTTAATAGAAAGGGAATTGAATAATGATTATTGTTGGGTACTAGCTTTTGACATTTAACCTGTTTTAGCTTTACTTGACATACATGGTCCCTAGCCCACGCTACAACCCGAATAAAGACCTTTTGATTGTCATCAGTGATGTATGTTGTGTTGAGAGTGAGATTGATCGCGAGTGTCAAGTTGTGTTTATGATTTTGTTGGAATTGAGTGATACACTTAACCTTGTTCTTGAGTGAATATTCGTTTTTGAGTGAAAGGTGAGTTATTACTTGTTTTGGCATAGGAAATCCCGGGTTTAGACTTAAAGATGTATTTCTTGTGGGCTTAGCATGATTACCAACGATTTTTACATTTGACATGAATTTTTATGACCTTCTGCATGTTAGTTGAGTGGACTACGTGAATACTTGCACTTTCGACACCAAGACATCGTATGTTTGCTTTGATTCTTAAGTCGATGTGGCATGAGAGGACTTGTGTGTGTGGTGTTGTGTTAGCATTGATCTTTTGCATGGTTAGATGATCCTTCTTCATTCGACTAGTCAAGTTATTATGTAAGGGTTATTGAAAAATCCAAGTGTGGGGAAGTATTTGTGGTTTTAATAGAAAGGGAATTGAATAATGATTATTGTTGGGTACTAGCTTTTGACATTTAACCTGTTTTAGCTTTACTTGACATACATGGTCCCTAGCCCACGCTACAACCCGAATAAAGACCTTTTGATTGTCATCAGTGATGTATGTTGTGCTGAGAGTGAGATTGATCGCGGGTGTCAAGTTGTGTTTATGATTTTGTTGGAATTGAGTTATACACTTAACCTTGTTCTTGAGTGAATATTCGTTTTTGAGTGAAAGGTGAGTTATTACTTGTTTTGGCATAGGAGATCCCGGGTTTAGACTTAAAGATGTATTTCTTGTGGGCTTAGCATGATTACCAACGATTTTTAAATTTGACATGAATTTTTATGACCTTCTGCATGTTAGTTGAATGGACTACGTGAATACTTGCACTTTCGACACCAAGACATCGTATGTTTGCTTTGATTCTTAAGTCGATGTGGCATGAGAGGACTTGTGTGTGTGGTGTTGTGTTAGCATTGATCTTTTGCATGGTTAGATGAATTTTGTGGGTATATTCACTATAAACCCTCACGAGACAACACTCGTCCTACTAGGGCTGCCTAGGGGTTTAACGGCTTGTTGCATGTGCTCAATGCAATCGTGTCATCTACGAAAGTGATATTAGTTAGGATTTAGTTTTTATTTCACTTATTTGCCCAAGTACGTGCAAATGCTCAGTGTGGAGATGTTTGATATGATATATTTTTATACATATTGTAGATGATTTTATTCCCGTATTTAATTGCATTTTGCATTTATTTGGATATTTATTTAATAAATATTAATGTTTTATTGTAGAAGACAAGAATTCCTAATTTCGGAAGAATTTGAGCTTAAAGATCTATTTTGGAGCTAAAAAAGGAAGAAAAAGGAGCCCGATTGCACATCATCAAGAGACCGTAGATTAAACCTGGGCGAGCAATGAGGAAATAAGAATTGTCACAAAAATATGGAAAGTGATATATTCTCAAAGCAGGAATCCCGGTTGGAATTAATATAATTTTTGTTAAGCGAAAGGAGTCCGGTTCCAGACCCTCAAAATACCGCAGCTTAGAGCGTAAGGATTTATTTATATTAATAAATATTTTATTTAATTAGAAAATTATATTTATAAATATCTAATAATATTAGATATTTATTTTTATAATTTCTGAATTAAATTAATTATTTATTAATTAAAGATTATAAGCTGTGCGAGTTAAAACATTTTTTAACGGAGCCCAGAAAACAAATTGGCCCCGAGTTTTGTTTAAAGTATACCAGGTGGTGTAAATTGAATTGTGGGTGAAAAAAAAAAAAGAAACATTCACAAGCACTAGTCGGCTAATGCACCACTTGAGCTGTCGGCCAGTTTCTCTTAAATGAATTGCCGGACCAACCAAACTGTGCTTTCTAATTGTCCTTGCTTTCGGTCGATTTGTTTATTGCTGGATGTGGGTTAGTTTTGTGCTATAAATAGGAGCTTGTGCAGGAGGAAGAGGAGGACTTCAGAAACCATTAGATAGAATAGACCGGGAAAAATACACCACACATTTCTAGTATCAATAATTTGGTACTGCAAGGTTTTGTTTGGATTAGGGGCTTGGTTTTCTTCTATTTTATGTACACTTTCTTCGGCTTAATTCTTCCTGGGTTTTGGCCAAAAATACCCCAAATGCACCTTACCCATTACAAGAATACCCCAAAATGCTGAGGGTGGCCATAAATACCCCGCTATTACGCATTTGAAATAGGGGTAATAGGTTTTATACTAATTACGCATTTGAAAAAGGGGTAATAGGTGAACAGTACTTATCTATTACGCATTTGGAGAATGGGTAAATGCTATTACGCATTCTCCAAATCGGTAATAAAGAAAAAAATTTATGTTAATTACCCACTTATCAAATGCGTAATAGGTTGTTTTTTTTGTTAAGCATTTGTGAAATGCGTAACATGTACTTTTTTTTTATTAAGCCTTTGTGAAACGCGTAACTCTGGGGTAGTTTTGGCCACTTTTTCCAAAAGTGTTATTTTCATACAGATCTTCAGATTTTGGTGTATTATTGTCATTCTTTCATTCTTCCTTAATGTAAGGTATTTTCTATTTTAACTTGTTTATTAAATATATATTTTAGATGGATTGTTATATAAATTTAGTTATTCTTAATTTTTATATTAGTGAGTAGTTTGTTCCAGGGCATAAAGGAAAGCCATGTTTGCATGATAATTCCGGTATGATTTTCATAGTGGTTTGATCGATTATTGTAAATTCTAATCGATTATGTTTTGATATTTAATTTGTGTTATCGGCCAATATCACAGATTAATTATATGCGAATAAGAGTAAGAGATCGAGAGATTTTACTCACTAGAGGCACACATACGGTTAACGGAATTGAATTTTAATGCGAGAGCATAATTGGATTTCCGAGAGCGTTGATACTTGAGAGAGATTAACATATGCTCTAATTACCCGATTAATTAAATTATTAAAAGTGATTATATGTGTAATCAAGTTTCGGGAGTGTTGACGCTTGAGAGAGATTAACAAACCGTAATTGCATGACCATTTTGATTGCTTTAGCTTAGAAGCCGGATATTATGTAAACATGGTGGACCTAATTGCCCTAGATTTTAAATTCATTGTTTATCCCTTAATTAATTAGTTAAATTAATATAAATAATTAGTTAGTAAATATTTTCATAACTATCATTTTTGCTCGAGAAACAATTGAATTAAAATTGATAAAACCCGCCTCCCTGAGAACGAACACAAAAATATACCACATCACAGTACCCGACGACATTCAAGTAACAGAACATCGCAAAGTCTACCGTATTTTTTGATGGTTGTGTAATGATTGTATTAAATTTACAATATTGACATTTTTTTTAGTTAAGTAATGTATAATTTATAGTAATTTTGGTGTGTTGATTGTATTGTCTAGCATAGTTTTTTTTTTTTGCGTAAATAAACGATTGTCTAATCTATTTTTAGCAAATGAAGGCATCTTTAATAACAATTGTACGTTATAAATCATATAAGACAATAGCCATGATTCAGAAGAAACCGGACTCATTTCACATAACTCTTTCTTATATAAAACCGTTGTATTTAGAGACTCTTCACAACGGGAAAGAAGGGTATCAACAAATTTGATAGCATATATGTTGTAGTGTTAGAGTTCTTACAACTCTTTTTATTCAAGGAACCATTGTTTTAACCCTCGTACAACATATGTTATTTTTAAAACACTTGACTGACTTCATTTCAGATAAGGGTTTTCAAAAACATAGCGTTGTTATTTGTAGGTATTACAACGGCGTCCAAAAAATGGGACGTTGTCTTTCAATCTGTTGGACAACGGTTGTGGAACGGTTTTGTTATCTTCTTCTACCAACGGGTAAAAAACCATTGTTCGATTTCAATCAGAGAACTGCCCGATAGACAACGAGAAAAATGGAAGTCAGACAACGATGAAAAACAATTGGATGATCGTGTTCTTCTTGTAGTGATTTTTTTTAAATGAACGCACGCTTAATTATACAAGATCTTTTGTAACAAAAACAACACCAAGGCATTATCAGTAGACTGGATAGTAGCATTATCAGTTTTATCAGACAATATTATAAGTATCTGGAGCTGTGAAGGTGGCGGCTCCGTCTTCACTTGTATTCTTCTTCTTCCTATTACTCCTTTTAGTTATGGTTATGATTTTCCTCAGTACATAGTAGAAGATGCGGTATACAAGAACCAAAACGGAAAGGCAAATCAATGTAATCCATGCTACTATCCCAGTTACAAGTGCAAATACTGTAGTGCCAGGTTTATTATAATCTTCAGGTGATGTGGTTGTGGCTGCAACTGCACATGCATAGGCGAATGTCATTGATGAGAGAGTTATCCACATGCCCAACCGTAAAAGCCAAATAAAGAACCTCCCTTTCAGACTTGCACCGCTTACATAGAGAAAGATCACACCTAGCGAAGCAATAAACGCGATTGTGTTGGTTATCCAAAACGTATTACTCAATTCTGAGTAGAAATAAGCCAAGAGAGATTCTGTAGGTAGAAGATAAGAACTTGGTGGGGGAACATTATTATTGATATTATATTCTTTGGCATCCAATCCAGCGATACCACCGGGAGGGCTTATAGCTGCTTGGTAAGCCATTGCAGCTATTACACTTGCTGCCACCAGTAAATTCTTGTCTTCCTTTTCTTGTTTCATTGGAAACAAGCTCTTTTTTTCAAACTTCTTCACCATCTTTACCAGCTTATTGCTACCTGCTCCTTCTATGTTGTGATCAGCTACTGCGCTAGCTACCCTTGCAGGAATCAGGTGGCTAGTCGTTGTTTCCGTTTTAATTTCTGTAACCCTTGAAGTACCAGCGGAGATAAGAAGCTCCTTAATTTCCCTGGTTTTTACATCTTTAGGCATCTGCTCTATTATGTCCAAAGCTGTGAGTCCGTTTTCATTCACTGCATTCACGTCCAGATCTTCACTTCTACTCATCACCAGGTGTTTTATTATCTGGAGTAAGCATTATGCAAATCCATCATTACAAGTAAAATTAGATTAACCGGTAGTACATTTTATTTTAGATTAAGTCAAACTTAAGTTCTACTAAAAGGTTTGGGCATGAACTGCACCGAGAGTCATAAATTTTGAAGGTCAGCTCGACAAAAATACTCCTATTTTAATAAAAAAGTGATTAAGTTCCCCAGGCTAACCAGCAAAATAATTTGGAATTCGAGATCAACTCAATAAGCTTGAGTTTGCTTCCATTACCATTAAGTCAAATTTTAATATTTTACGAATTAAACTCGAATAATTTGACTGAAGCATGACATATGCATGTATATCTAGAATATATTTGGTCATTATTTTCCACAAAAAAGACACCACTCCATATTGTTTGTGGAAACGAAATGATTAAAAGCATCTTACGTACGGGCACACCACTGAATTAAAGCACACCACTGAATTCAAGCACATTACTTTTATGTTTGTGTAGTATAGCTAGACCGCACAAATCATAAAATCTTCACTTGACACAAATCATAAAATTGCAGAAGACAATATCGGATTTGTTACTAAGCAGATCTCAAGGTTACTGCTACTTATTTGTTGGTGTAATAATATTTGTAAGTAGATTATAGGCGTTGGTGTTCATTTTTGTTTTACAAACCTGTTAATTAAAATAATAGTAAAAAGAAAATTATGGAATTATAATAGATTTTTTTTAATTAAAAAGTAACATAGAATTATAGTAGAGATTGGAATTTAGGGGTTAAACAAAAATGTGATTTTAATAAAATTTGGTACAATATAGTAGAATTTCGCTTATTAATAAACGTTATAGATTTCTACAAGTAATTATCCATAAAAGACCACCTCTCACATGGTTGCGAAAATAATAATTGAAATCATGGACCAAGAGCATATAGTGTGAAGGGGTCCAAAAATTCATAAAAAAAAATTAACCGCCCGAAGTGTGAATTTTTCTCTCACTAAATCATGCAAAAAAATGAAAATTTTTCACTAAAGCATGCCAAAAATAAATATTTTCCACTACATCATACAAAATGAATATAAAAGAAGACAAATAAATCATCTAAGAGGGGTTATGAACAAGTAAATGATAGCCATATATAGAATTTTCCAAAAATAAATTAAAAATTTTCTCAACCTAGAAGGGCCATCGATCCCCTGGACCCAGGTCCGTCCCTGTTTATAGGACACCTTACACATGCTAGCTGGTCGATATTTTCAACAAAAAAGGCACCACTCAGATTGTTTGTGAAAACGAAATAATTAAAAGCATCTTACGGGCACACCACTAAATTAATGAACATTACTTTTATGTTTGTGTAGTGTAGACCACAAAACATAAAATCTTCCCTTCACACAAATCATAAAATTGCTGAAGATAACGGTCCCATTTGATAAATCTAAACTCAAATTTATAAGTTATTTATTTTGGAAAAAAATATATTTACAAATTTTTTTAGAGAAAAATTTGTAAGAAAAAAGTACATATTTATGTATTTTTTATTTCTTAGAAATAAAATTTTCCAAACGGGATTGATAGGGTTTGTTACTATCCAGATGTGAAGGCTATTACTACAAAATTGGGTACAAAAATACTTACAAAATAGTGTGTTATGGGTTTTTGATCACAAAGTAATATTTTTATTGATTGATATTAGAATACAATGATAATTATATTTAATTGAATCATAATCAATCAGACACACATATTATTTTGTAAAGAATTTTGTATCCAATTTGATATTTTTAATTTTTCCAGGAAAGAACATGTAAACAGTTTACCTCCAACCGTCTCAAAGCTGCCGCAGAGTGCAAAATAGTGTTGCCTTTGTCATATTTAATATTTGACAAATCCTGACCACCAGATTTTAAAATAAGAATAAGAACATTCAAACGATTATACATGACACACAGGTGCAGTACTACTGTCGCTTCCTCGGGGTTGACTTTTATCAACTCACGAACAGATTCTTGTTGACCATTCATTACAGCCAAATGGAGAGGGGTCCTTCCATCCTCGTCACGAACTTGGCACATTTTTTGATCATGAAGTAACAACAATCCAACTATATCAGCGTATCCATTTGCAGATGCCAGATGAAGAGGAGAACGACCTTGCGAATCTAACCTGCTTGCAAAATCAGGCTTAAAAGAAAGGAGAGATTTAGCAAAGTCAAAGTGACCTAACATGCAAGCTAAATGCAAAGGTGTTTGGTTAAAGCAAGAAGATAGTGAAATTCGAGCAAGAACAAGTTTATCTTCTCTCATCAACGCCTCCAACATCTCTACATCTCCTTCCACACATGCATCGTTTAGTTTCTTCTCCATCAACTCCATATTCATCATGTGTAATTATTTAGACAGGCTTTTTATAACATTACGAAGATATATAGGGGTTTGATATCAAGTGAGAAGTACATGGAGCTGAAAAGAGTATTCACAATTTCTAGCTAGTTTGTAGTTTCGTAGAATGACTTAGTTACTACTTATCTACTAATTTGGAAATATCGTGGTTTGGAAAAATAGAAGGAACAATCCTGTAAAATGTGTAAGAACATGTTTGGCTAAACTTAAAATTATTACACTTAAACTTGCTTAAAATGATATTTGAAAAGTAAAAATTTTAAGTCAATAGTAATTTTATATTATGGGTAACTTATTGATTATTAAAAATGTTAAAATAAAAATAAATTTGATAAATAATTAATTTGAATGATGTTAGTAACTTTTATCAAATAAAAACATTAAAATAAAATAATTCGTTCAAAAAGTACCTCCTACCAACTTCTATCTTTAAGCTGTTTTTTTAACTTTAAATCATTTCATGACTTATTACAACATTTTTTAACTAAAGTCAAAAATATGCAACTTGAATATTTTTGAAAAAACCCTAATATCTACAATCCTTAATTTTAGAATCTTTAATTTTAGGTTTCATATAAAATCATTTAATCATGATATTCCATCTCAGATTCTCAGGCTCTTAAAATATTTTGAATTTCGATCGATATTATAAGTTACAGTATTTTCAGATTCAAGCACTCGAGTTCCAGCCTATCAATTTTTTGTCAAGAGTCCAAATTTGAGTCTAAAATCCAGTTGGAGACCAACTTTTAGCCAGACTCGAGATCCAATAATTTGACAATATTCGAATCAGCTCGATCAAACCGTGCTCACTGTTATACTTGTCACATCAGTATAGGCTTAAATAATCTTCAATGTAGAATGCATTGATAGGTCTGGTTTGTTATACAATATTAATTCTAATATTTGGGTATTACACAGTGTAATATAATTATAATTGAAATTTGTGAGTTTCTCGTTTTAAAATCTTTAATTTTAGGTTTCATATAAAATCATTTAATCATGATATTCCATTTAAAATCTTTTGACCTACAATCCTTAAATTTTCCAATATCTACAAAGAAAGATAATGAATCTCTAAACCAAATAAGCAAAATATAGTTATAAATAAGAGAAATGGGAGTGTACTATTTTACAATTGCCTCGATGAATCGTACATATTAGCAAGGACCTAGGAGTCGTATATTTTCAAGCCTTAGCCCTTAAGGGATATTCACATAACGTCATCTCATCTTCTCAAACTCTATATATATCTCTCTTGTCGTGTATCTTTAACATCCAATAAAAAAGAAAGAGAAAAAGTTTAAAATATAAACATGGGAACTCAAGGTACAGAAGAAGAGGTGAACAAGAACATGTTGAAGGCAAAAATCATAAGCACAAGTCATGTGAAGCCCAAGAAAGTGTTGGTTTAATTTAAACTTGATTTAATTATTTTAGTCATGTTTTGTTTTATTTTATTTGTTACAATGTAACGGCTTGATTTGGTCTGCAGTCAAGTTAGAGTTCTCAGAATAAATCGTAGTGATAGAGTGCTAGTAGGAGATTAGGTTGGTTAGGTTGGTTAGTTCCACATTTTCAGGAGTTATCTTTCTGTTGCTTTCTGTATTTATTCATTCCTAGCTTTAATAAAAAGGCTATCAACTTTGCTGGCAAATCTGTGTGCTTTCTCCATTCTATACATATTTATGTGCAGAGGTTTTATCCTTTAATTGGTATCAGAGCCTTGGATATCAAACATGTCTAAGGATACAGCTTTGGAGGCGAACAAGGTGAAGGAAGGTGGAGTTGGTCTGAGTTATCCTATGCTGACACGAGGGAACTACAGGGTGTGATCCCTCAAGATGAAGGTTTATATGCAGGCTCACGGAGTGTGGGAGGCAATAGACCACAAAGATCCAAAGGCGAAGGTGGAAGAAAGAAAAGACAAGATTGCTCTGGCTGTTATATACCAGGGGATACCGGAAGACATGCTTCTTTCGTTGGTTGAGAAGAGCACTGCAAAGGAAGCGTGGGACGCCCTTAAAACTATGAGCTTGGGTGCTGAAGAGGTACAAAAGGCGAAGGTACAGACGCTCAAGGCAGAATTTGAGGCCTTTAACATGAAGGATGCAGAGGAACTGGATGAGTTTTGTTTGAAGCAGACAGGCCTACTGACAAGAATACGAGCACTGGGAGAGAAGACAGAAGAATCATACATTGTGAAAAAACTGTTGAGAGCAGTTCCACCTAAGTTTTTGCAGATAGCATCCACGATTGAACAGTTTGGGAATGTGGAAAGTATGTCAGTAGAGGAGGCAATTGGGTCATTGAAGGCCCACGAGGAACGAATTCGAGGACAAGTCGAACATGGTGAAAGCCAACTGCTTCTTACGGAGGAAGAGTGGTTGAAGAAAGAAAGAAAAGAAGGGCAACTTCTTCTCACAAGGGAGGAGTGGCAGAAACGATCTGGAAAAGGTGGATCAGAAGGCAAAAATTTTCGCAGTACTGGAGGAAGTGCTCGGGGAAGGGAAGGTAGTCGAGGCATTAGGGACAAGAGCAGAATCAGGTGTTTCAACTGTGACATATTTGGACACTTTGCCTCTGAATGCCGTAAACCAAAACGCCAGAATGAAGCAAACTTGGAAGCCAACATGGCAGAGACTCAATATGATGAACCCGCTCTTTTACTTGCGAAATGCAGCAAGGAAGGGGAGAATGTGATTCTGCTTAACGAGGAAGGTATGGCCCCAAAGGTGAACATTGGGTTTGACAAAAGGCAGGGAGACTCAAATGTTTGGTACCTCGATAATGGAGCCTCTAATCATATGACGGGCCAAAAATCTAACTTTGCCAAGCTAAACGAAGAAGTGAAAGGTGAAGTAAAATTCGGAGACGGGTCCACTATGAAGATTCAAGGAAAAGGTACAATCACTTTTCAATGTAAAAATGGCGAAGAAAGGTCTCTTGATGAAGTCTACTATATCCCAGAGTTATGCAATAATATAGTGAGTCTTGGGCAGCTATCGGAGAACGGAAACATGGTGGTGTTAATGGGAGATTTGCTGTGGGTTTATGACGAACATGGGAGGCTGTTGATGAGGGTTAAAAGATCAAAGAATCGATTATACAAAATTGTTTTCGAAACCGTTGAATCGAGGTGCTTCATGTCAAAAGCTGAGGAGACTTCATGGTTCTGGCATACTCGCCTCGGTCACGTCAATTTCCAGTCCCTGTCATTGATGTATAGTCAGAAGATGGTCGATGGAATGCCTAAGATCTGTCACCAAAACAAGGTATGTTCAGGGTGTTTAATGGCAAAGCAGAAACGGAATCCTTTTCCAGCTCAAACGAATTTTAGTGCAAAAAAGGTCCTGGAATTAGTCCATGGTGATTTGTGCGGACCAATAAAGCCAATAACACCATGTGGGAACCGCTATTTTCTTTTGTTAGTGGATGATTTCAGCAGGTACATGTGGGTATACATGATTGGTAGCAAAGATGAAGCATTCGAGTGCTTTAAAAAATTCAGAGCTCTAGTAGAAGACGGACCTCAGAAAAGGGTGAAAACATTCCGTACAGATAAAGGTGGTGAATTTTGCTCCAAGAAGTTTATGAGCTATTGTGAAAGTGAAAGAATTGCATGCCATTTCACAACTCCATACACTCCGCAACAAAACGGAGTGGTGGAGAGGCGAAATCGAACGGTGGTGGCTATGGCAAGGAGTATGCTTAAAGAGATGAAGCTTCCTGAAAATCTGTGGGGAGAAGCAGTTCGTAATGCAGTGTATGTTTTGAATAAATTGCCAACACGTGCCCTTTCAAACAAAATGCCATATGAGTTGTGGGTGGGTCAGAAACCAAATGTGGGGCACATTCGAGTCTTTGGATGAGTGGCGTATGCAAAGGTCCCAATTAAATTTCTGAGTAAACTTGATGATCGAAGCAGAATCATGGTTCATTTGGGACGAGAACCTGGTACAAAGGGCTATCGCTTATTTGACCCGATCAACAAAAGGATTCATATCAATCGCGATGTGGTTTTCGAAGAGAACAGGGCGTGGACATGGGAAAATAAATGTGTAGACACAGATCTCAACTGGAGCAATTCACAGTGGTTGGTATTGACACTACAGACGAAGGTCTAAATGAGAAAGAACCCAGCACACCAGAGCTGGTAACTCCAGCTACTGCAAGAAGTATTGGTGACAAAACTGATGCAGAAAGTTCCTCACAAACTGACAGTATTTCAGATGCTTCTGCTGAGAGCACACCACCATGAAAGTTCAGATTACTCAGTGAAGTATATGATGAAGCCAAGGAAGTTGAGTTGGATAACGAATTGATGCTGATGGGTGTTGAAGAACCCACAAACTACGTTCAGGCAGCAAGGGAACCAAAGTGGACAAAAGCTATGAAGAATGAGATTGAGGCACTTGAAAAAAATAACACTTGGTCTCTAGTAAATCTGCCACCAGGTCAAAAGGCCATTAGGCTTAAATGGGTGTATAAGCTTAAAAGAGATGCTAACGGAGAGGTGGTGAAACATAAAGCAAGAATAGTGGCGAAGGGATATGTTCAAGAACATGGTGTGGACTTCGAAGAGATTTATGCCCCTGTCACACGTCTCGAGATTGTGAGACTGTTGTTAGCACTAGCAGCAAAGAATGAGTGGGAATTGCATCACCTAGATGTAAAATCTGCTTTCTTAAATGGCGAAATAAAGGAAGAAGTTTTTGTGGTGCAACCGGAAGGTTTCGAGAAGGAGGGAAAAGAGCATATGGTTTATAAATTAAATAAATCTCTTTATGGGTTGCGCCAAGCTCCACGACGTTGGTATTCTAAGCTGAGTAGGTGTTTTGAAGAAATGGGCATGATAAGGTGTCCTCATGAACACGCGGTTTACACTAAACGAGAAGGAGATGAGAGCTTGATTGTAGCTGTCTATGCGGATGATCTTCTTGTGACGGGAACTAGCACCAGCATTATCAGGAGGTTCAAGGCTGAAATGAGTAAACATTTTGAGATGAGTGACCTGGGCAAGCTATCATATTACTTGGGTATTGAGGTGGAGCAGAAAAAGGGTTTGATCGAGTTGAAGCAAAGTGCATATGCAAAAAAGATTCTGGATAAAGCTGGATTGAGTGGATGCAATCCCACGAGGTATCCAATGGAACCCAGTTTAGTCATCACGAAGGACGAGGGAGGCTAAACAGTGAATTCTACGGAGTACAAAAGTATGGTTGGCGGGCTGAGATACCTGGTGCATACTCGTCCTGACATTGCTTTCGCGGTAGGGATCGTTAGCTGGTTCATGGAGAGACCTACAGTAATGCATCTAGGAGTTGTGAAACGCATTTATCGCTATGTGAAAGGCACGATCAATTTCGGTTTGGTTTACTCTAAGACCAGTGGAAACAACGTCCTAACTGGATACTCAGACAGCGATTTTGGAGGAAATTTAGACGACAGGAAAAGCACCAGTGGGGTTGTATTTTACTTGAACGACAACATTATTACCTGGGTTTCTCTGAAGCAGAAATGCGTGGCACTTTCTTCATGTGAGGCTGAGTTCATGGCTGCAACAGTGGCAGCGTGTCAAGGGGTGTGGCTTGGTAAAGTACTCAGTCAGGTGACAGATGATTACAAGGGTCCAGTGATTTTGTACATTGACAATAAGTCAGCCATCGACCTAGCAAAAAAACCGGTCTTTCATGGTAGAAGCAAGCATATCGACATCCGTTATCACTTTATAAGAGAATGTGTGGAGAAAGGTGATATTTCTGTTTGACATGTGACGACGAATGAGCAACGGGCGGATACTCTCACGAAAGCTTTACCAGTGGCCAAGTTTGAAAAGTTTAGATTGTTATTGGGAGTTAGGAAGCTGGAAAATCAAGTTTGAATTAAGGGGGAGTTTGTTGGTTTAATTTAAACTTGATTTAATTATTTTAGTCATGTTTTGTTTTATTTTATTTGTTTCGATGTAACGGCTTGACTTGGTCTGCAGTCAAGTTAGAGTCCTCAGAATAAATCGTAGTGATAGAGTGCTAGTAGGAGATTAGGTTGGTTAGGTTGGTTAGTTCCACATTTTCAGGAGTTATCTTTCTGTTGCTTTCTGTATTTATTCATTCCTAGCTTTAATAAAAAGGCTATCAACTTTGCTGGCAAATCTTTGTGCTTTCTCCGTTCTATACATACTTATGTGCAGAGGTTTTATCCTTTAGAAAGCACTAGGAAGAAAAGAGTGTCTATTGGTCAATTTTGATCTTCCTTGTATTTCCTATTTCTATAGCCAAATGTTGATGATTTACAAAGGGGTTGCTGATTATGATGATCTAGTTATGAAAATGAAACATGGGCTAGCTTGCTGTTGTTTTGGAGTTGTTCCATCAACTTGATAATATCATTCCACAGCTGACCAGGCTAAAAGATGGTGCGGCGGCCACTTAGATGGTGCGGCGACCATGTATCACTTCATCAACTCCCGGGCCCAGAGGGGCCACCTCCCATTTCAGTCACTCCTTTCCTTGATCGTACCAAAGCACGTTACAAGCGTGTGAAATTTGACTTCACTCCTCCAGCAGCTCAAAATGGTGAGGTGTTAGGATTTAATCTAAGTTATTTGTTTTACTTATTTTAATTAATAAAGCTAGCTGGCCGAGATTGTAGCTAGTGGTGGACTTAGTATTTGTTTGTTACATGGTTGTTAGGAGTATAAGGATAGGCAAGTATTATGGAGTGATTTTAGGAGAGGTCGGTGTATTCTGTTTTCTTAGTATTATTTATTGTTTTGAGTCTGTAATCATTTACTTTGAGAGAGTTGAAATAACATTGGTTTTTAGTACTTTCCATCTCTGTCTCTTATATGTGTGTGTGTGTGTGCTAATTCCTTTGGTGCCTTTAAGTCATTAAAGCCCCCAGAATTTGAGGGAACCACTAACCCAGTAGTAGCTAGGGCATGGCTAAAAGAAATGGAGAAAGCTTTCGAAATACTGAGGATAGAGGAAGATCAGAAAACAGTTTTTGCAGCCTATCTCTTAAAGGGAGAGGCAAATTACTGGTGGGAAGCTAAGAAGAACCTAGAAGAAGCGGGAGTGATAACCTGGGAGCGTTTCACTAGGGTGTTCCTAGAAAAGTATTCTCCTAGGTATTTAGAAAACCAAATGGAATTAAAGTTTCTGGAGTTAAAACAGGATAACCTAACAGTGGCAGAGTATGAAACTAAATTTACAGAACTGTCGAGGTTTGTTCCCGAGTTTGTGCGTACTGAAGAACAACGAGCAAAAAGGTTTCAACAAGGATTGAAACCCTGGTTACGAACGAGAGTGGCCCCATTTGAGTTGACTGATTATGCTGCAGTGGTTCAAAAGGCATCAATTATAGAGGCCGAGAGTGAGCAGGCTCAAATAGGTCGAGAGAATAAGAATAGAAGATTTGAGGGCCCAAAAGGAGGTTCAAGTGAGGGAAGCTACTTTAACAAAGGAGGTAGAGGACAAAAATCTCAATTTGTGGGAAAGTCGGGGGGTAACAAGACTACTAGTGAGACGGTGAATCAGGGTGGTAAATCTTCAGGGACATTTCAGTCCAATCAATCACGACCACCATTACCAGATTGTGACACGTGTGGTAAGAAGTATATAGGAGTCTGTAGAGTGCTGGGAGTAACTTGTTTTAAGTGTGGACAAAAAGGACACTACCTTAACCAGTGCCCATCAACCGATACAAACCCTAAAAGAGATGTTAAGTGTTACCAGTATGGGAAATTAGGACACATTGCTAGAGATTGCCGTTCAGGTGGGCCATACGCGCCAGGACAGAGTGGGGCTGCTTCAAATAGGCCTACTGCTAGAGTGTACAACATGACCTTAGGGGAAGCGTTGACGAAACCAGATGCGGATACAAGTACTTACTTTTCGATTAAAATTTTGTGTGTAAGTCTTTGGTTAAGGATCGACTTAATCAATTAATGGAATAAATAAGTTAATAATATAGATAAGGAAAATCAGTATCTGTTAAGGGCTAGGAAACGTTATGAAAAGAAAAGTAGGAGTGTTTTGGGAAAACACAAGCTCGTTGAGACGAACAGGAAATATATATTATAGGTAGTATTTTCTTAAAATTGTTTTAAAGAATATTATTAGAGCTTATTTTCTGGAAAATTTTACAGAGAGGAGCTATAGGAATATTGAGGAGTTAATATTTATGTCATGATAGAGATCAGAAGATGGTCAAACCATAAGTGAGATACACTACCATTCAGAAAAGGTCAATGTGGTGGCGGATATCTTCGTTGAAAGTGGAAGGAGAGACGAGATAACATGGAATGACTGGAAACAGGAGGAGATTTGTGAGGAAAAGACAGTAAAAGGACTGCTATTGATAAACTAAATGGCATGTTGATGAATGACAAGGAAGTTATTGAAAGGCAGAGTGTGTAAACTTGTAACACTATATCTAATGTAACTCAACTAAAGGAAAAGATACTTAACCAGAAGACAATCAAGAACAAGAAGCCACAGAGAAATCAACACTAAATGAAGACAAGGTAATTGATACAATTCAACATGTTAACTATGATCAAGCCAAGAAGAAATCATTGAGAGAAGTTCAAGTCAAAGTTGTTCATGCCTCAGTGATTTGAAAAGCCAAGAATCAAGACCATAACTATCAGTATCAATAAGACCAATTGATTTCAAGTGAACAAGAAGGAAAGCAAAAATTGGAAAGCCACATTACTAATTGAATATGGTAATTTATTCAAGAAGAAAAAACACTATCAAGACTAGTCACTTATGAACCAGACCAGTGCATCAAGTGTCAGGACATTGATAGCAAGTTTATGTCAGTAATAAAGATCCATGTTCAAGAGCTTGGTGAAGAATAAAGAAGACATGAAGATATCACAAGATCAAGATGTGCATTGAAGTTTCAAGTTGAAGACCAGAATATTTTCTAAGTACTAAATATTCTAGATGACCAAGTAGAATATTTCTAAGTAGAAGTTCTACTTAGAAATTCGAGATGGCTAAGTAGAAATTCTCAAGTAGATGTTCTACTTAGAAATTCGAGATGGCTAAGTAGAAATTCTCAAGTAGAAGTTCTACTTAGAAATTCGAGATGGCTAAGTAGAAATTCTCAAGTAGAAGTTCTACTTAGAGTGCAGCTTCAACATGACACATGGCATCTTCTGATTGGCAGATTTCCAAGCTTTCAAGATAAGGCAAGATTTATGTGGACATCATTGGGCCACGTATATCTTAGTCTTTGAAGACTACAGGACATAGATTACATGTAGTATAAATAGAAGTACTTGTGTAATGTTTTAAGGAGAGCAATAGTTGAGAGAAACACAAGAAAAAGAGAGAGAGTGCATTCACAGAGCTTAGTATCATTCACTTCTCTCTGAACTTCTGTCATACTTTGTAATGAATGTTGTAGCAACCATTTCAAGTTATATATAAGAAATATATTCCTTGAATCTGTGTGTTCATTTATTGCATCGTATTTATTGCTTCTCATATTCGAAAAGTTGTATTCACCCCCCCTCTACAACACATTTGGACCTAACAATTGGTATCAGAGCTTCATGTTTAACATACAAAACATAGATCCTTGTGTTGAGTAGAAGAATCGTGAGTTTTCATTTTCTAGATCTACTTTTCATTTTCTTGAAAAGTGTGCCTTAAATCGTTTGTATTGAAAACTCATCTGAAAAATTATTAAAATGCTCCAGGTGTGATTATTTAGCTTGGATGTATTTTAATTAATTTTTGTGAATTAATCTGGGTACTTTCATATTTGGTGTTCTTGAGTGTTCATCATCTGTTCTTATCAAAGAAGACAACCCAACAACTTTTTGATCTCCTTTTCAAACAGAAAAATAGTAAAAGAATAAAAAGGTGTTTTTGGACTTTGTGATTTGCATTATTCACGGCCGAAAGTGAAACAAAACATATTCATTACCTAGCACGTGGGTTAGGTGGGTTAGGTGAGTAAAGCATTCAAAGTCAAAAGGTGTTAAAGAGATAATATTGTTTATTCAATATTAAAGTAATCTGCAAAAAAAATTATTCTAAGGACAAAAGTTCTACATAGAATTTCTACTTGAGAATTTCTACATAGAATTTCGACTTGGACAATTTCTACTTGGTGATTTTGACTTGAGCAAAATTTCTACTTAGAGAAATTTCGACTTAGGCAAAAGTTCTACATATAAATTCTACATAGCCTAGTCTTGGGTACTTAGAAACTTTTAGTGACCAGAATTGAGATGGCTCCTAAAAATACATTCAAGATCCCAATGTTCAACCGAGATCACTATGAAGAATGGGTTTTCAGAATGAGACTATATTTAGAGACTGTTAACCCTGAATATCTGGAAGTCCTTGACAAGGGTAAATTTGTTCCAATGGTGGTTATTCCTGCACATACGGAAGGAGGAGTGGTTATACCACCTCGGTCTGAGCCTAAAAAGGTCTCGGAGTTTTCGGATGCTGATAAGGAACAAATAGCTTGTGATACTGCCGTTCGACAAACCTTGATGGAATCTCTTGATCATGAAATGTTTAATATAGTCAAAGGTCTGACTACAGCGAAGAAGATTTGGGACAAGATAGAAGTTGTCATGGAAGGATCTGCAGAGGTCAGAAGCAACAAGACACTCATACTCAAGATGGAGTATGACACCTTTAGAATAAGGAAAGGAGAAGGCATAACAGATGTCTACCTACGATTCAGTCAGTTGGTATTGGATTTGAATCTGAGAGGTGTGACTCTCCCCATGGTTGAGACTAATACGAGATATCTGAGGAACCAGCCAAAAAGCATTGAACATAGGGTCTACGCAATAAGAGAAACCAGAGATTTACATACAACTTCTCTGGAAGAATATTATGGAATATTAAAGACCTATGAGCTGGAAACACTTCAAGATCAAGCATGGGACAATGATTCAAAGGGAAAAGAAAGTGCATCAGGATTAGTTGCTGATGAGGAAGAGTCTAAGAAGGCAATGGTTGCAGCAAAGCCTAAATCATCACTTGCACCACATCAAGTTGATAATGATGACGAGTGCGCATCTAACAGTGATGATGACTACTACACCCAAGAAGAGCTGGACAACATGGACGATAGTGTCGTGGCATACATGGCAAGGAAGTTCAGCAACATGAGATTCAGAAAGAGCAACCGACCACAGAGAAATTCTTCATCTTATTATCGGGCTGCTAGGGGTGGTGGTAGTTCGTCAGGCTACAAAGGAAAAGGCAAGAATACCAGCTACAAATCTCCATTGGATTTCAAAATGAAGTTCAAATGCTATAATTGTGGTGAAGCTGGACACTTTGCCTCGGACTGCAAAAAGCCTAAACAGACTTATCCAAAAGAGACATTTGAAGCTCTCAAAAGCAACTATGAAGCACTGTTGAAGGAAAGACATGGAAAACGAGCTTTATTGGTGACAGAAGGAAGAGCTTGGGATGATTCAGACGAAGAAGATGTTACTCATGTAGCAAACTTTGCCCTCATGGCTGAGACATCAGAGGAACCAGAGGTACCAGTTCTGACTCTTAAAGTAGAAATGTCTATTGATGATTATAAGGAACAGAACGGGGCTCTTAGTGAAGAGATCTATATGTTGTGCAAAAGCCTAGACTCTTCTCAAAAGGAACAGAAAACACTTGTTGCCAAATGCAGAATGCTTGAGGCAAAAGTGGAAGAGCTAGAGGCTGCTTGCACTGTAGATACTTCCCTAAGAGACTTTATTAAATCTCTGGAACACAAGCTCGTCCTTAAGGAAGAAGTAGAAGCATGTCTTAGGAACAATCTAGCTGAGTTAGAAACTAAATGCGAAGCTTACAAACTAGCTGCTAGTAAAGTGTATGTAGATAATGACACATTTAAGAGGATAACTGGAGTAGGTGTAGGACTTGATTATTCTGACCTTCCTAAGAAAGAAGGAAAGAGACCTATTGACCCTAGTTCCAGTGACCTTAAAACGAAAACACCTAGAATTCTTAAATCAGCTGTCAAACCTATGTACAAACACCTTGTTCCTAGAATAGAAGAAGAAGAGACTGAATTGATAGCTAGATATGAGATTGAGATGGAAGATCGCCAGAAAGCACAACCTGTAACTCCTATCAAACAAGTTAAAATCAATTTCCCTAGAGATGAATCTATACTAGGATTAGGAGCTAAGGCTGTTAAACAACAAGGAAAGAGAGAGAAAGGCATAAAAGAGGTTAAGGCTGAACGAATAAAGAAAGCATGTTATCATTGTAAATCTACTGAACATCTTTCTTATGCATGCAAAGCTAACATGAATGTTCCTGCTGCACATGCCATGCCTACCACATATACAATGAATAATCTGCATCAGAATCATGCACAGTGTGGTCAACCTAACTGTATGCCATGCACTTTTAATATCATGCAAAATTTTGTGCATTTAATGAATGCATCTAGCCAGTCATGCTCAAATACTGTTGCTAGTTCAAATATCAAGAAAAATTATGGGAGAGCCAAGACTGTCAGTCCTCCTAAAGTTAGGAGTGACAAACCTTCTCCTAAGACTGACAAATCTGTCAAGTCTGAGAAAGGAAAGGAGATAGTCGAAAGCTCTAGTAATGTGAAGAAAAGTGCATCTCCTGTTGTTAAATCTGTTGATTCTCGATCTTATCGAAAAGCCGGACCCAATCAAAGTTGGGTTCCGAAGAATGTCTAACCAATCTGTCATTGCAGGGCGTTAAGCAGAATAGAAATAAAGTCATATGGGTGCTAGACAGTGGAGCATCGAGGCATATGACTGGAAACAAGTCTCTGCTTACAGAGTTGGTTATGAAGGCTGGCCCTTATGTTACCTTTGGAGATGACAGCATAGGTGTGACTAAGGGATATGGCAAACTGAAAACTGGCAATGTCATCATAGAAGATATTTCCTATGTTGAGGGACTGAAGCACAATCTGTTGAGTATCAGTCAATTGTGTGACAAAGGTTACGAAATTGTCTTCAACAAGAAAGGTGTATCAATCACTCACATTAAGGAAGGCTCACTAGCTTTGAGAGGAGTTCGAAAGGCAGATCTTTTTGTTGCAGATATGGATTCAGCAAATCAGAATGAAGTCACCTGTTTCTACAGCAAAGCCTCGGATGATGAAAGCTGGTTATGGCACAAAAAGCTATCTCACTTAAACTTCAAAACGATGAATGCTCTCGCGAGGCGAGAATTGGTGAGAGATCTACCTCAAATGGAGTTCACTCCGAAAGGACTCTGTGAAGCTTGTGAAATGGGAAAGTCGAAGCGAGCATCGCATAAAAGCAAAGAAATTTCTAGTATTACTGAGCCTCTACAACTTCTTCATATGGATTTGTTTGGCCCAGTGAATGTCCTATCTTTGTCTAGGAAAAGATATGCATTGGTAATCGTGGATGACTTCTCCAAGTATACATGGGTATTGTTCGCAATGACGAAAGACGAAGTACCTTTCTTAATCATTGATCACATCACTCAAATTGAGAATGTTTAAACACTTACTGTGAAGACGATTAGATCAGACAATGGCACTGAATTCAAAAACGCAGTGCTAAATGACTTCTGTGTATCTAAAGGAATACGTCGTCAGTATTCAGCCTCGAGAACTCCACAGCAAAATGGAGTAGTTGAAAGGAAGAATAGAACTTTGGTTGAAGCAGCAAGAACTTTGTTGTATGATTCAAAACTTCCTTTGTACTTCTGGGCCGAAGCAGTGAGTCCCGCTTGTTACACTCAAAATAGAACCTTGATCATAAAAGATAAAGAAAAGACACCATGTGAGCTAATGAACAACAGAAGACCAACAATCAAATACTTTCATGTCTTCGGAGCAAAACGCTATGTGCTTATAGATGATGAAAATCTAGGCAAGTTTGCAGCAAAAGCTCGTGAAGGAATCTTTATTGGTTACTCTACAGACGTGGTGGCAGCTTATAGAGTGTTCTTAGTGAATGATCGAAAAGTGACTGAAAGTTACAACGTTAGATTCGACGATACCAAACTCTCATCAATTTCAAGAGATTCTAGTGAACCTGAGTCCCTAAAATTTCAGAATCTGGACTTAGAAGATCTTGAAGATGAACCTGAGTTGGTTGTTCCATTAAATGTTCCAAGTGTACATGAAGAACCTGAGTCTAGTGAACAAGCTAATTCTACAAGATCAGGAGAGACTTCTTCAGTACGAACTGGCAACAACTCAGGGGGAGTAAATAGCAGCTCAAGGACTACTGTTCAAGGCTCGAGTCGAGTTGACTCTAGTTCTGTAGGAGCTGGCACTAACTCAGGGGGAGTTAGTGAAAATAATCAAAGTAGTCAGCACCCTAACTCAGAAAGTCAAGCTGAGTCATCAAGACAATTTCCAGGTGAACGGGTATGGAATAGAGACCATCCGTTTGAATTGATTATTGGTGATCCAGATACTGGTGTGACTACTAGAAGAACTGCAAGAGCTGACATGGCTAATATCTCCTTATATTCTGGGTTCTTATCCAAGTTTGAACCTAAAGAAATAGAAGAAGCTCTTGGAGATGCTGATTGGGTGATTGCAATGCAAGAGGAACTCAATCAATTTGAAAGGCAGAAAGTTTGGAAACTGGTACCCCGACCAAAGAACATATCAGTAATTGGAGCTAGGTGGGTATTCAGAAATAAACTGGATGAAAACAGACTTGTAACACGAAACAAGGCTCGTTTGGTTGCAAAAGGTTATTCTCAGCGAGAAGGAATTGATTATGATGAAACCTATGCACCAGTTGCAAGACTTGAGGCAGTCAGGATGTTCTTGGCATTTGCAGCACATAAGAACTTCAAGGTTTTCCAGATGGATGTGAAAAGTGCCTTCCTGAACGGAGAGTTAGAAGAAGAAGAAGTGTATCTGGAACAGCCACCTGGCTTCGTTGATCCAGAACATGTAGATTTTGTGTATCTTCTCTTCAAATCTGTCTATGGCCTCAGGCAATCCCTAAGGCGATGGTATGAAACCCTATCCTTATTCTTAATTGAAAATGGTTTTGTTAGGGGAGTAATTGATAAAACATTGTTCTATAAAGTTGTAAGAAATGACTTAATACTTGTTCAAGTCTATGTGGACGATATTATTTTTGGGTCATCAAATGAGCGCTTGTGCGAGAAATTTGCCAAGCTAATGCAGGAAAAATATGAGATGAGCATGATGGGAGAGCTGTCCTTCTTCCTTGGATTACAGATCAGTCAGAGAAAAGATGGTATCTTTATCTGTCAATCCAAGTATGTCAGAGATTTACTCAAGAAGTATAATCTAGAAGATGCATCAGCAGCTAAGACTCCCATGGCAACAGCCACGAAGCTTGATGAAGACAAATCAGGTAAATCAGTTGACATCACAAGCTATCGAGGTATGATTGGCTCACTCCTCTATTTAACTGCAAGTAGACCCGATATAATGTTCGCAACTTGTTTATGTGCAAGGTTCCAAGCGGATCCTAGAGAATCACATCTCGTAGCCGTCAAAAGAATTTTTAGGTATCTCAAGGGCACACCAAATCTAGGGATTTGGTACCCAAGAGATACAGGTTTTAATCTTATTGGCTATTCGGATTCAGACTATGCAGGTTGCAGGATTGATAGGAAAAGCACATCTGGTGCTTGCCAATTTCTTGGCAGAAGATTGGTGTCCTGGCAAAGTAAAAAGCAACATACAGTATCTACTTCTACTGCTGAAGCTGAGTACATTGCTGCTGGAAGCTGTGTAGCTCAAATACTGTGGATGAGGAACCAATTGAATGATTATGGCATGGAGCACAAGAAAATTCCAATCATGTGTGACAACACAAGTGCCATTGCCATAACCAACAATCCTGTAGATCACTCAAGAACCAAGCATATTGACATCAAGTATCACTTCATAAGAGAACATGTCGAGGAGGGGACTGTGGAGCTACATTTTGTGCCCACAATGCAACAAATTGCAGATATATTCACCAAACCTCTTGATGAAGTAACATTCAATAGATTGGTTGGTGAATTGGGAATGCTTAACACAAGTTAGTAAAGCCTTCTATATGTAAAATCCATGTTTATGTTTGTATGTGCAAGATACTCAATCATTATGTGCTTAGACTTTAATATGCCTAATTAATGATTGTTATAGGTTGCATATAGTGTGTTTTTGCATAAATTCCTTGTGTTTTAAGTGTCTTTTATAGCACAAATCTGTGAATTTATGCTTGTTAGATTGCATGATCATAGGGGGAGTTAAATTCATAATATTCTAAATATTGCATGATTTTTAGATGAATTTACCTATGAGTTTCATGTAATTAGAGGCCTTAGAATTAAAAAACTTCAAAATTTCGAGTTAGGTTCTATCTCGAAACTCATCTAGAAATTCGACTTGAATTTCGACTTAAGCTGTCAGAGTGAAGTTTTGAAATTCTAAGTCTGGGAAGAATTTCGAGTTGGCTATCTCGAAATTCATCTCGAAATTCGACTTCGAGTTCGAGTTCGAGTTACCAGTGTGCCTAGTTCTATCTTCAAAATATTCGAGATAAAGTCTATCTCGAATTTTATCTCAAAGGTTGAGATGAGGTTTCCATTAAGGGAATATTTTGAAAAGAACTGAGAATTAACTTCGAGTTAGTCTATCTCGAAACTCAACTCGAATTTCGACTTGAAGTTCGAGATAGAGTTCTCAGTTAAGCTAAAGGGAATTTTTCGAGTTACACTCCTAACTCGAAACATATCTTGAATTACCCTGTACTTTTTGCTTCAAGGGGGTATTTTAGAAAGAATTTGAGATTAACTTCGAGTTAGTCTATCTCGAAACTCAACTTGAATTTCGACTTGATGTTCGAGATAGAGTTCTTAGTCTATCTCGAAACTCAACTCGAATTTCGACTTGATGTTCGAGATAGACTTCTAACTCGAAAAGTGTCTTGAATTTCCCTGTTTTTCTTAGAGGGGAATGTTCCAAGTTTACTACAAATCAATAATGTTCGAGATAGGATTTCCCTATAGTTTCTGCTGTAAAATTGGTTAAAGTGCTTATTTGTGCTTAATTGTTCGAGTTAACCTCTATCTCGAACTTTATCTCGAAGTTCAACTTGGTGTTCGAGATAGAGATGTTCGAGATAGAGATGTTCGAGATAGAGTTCGACTTAAGTACTCCCTGTATGTACTTAAACTTTAACACTCTTTTTAACAGGGATACTTTTGTCATTTCACAATCATCTATATATACATCTCTAACTCGATGCATCATTCACTTTACCTAATTTCATTTTCACAGCAGCCGTTTCACAAAAACAAGGCGATTTCACAAACTTCATACCATTAATCCGTGTTTTTGTGATTAAACTCATACTAATCACGAATTACTGCCAATTTGTTGACTGCTATTCACTGTGTTATCATTAATCGTTGTGGTACTGTGTTTAGTGACCATTCATACACGCGCATATACATGCACACGAACATATATTGTTTGTGTAACTGTTCATAAAACACGATTTCCACATTCTTCATCCATATACACACACGAGTTTACTGGTATACACACGAATATTCATCTTCTTTGAATATTCAGATTTAGTAATTGGCAACTGTTTATATCCCGTAGTTTAACTTTTCAGATTGTCTTTTGATATTCTCGAAAAATTAAAAGGGATAAAACTGTTAATTCGTAAATTATTTGTTTTTCAAAAAAAAAATTCATATCTTTTAAAGAAAAACATTTAATTAAAATGGCTCACCAATTTTCACTTGCTAAAAACAATTTTTATAATATTTCTACGGAAATTGGTGATCAACTCCCGCGGTTTAAGTTTTGGATACGATTTCTTAATTTGTACTCCAAGGCTAGCCATGCTTTTACTGCTAAACCTACACTCGTACATGATGCTTTACAGCAATTATGGACTAGTGTGGTTACTTTTGGGAGCAAAACAACCCCCTTCGGTTTCAGGTTTTCCTTAGCGGGTCAGGAATATGAGGTGACTGAAGAAATTGTCAACAGGGTTCTGGGATTCCCGATCAAAGATGCTTATGATCCCGAACCTACAGCGGAACAACGCCTCACATTCTTTGAAGAAATAGGATGTTATCCTCCGACTGGCCGGATCACTGGAAACATCCAAAAACAATTCTTCCATGTGGAATGGAATTACTTTTTCGAGGCCATCACAAGATGTTTTCGGGCACGCGAAAAAGATTTTCATCAAATTCCAATTCCAATGCAAACCTTTGCAGTTGCCCTAGCAATAGAACTTGATATAAATTATGGACGCATAGTTCTCTCTGAGATAGTGGCTTCAATGGGATCTCCTGCAAGCAGAGATCTCACTACAACTGATGTTGTCTGCTGGTTTCCTCGGTTCCTACAAATGCTGATTAATGACTTAATACCGAAGGATGCTCTTGCTGTTAGACAGGGATTTGCCAGAAGCCCAACATCTGCACCGCTAGGGATGGGCACTAAGTCACTTTCAACCATTGCTAATCAGGATAAACATCAAGGTAAACCTATGTCAGTTCCTGAAAATATTCAAATGTGGCTTAGATATAATGCAGGAGTTACCAATTTGGAGGAATCATCGCAAGTTTCATCACATGCTCAAAATCCGTCTGTTCATGCTGAGGCATTTGATGAGATTCCTGATGAGCAAAGCGATGAGTCACAAGGTAATGAACAAGGTAATCTCTCCCTGCATACTATTCATTCCTCCTCCTATGTATCTGATTCTGAGACCCAAGAGACTGCTAACCCGCAGGATCTATCCCAGGGTGAGAGCTATATTTCTGAGCCTGATACACATTCTTATTCTCTTTCACCCCTGTTAACGGAAGTCAGAAATCCAGCACAGATATATGTAGGAGATGATGAGGAGATTGAACCCGAAGAGCAGCAACTTATTCGAAAGAAAGCCAAACTTTTTCATGCTGCTACTTCAAACATCCAGTCAAACCCTAATGTGTCACACGCAACCACTCCACCTCACGAGAGTGGTTCTCCCCTTAAACAATCTGCACATAGGGATTTCGATGACAATTATTTACCTTTTGAAGATCCTGTTGCTTCAAAAGGACATGGAGTTTTAACAACTTCAGCCGTACCTTCACCGGTACGTACTGATGCTGCAAAGAGGATCGGTTCTGATGTCGTACAAGGACACTTTGCAGCCCCTCAGCCTGAGATTTCAACTCAGGACATAACAGAAATAGATCCCATAACTGCCAATTATATTGCTTATCCAATTTCTGCAGGTACTGCTTCATATTTTGGATCAATCATTGAAGACATACACGAGCGTGAGACAGGGAGTGTGTGTGAGAGGTTAGGGAGAGAGGGACCTTCATTTTTAAGGCCCGAAACCGAGCGCCAAATACCAACAGAACGAGTATTAGAGCGAGGTTACCTAAACCAAACACCGTCCCTTAACATTGAAAATCTTGATACGCGTATGACTTCTATAGAAAATCAGATGAAGCAGTTCGGACAGACGATGGGGCAGTTCGGGATGAACATTGGAAACAACCAAAGGGCTCTAGACGACTACGCAGCAAGAATGGCAAGTCAAGCTACAGCTTTTGATGATTTGACAAATAAGGTCAATGACTTGGGCCATGCTGGTGGTGTCTTGGGAAGCACTCTCAATGAGAGGATGGGGGCATTGGAGTCTACAATACATACAATGGCTGTGGAAATCAGTAGAATGATGTTCGCAGTCAGGAGTTTTGTGCCCCCGGAGTGTTTCGAGTCGCAACAACCTCCCCCCGATGCTGGTGCAGGTGGTGCTAGTGGAGCGGGAGCCTCTGGTTCTGGTTTTGGAGGTTCTTATGCAACTGGTGGATCCGGAGACCAAGGTGGAGCTCAGGATAACTCACCTAAGGGGGAGAGAAGTGGAAAGGAGACGAGACAGCAGGCAGTTCACATCGAAGAAATTGAAGAACCCGCTGATCTTGTCAAGGAACCAGAAGTTGAGCCGTCTGTTGATGAAGAGGCTCTGAGGAGGAGAAAGGGTAAGGCAGTGATGGTTGATGAACCATTCGTTGACCTGAGTCATCAGGAAACAGTACAGGAGGTACTTGACTCAGATTCTGATATGGAAGACGTACCGTTGGCACATGCTATAAAAAGATCTTTGAAGGAACAAGGTGGAGGTGCTGGGATGTCTTCCGGAATGCCTGAAGAAATTCCTGTTGATGAGGAAACCCTTAAAGCTCAACAGTTAGCCTTGGAACAAGCTCAGTTCCATAAAATGAAGATGATGCAAGAACATGCTGCGTTCCTAGAAAAGAAGCTGGAGCTCCAAGGGAAGCAGTATGATCATGAGCTTACAAGGCTAGCTGATCCTCAAGTTGATCTGGACAAACGAAGGATAGGGCAGAAGTGGGATGAAGCAAGGAAGATAATGATGGGGCCCTGTGCGAAAGGAGTTCATAACAAGGATGCAGATGATCTGTTCTACAACTTGAATTTGTAGAATCCAATGACTGGGGACTATATAAATGCTTTGAAGAGATTAATTTCTAAAGTCAGAGTTGGATACAATGCAAACCTTAAGGAGTGGCAGGTTATTTTGTCTTTGGTAGAAGGAGTCGCAACATCTTTCCTATATGTGGATGACCAATTTATAACGAGAAGATCTGTGTCAGAGTTGTTCTTGCTAGCGACAAAAATTCAATACTCTCAATCTGAGGAGCTAAGCATTCTGTATAGGGATCAGTTAATGCAGCTAGCAGAGGACAAGGGTCCAGAATTCTCAGCATATCCAAATTTTGTCCGGATGGTAGTTGACGGGAAGATGAAGAGGGTTAGCATGGAGGAAAATGACTTAACGGAGCTTTCAGTGGAATCTCTCAAAGCTGTCTGTAAACAAATGATGAGTAAGGGATTCGCTTCTGAGGTTAAAGAAAAATCCGTGAAAATCATTGAAAGAGTCATATTCAAGAAGAGCAATGAGGTGTGGAAGTGTGATATCATTGCTCCAAACCCTCTAGATAACGTGAAAATTGAGCCGGAGCTGATAGAGAAGAAATGGAATATTCTTCAAGCCATGAAGAATGTAGATGAAGCTCTGACTCTTCCTTCTGGAGCACTAGAACAAGGAGAGATAAGGGAGGCAATTGGTGTTCCAGGAAGTGATAGTGTATACTGGATACATGCTTATGTTGAAGATACAGCTGATGCCTTAGTATTCATAGATGCAGACCAGAATCAAACAATCTTGCATATGAGTAGAAAATGGCTGCTACGGACTCAAGATGCTGCATTTCTGGAGAGAGTTTTATGTGTATTTAAATGGGGCGAAGTGGAAGATAAGTTTGTGGAAGAAAAGCAGAGACTCATGAGTTACCTGTCTGAGGTAGTGGTGGAAAAGAAGCGAATGGAGCGAGATGCGGCCAGTGTCCACAATACTGACCGTGTCAAGGGCTACCCCAAGATGATCTATTGTCAGTTTAAAGCTGATAAATCACATTGGAAACCTCAGCTCATAATGAAGAACTTTGAGGACATTCCAAAGATCAGGACTACTGAGGAGGTGGACAAACTCAGAAGGCTTTTCAAACATCCTTATTCAGAGCCCAAGAATCCTCTAGAAATGGAAGCTGTAAGTCTGTTGAATGCTAGGTGGAAGCAGCTTCGAGATCTAGTGTACAAGAAAGAACAGCAGCAGAAGGAGAAGCGCAAAAGGCAGAAAGAAGAGAAAGACCAAGCTGCTGAAGCTAGAAAGAGGAAACGGAATTAGGGTTAAAGGTCAGAGTGGTGTGAACTTGAAGTTGGAAAAACTTCATGTCTTTCGGTTGCTTTAACTCACTTGAGGAAAATTCACCTTAGAGTGAATCCAATAAGGTGACATAAGTTTGACTAAAAGGTATGAAATAATCCAGGTGATAGGAATCACTGAAATGATCTTTAATTCGAAGTTCGAATTCTGTTTCTAGTTTAAGTTCTTTGCATTGTCTTCAAGTACATTTCAATTGTAAATTATTCAAGACTTTAATGTTAGTTATCTTTTCTCGTCTCATTGTTTAGTTGAGTTATCCTTCATTAATTTGAATGTCATTGTTAGACAGTCAAATAGGGGGAGATTGAAAGGCAGAGTGTGTAAACTTGTAACACTATATCTAATGTAACTCAACTAAAGGAAAAGATACTTAACCAGAAGACAATCAAGAACAAGAAGCCACAGAGAAATCAACACTAAATGAAGACAAGGTAATTGATACAATTCAACATGTTAACTATGATCAAGCCAAGAAGAAATCATTGAGAGAAGTTCAAGTCAAAGTTGTTCATGCCTCAGTGATTTGAAAAGCCAAGAATCAAGACCATAACTATCAGTATCAATAAGACCAATTGATTTCAAGTGAACAAGAAGGAAAGCAAAAATTGGAAAGCCACATTACTAATTGAATATGGTAATTTATTCAAGAAGCAAAAACACTATCAAGACTAGTCACTTATGAACCAGACCAGTGCATCAAGTGTCAGGACATTGATAGCAAGTTTATGTCAGTAATAAAGATCCATGTTCAAGAGCTTGGTGAAGAATAAAGAAGACATGAAGATATCACAAGATCAAGATGTGCATTGAAGTTTCAAGTTGAAGACCAGAATATTTTCTAAGTACTAAATATTCTAGATGACCAAGTAGAATATTTCTAAGTAGAAGTTCTACTTAGAAATTCGAGATGGCTAAGTAGAAATTCTCAAGTAGATGTTCTACTTAGAAATTCGAGATGGCTAAGTAGAAATTCTCAAGTAGAAGTTCTACTTAGAAATTCGAGATGGCTAAGTAGAAATTCTCAAGTAGAAGTTCTACTTAGAGTGCAGCTTCAACATGACACATGGCATCTTCTGATTGGCAGATTTCCAAGCTTTCAAGATAAGGCAAGATTTATGTGGACATCATTGGGCCACGTATATCTTAGTCTTTGAAGACTACAGGACATAGATTACATGTAGTATAAATAGAAGTACTTGTGTAATGTTTTAAGGAGAGCAATAGTTGAGAGAAACACAAGAAAAAGAGAGAGAGTGCATTCACAGAGCTTAGTATCATTCACTTCTCTCTGAACTTCTGTCATACTTTGTAATGAATGTTGTAGCAACCATTTCAAGTTATATATAAGAAATATATTCCTTGAATCTGTGTGTTCATTTATTGCATCGTATTTATTGCTTCTCATATTCGAAAAGTTGTATTCACCCCCCCTCTACAACACATTTGGACCTAACAGTTATGTTGGTGTATTTCTGCGCAAACAAGATAGAAATATTACGAAAGGAAAAAGGATAGAGGAAATAGGGTGGAAGTTAGAAGGTGTGAATGAGAAAGATACCCATGGACATTTTCAACATGATTCCGGGACGGAATCCTTTTAAGGGGGAAGACTGTAATAACCCTAACTTTAGCAATGCTACAGTGATCACATGAATAGTAAAATTTGAGGATTTGGGGAAATGGTATGTAGGTACTCTATATTGGAGATGGAAAATGAATAAACAGAAACCATATTAGTGTTGTACATTGAAAATAAGTGACTCGAAATGACGATAGATTCCAGAAATTCCAGAGTATGGATTTTTAGGATTTTGATTTCGAATAAGCTTCTTTTTGATATTAGGGAGCATAGAAACCCTATAAGAATTTTATATTGAGGGATTAGTGAATTTAGATTAAACCAAGGGATTATTAAGTTAAGAGAATATCAAAGGAAATTGGATTTGTAAATGATTTCGAAAACCACTGAGATAATGAGGTATACTCGAAACGAACCACAATTAGACGAGTATGGAGACCAAGCAACCAAGATTAGTAATCTCACAAGGATGCATACCACATTATTATTATCCAAGATTAATAACATAATACTTAGGAAAAAACAAGAAATGAGAATATTAGGTCATCTTAATGACACCATTAGTGATGTCACACTCCACTAACACAAATTAAGGGCAAATTAGTCTTTAAACCATGGGATTTTTCTACTAAAATATAGAACTCTTAAGATTAGATGACAAGATGAGATATGATCAAAACAAGCAAAAAGAAACTCTCCCCCATTTCCAAAACTTCCATTCGGGTTTTATAAAAAAAAAGGGAAACAAAAATCAAAACCCTAGCTCTCTTCAATATTAAATCAAGGGATAAATCATGGGTGTTCTTGGAGGTTAGTAAGGATCATATACAAAGTTTCATAGCAAACCAACATCATTTACCAAGGTAATAAAATCATTCAAGTTACTAGAAAAGATGATGAATAGTGTTTTCTAAGTGTTAACTTGTTTTTATGGTTTCCTTTAGTTGAATCAAGCTATTGTAAGGTTGTTAAGAATTACCCAAGGCTTGTTAAGTGTTGTTAGAGCTTCAAGAAGGTATAACTACTCTTTCCCTCTTTGTATTTATGGTGGGAATTAAGTTGGTTAGTAGTTAAGTAATGTTAATGTTTAGTTTATAATGAGTATCTGTTGTAAATGGTTTGTTTTGATGTGGAAATTGTGTGTTGTGGACTTGTAACCATGGCTGGTAATGAAGACCACATGGTGTAGGTGATGATTATTGTGTTTGATAATTGATTTGGAGGAGTTGGATTTTGGAAAGTACGAAATTATAGCCGTTATAATGCCCGATTTTCGTTAGAAATAAATCTGCCCTGTTTTGTGATTCCTGCATCCGTACGGTACCCTACTGCCTAGGTTACCAATTGACCATGTAATGATAGAGCTTAGTTCATAGATCGTTTTGATATAAGGTACGTTAAAATCTGATGAACGGTTTAAGAGAAAAGTCAGTTTTAGTGAAAGACGTTCGGAAACCGAGAAAATGTAATTGTGTTAACTTTGGGGCTATAACTACCATACTTAAACATTTTTAAAAATTATGAAACTTTGGGATAATGTAGTAAGGTAGTCAAAGAGTTGTTACCAGTTGACCTTGTGATAAAATTCGAAATCCATATTTTCTGCGAATTTTTACAGTTAAGTGTGATCGTTAGGGGAAATAGTGAAAACCCCTGAAACTTCGATTAAGGTTTTAAATGGCTAAGTTCTTGAACCTTTGGGGTAATAGGAATACGTTAAACATATATTAAAGTTTCAAAGGTAATGTTATACAAGAGTGTAATGAGTAAGAGAAGTGGTATTCTAACGACGGTCCTTTTGTGTTTATAGAAACTTCGGAAGAGGGACGAGCCATACTGTCAGGATACCGAAACCGAGGCAAGATTTCATCTATCCCTACTTGTAAAACTACTTATCTTCACAAAGAAACTTGATTTCATGGAATATATATGTGATGCTATTATTACTATATGGTGAAGAAATTGTCTTCCTTGAGTATTGATATTGAAAAGAAGGGTACACGAAGATGTATATGAATATGACTATGAGTACGAAAATGTATATGAATATGGATATGAGTATGAGATGGATATGTATAGAGATGATTATGCATGAAGTGAACATGCCTTATGATTAAAAGTAAATAAAAGAATGGAATTAGTTGTTATCTAGGGTTATATGATTTATAATATTTTGCTAAAGATATTCTTTTTAAATATCAGTGGTTTAATAAATAATAATTGATTATTATTTACTACTCTTAAAATAGATGGAATATATTATGAATATAAAAGTATATTTGATTTCTGAATATGAAAGAGAGGTCTGGATCATAATCAAAGCATTATGATATATATATATATATTTTATAGAAGTAATGTGCGAGAATGGAAATGATATGAGAGAATGATATGTGGAAATGAAAGCGAGGAAATGGAAATGTGGAATGATATTTTGAAAAGGGAATAATGATGTGATAAAAAGGGGGGATTGCAACAGACTTGCGTAAGTGGTTGTGTCAGGGCTGTGTGCGACACAGTCCAGCATTTATTATTTTTATTACGGCACGAAGATGCCAAGGGAGGATGTTAGCAGGTGGCCTTCCTCCAAGGATGATCTTCATTCCTTCTACCGGTAGTAAAAAGAGAGAAGGTACGATTAGGCGACTGATCATCGTCCTAACGTATCAGGCGACAGCAGATATCCCCAATGTTTTTGACAAGAAAGTGGAAACAATGGTTTTCAGATTTCTATACTGAAAACAGAGTAATGATATGAGATGATGGAATTATGGTTACAGATGAAGAAAAACTGATATTATATTATTTCAAATTTCTATACTGAAAACAGAGTAATGATATGAGATGATGGAATTATGGTTACAGATGAAGAAAAACTGATATTATATTAATTTAGATTTCTTTCTTATAATAGTAAGTGGATGATGTATTATTAAATAAGAGCTTTATTCTTCCTTAAGGATTTTAATTGTTTTTCTGCTATTATACATGCATATACATATAGGTATACCTGTTCACATTCTAAAATTCTAGGTTACAATATTATCTTGCTGAGCTATTATAGCTCACTCTTGCTACTTATGTATATAGCAGGTAGGTCCCATGCCGATACTACGCACCACACCCCGCAAGAGGGTAAGGGAAAGGCGACCTTTTGAGCGAGTGCTGGCGACCATCCCCGAGGTAGTGACAAGCGAAGGGGCTTAGTATACTTATGTAAATTAAGTGTGTAAGTTGTAATAAACTTTGGTTGTTGAAATGATTCCTGTAGAAGCTTTGTTCAGCAATGTACTTAGTAAAATTCTGGGCTTGTAATAACTGTTAATTTTAAACTTTTAAATATTGTGGATGTTGTTCTATGAGTATATGACTGGTGTGTGTGTGTGTATTAGTGTGGGGTCAATTGCTTAATTATTAAAAAAAACTCAAGAGATATTGATATTGAATGGAAATTGGACCGTGATGACCTGGATCCTTGACCCCGGATCTAGGGGCGTCACAGTTACTAATGAGGAGTCTATCAAATCTTTGGAGACATTAGTTGCTCGAGCTGTGAGTGTCTTGGAACAAGAGAAACAACAATTCATATTAGAGACAATTCCAGAAAATAACGATGACTTGGAGCAAGGTACTGCATGCTTAATTGAGGAAGACAAATTCCAAGGTGAGGTGAGTGTTCACAAGCCATGTGAGGAATTTGATCATGTTAGGATGGTGGAAGATTCGGAAAAGGCACAATTTGGGACAGACACTGGTGAGCTACAGAAATTTCAAGAATTGGTATGTGCGTACCAAGAGGCTGATGACCGTGGGAAAGATGCAGATCTTATACTTGTCTCAGAGTTTAAAGATGGAGGTAGCGCATTAGAGCCAATGGAGGAAGTTCTCTTTGAGGAACCAAAGGCTTCAGCAACTTACATTTACCCTCCTCCATTATATTCAAGCGAAGCCCGCGAATGTGTGTTGTTCTACAAATTGACAGATTTTGGGTCGACAGATGAATGCATTGGATTAGGACATAGTTGTTACACGAATAGGCCAAGCGAGGAGAAGGGGCAGAAAGTGTGCCGCCGTGATGACGATGAAGTCTCGCGAAGAGATGACCAGGCCAACTATTATCATCCTTAATGGAGGCTCGGAAGTAACGTCAAGCAATTGACGTTAAAGAAGCGCTTCGTGGGAGGCAACCCATGCCATTAGTGTAGGAAGAAAAAAAATGAGTGTTGTGAAAAAAAAAGTGAGTGAAAAAAAAGTTGAGTGTTGTATGAAAAAAAAATGAGTGTTGTGAAAAAAAAAATTTGAGTGAAAAAAAAAACTGAGTGTTGCATGCAAAAAAAAAAAGAAAGTTGTGCAAAAAAAAAAATCGGAACAGTGATTTTCGCGCAGGCAGCACGCCTGACACGCAGGCTGTGCCTGCGTTACTGAATTAGCCGCAGGCTGCACCTGCGTTACCCGTAGTCAATTCACCCTGTAACGCAGGTTGTGCCTGCGTTACTCACCTTTCCGCGCCCTGCGCCCTGAAACGCAACCTGCGTCTGCGTGACACACTCGTTCTGCCAGAATTTTTTCCCGAAAATTGTTCTTTTCATCATAAGTTCAACCCCAAATTCAATCCTAACTCAAATTTTTTTAATTCTTAATTCATATATCTATCCTACATCAAATCCCAACCTCTCCAAATCTCTCCTACACTCTATTTTTTTTATTCAACCTATCCATCATCTTATATATATACACACCTAAACATACAAATCCAATTTCTCTTCTATTTTATTTAAATCTCCAAAAATTCAATTCTAAAGAGGAATTAATTGCAAGTTCACCTCTCCAATTCGTAGTGGGTTTATTTCTTCTCTCAAATTTTATTTTTATTACGAATTTGTGTTCTTGAAAAATTGGGATTTTGTATTATTCTTGGTTTTTGCCTATTTTTGGTGTGGTATTGCTTGGTGATTTTTGGTGGAGCTTCTTGTGAGTTGGGTATTGATTCCTGTGAAATTTTCGTTTTCGACGGCGGAGGTTAAATTTAATCGGTTGTTGTTAAGGCCAATTGCTAAGGAAGGGGGATTTTTGCCAGGGAAAAAAAATATTGGCTAGGTTGAACTGATTGGTGAGTTGAAATAAGGCGCCTTCTCTGGTTCCGACGAGTAGGTATATTTTCTGCTATCCTTTGTATTTACTTCCATTCAATGAGGACATTGAATATTTTAAGTTTGGGGGTGGTTTGAGGGACTAGTAGTTGTTGTTGTATTATGTGTTCATGTAAGATTTCATGCTTTGCATATTAGTAGTAGTAAATTATGCATATATGTTCATGTTATCTACGTTTGTTTCATATAGGACGTTCTGTTTTTATGTTCGTATATCATGTGAGTTCATAGTAGTTTGCATTTACACCCATGCTTGATAGGAATTTTGTGTTGACGCTTTTGATTGAGAAGTGATATGCTTTGTTCTTGTGCACACACATACACTAGTAAGTTGAAGCTAGTAGACTTATTGAATGTTGTAAGTAATTAGAAGGACATGAATATGTGCAAGTTGATTTAGTTCGCATGCTTTGAATACAAGTTGGTGCATTAGAGAGATTTCTTGGGATTGAGTATGTTTTTTCACCAAGTGAGATTTTGAGCCATATTGCATATTTGTTGCAATTTATTCGTTTGCTTGAGTGTCCACAGATTGTTTGCATTGCTAGCAGTTGTTTGAGGTCTTTCTTGAAACGCATGACATTATTTGACGATTAAAATGATAAAGGCATTTAGGAATAATCGCATATTTTCCCATATTATCACACCATATTTTCATGATCCATTAGTTAACCAGTTGAGCTTAATCCTATTTTTTCGGTGACATACCACATTACTTGCCTAGACCTTTTTCTTGTATTGGCCTTACATTTGAACCCACATTGTCAAAGGCTAGTAGAGTGCTTAAGGGAGTAATAAGGTGTGCAAGGAGGGGTTTTTTGTTGGTCATAATTTTGGGGGGAATATTGAACATTGGGTTTGGTTGTTTACTTGATAGTCGACATGTGTAATAAATTCATGGGATCATTGTTATTGTTTATATTATTGTTATGTTATATTTAGCTCTCGAGAAAGAAAAAAAGCGAAAAAGAAAAAAAGAAGAAAAAAAAAGCGAAAAAGAAAAAAAAAAGAAAAAAATATTATGAGAGCATGTTTGTGTTTGTTGTGATCCTACTTTAGTCGACTAGTCGAGTGTTTTGTTGGAAGAAAAATAATAAATTATTGGTGGGGGAAATAAGGTGTTGTGTGTGATTCATTATGGTACCTACTAGTTTTTGACACTTCACCTGTTTTGGCTTATTTGACATACCTTGTCCCTAGCCCCGTTACAACCCAAATAAAGACCTTTTGATTATATTCATTGATGTATGTTGTGTTAAGAGTTAGATTGATACCAAATGTCAAGCATGTTTATGATTTTGTTGGAATTGAGTGATACACTTACCCTTGTTCTTGAGTGAATATTCTTTTGTGAGTGGATTGTGAGTGTTTGCTTGTTTTTGCGTATGAGATCTCGAGTTTTGTCTCAAAGATGTACTCTTGTAGGCTTAACATGATTACTAACTTATTCTTACACTTGACATGGACTTGTGAGAACTTATGCATGTTCATTGAGTAGACTATGTGAATACTTGCACTTTCGACACCAAGACATTGTGTATTTACTTTGATTCTTAAGTTGATATGGCATGAGATGATTTGACGGCATGGTAGGATATTAGTACTAGATCATTTGCATTTTCATATTAGTTGCATTCATGCATTGCATTGCATTAGGTTAGATGGATTTTGTGGGTACATTCGCTATAGGCCCTCACGAGACCTTACTCGTCCACTAGGGCTGCCTAGGGGTTTAAAGGGCTTGTTGCATATGCCAAACGCAACCGTGATCACCTACAGAAGTGGTACTAGTTAGTTAGTTAGTTAGTTAGTTGTTTATGCTTGAGGACAAGGATCGGTTTAAGTTTGGGGGTGTGATAAGTGGATTTATATCTACTTGGAGCGTTCCATCTCAGCTTAAATTGATTGTCTTGGACTCAAGTTTGTGGTGGTTTTGATGTGTTTTGTTTAGTTGTGCAGATTTACGAGAATGTTGATTAAGGTTGACGCTTCTATCATTTTTGGAGAATTAATTGATTAAAATTCGGATTTCTGAGAAGGGTTGCGCAGTCTACACTGTTTTGGCCATATCTGGAGTTCTAGAAGTCCGTTTGAGGCCCGTAAGCTGTCCACGCGAAGCTAACGAGATTCTCTATCATTTTAAAGTAGTACAGATGTCTAATTACTACTGGAACGGTCCAGAATTACTGAAGAAAAGTCAGCTACGAATTTTCCTTAAAAACATACTCAGTTTAGGAAACGTATTTTCCAGAAATTCTATTATAATTCTGTTTTGGTATTTTCTTGTTGGGCAAGACTTTTAGAGCCTATTTAAACACATCCTACCATTGTAATAAGGATACATAGAGAACCATTACATATCAATTACTTAGTTTTATTTGTATCTTTTCATACTTTGTTTTTATCATGGTTTCATCAGATCCCATGATGACGAGAGGTTCGATTATGAACTAATCGTTGTCATGGGATTCTAATGGCTTTATTTATGGAGCTTTAGTATCTTGATGTTTTAAAGATCTGTGAGTGATGCATATCTGATATCCTCGTATGGTTATGTTTAATTGATAGATGCGTAGCTAACATCTAATCTGTTAATCTCTTGTGAACTGAAAGTGGATCTTGAGATTTAGAACTTGCCATGCTAGCATAGGTTCATGATTGTTATCAACATGATTCGTAGTATGAGATGAGAATACTTATATTGCCCTATGTGATCTTTATGGATAACTTGCTCTTCAACCGTTATGTTTTCAAATTCTATAGACATATAGGGTCTAAGCATAATTGGTGTCTATTCATCTTCTATCTCTTTTGTGGATGTATGTTTAGTTTGGTATTCGTATACTGAGAAGTAGCGTATACTTGTTTCGTGTTATCCGATCAGATATCATAACAATTGCATATAGTGATTAAAGGCATCAGATCTAAGGAAATTATTTAATGAAGTTAGGATCTCATGTTTTCTCTTGCAGAAGTAATTAGATTTAAATTCTCATTAGTTAAGTAATTCTTAGTTTTATTAATTTGTTTCTTAGTTAATTATAGTTAATTAAAATCTTGTTATTTGTCTTAGTAGTGAATAATAATCATATATTGTTGCATAGGTACATCTACTGAATTAAAACCATAACCAGATTTCTGTGGGAACGAACTTGACTTATTCATATATTACTTGTGACCACGTACGCTTGCGTGATTTAGTGCAAACAACATCATGGAGAGAAATATTATTGAAAAGAATAACAGTACCAGTATGAGAAATGTTCACAATTGATCGATTGTCAATTTGTTCATGATGAAATCAAAGCAGGTCATTTATTGCCTCAGAAAATCTCTTCTACAAATCAAGTGGCTGACATATTCACTAAAATTCTACCTATTCATCTTCACCAGTCACAAGTCAACAAGCTGGCAGTTCCCTCTTCGAGCTCTCTGCCATCTTGAGGGGGCGTATTAAGGAAATAAAGGAATATTCTACAATAACAAGAAAATCAAGAAAATAATTAGCTGTCTTTTGTTTCATTTTCCAAGAATACCGTTAGTTAGTCATGTGAGCAGTAGAGAAGGACCACTAGATAGTTTCTATTTATAAGCTCTCTTGCTATACAAGACAAACTAGAACAATATCTTGTATTATCTATCATTTTGTTCTCCCTGCATATTTATCTATGAAGCTTATGATAAGCATGGTTTCTCTTATCTGAGTATTTCTTGTGTTGTTAGTATGAATGATTATGTTAGTCTTTATCAACCGTTAAGTATATACTGTTTGATTTTATATATTTTGAAGATGCTACAATACTGATGAACTTCTTCCAATGAACAATTATATTGTATCGTTAAATTTCCAAGCACAAATCACAACAAAAAAAAAAAATTTAAGGTGAACTTTAAGAAAAACATACCTGAACTTGAAGATGTTTAACGTTATCAGAAATTGCCCATGCCGTGCACAGGTTTGATGATATTTGTGTAACTGATACACTATTGTACCCACTTCTACACCACACGATTCCACACAACACACCACAGATACTGATACTACTATTATAGCTCAACCAAACAATCCACAAGAATTCATAAACCTCCAGCCTACCTACAAAATTATAAAACTTTTCAAGCTGCTACTGATGCTCCTGTCCAGCATGTCTCTAATCTAGCTTATACAACAATGCAACCTGATTTTCATAGTTTTATGTCTACTATGACCTTACATGATGACCCGTTGTACTTCAAAGATGCTGTCACTGACATGGGTTGGGTTCAAGCCATGAATACTGAACTGCAGGCTCTTGAAGACAACCACACTTGGCAGATTACTATCTTGCCTCCTAATAAAAAAGCCATAGCCTGCAAATGGGTATTTAAGACAAAGTATCATTCAGATGGATCTATTGACAGGAAGAAAGCAAGGTTAGTGATTCCTGGCTGCAATCAAACCTATGGGGAAGACTATGAAAAAACTTTTGTCCCAGTGGCAAAGATGCCAACTATACGCACACTCTTAGCAGTAGCAGCTCTACTTGACTGGCATACAATTCAAATGGATGTCACCAATTCATTTCTGCATGGTGACCTTCAAGAAACTGTCTATATGAAATTACCCCAGGGTATACACATCGTGGCAGTCGAATTCAGCTTAATACTACTACTGGTCAAGGTAATGCTGCCCTTGTATGTCTTCTACTTAAAGCTCTGTACGGTCTGAAACAGGCACCTCGCCAATGGTTCTCAAAGTTGTCATCTATTCTAATGAAGCTTGGCTTTGTTCAATCAAAATCAGACTACTGTTTGTTTCTAAAGAAAACTCGGTCCACTATCACCATAGTGCTCATCTACGTTGATGACTTACTAATTTGTGGCAACACTGAAATTGAGATAAATCATCTCAAAGACATGCTCACAAAATCCTTTCACATGAAGGATCTTGGTCCCATTCGATATTTTCTGGGCTTAGAAGTAGAGAGAACCCAATAGCTGGCTTCTTTCTCTCCCAACAAAAGGACACCAAAGATCTTCTTGTTGAGTATGGTCTTCTCACAGCTAAGCCACTGAAATTACCACTTGATTCATACTTGAAGCTGACTTCTACTTATGGTGATCCTCTACCAGATCCCTCCATCTATCAAAGTCTTTTGGGTAAGTTAATCTAATTAACCATAACTCGTCCAAAAATAGCTTTCTCTGTTCAATTGTTGAGCCAATTCATGCATTCTCCAACTTCTGTGCACTATCAAGCATCAAAAAAAATATACTTAACCATAACTCGTCCAGACATAGCTTTCTCTATTCAATTGTTGAGCCAATTCATGCATTCTCCAACTTCTGTGCACTATCGAGCATCATAAAAACTACTGAGGTATCTTGCTGGAACAAAGACTCAAGGGGTGTTATTAGCATCTCATGGTTCTGTAAAATTACAAGTTTATTGTGACAGTGATCGGGTAAGTTGTCCAATTACCAGACGCTCAACTAGTGGCTACTGCATATTTTTAGGTGGTTCCCGTATCTCTTGGAAGGCCAAGAAACAAACTGTAGTTGCTCGTAGCTCTGCCGAAGCAGAGTATCGTGCTATGGCCATTACCACCTGTAAAGTCTCCTCGCTCACCAATCTTCTCAAGGACTTGGGTATAACTGATCTCTCACCTGCTATTCTTTATTGTGATAATCAAGCAGCCCTAGCCATTGCTGCTACCCTGTTCTGCATGAGAAAACAAAACATGTTGAGATCGATTGTCACTTTGTTCGTGATGAAATCAAAGCAGGTCATATATTGCCTTATGAAAATCTCTTCTACAAATCAAGTGGCTGACATATTCACTAAAATTCTACCTGTTCATCTTCACCATACCAGTCACATATCAACAAGTTAGCAGTTCCCTCTTCGAGCTCTCTGCCATCTTGAGGGGGAGTATTAGGGAAATAAAGGAATATTCTACAATAACAAGAAAATCAAGCAAATGATTAGCTGTCTTTTGTCTCATTTTCCAAGAATACCGTTAGTTAGTCACGTGAGCAGTAGAGAAGGACCACTAGATAGTTTCTATCTATAAGCTCTCTTGCTGTACAAGACAAACTAGAACAATATCTTGTATTATCTATCATTTTGTTCTCTCTGCATATTTATTTATGAAGCTTATGATAAGCATGGTTTCTCCTATCTGAGTATTTCTTGTGTTGTTAGTATGAATGATTATGTTAGTCTTTATCATTCGTTAAGTATATACTGTTTGATTTTATATATTTTGAAGATGCTACAATACTCACTACAAGGATTTTTGCTTTAGACAACAGGCAAAACGTGTTGTCTGAATATACCAAAAACTGTTGACTATTGAGAAGTCGTCTGATACACACCCAGACAACACACAACAAGTTGTTGTGTGAAAGTTGAAAGACAAGTAAAAGCCATCTGAAAAGTGCTGTCTGATACCCAGAAACAACAACACTTCTTTGGAAACCTCTTGTCAAAGCTCCAATAACGCAACACTTTTTAACGAATATATTGTTGTTATTAAGCAGTAAAGACAATGGTTTTTAAAAGAAATCCTATTGTTTAAGTGCAAAAGATACAATCTTTTACTTGATCAAGGTTGTTGATGTATGTCACTACAGACAATGGTTTCTTAGCAAAAACCATTTGTTAAAATTCCAACACACAACGGTTTATTCCTTCCAAATGCTTGTGTTTATTGTAGTCATACAATGATTTTCCTTATTATGTATTGTATGTGTTCTTTTTAAACAACAGTTTTTATTTTTGTTTCTTGTCGTCAGACAATGGTTTTTTCTTTTTATGTGTTGTATGTGCATAGAATAGACAATGGTTTCTTGAAACATGTCAATTGTCTGATGATATTTTCCACAAGTGTTTCTAAAAGATGATAACATTGGCTAATGCTAAATGAAACAACACTTTTATTTACAACAAAAATTAGAGTTTATACAGTACTAGCAACTAACCAATATTCATAACAAAAACTACGTACCAATCAATATTCATCGCTATAAAGCTACTACCGGTACCAATTCCCAACAAAGTACCACTACCATCGTCTAAATTACAATGTTATAATGAGATAACTCAATTTCTTTACCTACTTCTCTAGCTCTATTTTCTTTTCAGTGGCAGAAGGCTGAGATACTTGGATAGTTCATGGTGTTAGTGCTTGTCGTGCTTGTTTATGGGTTGCTGCACTTCAAGCTACTATAGCAATGGCTTTGCAGCTAGGTGACAGATCTGTTCCAGAAAGATACAAGAGCAAATTTGTGAAGGCCAAGTCAATATTCAAAACAAAACTACATAGTTTACAAGAGAATTAACAACTACATCAAAGAATTTAGCCACTTACATAATTCTGTTGAATCATCAAGAACTTGAACTATAATTCTATCAGATGGCCATGAAAGCTCACATGCTGCTTTGATCGACAACTGATACAGCTACTCAAAATAAACAAAAAAAAACAGAACAAGAAGACAATAAGAATGTAAGCAAAAATCACAAAGAGTGTGTAATGTGTATAATGTATATGTACTAGAAGAATCAATGGTACCTTTTCTTCATTGAACATTGGTATCTGAACTAACACCATCGGAAAAGCTGAACTTCCTATCTCAATATCATCCTTCAGGCCTCCCATTTGTAAATCTTCTCAGGTTTTCGCCGCAACAATTTAATAAAGTGCTTGACAATTCCCATGTACACTCTATATATCCAGAAACAACATGACTGACATTACCAAACATATATTCACCATTAGTTTTAAAATTGACACAATCAATGGCACTTTCCCCATAATTATATCCGGTTTTATGAATAAAAAAACTAGAAATCCCCGATAAGTACTTGAATTTATAAGTGTTATACCTCATAATTAGGTTAATAACATACTGGAGATAAATTGGATTTTGAACCAATTTAAGTATTACGGCAGTTGGTAGGATACCTCAATCATGTCCTCTTCTGAAGGACAATTGAAATAGGCACTGCTTATATCCATTACTTCTGATCAGTGCTTAGCTTTCCATCCTACAATTTACAGAAACTAATACATAAATCCCCTTTATAATTACAATCAAATGAAGGAGAAAAGGAAGGAAGATGTAGGCACAACAGCAAACCAACCTATGCCTTCTCGAATGGACAGACTTGGTCTTATGATCTCCGCAGAATTGACCAAAAACGCATCCCCAATGTACAAATGATTTGTTGGGACATTAACACTGCATAACTCTTCATCTCCATTTTCTTTCTGCACAAGGATAGACAGATATTCAACTGAATCTGAAAGGCAGTAGTTAATTTTTTACCAGGATTATAAGTGCTATTCATTCATTGAATAAAAAACACCAATTTTATCACTCTCAAGATGGTGATTACGGAAATAATTTCATACACTGCTCTCGTCTGCTTTTGAGGCTTTATTCATTTTAACTCAAGTAACTAGTTAAAATAGCATAAAATTCTTTAATAAACACCAGTTTGTAAACTACAAAGCTTTTTAGACCTCAACCAATACTCGATGAAGAATTAAAAAGAACAGAACAGGAAAAAAAAAAGAGAAGCATAGAACAGTGGATTACTACATGAAATCCGCGACAGTAGTGCAAGGAGCTGGAATTGAGCCATACACTACAGTTCCATTAACACTTGAATCCAGTGCAAAAGAAGAAATTCCTCCAAAAACGTACACACCACAACTAATTAATCAACAAAATCAATGTAAAACAAATAGAATCATCAATATTTTCATAAATGTATATATACAATGCTGCAAGAAAAACTCTAATTACTTGCATAAACTACAAGTAATTAAAACTCTAATTACTAAGCAAGAATATAGTTATTAATTAAATAGATATACAATTACCGATAAACTCAAACATATCAAACAATTGACACATCAATTGAAATACAAACTAATACATGGACAAGATGGATTGATTCAAGTAGAGGGGGGGTTTGGTATGAACAAATTTCGTGGGGTTTCAAGCTAGATCTATGAATGGATGGTCTCTACTCCAACGCTACCATCGAGAAGCTTCCGGCGATCTCGACGGCGTCGTTTCCATTGCCGGCAGAGAGAGAGAGAGATATTATTATTTGAATATTGAGGGGAGAGAGAGAGAGAGAGAGAGAGAGAGAGAGAGAGAGAGAGAGAGAGAGATTTGGTACGAGGGGGAGCCGGCCGATTGAAAGAGATGAGAGGAGGGAGGTAGTGTTAGGGTTAATCAATTAGGATAAAATTAGAATTTTATTTTGATACTGTGTTTTTAAGAAAAGGGGGAAAAATGAGCCGGGAGAAAGAGATTGATGTGAATTTAATTTTTGGTAAAGAGGGAAGTGAAATTTTAGTAAAGAGGGAAGTGAAATAAGGGGGGAAATCAAATTTTAACACGCGGCAATATGAATTAATTGAAGGGAGGGAAGTGAAATTTGAGATTTTGGATCATGAAATTTTAAGAAATTTAAAAAAATTTCTAAAATTTCAGAATGTCAATAGAATAAATACTTATTCTATTGTTGGGAAAAATAAAAAAAAATATAAAGGTCGGATTGTCGGTGATTTTAACAAAAACGTAGTAAAAGTACTGCTTCCTATTACGGTGCACGATCCAGATCCACTGAATAATTTTTTGTACACATCACTCAAATAAGTATATAACATCATCCGTAAGGTTGGATCGCCGAAAAATATTTTTAAACAAATAGATCATGTTCAATCGGTACGATACTAGTTAGAGGGAGTAGTACTTTTGGCGGATTTATATTATAAACACGTACAAGAATGATTTATTTTTTTATAATTTTTTGTACACATCACTAAATCATTAGATATTAACATTTGTACGGTTGGATCGTCGGAAAATATTTTCTAAAAAAAAATATTCCAAAATTATACTAGCTTGACCAAGTAGTACTTTGACAGTTGACCATTAAAATATCATACAAGAATGATTTGTTTTTTCTAATTTTTTGTACACATCACTCAAATCAGTATATAACATCATTCGTACGGTTGGATCGTCGAAAAATATTTTTAAACAAATAGATCATGTTCAATCGGTACGATACTAGTTAGATGGAGTAGTACTTTTGGCGGATTTATATTATAAACAAGTACAAGAATGATTTATTTTTTTTCTAATTTTTTGTACACAACACTCAAATCATTAGATATTAACATTTTACGGTTGGATCGTTGAAAAATATTTTAAAAAAAATATTATTCCAAAATTATACTAGTTTGACCAAGTAGTACTTTAACAGTTGACCATTAAAATATCATACAAGAATGATTTGTTTTTTCTAATTTTTTGTACACATCACTCAAATCAGTATATAACATCATCTGTACGGTTGGATCGTTGAAAAATATTTTTAAACAAATAGATCATGTTCAATCGGTACGATACTAGTTAGAGGGAGTAGTACTTTTGGCGGATTTATATTATAAACACGTACAAGAATGATTTATTTTTTTCTAATTTTTTGTACACATCACTCAAATCCTTAGATATTAACATTTTTACGGTTGGATCGTCGAAAAATATTTTTAAAAAAAATATTATTCCAAAATTATACTAGTTTGACCAAGTAGTACTTTGACAGTTGACCATTAAAATATCATAAAAGAATGATTTGTTTTTTCTAATTTTTTGTACACATCACTCAAATCAGTATATAACATCATCCGTACGGTTGGATCGTCGAAAAATATTTTTAAACAAATAGATCATGTTCAATCGGTATGATACTAGTTAGAGGGAGTAGTACTTTTGGCGGATTTATATTATAAACTCGTACAAGAATGATTTATTTTTTTTAATTTTTGTACACATCACTCAAATCATTAGATATTAAGAAAAAGGTCGGGTTGTACGAGATTTGAACAAAAAGGTAGTAGAAGTGATGCTTTCTCTAACGGGGCACGATCCAGATTCAATGAATGATTTTTTTAAATGATTTCTTCGACGATCGAACCGTATGGATGTTAATAGACATTCATTTCAATGTTGGGAAAAAATAATCAAATTCTGACATCGAATTTTTTTTAACGATTAAAGAACATTTTAAACATCACTTTATGTATCATTTTAAATATCAGTTATCAACTTTTTCTTTAAAAAAAATGAAAAACACTAATGCTTCCATTTCCCCCTTAATTAAACACAAAAATTCCCCCCCTTATACAAAATTTTTATTTTCCCCCTTAACCAAATTTTTATCCCCCATTTTCCCCGTTTCTCCCCCCTTTCCTCGCAGAGTCAATTCTCTCTCTCTCTCGTTCTCGCTCTCTCACCTCTCTCTCGATTTCTCTCTCTGTTCTCTCTCTCACCATCTCTCTACTCTCTCTCCCGTCTTCCTTCCGTTTCACTATCACCATCTCCGTCTCCCGTCTCTAGTTCAACCCATCTCAAACCCTAATTTACACACTCTCTTACATATTAGTACTCATCATCTCACAAATTCAAAGCACAAACTCTAGTTAAGCACAAACTCAGCTTCAATTTGATTTAATTCATGCTAAAGGAACCTTCAAAGCATCTTGTCTAGTTCATTTTGTGTGAATTAAGTAAGTAAATTTCAAATTTATTTTTGATTTTTGATTTTTTCACAAGTTTAGAGCTTGATGGAGCATGTAACCGGATTTCAATTTGTCTTTTTTTCTCAAAAATCGCTCGACACTGAGAGCTATGTATGCATCCAAAAATCGCTCGAAAATCGCTTGATGGAGCATGCTCGAAAACTTTTTTGGTATTTTCTTATCAATTAGTAGTCATTCAGTGTTAATTAGTTGTCTCACCAGTATTATCTTATCCGAAAATTAGATGCGTGAACCCATTCGTGTTGTCGGACACATCATTCCTTGAAACTTCCCCTCTCAAATGTTGGCGATAAAGGTTGGTCCAGCAGCTACTGCTGGCTGCACCATGATCATCAAGCCCGCCGAGCAACCACTTCTTTCAACTTTGTACTATGCTCACTTGACGAAGCTGGTAAGACATCCACTTAGTATTTTTGCAAAAAGTTAAATGTTAAATGTGTTATGAGATTCAATATATGACCACAAATTGACAACATTTCTCACATTTACAGCGCTTAATTTGATCTGATTTAAAAACTATGAGTCGGTTAGGGTTTGAATCACTGGTATACAACGGCGATATATGTTTAGGAGAACTGGAAGCTATTCCGGTTAAGGAGCAGAGTTTTTGGTTTCCAAACAAAGAGATTCGGATTCATCACTTGTCTTTACGAAGCGAAAGGTGCTCACCAATCTCTGTTTTGCAGACAATTGCTCCATTTTCGGTTCCTTGTATGCTCCAATCCAAATTCAGTAATGAACAACCTCATTTGCTCAGTCTTCACTCCACTTGTTTCAATCAACTCAAGACTGCTGTGGTGTTACTGGGAGAGGAAGAGATACACTTGGTAACAATGTTGAGTAACCAAATGAATTATCCGTGTTTTTGGTGTTATTCGGTTCGTCCCGGTTTGTATGATGCTTGTTTAGGGATGTTGAATTTGCGGTGCTTGTCAATTGTGTTTGATCTTGATGAGACTCTGATTGTTACAAATACGAATAAGTCGTTTGAGGATAGGATTGAGGTTTTGCAGAGTTGGATTGCTAGGGAAACTGATCCTGTTCGAATTTCGGGGATATCTGCTAAGATATAATGGTATGTGGAGGATAAGGCATTTTTAAAGCAGTACACATAAAATGATTCTGTTGTTGATAACAGAAAGGTGTATAATGTTCAAGCAGAGGAAGTTCCCAAGGTACTGGAAAGTCAGGCCTGTGTTGTGTAGCCTGTGATAAGATTGCCAGAAAAGAATGTCGTGTTAACACGAATTAACCTAGAGGTGCGTGATACTAGTGTGCTTGTTAGGTTGAGGCCTGCTTGGGATGACCTGAGAAGTTATTTTATTGCAAAAGGGAGCAAATTATTCGAAGTTTATGTTTGTACCATGACTGAAAGAGATTATGCACTAGAAATGTGGAGGTTGCTAGACCCAGATGCACACCTGATTAGTTCAAAACAGTTATTAGACCGTGTTGTGTGTGTCAAATCTGGTGCTAGAAAATCTTTGCTTAATGTATTAAAAGACGGAAACTGCCATCGAAAGATGGCAATGGTCATTGATGACCGCATGAAAGAAGACATGCCTACTAGTTACATTCGAGATGATGTTGATGAACTAATACAACTTTCGTAATGTAATAAATTAATTTGTGCTCTTTAATTTATAACTATAACTCTTGATAGATTGCTGGTTGGTTTGTTGATTTGTTGGATGCACTACTACAAATTTGCGCTTGCGTAGCGTTTTTTTTGCACTTGCATAGCGCTTTTGAGCGCTATGTAAGCTGCCACTATGCAAGTACATATGACTTACATAGCGCTTTATTTTGGAGCTATCTAAGTAATGTGCTTTTATAACGATTTACAAAACGCTATACAAGTAAGAGTTGTCCAAGTGCACAGCACTTGCATAGCACTTCGAAAAGTGCTATGTAAGTGATATGTTCAATATATTACATCACTTCTATAGCATTTAAAAAGTGCTGTTGAAGTGACACAATTTTTGAAAATTCATAATTTAATTATTTTTCTTGCATATTTTACCTGTAAAATTATTAAAAAAATTATAAATACAACAATAAGTAAACTAATATGAAATACATAATAAACTCCAAATTGTAATTATTATTAATTCAAAGAAAAATGCAAAAGGTTGGTTTTATTTATAAAAAAGGAACGGAGAAGTGCACATATGGTTCTGTTTCTGAAAAGGGAACAACTACAGATAGGCTAATTTGCTCAACTTTGACAATTGGAAAAATGACTCGAGGTTGTAGGGGCCTGTAACACTAGAACTTCCTTCCCACATCAGCTTGGCCAATTGCTGGTAAGCGATCACTAGGATGATTAGAGTCGAAGAACAAATACTCACTAGCATTTTCACATAGTCCATAGTCTTTAATCCCTCTCCATCCCACTGCAGCTATAAACTCCTCTATACGGACCGCTGCCACAGCATGCACTGTCCCCACTCTTAAAACCTTAACAAGTTAAAACACAGGGACATTAGAAATGGTAAGGGTATATTATATTTATATATTGCGATATCACAGAAAGTAGTTTGAACATACCATATTTGGATGGATTAATCATTCTGTCATTAAAAGTAGTGTGTAAATAAAAAACGGAGTACTTAAACCCTTCTAAGGCCTTCTCTAATTACTGCAGCTCCTCGGAAACTGCTTTAGAATGTTGGTGTACCAGTGCTGCTAGATCTTTGTTGTAGAAGTCTCCACTATATGTTTTATTTGCTGCATTTTGTGCCTTTATGCTTGGCCAACAACCCAAGGGCAGTATGGTAACAAAACTAAATTTTCTTCCCTCGGTCTTCTATATGGCCTGTCAATTATCAAGGAAATTTAAATAAGGTGTTTGAAAATTATTGGAGCTAGAGTTGTAAAAAAGGGTTTTCAAGTAAGCTAAGCACTTTGATAACAGAGGTCAAGTTACCGATAATCATGCGCCTAAACTGTTGTTGAGTGTAGGATTGTTGGGAGTCTCCTCGGGTGGGGCTTAAATAATCATTGCCTCTAATGCTAATCATATAAACAGACTGCGAAAGGAGGTCAGAAGCTTCTTCATCCCCTAGCTGCTGCTTTAGTTGACTTGGCTACATTCTTGAATTGATTCAGCTGCGTGTTGGGGTTTATCACCTATAGTAGAATTAAAATTAAGTAATATCATGACATCATTGAAATCGACTGAATAAGCTTTTGGTTGTACATTTGTTTTTACTTGAAGAAACTTACCAATCCAGGATAAGTATCATCCAGAGTGCTAGCTCCCCTAGAGGCAAAATTTGCTCCATAAACAAAATGATGTTTCCCAGGTTGGAGATAAGGTGGAATTATCGGAAATCTCGCGTACTCACCTAGCAAGTAATTGTAACTTACACAATTTTAGCTGTCTGAATAAATTAGTTAAATGATGTGTAAATATCAATTGTGTGTACAATCTTACAAATAAAACCGGGAATGAGGCGGCCATCGGAGAATCTAAAATCGTACACATATGTGCACATATGTAATTATTATTAAAGCAAGAACCAGAAATATACCAAGTAAAATAAGCAACAAGAGAGAAGCTAAAATCGTAAGAAAACTTTTCCACCTGTTTCATGTAAATGCTTTTCAAGTATTTTCTTTGAATTGCAAGCTCTAAGCACAGGTCGGTTATCACTGAAAAAAACTTCAGTATGCACCTAAGGCAAGAAACTTATATTAAAAACCAACTGATATAAAATAAATAAATAAATAAATAAATAGGAAGATTCATAAGGATGTAATTACATATGCCATCACATAGATTCATCAAGAGAACGTAAACCAGGTGAAAATAGAGCATAAGAAATTATTTATGGGCTCGTAATTATAAAAATCTTAAACTTTAATATGAATAGAATGGTAAGCACGTTATACTAATTAAGTGTGAGGCTTAAGTCAGAACAGAGTCTACAGACAATATGTTCTCTTTTCTAATATTTATTATGTAATGCCTAGTTCATTCAATGAATACTACAGAAGTTTCTTGTAACTGTAGAATTAGAAACAGATGTCACATGTTCTTTTTTAATTCATCGGCAAGCATCAGAATCTAGATTTTACTTACTGGAGAGTGTAGCTGAACCCTTTCCAGCCTTAGCTTTCACAACTTCTGTGCCACCGTCTTGTGTACAATTTGTCAGAGTGGTAAGTACTTCATCAAACAAATTGTTTTCCTGTGGTGTAGCCTCAAGCAAACAATTTCTTAGGATTTATGGAGAGAAAGGCTGTGTTAGTGCAAGCAGGCTGTGTTCAGGAGTCATGGTATCACTATATTTAAGTAGAAAAGACACATCATGGTTGTTAGAAACTTCTAGAAAATTATTCTAGACACATAAGAGATATTTCATTTACTGTAAACGGGCTCCTGAAAGGCCAACCAGAACAGTGATTGGTCACTGATTTCTACTGTAATGTTGATGATAGTGATATCTATCTGTTGAACTACCATTCAGCAGAACAAGAAGACAAAACTAGAAACCTTGTTGAAACAGAAGGTCAAGTAAATTAATCCCTTTCTTTGGTGAACAGAAGGTCAAGTAAATTAATTACATCACCCTTGTTGAAACATGTATGATTCCTGCTTTTGTCCAAATTTATTAATCTTGGATAAAAACATGATTCTTTTTTTGCTTCCTCCACTTTGTAATGTATATTTTTAGGGGTTTTTGCCAATATAATTAAGTTAATTATAAACTTATCTGGCAAAAGCTTTGTGGAAAAACTAAATACAGTTATAAATTGTTCAAATCTCAAGTATCAATCACTGCATAATGTACACCAATTACTTGCAAAATGTGTTTAATATTCTTAACATTTGTAATAACAATTATGCGGAGCTACAAATGAAGCAGAAAAAGTACTAAGTTTGCAACCAAATCCGAATATTTTAACATCGATACAGATTAAATCAAGTAAACACAAAAAAAAAACAGAGCATAGCTAGCCTGGCAATCAAAATGAGGAAAAACCCATAACTTCCCTAGGATAGATACTGTTGTATATGATTATGTCTAACCTCCATTATAGGTCCTTCGGCAAGACTGGAGAAAAGTGCTAGTTCTGAATGAAGTGAAGCTTCTGCTGCTATAGCCACCATAACCATTAGTAGTTGATATTATCGTACATCTTTCTGTTGCGTGGTAGCATGTTTTTAAGCCATTTGAGAGAAAGCTTCTTCTACTAATCAATCTTCCCAAACTACTCTCTACCAGACAACGAGAGAGAGAGAGAGAGAGAGAGAGAGAGAGAGAGAGAGAGAGATTCCCAAAACCCTCCGACAATTTGCTTGACGTCGGTGAGGAGAAAGTTCCAATGGAGAACTACCAGCGTCAAGATTGCTTGACGTCGGTGAGGAGAAAGTTCCAATGGAGAACTACCAGCGTCAAGATTGCTATTGAGAGAACAAGTTAATGATGATATATTTGTATACACAAAGTATGTATGTGTTCAACTGAAGATCTGGATATGCTCAATGAAGAAGATGGAGTGAAAGAGGCGGAAGAGGTAGTTTTAGGGATAGATCTGGATTGAGAAATTAATTTGGTCGATAACTAAAAACTAAAATATCTCTTAAAAAATGGTAACTACAATAGCGGTGAGTAAAAACGCTATGCAAGAGAAATCTACTATAGCGCTTTATCCATAACTGCTCTGTTAGTACATTTCTTTAATTCTTAATTTATTTTTACTTTTTCATATAATAGCTTACATAGCGTTTTTATTAAAAACACTATGTAAGTGACGCACTTAAATAACATTTCTCCAGAAACGCTATACAAGCAGTGTATCCTAAGTTTAATTTTGTAGTAGTGATGACAATTTGCTGTTTGGCCTTTGTTGATTTGTTGGATGCCAATTTGGTGTTTGGCCTTTGTTGATTTGTTGGATGCCAATTTGGTAGGTTAGTCATCATTTAAATATATTTTTTTTCATGTACAGTTCATTAGACAACAGTTTTAAACAGAAGACACTTGTATGAGTTGAAACACACAATAGCCCAGAACCTGTTGTGTGTTGGATTAAGTTCATACAACACTATGTAAAGCACTTGTGTTAAATATCATTACACAATACCACATTGGAAACCACTTGTCTCATTCTAACAATACTTTTTACGATGTATTGTCTATGTTTCATTCACATAATATTTCTGAAAAATGTTGTGTGTTGGTTCATGTCACACAACACTATGGATAACATATTGTATGACTGCTTCTTAGACAACAAACCTAAAAACACTTGTCTAAATACAACAACGGTTTTCCAGGATATTGTGTTGCAGGCATTCACACAACACTTATTTGCTAACGCTTGTCTAATCTTAAAAATACTTATGCATTTACACAACACCCTGGTCAAGAAATGCTTGTCTGGTAAGATTCATCACACAACGGTTTTGGCCCATTGTGTGAATGTTGGATTACACAATACTTTCTCGAGTAGGAAAATAACAGTTGTCTGATCATTTCGGGCAACACTTTTTTCCATGGGTGTTGTCTGATATGTGTCGTCTATTGACAGATTTCTTGTAGTGACTGATGAACTTCTTCCAATGAACAATTATATTGTATCATTAAATTTGCAAGTACAAATCACAATAAAATTTAAGGTGAACTTAAAGAAAAACATACCTGAACTTGAAGATGTTTAACGTTACCAGAAATTGCCCATGCCGTGCACAGGTTGTTAGGTAAACTGCACGTATATATCATTCCTGTAATTTTCTGCGGCTATTCAGTTGAAACTTTTATGTATAATTTAAGTAAGACATCAGGATGGAAAAAATCTTGAAATGAACAAGTCTGTCAAAATTATAACCATTGCATTAAAACTAGGACCATTTTCAAGGGTTTCGGTTCTAAATTCTTTTTGAATATTTTTGGGTTATTAAAACATTGGAACTCGAAATTTTAGCGTTTATACAAACAAATTTTCAAAGAAAAGAAACATACATACAAATAAATTTTCAAAGAAAAAAAAAACATACCTCCATCACCATGTCCCCAAAATATATCCTACGTACACCCAAACATTATTTCCGTGGTATATATATGATTGAGGGATAAATAAATAATTTTATGTCGAGGGATAAATGAAATTTTTTAAGTGTTTTTGTAAAATTAAATCAATCATAAACAAAATTCATATTTAAAATAATTTTATTTCAAAAATCAACATCATTATTACTTTACATAATTTTGTATTGTGATTATTTTATTTTACAAACTTACTTATCGACCTATATTTTAACGTGAAAATCTAACAAATGCTCTTCATATATAGAACAAATCTGACAAATGCTCTTCATATTATAGTATTATTAACACTGACTATCGCTCACAATTTAGATTTATATATTACATATACTAGTCGATAATCTGCCGCATACAGATTGAATATAAGTTGAAAATTAAAATATTAATATTAATACATTTAATTATGTAGTTAGTATAGAGAATCGAACCCGAGATAAAATTAAAAAAAATTAAAATTAATAAATCTTTATTATTATGTAGTTGTAAGAAATCGAACCCGAATTGAAGTTAAAAAAAATTAAAATAAATAAATCTTGTATAATTATGTAGTCGTAAGGAATCGAACCCTGAATTTAATGATAACGAAATTTGATATTTTGATATTTTTTTTGAAATAAATCGTACTTACATTACTTAGAAATGATCACTTTTATTTGCAAGCAAAAGGACCACACGATTCGCAGATCGATAATCGAACTACTAGCACTTGATCAACGTGCTTTAATGATTTTGTACAAGAAATGGCTTCTCGAATGCTAATGGCTTCAACTTCTGCCAATTACCCTCTATATGACAGCATCGAACTCCAACCTGCCAAACCTGGAGCAAATGTCGAGCTGCTGCCAACTCACCTATCATGACAAAAACTAGAAAATATAACCAAAAACATAAACCCCAAAAAATTGGGGACAAACATAAAACCTCCAACAATTGGGGACAACAACTCAAAAAATGGGTAGAGAAAATCACTTCGAAAATTCAAAGATCTCGGATTGCCACCAAATTTTGATATGATGTTAAACAGGAGATTTTGAGTCTAAGAAATGTGTTTATTTAATATTTCGAGTTCTAAATCAAAATAGATCTGAAAAGAACTCGAATGGGTTTTTATTTTAGTATTATTATGAATCATTAAAATATGGTTTTACATATTAATACGGAGTATTGATGTAAATATAACAAAAAAAATTGCATGCAATACACTTCATAAGCAAATAATTTTAGACATAAGTTTACAATACATTGTGTAAAAGGATATCAACAGATACAAAATTGAATAGAAAAACAGGGAGTAATTTTTTTAAAATGAACGCACGCTTAATTATACAAGATTTTTTGTAATTAACAAAAACAACACCAAGGCAAGACAAAGAACCTGCAAGCTGCAGCTCGGGGTTGGAATTTAAAGTAGACTGGATAGTAGCATTATCAGTTTTATCAGACAATAATATTAGTATCTGGAGCTGTGAAGGTGGCGGCTCGGGCTCCGTCTTCACTTGTATTCTTCTTCTTCCTATTAATAATCTTTGTACTTATGGTTATGATTTTCCTCACTACATAGTAGAAGATGCGGAATACAAGAACCAAAACGGAAAGGAAAATCAATATAACCCATGCTACTATCCCAATTACAAGTGCAAATAATGTAGTGCCAGGTTTATCAAAATTTCCAGGTGATGTGGTGGTGGCTGCAACTGCACATGCATAGGCGAATGTCATTGATGAGAGAGTTATCCACATGCCCAACCGTATAAGCCAAATAAAGAACCTCCCTTTCAGACTTGCACCGCTTACATAGAGAAAGATCACACCTAGCGCAGCAATAAACGCGATTGTGTTGGATATCCAAAACCTATTACTCAATTCTGAGTAGAAATAAGACAAGAGAGATTCTGTAGGTACAAGATAATGACTTGGTGGGCTAGAAGGGGGAAGGTTGATATTAAATTCTCTGGCATCCAATCCAGCGATACCACCGGGAGGGCTTATAGCTGCTTGGTAAGCCATTGCAGCTATTACACTTGCTGCCACCAGTAAATTCTTGTCTTTCTTTCCTTGTTTCTTTGGAAACAAGCTTTTTTTTTTTTGAACTTGCTACGGCCTGCTCCTTCTATGTTGTGATCAGCTACTGCGCTAGCTACCCTTGCAGGAATCAGGTGGCTAGTCGTTTTAATTTCTGTAACCCTTGAAGTACCAGCGGAGATGAGAAGCTCCTTAATTTCCATGGTTTTTACATCTTTAGGCATCTGTTCTATTATGTCCAAAGCTGTGAGACCGTTTTCATTCACTGCATTCACGTCCAGATCTTCACTTCTTCTCATCAGCAGGTGTTTTATTATCTGAAGTAAGCATGCATAAACCCGTCATTATGCAAATCCATCATTACAAGTAAAACTAGATTAACCGGTGCGTGCATAGATAACTACATTTTATTTTATTTTAGATTAATTAACCGGTGTTGTGCATAGATAACTACATTTTACCTACATAATATCTACTCTCTAATTGAGTTGTCGCATCCAACATCCTATAAAGTAATAGAACACATAAACATTTATGTATATCTAAAGTAGGATAAGTCGATGAGGTAATTATATTTAATGAATTATAATCAATCAGACACACGTATCATTTTATAAAAAAATTTGTATCCAATTTAATATTTTTAATATTTTGAGATAGAGCATAATATAAAGTTTACCTCCAACCGTCTCAAAGCTGCCGCAGAGTGTAAAATAGTGTTGCCTTTGTCATATTTAATATTTGACAAATCCTGATCACCAGATTCTAAAATAAGAATAAGAACATTCAAACGATTATACACAACACACAAGTGCAGTACTGTCGCTTCCTGATCAAACGACGACTCAGGGTTGACTTTTATCAACTCACGAACAGATTCTTCTTGACCATTCATTACAGCTAAATGGAGAGGGGTCCTTCCATCCTCGTCACCAACTTGGCACATTTTTTGATCGTGAAGTAACAACAGTCCAACGATATCCGCGTATCCGTTTGCAGATGCCAGATGAAGAGGAGAACGACCTTGCGAATCTAACCTTCTTGCAAAATCAGGCTTAAAAGAAAGGAGAGATTTAGCAAAATCAAAGTGACCTAACATGCAAGCTAAATGCAAAGGTGTTTGGTTAAAGCAAGAAGATAGTGAAATTCGTGCAAGAATGAGTTTATCTTCTCTCATCAACGCCTCCAACATCCCTACATCTCCTTCCACACATGCATCGTTTAGTTTCTTCTCCATCAACTCCATATTCATCATGTGTAATTATTTATGTGAAATTTCATGCGTTGGGAGCTGTGGTATAGACAGGCTTTTATAACAGTACGAAGATATATAATGAGGGGTCTGATATCAAGTACATGCAATTTCTTTTTACATGCAGCTGAAAAGAGTATTCACAATTTCTAGTTTGTAGTTTCGTAGAATAACTTGGTTACTTTTCTACTTATCGAAATATTGTGGTTTGGAAAAATAGAAGGAACAATCCAGGAAAATGTGCAAGTCAATATTGAATCATTCGTCTGACTTTCATTGCGTCGTCGCCGTTTGGAATGTATCTGCCTATTTCACTATTTGGTCATGCTCGGAGCCAATTAAATTAAGAGCATTAGTATTAATATTTAAATATTTAGGGAAATTATCAAAATTATAAAAAATCTGTAACTTGAGTATTTTCGAAAAAAACCCTAATATCTATTTCATGTTAATTATCCAATAGTTATGTAAAAGAATATAAATTATGAGGTGAGGTAGATCTCCGATACTTTTTTTTGAAATATTGATTGGAGATTGAATGTAATACATTAATTTAATAATGCATTATTTATTTTTGTAATTTATAAATAAGTTTAAACAATAATTAAATATTTAATAATAAATTATTAGAACTAATGATTTGTATGTAATTTTTGTGATTTTTAAGAAAATTTCGTGGAATTTGCCCTAGAAACCTTATAATATATATTTGACGGGCTTTTATAGTAAGCAGTGAAAAAAAATATTTGTTTTCATTTATGTAAAGTGATTTCAAAATGTATATCTCATTTGCTTAAATTTTAGATAAAATACTAAACTTGTTTTCATTTATGTAAAGTGATTTCAAAATTTATATCTCATTTGCTTAAATTTTAGATAAATAACTAAACTTGTTTTCATTTATGTAAAGTGATTTCAAAATTTATATCTCATTTGCTTAAATTTTAGATAAATAACTAAACATTGTGTGCTAAGCACGGTATATTGCTAGTTTACAACAATCAGAGCCGTTTGGCGTAGCTTTAAACCAACCCAATTCACCTTAATTTACCAGTTGATGTGTTTATGTACTTAAATTTTTTAATTTAAATTAGTTTTAGTTCGAAAAATTTAAGTATTTTCGAGGTACCGTTTTTCAATTTTTTTTCATATCAATTGTTATATATTTGAGTCACCTTTAACTCATATTATTTTTTGCATATATTTGTATTTTATATTTTTATATTATGTTTAAAAATATAAATTTCTATTTTTTTTAATTGTTTTTTTTAACTTAGTTTAAAAGAGTATTCACAATTTCTAGTTTGTAGTTTTGTAGAATAACCTAGTTACTTTTCTCATTTCAAAATATTGTGGTTTGGAAAAATAGAAGGAACAAGTCAACAAACTAGGAAAATGTGTAGGTACAATATTGAACTATTCGTCGTTGTGTCGCCGTTTGGAATGTATCTGCCTATTTCACCATTTGGTCATGCTCGGAGCCAATTTAATTAAGAGCATTAGTATTAATATTTAAATATTTAGGGAAATTGTTAAAACTAGTTTATAGCCCGTGCAAAGTACGGGTTAATTTTAATTTTTTTAATTTACTTATAGTATAATTACATAATATTATAAATATTTTATCTTTGTACATAAAACTAATATGTTTTAGTATTAAATATAAAACTAATATGTTTTAGTATTAAATATAAACTAATATGTTCTTGACGGGAATCGAATCTTCAACCTTTCATTCTATGTAGCATCTTTTAATATTAATTTTAAATTAAAATATTGTCGATGGGATTCGAACCTTATCTGTATATAACAACTTTATAACAATTTTTAGTATTGTATCCAACGATCATCATCTATTTGAGCTATCGATATAACAACATTTATGGTGAATGAAAGGGATAACCAAAACCAATATACAAAATATATCCCATTTTGCTTATTATAGTATAGTATAGATTGCATAGATTTTGTAAAAAAATTATATAAGTAACTAATAATAAGTTTTTTTTTGGGTTTTTTGTTACATCTTATTATTACCTGATTTTTTTTTCAATATTTACGTAAATTTATGCACACATGAAGTACAGAAGACAAACATGAATACTTGTTTTGAACCAGAACTATTTGGTAGATAAAGTCAGGTTTGATTTGGATTGTTTTCCGAAAATTGGGGCTTAGTAGTTTTCTATAGAATAGATGAGTGCTTCTTCGTGCTTATGTATTCGTAATTTTTTAATACTATCTTGTAAATTAAATTTTTGACGTGTACTAATATCAAATTTAATAGATGATAATGAGTTTATAATATTAAATTCAATTGATAATTAATGAGTTTTGAAAAGTGAATTTATCATATATTTTATTTTGGATTGTTTCCCGAAAGCCAGGACGTAGTACAACGTAGTAGTAGTTTTCTATAGAAGAGATCAGGACTGCTTCGTGCTTATGTACTCGCAATTTTTCAGTGCTATCTTGTAAACTAAATTTTTGCCGTGTACTAATATCAAATTCAATAGATGATTAATGAGTTTATAATATTAAATTTAATGGATGATTAAGAGTTTTGAAAAGTGAATTTTATTATATGTTTTATTAGTATATTTAGAGTTAAAAATATTAAATTTAATTATCATATGTTTTATTAGTATATTTAGAGTTATAAATATTAAATTTAATTATGTTGTTAGGCAGAGTCGACCTTGACCTATGGTAATACTTGTTTATTATCCTCTTACTTTTATGATATAATAAGATATAATTATCCTTTTTTTAAAATTTTTTTGCAAAAATATCATAAAAATTATATATATGGTTGCGCAGGTTGCAATTGCATTGTAAGGGTTGCAAATGAAGTTGCACCATATTTTAAAAAAATTCTGCAAATTGAGTATTTTTGAAAAAACCCTAATATTTATTTCATATTATTTATCCATTAATTATATAAAAGAATATAGATTATGAGGTGAGGTAGATCTCCGATACATTTTTTGAAATATTGATTGGAGATTGAATGTAATAAATTAATTTATTAATGTATTATTTATTTTTGTAATTTTTAAATAAATTTAAATAATAATTAAAGATTTAATAATAAATTATTAGAACTAATGATTTGTATGTATTTTATGTGATTTTTAAGAAAAAAATCTTGGAATTTGCCCTAGAAACCTTATAATATCTATTTGACAGGCTTTTATAGTAAGCAGTGAAATATATTAATTTGTTTTCATTTATGTAAAGTGATTTCAAAATTTATATCTCATTTGCTTAAAATGCACCGTATAATGCTAGTTTACATTAGTACGTATATTAACAAGCACATAAAAGGGGAATCAGAGCCGTTTGGGGTAGCTTTAAACTAACCCTTCACTTTAACTTGCTAATTGACGTGTTTATGTACACTTAAATTCTTCAAAATTTGTTTTAGTTCAAAAAATTTAAGTATTTTTCAGATACTTTTTTTCAATTTATTTTTTCTCATATCAATTTATATATTTGAATCACCTTTAACTCATATTATATTTTTTACATATATTTCTATTTTATATAAAATATTATGTTTAAAAAGAGTATACACAATTTCTAGTTTTTGTAGTTTCGTAGAATAACTTAGTTACTTTTCTACTTTGGAAATATTGTGGTTTGGAAAAATAGAAGGAACAATCCAGGAAAATGTGCAAGTACAATATTGAATCATTCGTCTGACTTTCATTGCGTCGTCGCCGTTTGGAATGTATCTGCCTATTTCACTATTTGGTCATGCTCGGAGCCAATTTAATTAAGAGCATTAGTATTAATATTTAAATATTTAGGGAAATTATCAAAATTATCCTTTTTTTAATTTTTTTTGCAAAAATATAGTAAAAGTTACATATATGATTGTGCGGGTTACAGTTGCATCATTGCAAGGGGTTGCATGAGGTTATACTGTATTTTTTAAAAAAAAAAATTCTGCTAACACTTATATTTTTGAAAAAAAAGTGTGAATTGCAGAGGGAATACTAGTCATATTTTCTCGTTTACAGCTACGTGAAAAGATATTTTCATCTTCTCTTCCCAAATTTATTGTGGTGTACAAAAATAGAAGGAACAATCTGGAAAATGTGTGATAAAATACAATTTTGAAAATACTGGAAAGGAAAGAAGAATTGTCAAAGTAAAGAATATGATGATCAGAAAAATTAAACTTAAAGTTTTCAACGTTCCTTCCTTCTCGCTTAATCAAAGTTTCTATCTCAATATATACATGAAGCCAAAGGTGTATTCCTTGAAGCATGCCACTGATTCTGGATCTACTTTTTTTCTTTTTTTGACTTAACTGATAAGATATGTACAACTATTACTATAAACCATTCCGTGATTATAGGAACCGCATTTTCTACTTAGACAACAAAATAACAACTAGGAAATAATAACTATTATTTCTTCATCCCCCCTCAAGTTGGACTTGGGAGAGTAGACACAAGTCCTAACTTGACACACAAAAATTTGTGTTGATGAGCTGACAAGGACTTGGTCATGATATCAGCTATTTGCATAGAAGATCTGATAAAGGCAGTGCTGATGAATCCTTCTTCTATGCTGTCTCTGACATAGTGACAATCAATCTTCAAGTGTTTAGTTCTTTCATGAAAAACAGGATTATGAGCTATGTAATGTGCTGCTTGGTTGTCACAATAGAGAATTATAGGTTTAGAAACTTCCACTCGAATATCCTTTAAAATACCATCAAGCCAAACCAATTCACTAGTACTGTGAGACATGCATCTATATTCTGCCTCTGCAGAAGATTTGGATACAGTTTTCTGCTTCTTTATTTTCCATGATATCAAACTCTTTCCAAGAAACATGCAGTACCCAGTCAATGATCTTGCACTAAAATTACAAGCGCCCCAATCTGCATCACAAAAACCTGTAATTTTGAGCTCGTCCCCGGCTGGATAAAACAAGTCCAGATCTGATGTACCTTTCAAATATGTAACAAAATGCAATGCTGCTTTCAAATGTGGCTCCCTAGGACAAGACATAAATTGACTCAGTTGCTGGACTGAGTAGGAGATGTCAGGTCTAGTTAAATTCAAATACAATAGCTTTCCCACCAGACTTCTGTACTCTTCTGGATGTTGTAAAAGTTTGCCTTCATCTGTGGATAACTTGACCTTCTTTGGAAAAGGAAACTGAGATGGCTTGCAGTCATTAAGCCCTGCATGATTCACAATATCAATAACAAATTTTCTTTGATTCAACATAGTTCCTTTCCCATTTCTGCACACTTCAAGACCTATAAAATATCTCATATCTCCAAGATCTTTGATGGTAAATTCCTTATCAAGTTCTGACTTCAATTGGTCGTTGAACTTCTCATCATCTCCAGTAATTAATAAATCATCAACATAAATTAATACCATGCTCAATTTACCATTTGCTTCCTTAGTAAACAAGGAATGATCTCTTTTGGACTGCTTATATCCAAGTTTGAGTAAAAATTTCTTTAACTCCTTATGCCATTGCCTTGATGCTTGCTTCAATCCATAGATGCTTCTTTTTAATCTGCATACAGTTCCTGGAGGGGTTTTTGTATAACCCAAAGGTGGTTTCATATACACCTCTTCTTCTAAAAATCCATGGAGAAAAGCATTGTTGATGTCAAGTTGACTCAACTTCCAATTCTTTCACTAGTACAAAAATGATCTTTTACGTCGCCTCTTATACGTCGGTTAAGATCAAAGGCGACGTATAAGGTACTTATATACATCGGTTCCGCCTAAAGGCGACGTATAAAGTACTTATATACGTCGGTTAAAGAAAAAGCCGACGTATATGATGATATTATACGTCGGTTGAGGAAAAGTCGACGTATATGATGATATTATACGTCGGTTGAGGAAAAAGGTGACGTATAAAATGCTAGTATATACGTCGGTTGAGGAAAAGGCGACGTATATATGATGATATTATACGTCGCTCTTAATATAACCGACGTATAAAACCTTTAAAAAAAATTAGAAGTGAGTGCTGCGTCGCCACGTGTCACATTATTATTGGTTAATACCTGAGCACACGGATTGTGCTTCTTTAAATGGATTAAAGCCGTTGGATGCTGTGGGGAATAGATCTCGACCGTTAATTTTTTTAACTGAAGGATTTAACTTAATATCATTCAATCAATTTTTTCTCCCTCAAACATCTCTCTTAATCTCTCGTCTCTCCCAGATCTCTCTCCCTCCTTATCTCAATCTCAATCTCTCTTCTCTCCCTTATTTCTCTCATCTCTCTCGTCTCTCCCTTATCTCTCTCCCATATCTCTCTCCTCTCTCCCTTATCTCTCTCCCATATCTCAATCTCTCGATGTTGTCTTGTTTTGTTTGTTGTCTTGCAATTAACTGGAATCGCTGGGTTTGCAGCGAGTTTGCGAGAGGAGAGGGGCGTGTGGGTGTTGTGTTGGGTGAAGGCAGAGGAGGGTTACGGTAGTAGAGTTGTGGGTGAAGTATTGTTGCATAAGATTTAATTCCGATATGATGGGAATATGGCAAAAGCAGTGCAAGGGCACAAGAGGTTTGAAGGATTCCGAAAGACTATCAACCCCGACAGGTGTGTTGATTTTTCCAAATCAACCCAGAAGGTAATTTCATTTTCTCTGTAAATCCCATTTTTTCTAAATCAATTTTGGTTCAAAATAAAATAAATTTTAATTTCTTGAATTTAGGCTTTTTTGGGTCTTATTGATATTCTTGAAGTAAATTTGAATGACAAATGCTGAAATATTTTGTATTTATGCTCTTATGTGATTAAGCTTTAATGTTCTACTGATGCATTGTTCTGATAAATAATTGGAAGGTTTTAATGTTGAATATATATTGTTGTTTAGGTGACTCGGAGTTTCAAGAAGATGAGAGTACAAAAAAGGAAGCCAGGAAAGTAACTGACCATTATAGTGCAAGAAAAATCATACCCTAGAGGAGCGAGAAGCGAGTCCTATCATCCACTTGAAGAAACTTAACAACTGGGCATGTCTTATATTATTTTTTTACCATGCATTTTAAGCAATTTTAGATACCTGATGGAAAATTGAGTGAAGAAACTTTGTTATTATTGAACAGATAAAAAGTGTCCTAATTCAGCTTTATGCACGTCGAGGAGATGTTGTTCTTGATCTTGCTTGCGGCAAGGTAAATATATTTTGTAAATAATTAGCACTTGTTATGTAATGTATGAAGCTTACGCATTGTGCATACTTGTTTAGAACGTCTATTAACAGTAGTTCTTGTACTTCTATCAGGGTGGCGATCTTATTAAGTGGGACAAAGCAAATGTTGGATATTATGTGGGCATTGATAGATCTGATGGATATTAAAGCTCGAATATTAACTTTAAGCTACTTGTGCATTGCAGATTGAACCTTGTAAAAGTAATAGATAAACTGGATGTTGGTACTTTAAGTTGGGGAAAATTTTCGTCAAAGGTGAAGAGGCTGCATGCCGACAGGCTTGGAGCACCATACCTTAGATTGGCTGGTGAAACACCAAAAGAAGAAGAAAATTTCTATGCAAACCCCTTGCCTGGTTGTGTTTGTAATAGATCTCAGCAGAAACTAAGTAGCAACATCTAGAGCACAGACGTAAACTAAGGGCTGCTGCTTCAAAAAGATAGGTTTTTGCATATTATTAGCAAGGTATGGCTTTCAAAGTTGTAAGAGCATTGTAAAGATACCACAACTTTCAGCACACCCCAGAACTCATAGCACAGACACCAGGGGAACGCGGAGAGACTACCAAGTTATCTGATTCAGCAGAAAGATCAGATTTTGATATCTATGTACAGAGGGAACCGAGGATACAGGCATGATGCCGAGAAGAAGAGATATTGGATGAAGAAACAGAGATGGAGAATACCATTTTGTGTTCACGCAATCCATTGGCTGAAGCAGGATTTTTAAATGTGCCAACCAAGTATATATGGTGACAAATGACCTGGTAGTTACTCCATATTATCATCAATATCTTGTATCGAGTATATCCATAGTTGTAAAATTCCTCCAAGCGATATCTTAAAATGTTTCCCTGTTAAAGCGATATCTTGTATTGAGGAACAGGTGGTTGTATCTTGTATCATCAATATCATAAAATGTTTCCCTGTTAATTTGTTCGGTTTTTTTCCTTGTTAATTTGTACCAGCTTATTTCTAATCTTAAAATGTTTCCTTGTTAATTTGTTTCTTTTTCTGGAATTTTTTGGATGTTGTTCGGTTATAAAATTATGGATGTAAAAATATTTGTTGATTTTGGGAATTATGGTTTTTAATTAATTTTCTGGGTTGTACAGAAAAACAAAATAATTTTTTTTTTAATATTTTGGATAATATACGTCGGTTGTTTAGAAGAACCGACGTAAAAGGATAACAATATACGTTGGTTACTAATGAATTGTTCTTTTTTTTTTTTGGACCTTATACGTCGGTTGTTTAGAAGAACCGACGTAAAATGATACAATATACGTCGCTTTTTTAACCGACGTAAAAGACTCTGACCTTATACGTCGCCTGCCCATACGTCGCCACTTAATCGACGTATAAGACCTATTTAACCGACGTAAAAGGCCAATTTTCTACTAGTGTTTGCAGCTGCTACTGCAATTAAAGTCCTGAGTGTTGTAAATTTTGCAACAGGTGAAAAAGTATCTTTATAATCTTGTCCTTTCATTTGTTTGTCTCCTCTGGCTACAAGTCTAGCCTTTAGTCTTTCCATTGTCCCGTCTGGTCTGTATTTTACTTTGTACACCCATTTAGAAGCAATAGCCTTCTTGTGTGATGGTAATTCTTCAAATTCCCATGTATTGTTCTTCTCTAAAGCTTCAATTTCCAGGTTCATTGCCTGCACCCAATCTTCATTCTTTGAGGCCTCTGCATAATTCAAAGGTTCAGTAACTTTCATGACATTGTTGAAAGAAACCAAATATTCAGGACTGTATTCTTCCATTGAAGATACATACGTAGCTTCTTGATCATCTACTTGTTGAGTAGAATTTTTCTTTGGCAGAATTACTTCAAAATCCTTAAACTTGCTTGGAAGTTGGATATGTCTGCTTGATCTTCTCAAATGAACTTCCTGATTTTGTTGAGAACTCTCTGATTCGTCATGTTCTCTTGGCATATCAGTCATTGCATTCTCTGCTGATTCTGGAACTAAGTCAGCACCTTCATTCATTTCCATAAATACCTCTCTTTCTTCAATAACGTTTTCATCCACTTCGTCATTTGCAACATCTGGCATATATTCTTCTTCAAACATATAGTTATTGATATTTTCTGTCAATGAGAGATCATTCATTTTCAATTTCACCTCTCCTTGGGTGTCTTCAAGTTTTAGAAAAGGAAGAACTTCTTCCTTAAAATCTACATCTCTACTAACAAATAACCTTTTCTTTTCTAGGTCATATAATTTATATCCCTTTTGTGCATATGGATATCCCACCAGTATGCTTCTAATGCCTCTTGCATTAAATTTATCATCAGGTTTCTTTATTCCACTAGCATAACAAAGACATCCAATAATCTTCAAGTGATCATAATTTGGTTTCTCATCTGTAAGCTTTTCATAGGGAGTCTTCCAACCTATCACTGCACTAGGTAACAGATTTATTATGTGAGTAGCAGCTAAGATAAGTTCTCCCCATAAAAACTTTGGCAAACCAGCATGAATTCTCAATGCTCTTGCAGTTTCTAACAAAAATCTATGTTTTCTTTCAACTCTTCCATTCTGTTGAGGAACTCCTGGTATACTTTTCTGATGAATTATTCCTCTATTTCTGAACAATCTTTCACATTCATTTTGCATAATTTCAGTTCCATTATCACTTCTGATAATTTTAACCTTACACTTAAATTGTGTTTCAACATGACATCAAAATCCCAACAAACCTTCCTTCACTTGTTGTTTATTTGATATCAAATGAGTCTAGGTGACTCTACTATAATCATCCAGAATTGTTAAAAAATAACTTGCTCCAGAAATAGATTTAACTTTATAAGGCCCACACAAATCAATATGAATCAAATCAAATTTGTTCATTGCAATATTTTTGCTCAAAACAAAAGGCTGTCTGTGATGCTTTGCCAAACAACATGTATCACAGAAAATTTCTCTCAGACCTTTACAGTCACAAAAAAATAAATGTTGCATCTTAGAAAGAGAACTATGTCCTAATCTAATGTGCCACTTCTTCAGGTCCTTTTTTATAATCCTTGCTGCATTCCCAGCCATTTTTCTTTCTCCTTTTCCCATTCTTTCTGCTAGAATAAACTTGTATAATCCATTGATTTTTCTCCCATACCCTATCTCACTTCTATTGAAAAGGTCCTGAAATATGCAGCCATATGCATCAAACATAATTTTCAAATCATTTACTTCAAGCAGTTTACTCAATGACATCAAATTGTGCTTGAATTCAGGTATGAACAAAACATTTGTCAGTACAATTTTGTCTGATAAGTATATATTTCCAATCTGTTTCACCTGTCGATTGCTTCCATCAGGTAAAGCCACTGTAATAAACTTATACAAATCTTTTATTTCATGAAATAAATTAATATTTCCTGCCATATGATCAGAGGCACCAGAATCCACTATCCAAGATTCATTATCAAAACCATCAGTTAAACTAGCTAACTTTGATATACTTATCATACCTGCAAAGTTGCTCATTTGAGAGTTTCCTCCCTTTCTGTCAGAGATGGCCTTCATTACTTCCTGCACAACACTAGAGATTAGATTAGCCTCATTATTTCCAGACTCAATCTTATTTTCTATTCCATCTGCTTCCAATGGTGTGTCATGCCTCATTCCTTCTTCATGTCTGTTCACATTGCCTGCATATCTTGGCTTTCCTTTTGACTTGATATCTTTGAACCAATCTGGAAAACCATGAACCTGAAAACATTCATCTTTAGTGTGCCCATTTTTGTTACAATGTTCACATTTCTTGCTCAGCCTTTCCTTCTTATAATCTCTTTTCTGATAACCTGTTCTTTGGTAACCAAAATTATTTTGCCTTATTGCATTGAATGCACTCATTTCATTTCCTGTGAAATTCTGATTTCCTTCAGTGATTTGTTTTTGCTTCTCCACTTGTTGAACCAAATGGTAAGCTCTATTCACAGTAGGTAGTGGATCCATTGCAAGAATGTTCCCTACCATGTTCTCATACTTTCCATTCAATCCCATCAGAAAACTTATCAGCTTATTCTTTTCTTCCCTATCCAATATCTTCTTTTCAATATTACATTTACAAGTAGCCATAATACCACAATCACATGTAGGATAAGATTCCAGATTCTGAATCTCATCCCATAATTTCTTCATTTTGCAATAGTAATCAGAAACTGACATATCTTCTTGTTCTATCTTACTAAGTTCCTTTTTAAGTTGATAAAGTTGAGGAGCATTACTCTCATCATACCTCTCAACAATCTCATCCCATAGCTTCTTTGCAGAGGGACATAGACTCAAACTTTCTGACATTTTCTCAGTCATTGATTTTAAAAGCCAAGATCTAATCATGTAATCATTTCTTATCCATTTTTTATAATCTTTATGACTTGCATCTGGTTTCTTACAACTTCCATTTATAAAGTTTTGCTTGTTCTTAGCACCTAATGCCAATTTAATACTTCTACTCCATGAAAGAAAATTACCTCCATTGAAAAGAACTGTACTGATCTGGCTGTATGGATTATCAGAGTTTAAGAGGAACAATGGATCTGTATATCCATTGTTGTTATCTTCCTGCTTCTCTATCCTTCCACCGTCTTCTGCCATTCTTCAGTTCCAACCCCTTTTAATATAACTTCAGGATATATTAACCTGAAAGCTCTGATACCATAAAGAGTATGATGATCAGAAAAATTAAACTTAAAGTTTTCAACGTTCCTTCCTTCTCTCTTAATCAAAGTTTCTATCTAAATATATACATGAAGCCAAAGGTGTATTCCTTGAAGCATGCCACTGATTGTGGATCTACTTTTTTTCTTTTTTTGACTTAACTGATAAGATATGTACAACTATTACTATAGACCATTTCGTGATTACAGGAACCGCATTTTCTACTTAGACAACAAAATAACAACTAGGAAATAATAACTATTATTTCTTCACAAAGGAATATGATAGAAAATGGAGATGCGATTTGTGAAAATCTGGGGAGAACTCTTTTTCATATGATTGTGAATGAGTGTGTTAATTTATTTAAGCATTTTAGAAATATACTAGTCATGTGTTATGTTAATAGATAATAGATCTGTGAATGGTGTGGTGTGGTTCATTTGTTAGCATCCTTATATGTCAGATTTGATACCTATTGATTTTATTTTGGATGTAATTTTTGCTGAGGCCTTATGATTAAAGAAAGACCTTAAATTCTAAAAAAAAATGATAGAAAATGGAGCGTTAGTTTTTGAATTAGGTAATTTAACTCTACTTTAGCTTCTTAAGAATAAAAAATGTTTTTTTTGTCATAAGAATAAAAATTGTTTTTTTTGTCACGAGAATAAAATTTTTTAAATATTACCAATTTTAAAAATAATCCTTTTAAATTCTATTTCATTTTCTCTGAATTTATCTCAATCAAAACTTAACTCAACACATCACAAAAAAAATTCTAATTTGAACGACGGTTCTCCCCTCCATAATAATTTTTATTTAATTGTTGTTCTAAATACTTGTGATGGTAGTAAGAGATTTCGGGATTATGAGAAGGAAAATGCTACGCATCTACAACAATCTTGTGTGACAACTCCATTTTTTTTCCTTTGACATCTTGACTGCTTTGAAGACCACACAAGGTTTGGATATGGCCATAGACAGGTTCCCCATTTCATCATAATCCACAAATTATTCAAACGAAAGATCAATATGCTCCCAACCTACAAAAATAACATTATAATTATCATTAGCTTGAAATTATATAAATCACAAAAAAAGCACATAAATATCTTATCATTTTGGCTTGCCAACGTGAACCAAAAGTGCACTCAATTGGAGTGAATCCAATGCACTCAATTTGCATTAGAGGAAAATGTATTCCTTTGATACTATGTTCCTTAGAGATTGATTGGGTAGAATCATCAACTATTACTTCTACATTTTGAGCACAACCATGACACTATAAGCAAAAGAAAAAAATATTATTGTGGTATAGAAAAATATAAAATCTATAATAAACTATGTATCTTATAAATTCAATAACAAGATATGTACCGACGCACATCTCAAATTAGGCCAACTATTTTCACAAATCATAGTAATGATTTTCTCTTAGAATTGCACCACATTTTTCAACACTAACTAAAACTAGAAGAAGAAATTAAGAACTTAAATGAGAATACCTCTTCAACGCGCAAGAACTGTACTTAAATCAGTTTAGTTCTTCCGCAAACGACGCTTCGCAGCCAAACTAGAACCCCCTTCATTTTCTGCATCCAGCACTTCAAATAAAGTCAGAAATTCAGTAATTGAGATCGGACACCCACCCACCTCATCGTAATCATAGAACTCGCCGGAACTAAGATCAATGTCATGCAACTTCTTACTCGCAGTCTACAAAAAATAACATGGTCGACTATGAACGGAAAGAAAAAATAGTATAAAAAGAAGTAAGATATTTGAGTTAACACTTACTATTTCAACCTTCCATCCATGGGAGAAAACACAATCAACCGGTTTAAACATGTTTGAGCTAATCTCCATCGAAGACACAAAACACCTATCCTCACTTAGTTTTTGAGTTAAATATTTACCACCGGAGATCGTAATTGCACCAAAGCACCCGCAAACCTCGCACTAAAACAAACCAAATCATTTCAAGTCAGAAAGAAAAATAGAAGAAGCTAAAAATTGTACAAGAAAAGTGACAACCTTTCATCATGTTATTCAGAGCTTTTTTCATGTCCAACTACTTAACATCCATCATCGCAATGATCATTTTAGTTTGCAATTTGTTGCAAGCAACACACTGCATCTGTAAAAATACAAAAACAGAGATAATTAAAAGCATAGTACGTTGGAAACAAAATAGAGCATCGAGCGTAAACACATACATATTATACATATACATATTACATGCGTAAACACATACATATTATACATATACATATTACATGCACGCTGAACACTGATTTTTAAGTAGAGACCAACATTAGGATTGTTGGCTCCAACATCAAGCTCCATTTCACTGGTATTCACTAGATGAGTTGAAAATTTTAGCAACTACAACATTTTTTTCTCTTCCTAACTCTCTGTTTTTGTGTGTGTATATTTTGATGTGGGTGAGGACAAACAAAACACAACTACCCCCTCTCTTAAATTCTCATAAGTGCCAACTTTAAAAATTAATTAATTTCATTTTTATATCCTTTTCGTTGGCTTTTTAATTAGGTATATTTTTGGTGTTATACATACTAGCTTATAATGCATTTTTTATATGTATTAAATTTTGTTTTATATTATAATTATATTTTTATATAAGCATTATTTTCAATAATTTATTTTAATTTAAATAATTTAATATAAATTTAATTAATGACATGCATGTTTTAAAACTTATATTACAAAATTTTTAAAATAAATATGTCGTTGACGAAATTTGAATCTTGAAATTTTAATAAATTAATTTAATCATATAATATATCTAATTATTAGATCTAGCGGTTCTAATGTTTTACTAAAAATCTAACGGTCATTATTCGTTATATACGGATATCTATTATATTTTATTAGTGATTATAAATATGGTGTGATATTTTTGGGTATATATTAATTATTGCAAGATTATGTTTTAAATTTAAAGTTAACGTATTTTAATTAAAAAAAATATTATTGATCGGAAGATACGATATTTTAGTTGTTTATAAAAGGTAATATCATAAATTAAAAGTAAACATCTTTTAATTAACAAGGCAATCAGCTAAATATCATTAATTATATTATTTTATTATATATTAATAATTAGGATGATCGTGACAAAAACCGAACTAACTAACTTTCAATGTCCGTGTGATGTCTTTTATTCTGTTATAAATTTTATTTAATATTAAAGTTATGTTTTTATGTAATCATTATTTTAATAATTTTAATTCAATATAATTTAATTTGTTCATGTTTACGGATAATACTAATGTTTCTTTATTACAAATAAAGTGTATAGATTTTTAATATATTTTATTAATAATGAGAAAATATGGTGTGATATTTTCGGGTATATATTAATGACTGTAAGATTAGTTTTAATTAAAATAGTAACGTGTTTTAGACAAGAAATATTAATGATTGGAAGATATGGTATGTATGTATGTGTTTATAAAAGGTAATATAAAAGACAACTACTTACCATTAATTACATTATGTGATTTTTTTATTTTAATAATTAAGATAATCGTATCGAAAACTAAAACAACAAAATTTCAATGTTTGAGCTATAATAGTATAGATTTATATATATGTTGGCCAAGATATTTTTAGGAAAAGAGATATATTAGTTAAAAAATGTAGAAATGATATTATGTTTCTGCTGAAAAATAGTAATCAGTTAGTTATTGGTAGTTATAATAACATTTTTTTATTTCATTAAGTAAAATGATCCATGATATTTTTGGCAAAAAAGGTTTTAGTTAGAAAAATTAGAAAAGAAATTTTGTTTTAGCTAAAAAAAATAATTGGTTAAATATTAGAAATTATAATATCGTTATTTTGTTTTATAAACTAGAATTGCCCATAACTACAAAATAAATATGTCCCAAAATATAGGAAATTAAGTAAAGAATAACTAAGTAAAGATAATTAAGTAAAAACATAATGTACCGTACCAACCGACTAAAGTTTTAATGTTTATGTTATTATAATATAGTATGGATTTATTACATAGAAAATTTTCAGAACTGGATTGTTAAAATTGAATAGTATATTTTTTTTTATAATTTTTTGTTGAGCAAAGTCAGTTTGTATATATTGCAAACTGGAAATTATGATAATGAATTAGCGATCAAGTTTGTTGGGCAAAAACAACACTTTTCTTATTTATTTACTTTGAATTTAAAAAATTGTAATTTTATAGACTAAATGCTAATCATTATTTTTTATCTTACGGAATTACAATATTTTTTAATCGATATTATTATATAATTTTTAATAGACAAAAGGTGAGTAATATTTTTTTGTGACATTTTATCCAAACTTTTTTAAGGCATTCACATGTATTCAACCATTTCTAGACCAACTTAAATTGAAAAATGAATTTCGAACTGATCTAGTTCCTCATATGGATTGCTCCCTACACCAAGAAATAAGCGAACTCCCTTGAATGTATGTGCTGTAGTACATCAGTGCTTAATATAAATGTTTGACATGTAATGTCAATTTTGTGTTGGGTCATTAAAGTATTTATTTACGATATTATTGTAGTTATTTTAAAATCGAAAATATTTTATTGCAATTTCGATTTTTATCGAATCCATTCGTGCCTTCCCGAAGTAGGAGATTTGAACGAGAATACAACTTCTTATATAAATTTAGAATAGTACAACATGCTTTTTTTCTTCCCCTGTCCCCGTATCTATACATGGCCACGGTTCGTGAACCGCCGGTTCCGGTTCGTGAACCGCCGGTTCCGGTTCCGAGTAATATGATCACAGCAATCACAATACTCAACTTCGAGTGGTACCTCAGTCGCCAGTCGCCGAAAAACTCAGTAGCAGAGAAGTTACGACACGAAGGGCATGTAGAGTGTAGAGAGGCCAAATCACTAAAATCAGCAGCTTAGCTCTCTATTTATAGGAGAGGCCAAACGTAACTGATACCACCCTCATTAATATTGTAATGTTTTCATTTGGAATATACATGTCATCACTAAATTAAAGATAATTTTATGAGTTTCGCGTGAGCTGTAAAATCATCCAAATTTAATTTCTAGATCTCGAGATAGAGCTCAAATAGTAAATATGAATTTTTTTTAATAGTAAAAAAATAAATTCAATACAATTTTAATACAATTTTTTTTAATTATATCCTTTTCAGATTATAATTTTCTTTATAAAATTCAATCCTAATACAAACTTTTCTAATTATATCCTTTTTAGACTATAATTTTCTTTTTAATATAATGTGATCTTGATAGTTTATTTTTAAAAAATATTAGATTCGACGGTTGAGATTATTTTGGCGGTAGAGGGACCAAAATTATGGATTAACTCCCTCTTACGCTTATTATATAGGAGTATAAAAGATATTAATATTACGTAGCCGATAAGAATCGATCCCTTAACCTTTGGTAGCACACTCTTATTATCCCTCTTACTCTTATTATATAGTAGGATATAATTTTAAACAAATCTTGATTTTACAAAAATGCCCCCCATATTTGTATATAAAATTGTATATCTCATGGAACTTACCTAAGACATATCTTAGACTCCCTTATCACTATCTTAATTCCCCTAAAACATCAAATTCTTCTGGTTTTTTGCTTTTTATATCCAAAATCATAAATAATATTTATGATTTATATGTTTTCAATATATATCTAATATATAAAGGAGGATACGCGGGAGCTTAGCTGGCACCTCTAATATCGTCTCAATACAATTTTCTAATTTTCTAGAATTTTAGGATTTTAAATATTAATAAACAAAAAATATCATTTATAATATTTGAAGTAAAATAGGTATTATGTGTTCGAGTTTAAGAAGGAGAAGAGTTCAAATTTATAGAGAAGACATATAATTAATAGTTCTACTAGAAGTAGAATAGGTGATTGTAGAATATATAATTTTAGAATTATAGAGAGTTTATGAAGGAGAAGAGTTCAAATTTATAGAGAATATATATAATTAATAGTTATATTAGAAATAGAATAGGTGTTTGTTGAATATATAATTTAGAATTACAAATACAAATGAATAAAATAATATATTCTTCATAACATAATAGAAATAGAATATATTTTAAAGGTGTTCGAATTTATGAGAAACAAAGATCAACGTCTCATTGTCATTATTTTAATTTCATAAATTCTGTTTTCTTTATTGCGTGAATGGATTTATACACCAAGATTTGCAATTATTTTTATGCATACATGTTTGTCATTTTATAAAGTTTTATTATGTTTATTTTTTTTATGCATGGATGCATATTTATATGAGTAGGTTTGCATATATTTTCATGTATGTTTGCTTAATTTTTTTATGGAATTTATTGTTTTTCTTTTGAATTTTGCAGAAATGATAAAATCAGTTACAAACAATCCAGACATCAAATATTGGGTATATATCGTCATCTATTCTTATCTCAGTATAGATGTTATTTTGATTTACGTCTATACAAAGGAGAATATGCGGGATGTTAGGTGGTGTCTCTAATATTGTCTCAATCTATTTTTTAATTATTTTAGAATTTTAAATACTAATAATTAAAATAATATATTTTAGCATATTAAAAGTAGAATAGTTGTTATAGGTGTTCGAATTAATGGAGGACATGATTTCGAATTTATAGAGAAGACAAATAATTAAAAAATCTATTGGAAGTAGAATAAGTGTTTGTAGAGGAGAAGAACACGAATTTATAAGGAATACATATAATAAAAAGTTCTATTGAAAGTAAAATAGCTATTTTTAAAGCTTATAAAATTAAAAGTTTTATTAGAAGTAGAATATGTGTTCGAATTTGTAAAGGAGAAAAGTTTGAATTTAAAGAAAAAAATTATAATTAAAAGTTATATTAGAAGCATAATAGGTGTTTAAATATATAAATGAGAAAAGTTAGAATTTATAAGGAAGACATAATTAAATGTTCTGCTAAAAGTAGAATAAGTATTTCCAGAGAAGAAGAATTCGAATTTATAATGGATACATATAATAAGAAGTTCTATTGAAAGTTGAATAGATGTTTGTAAGATATATAATTAAATTTTTATTAGAATTAAAATATGTGTTCGAAATTTGTAAAAGAGAAGAGTTCGAGTTTATAGAAAAAACCTATAATTAGAAGTTATATTAGAGGTAGAATAGGTGTTTGAATATATAGAGAAGAAGAGTTTATATTGAACACATATAATTAAAAATTTTATTGGAAGTAAAACATGAGGGCATGTTCTACTGGAAGTAGAATGAGTGTGTAAGACTTATAGTTAAAAGTTTTCTTGAAAGTAGAATAGGTGTTCATATTCATAGAGGAAAGAGTTCAAATTTATAGATCATATAATTGAAAGTTCTATTATTGAAAGTAGAATATGTGTTAAAATATAGAGAAGAGAAGAGAAGATTTCGAATTTATAGCTAAAATATAAAATTAAATTTTTTTATTGAAAGTAAAATACGAGGGCGGTGATGTGGCATCTTTTATGATCTTCTAAATTTATCTTTTATTCTTATTTATCTTTATAATTTATAGAAAAACGTTCAAAACATGTTTAAGCTACTCAAAACGTGCTTAATGAGAAAATGATTCACTAGAAAAGATCGTATTAACTTTTAGAATTTGATATTATGCTACAAATTTTTTTAAATTTTTAGGATTCAATTTTTATGGATTAAAATTACAATAAAAGTATTCATAATATTTGTTAAAGTTTAATTTCAGTTTAACGAGAGAGCAGCTTTATAGTAAGAATCATACTAATCACTAGAAAAGATCGTATTAACTATTAGAATTTGATATTGATGTTATAAATTTTATTTCATTTTTAGGTTTTGATTTTTGTGGATTAAATTATAATATAAGTATTCATAATATATGTTAAAACTAAGTTTTGATTTAATTAGAGAACGATTTTATAGGAAGAATTATGTTTAACGAGGAGAAGGATTCGTTAGAGTGTACCATGTTATAAATTGTTAAAATTTAATATATAATATGAGATAAATATAAATTAAAAGAAAATTAAAAAAGGTTTGATACCGCCGCGAAGCGCGGCTTTGTCGACTAGTTGACCTTAAAAAATGAGAATCGTTAATTGCAAAAACATGGATTATTGGATAAAATTCGGAAATAAAAAACACAAATGATCAAAACTACAAGTACGTATAGTGATTATTGCTCCCAGTTACGTACTCACTACAAATGAGTTTAAATTTAAATACAAATTGGATATTTTTGTAATTACACGAATTTGATATCATATTTTTACAAATATGCCACTAAAATATACTACATATTAATTAGCAAAAAAAAAAAAATACTACATATTTAGGTAAACCCCCTAAATACGTATTTAAAAACATTTATTCCCGTATACTATTAATAAATCGGCTATCGTTTTTAATTTTGTGAATCCTATAAATCCATAAGAATTTCAAATTTCGAATTACCTGCGTCGGACAACTTGCATCCCACGATGCGTTCAAGACAAATCATGCGTTCAAGACAATTATGCATTATTGCAAAATAAAATCTCAAGTGGGTTTTAAGTAGACGTGGCAATCTTGTCGTGTCGTGTATTTTTTTTTTTTTTTAAGTCGTGTCGTGTATTTTCGCTTCTTGTACTTTCGTGTTTCGTGTACTTGAAGGTGAAATCCGTATCCATCCAAAATGAATTCGTATAATTGAATGTGAAACCCGTATCCGTCCGAAATGAATTCCTGTACTTTCGTGTCATGTTTTGCTTATATATTATATAAACTTAAAAATAAAATTTAGTTAAAATTATATTCATTGAAATATACATAAAATATTTTATATTTCCATATATATATATATTTAAATACAACTCTATAAAAACTTGTAAATATGTATATATTTGTGTAAAATATATATTTTAAAAAAAAATAATATTAATATATACATAAAATCTATAACTAGTAAATTATAAACATCTTTATTTCGGGTTCGTGTACTTTCTTTTATCCGAAATGAAAACCCATATCCAATACTAAATATTTCATTCAATTTCGTATTCGTGTACTTTCGTGTTTCGTGTACCAAAAATAAAAACTCAAAAACTTATTTTTCGTCTCATTTCGTGTCGTGTTCACATGTCAAATTGACAGGCCTACTTTTAAGTATAATTAGATAAATGAATTACAAAGGTTGATTATAGCGTCACGGTGTAGATGATAACGAAATGGAAAATTTTGGAAAATTTTTCATGGATGTGTATATTTTACAATCAAATAAAAATGGATGTGTATATTTTATTTGAGAAAATGGAACCTAAGATACATTTTAGGTAATTTTCTAAGATTTTATTACAAAATAATAGAATATCCTTAAGATTTTAAATGAACCTAATTTTACAAAAATACCCATTCCATGTTTGCATACTCCCTCTATCCCAAATCTTTTGTCATGTTTGACTTTGTGGTCAAATTGATTTTGACTAAAATTATCGTATTATTTTATTATAGTTTACAAAATCTGGAAAAAAAACATATTAAAGTAGATTAGATGTATTTTATAATGATATAAATTTTATCATAAACTTCATATCTATACTATACTATAACAAGCGAAATGGGGTATAATTTGTAGTTTGGTTACCCCTATTTTTTGGTTATCCCTCATTTTTGGTTATCACTCATTCACAACCGTTAGATCTTCAACTCAAATATATCATGACCGTTAAATTCGATAATACTAAAAGTTGTTATATACAAAGGTCAAAGGTTCGATTCCCGCCAACAACATATTAATTTATATTTAATACTAAAAATTATTATATACATAGATGTAAAGTTCAAATTCTTTTAATAACATATTAAAATTAATATTTCTAATATTATACTATACTATAAACAAATTATAAAAAATTAAAAGTAACCCGTGCAAAGCACGGACTATAAGCTAATATATTATATATGTAATATTTGGTCAAAGTTTGGTTAATTTGACCATTAAAAGTCAAACAAGACAAAAGATTTAAGATCGAGAGAATATAACATATAAAATTTTTTGTATCTCACCTAACTTATATTAGGTTCCCTAATCTCATTTTATTTTATCTGTTTATTTAACGAAATTTATCAATGGTGTTGAGCTAGTCAAATCCAAACTTAATCAAATTATCATAAGAATATTGGAATGATAGAATTAAAGTAAAATGTAAAATGGGACAGGCGAATTTTCGGAATTTTTCATATTTGCTATGTTTTCACCATTTTCTTTATTCACCACATGATTGAATTTTTGGAATTTTTTAGATGTGTTGCTGGCGATTTGCGCTGTTGCGCGCTTATGGATTAACACAGCCTCTTATGTTTGTTATTATGAGCCAACTTATTAATACTCTTGGAAAATCTAATGCTAGTAATATTACTCATGAAATCTCTAAGGTATGTTCTTGGTTTCTTTATTTTTTCGAAATATCACGTATGCATGATCTTCGATGACCCTTTTTGTTGTGTTTTGTGGGATTAAGGTATGCATTGGTTTTATTTTGACTAGAGATACTGTTTTTGCTGGAAAAGAAGCTCTTGAATCTTGATAATGTACTGCGTGTGTGTCTGTTTTTCGCTCAGTAGCCTTAAATTAGGATGGAAAATGGTGTTAATATCAATAAAAAATTAAACATAAACTGGTTCATTATAAATTTAGCCCGTGTAAATCATATAGCATTTACATTGCTCTATATCTATCTTCAGGTCTGCCTTCTGCATGCATACTTGGCCATTGGTGCAGGCATTGCTTCAGGCCTACGTGAGTACTAACTGTCACTTTTACCTTTCATTTGATAAACTTCTAATTTTGTATCAATTGCTATTCTTCAGCCATTACATTTTGCACAATTTATACGGGTTATGAAGTGTTAAAACACAAATTACAGAGGCAGTATTTAATTTCCCCTGTAAGCTTGCTCACAATTTATATGATGGTAATTTGTTAGCTGTACTATATAAAGGTCTTTAGTTACGAGCTTATATAGTTTAATTACAGAGGTCTCGTGTTGGATGGTATCCGGGGAGCGACAGGCTACTCATATACGAGGACTCTATTTAAAAACAAAACTGAGACAGGACATTGCATTCTTTGACACTGAAACACCAGATGGAGAGGTTATTGGGAGAATATCTGGTGACACCGTTCACATCCAAGATGCCATGGGCGCAAAGGTAATGCACTCTGTGTTTGGCAGAATAACCATGGAAAACGAGGTTCTGTATAGTGAACAAAGGATTACAACTGTTAATCATGGCATGAATTTATGGGTTGAAATAGTACACCAGCTGACTTTAAAACAATAACAGAAAATCTATACATACATGTTTGTGATGAACAGAGAATGAAACAATTTGTTTATTGAAATGAAAGTTAGTTATGACAATTACATCACCATGAGTATTTATACTCAAAAGTCTATAATAGTCAACAGTGACTTTTACTAATACCATACAAAATTAACCAAGTCCTTATTGACTTGTGAAACTAAAGCAAAGTTTATAGTTGCTTTATATTGTGGTTTGTGTGTACTAACCACAACATTAGCTATACTATTAGAATTATTTACATCATTCGTAATACGCCCCCTACAAGTTGGAATTACATAAGGATTATGTAATCCTAACTTGGAACAAAGAAACCAATGTGATGAACTTCCAAGAGCTTTAGTTAATACATCTGCTAGCTGCATCTTTGTAGAGATTTTGACAGGCAAAATAACACCATTCTGCACCTTTTCTCTAATGAAATGACAATCCAACTCGATGTGTTTAGTCCGAGCATACTGCACAGGATTCAATGCTATGTCAACTGCTGCTTGATTATCACAGAAAACAGGAGTAGCTTTAGCACAATCAATAAGCAAATCAGCAAGTAGATATTTGAGCCACATAATCTTTGTAGTGATCATTGCCAAAGCCCTATATTCTGCCTCTGCAGAACTCATAGAAACAACTGTTTGCTTTTTAGCTTGCCAAGAGATTAAAGATGATCCCAGCTTAAGACAGTATCCTGTTACAGACCTACCAGTAGATGTACACCCTCCCCAATCACTGTCACAGTAACCTTGAAGAGACAAATCACTGCTAGCAGGAAAAATCAAACCTAAGCCAATGGTACACTTAAGATACCTGAGAACTCTTAAGATTGCAGACAAATGTTTCTCTCTGGGATTGTGCATAAACTGACTTAATAAATGCACAGAAAAACTAATATCTGGTCTAGTGAATGTCAGATAAAGTAATTTTCCCACTATACTTCTATAAAAAGAAGGATTACTAATTTCAGCTCCTGATTTGTCAGAATCAAACAACTTTATATTTTGATCCAAGGGAATTGACAAAGGTTTAGCATCTACCATGTCTGCAAGTGTCAACATGTCCAGAATAAATTTCTTCTGACCAAGAAAAATTCCTGTTTCATTCCTGGTAACTTCTAACCCTAAGTAATACTTTGCCTCTCCTAGATCTTTAATACTAAATTCCTCATGCAAAGCATATTTAAGGTCAGTAATCATGGCTATGTTATCACCAGTTAACAAGATATCATCAACATACACCACAGCCACAGTAAACAAAGAATCTTTCTTATAGGTAAACATAGAATAATCAGCAAGAGATTGTGTAAACCCATAATCTATCAAGAACTGTGAAAGTCTAGTATGCCATTGTCTTGATGCCTGTCGAAGTCCATAGATGGATTTTATGAGCTTACAAACCAATTTAACATTGTTTGGAATGTTTGAAGGCAATTTGTATCCTAAAGGTATATCCATGTACACTTCTTCATCTAAAATGCCATGTAGAAAGGCATTATTAATATCCAATTGATAAACTGGCCATTTCTTGGCAGAAGCAACAGCAAAAATAGCCTTAACAGTCACTCCCTTAGCCACTGGAGAAAAGGTATCATGAAAATCAATTCCTAATTCTTGAGTGTACCCTTTAGCAACCAAACGTGCCTTATATCTTTCAATTTCACCATTAGCATGATATTTAATCTTATAAACCCAACGACATCCAATAGAATTCTTCCCTGGAGGCAAAGGTACTAAAACCCAAGTATTATTAGCTTCTAAAGCTTCTAACTCTTTGTTCATGGCTGTAATCCAATTTGGATCTAAAACAGCTTGAGCAAAAGATGTTGGTTCTTTATTTTGAACAAGCTTAGCCAGAAAACTGGCATGATCAGAAGAAAGAGATTGAGATGACAAAAACTGAGATATAGGATATTTCTCAACAGAATTAACAGTGGTTTTTGGAACAGTGGTTTTTGGAACAGAAACATTATAATCATTCCACCATAAAGGTTTCACTCTGGTTCTAGTAGATTGTCTCAAAATAGGTTGCATAACATCAGTATCATGCTCTAAAGACACTAGTGTATCAAAATCTGGAGGAGTTTGACTGACAGAAACTGTGTCAGTTGAAGAAATCTGAGGTTGTAATGATGTCTCAGAAATATGATGAGAAGGAGAATGAATAGAACAATCTGATTTGCTAGCAGTTACAGGAAAATCAGAACCAAATTCACCAGAAAAATGACTAGAATCATGATTATGTTGTAAAGCTTTTGGTGGAACAAAATGATCATTAAAATTTGTCCAATGTGACAAAAAATGAGGATCATTTGCTTGAATAGTATGAGTATTGTTTAGAAAAGGAAAGACTGTTTCATGGAATACCACATGTCTAGAAACAAAATGTTGTTTAGTAGTCAAATTCAACAATTTATAACCCTTTTGGCCATGTGGATATCCCAAGAAAACACACCTGATAGCTCTTTGAGAAAATTTATCTGAATTATGAATAGAAGCATAGCATAAACAACCAAAAACCTTAAGAATGCTATAATCTGGAGATGTATGAAAAAGACACTCAAAAGGTGTTTTATATTGAAGCACTGGAGTAGGCAACCTATTAATAATGTAGGTTGCTGTCAAAAGACAATCCCCCCAAAACTTAATAGGAAGTCCTGATTGAAACCTTAAGGACCTTGCTATTGCTAACAACTGTCTATGTTTTCTTTCTACTCTACCATTATGAGCTGGAGTATGGACACAAGAAGATTGATGAGATATACCCTTAGCAAGAAGAAAAGAAGCCAGAGAATTATTAAAAAACTCTGTTCCATTGTCAGAACGAAAGACTTTAACATTTGTGTTAAATTGATTGTTCACATAGGCAAGAAAACAAGTCAATTGATGAAAAACATGTTGTTTAGAAGGAAGCAAAAAAGTCCAAACAGCTCTAGAATTATCATCTACAACAGTCAGGAAATACTTGCAACCATTAAAAGTTTCATGAGCATAAGGTCCCCATAAATCTACATGAACAAGATCAAAAAGATTTGTAGCATGTGATTGACTTGATTGAAAAGGCAAATTACTTTGTTTAGATATTGGACAGACAGGACACTTTTTGTTGTCTTGAACAGAAATAGATGAAGCAATATCAGGTATTTTAAGAAGAATAGGAGAAGATACATGTCCTAATCTCAAGTGCCACAAAGCATTGGAATTCTGATTTGAAACCACAGTATTACTAACAGAAAAGAGAGAAGGTACATTACACTTGAAAGAAGAAGAATCCAAGTGATAAAGACCAGATTTAAGACTACCAGAGGCTAGAACTTTCTGCTGGTTCTGGGCCTGAAAAATACACTTATCAGGAGTAAAAAACACAGTCCCACCAGTATCAACTGACCATCTTGGTACAGAGAAAAGATTATATTGAAAACTAGGAACAAAAAGAACATTAGAGATCTCAAAAAGATCACTAAAATGAATTGTCCCTGTATGAGTAACTAAAACAGAATTCCCATTAGGAAGAACTATATGAATAGGTGTAACTACTGCAGTCATATTAGTAAACAAATCAGATTGGCAACACATGTGATCAGTTGCCCCTGTATCTATCAACCATGTATGTGATGAAGTGTTGGACAAAACCAGATTAGAAATGGCCATACCTGCCATGTGATCTTCTGGACTTTTAAAAGAAGGATTCATACCAACAAACATGTTCACCACTTTGCTTAGCTGATTCAATTGTTGTTGCATTTGAGTGAAAGAATCACTTGACTTGAATTCAATAGCTGACTGTGAACTATTGTCAACAGAAACTTGATTTGCCTTTGGAAGATTTCTGAAGTTGGCATTAGGAGTAACCTTTTCTTTCTTCTTCCAATTAGGTGGATAACCTATGAGTTTGTAACAATTCTCTTTTGTGTGTCCATTAAAATTGCAATAAGTACACTTGATTACAGTCCTCTGATTTCCAGATACATTCTTGTTTACTCCAAAACGTTTATTCTGAACAGCTGCAACTACATTATTGCCAGAGTCTGAACCTGTTACCAAAGCATTGACAAAAGGACTAGAAGAAGAAACCAGATTTGTATACCCCTGTCTAGCTCTCTCATCTTGTTTGACAAAAGCAAAAGCTTGAGAAATTGTAGGTAAGGGATTCATCATCAAAATTTGCCCTCTTACAGCTGCATTACTATCATGAAGCCCCATCAAGAACTGCAACAACTTTCGTTTCTGATCTCTCTCAAACTGCAACTTGTGTGCTCCACATACACAATTCACATTAGGTTCTAAAACCGCATATTCATCCCAAAGACCTTTAAGTTTATGAAAATAAACTTCAACAGAATTATTTCCTTGTTCTAAAGCATGAGTATCTTTCAAAATCTGATACACACGATGACCATTAGTGCCTGAAAACCTCTCAAGAAGCTCATTCCAAACCTCTTGAGCAGTAGTAACATAACTCAAACCATCACTAATGTCATCTGCTACTGTGTTTAGTATCCAAGTAATAATCATGTCATTTACTCGTTCCCATTGAGCATACAAAGGAGATGATTCAGTAGGCTTCTCAAAGCTACCATTCACAATAACAAACTTGTTTCTAGCATTCAAAGCTATCTGCATCGATCGACTCCATGGACCATAGTTATCAGGACCAAGCAATTTCTTAGCAATCAACATTAATCCAGGATGATCATTGTTGTGTAAATACAACGGATGTGAATTATTAGTAACAAGGCTATGATTATACTGAGAATCACGATCATCTTGAATAATCTGATTAACAGGTATTTCTACATGAACATCTTGATTAACAGGAGAATCAACATCATCTTCATTAACACCATTAACGACATTAACCGAAACATTACGATTACTAGTTCTATTACTAGATCCAACTCCTTGAACAACATTAGCAAAAGTATTACGCATCATGACTGAAAGAAATTAACGCTTGTATGATTTGCACAAAAGCTAGGGTTTCAACAAAACAAGATCTAATCAAGAAAATTCGTTGCAGAGAAGCACGAAAAGCAAGAAACGAAAATACCGTAATCGACGAACAGAAAAGTGATAATGAAATCGCGAAGAAGATCGTGAGAGAGACGAAGATCTATGATCAATTCAGCCATGATGGCTTTGATACCATAAAACAATAACAGAAAATCTATACATACATGTTTGTGATGAACAGAGAATGAAACAATCTGTTTATTGAAATGAAAGTTAGTTATGACAATTACATCACCATGAGTATTTATACTCAAAAGTCTATAATAGTCAACATTGACTTTTACTAATACCATACAAAATTAACTAAGTCCTTATTGACTTGTGAAACTAAAGCAAAGTTTATAGTTGCTTTATATTGTGGTTTGTGTGTACTAACCACAACATTAGCTATACTATTAGAATTATTTACATCATTCGTAATAGACTTCGTGATGTATAATGTGTAATATAGGTTGCATATTGCAATGGTATTGTGTAATATAAGTAGCATATTGCAATGGTATTCTATGGAAATCAATCAATTTAATTGTATATCAGGTTGGGAAATTCATTCAGCTTGCGTCAACAATTATTGGAGGCTTTGTGATAGCCTATATAAGAGGATGGCTCCTTGCACTAGTCCTAACTTCGTGCAATCCTGCCATTCTCATTGCTGATAATGGCCAAAATGTCAAGTCGTAGTCAGGTTGCTTATGCTGAAGCTGTTGAACAAACCGTTGGAGCCATTCGAACTGTATGCCACCAGTACAATGATTCTATTTATTTATATTTATAGTTTATACAGTATACTGATTATCTTGTTGATTTCCTAATGTACTTAGGTGGCTTCCTTTACTAGGGAGAAAGATGCAATTGATAAGTATGATAGCAAGATTCATATTGCGCATGCCCCTTCAAAGCACAGCGACACAGCCTCAGGACTCAGGATTAGGAATGGGCGCAGTAATATTGAGCCATATGGTACGGATCAAAACATATCATAGAAAAAGGGTATGATGGTGGAAAGGTCATGAAACGTACATCTATTAGTTTGGTACATGCATATAATATTCCAAGTTTTACTTGCAAAATCATATGTTCATGGCTAATATATGCTTGTCTCTTTCTTTTTTTTTTTGGACCAGTTCATTAGGCCAAGCACTCCCAAGTTTAAGTGCATTTTCAGCAGGGCAGGCTGCAGCCTATAAAATGTTTGAGACAATCAATCGTAAACCAAATATTGATGCATACAATACTAGCGGAGTTGTATTGAATGATATCAAAGGCGCTATTGTGCTGAAAGATGTGTATTTTAAGTATCTGGCAAGGCCTGATGTGCAAATATTTTTTGGTTTCTCGTTAAAGATATCGAGTGGTGTAACTGATGCGCTGGTTAGGCAAAGTTGAAGTGGGAAATTGACAGTCATTAGTCTTCTGGAAAGATTTTATGATACGGACTCTGGTCAAGTCCTTATTGACGGGGTAGATTTGAAGAGATTCCAGCTTAAATGGTTAAGAGGGAACATGGGGCTTGTGAGTCAAGAACCTATTCTGTTTGCAACTAGCATTCAATCAAATATTGCATATGGAAAGGAAAATGCTGCTGAAGAAGAGATTAGAACGGCTATTGAGCTTTCCAATGCTGCAACATTCATTGATAAGTTACCTGAGTTATGACAAGTTCACATGCTTTATTTTCATCTTTTTCCCCGAAAAAAATTGTAATTTCTTAATTTGACTACGAATATATTTTACTACAAGAGAAGTGTGTATTTCTTCATGTTGGGACATTTTCAGAATAGGCTTTTGAATGTCTAAAAGTTACCATTACCATAAATATGTAGAAATACTAACTATGAACTTCTATTACCTAAACAAAGTAGTACCTTTGGTGGCCATGCCCAACAGTAGTTAAGCAAGCTATCTAACTGTAAGTCTACCGTTGGTCCTCTCTGAGACTGCAAAATCTGGACCACCTGAGCCTTGAAATAAACCTAGGGGAGACATGGTCATTAAGGAACTATTGAGGATCTCTGGATATCTAGAAAGTGTGCAGTAAGGAAGCAAGTGACTGATTTAGCTGGCACACAATAAGAATAAGACCAATAGAGACTACATTAGGGACCATTCGATATTACACTACATTGTTAGTTAACAGCCCATTATATTTACCTATGGCACTAACATGACTTATAAGTTAATTGTTATAACTGCGTACGGCATCCAAACAGGGCTTGGACACAATAGTAGGTGAACATGGAACTCAGATGTCTGGTTGACAAAATCATATAATTACAATCGCATGGGCTATTCTGAAGAATCCTAAGATTATTCTTCTTGATGAAGCAACAAGTGCTCTGGATGCGGAATCAGAAAGTGTTGTGCAAAATGCACTTGAAAAAATCATGACAAACAGAACTACCGTTGTTTTGCACACCGCCTCACAACCATCAGAAATGCAGATATTATACCTTTTGTGCATGCTGGGAAACTAGTAGAGAAAGGTGACTATATCATTCAGTTTGACATTACTAATTTAAATTTTTGCATACATTCTTATGTAAAACATCTATTGTCGTCCATATTTCTTGTATTTGTTTAATAGGAACTCATGATATGTATATGTTAATTAAAGATCCAGAAGGTGCCTACACTCAACTCGTCCGAATGCAGGTGTGGGGACTAATCAGGGTGAAGAAACTAGAGATGTGGAAACAGAAGAGGATGATGAAAATATACCATAATGAGATCCTTAAGCAGAGGATTAGGTCGATCTTCATATCAAGTTTCTGTTCCAGGTTTCAACCATATAAATGAATCAATTGGAGGAGATGTTGTGAATAACAATTCCAGAAGAGAAAACATAGAAATTGGCGAGCGGAAAAAGGAAATTTTTATATGGAAATTTTGAACCTCATTCTAAGCTGCGAAGGGATTCCAGATTTTGGGCACTCATGTATGTTGGTCTTGGTTGTGTCACCACTGTAGTCATACCAGTGCAGAATTATTTCTTTGGAGTTGCAGGTGGAAAATTAATCCAACGAATTCGCTCATTGTCATTTCAGAAGATTGTGCACCAGGAAATCATATGGTTCGACGACCCTGAAAACTCTAGGTACACATGTTCTTTTTGAACTGTGCACATACCATTTTAGTATCTTTAACTAACGAAGATATGTTTTCCTGCGCATAAGCAATTCTACCTCTTTGAAGTACTCAAACAGATTCTTGTGCATGCGTTAATACTTGATAAACAAAACAATTTTCTCGGATTAAAAATTGTTCTTGAATGCAACGGAGCAGTTGGTGCACGGTTATTAACTGATGCTACAACTGTCCGGAGTCTTGTGGGTAATGCATTGACGTTGATTGTCCAAAACATGCATGGCAACAATAGTAGCTGGAGTTATATCATTTACTGCTAATTGGATACTTACACTGGTGATCCTAGCTGTACTGCGTTTGATGCTTGTGCAAAGACTCCTTCATACGAAGTTTAATAAAGGGTTTAGCACTGATGCCAAGGTCTGTACACATGTCTGTCCAACTTGTAAACTGAAGTGGCTCAAATATACCATTTTGTGCTGAAGAGAAAGTGATGGATATGTACCAAAAGAAATGTGATGGCCCAATGAAATCAGGAATTAGGCTTGGAATTGTGAGCAGTGTTAGTCTTGGCGTGGGTTCTTCAGCTCTCTTCTTGGTTAACTCTTTCATTTTCTACATTGGATCAGTCCTGGAAAAGCATGGGAAAGCTACTTTTGCTGAAATTTTCAGAGTAAAACATTACCACTGTTTTATAACCTAACTTGTGACCTAAGCATTTATTTATATTCCCTTTTTATTTACCAAGTTTTTTTTACTAAGAGTTATTTCCCATTTTGCTTACAACACACTACAAGAAAAGGGTCAATAGACATTGTTTCTGGCCGATGTTTATGTTGTTTTGCAAGCGATGTCTTTGTCGGTGATGTCTAATATAGACATCGGCTAGAAACCGATGTATGTACTTAAATACACATCGGTTATACCTTAAATACACATCGCACTACTTTCCCCTTAACTTAAATTTATTTCCCCATAAAATCTTTTTTCCCCAAAATTCATTTCCCCCCCCCCTTCGGTCTACCCCCGCCTCCTTTTCATTTCCCATTACCTTCTCTCTCTCTCTCTCTACCCCCTCTCTCTCTCTAGTATAATATATCAGTTATATATATAAAACATATAGAGAATAAAATGCAGTTTCAAAATTTGGCTAAGTCAAAATCATATAGAAAAGTCCATAATTCTAGATATAGAGAAGTCAGAATGCCTGTATTGAGAAGTCAAGGACATGCATATAGAGAAGTCCATATATCAACAAGTGCTAGTTCATGTAGAGAAGTCAAAATATCGATAGGTGTTAATGCTATATCGATAACTCATCATATCAATAAGTGGATTATCTATGTCGCATAGTCACCATATCGAGAAGTCAGAGATACATATAGAGAAGTCCACATATCGAATAGTGGATCTCTATGTCGAGAAGTCTACATATCTTAAGTGGATCTCCATATTGAGAAGTCAAGAATAAATGATATCGATAAGTGAAGAAAGACATTTCGACAAGTCTAGAATGAACTATAACAACCCAGAATTTTCAGGTATTATTTTTATTATTATTTTAATTGTCTTGAATATTTTCTTAAATAAGGAGGAATAAAATTTTAATATTTTAATTCCAGTTGGATGTATTTCAATTTTTACCCATTCAGTTATGTTATACCCACACAATTAAAATATTACGAATTTCCTCCAACAACATTTGACGCTAGAAGCAGAGCATAATTTTCGTTTGTGAAGGACAAACGAATATCAAACATACACACATTGGGTTTCAGGTTTTTATCGATACAAGGAACTGACAGCGGCGAAAAAAGAAAGAAAAAAGAAAAAGAATGATGACTATGAATTTGGAGCATAAAGTTCACAACATCTCGACGCAGCGACGGATGACTACACACTTTAAAAAGAAGACATGGTGGCGCGACATGTAAATGGAGGAACAAGCACAAGATTAAAAGCATAACACCAAGAAATAGAAAAAAAAAAAAAAAAAAAAAAAAAAAAGAAACATGAGACGAAACTGGTAACACAAATCTCCAATATTCATCCATAAAGGCATAAAATATCAAATTATTTTATTAAATTAAGATCATACATAATACTTAAATTAATTAAATTTAAATATGTAATTACTTTTATAAAAATAAAAAATAGAAGGTAAATCATTATTAATTTTATTGCAGCTTTTTGAGGTTTAGGTAATTACACAAGGGCACAAGGCTAGGGACGACAAAAAAAATCGATCCCATGGATACCCGATCCAATTCGACCCGATCGGATCTTACCGAACCCGATTTTTTGGATTTGGATTTGGATTTGATTTTTAAACCCGAAAGAGTTTGGATTTGGATATTAGCTAAATCCAACCCGATCCAATATATATATATATATATATATATATATATATATATATATATATATATATATATATATATATATGTATGTATAAAACCCGTGCAAAGCACGGGCTATCATATATTATTATATGAAATTTTTGATTTAATATATAATTTTAATTTATTTGAATAAATGTTATTATTAATTTTAAATTTACATATGTTCCATACTTAGTTTCACGATATAAATAAATATCATTAATTTAATGTTATTTTTAAATTTATTGTTAAATATCTTAAGAATTCAATAGATATTTTTAAAAAATTATTTAGTGTAATCTAAAATCGTAGAAGAAAGAATCGTAGGAAGAAGTGTGTGCAGACGATGATTCTAACCGGGATATAATTGAAAACGTTCATAATTCTATAAACCATGTAATTTTTTTATTCTTAATAGATTATATATAATTTAATTGAATTTGGAATTTTTAACACGTTTATTAAATTTCTTTAAAATATATTTGTATGCCTTAGTTCGTTGGTTAGTTGGATAAGGCCTTCCTAAAAAGTTTGTTAACACCTCCCAAAAAACAAAAAAAAAATCAAAATGTATTTAATTTTAATTAAGAAAATAAACCACATATTTTACATACTATTTTGATTATATTTCCATTAGAATTCTTCACCGTTATATCCCAGTTAGAATCATGACCCGCACACACTTCTTCATTCTTTCTTCTAAGATTTTAGGTTACACTAAATAAATTTATTAAAGTATCTATTGAATTCTTAAGATATTTAACAATAAATTTAAAAATAACGTTAAATTAATGATATTTATTTATGTCATGAAATTAAATATGGAACATATTTAAATTAGAAATTAAAATTATTAATTGGGATATAATTGAAAACGTTTATAATTTTATAAAACATGTGGGTTTTTTTATATTGAATAAATTATATATAATTTAACTGAATTTTGAATTTTTAATACGTTTTTATAATTTTTTGTAAAAATATATGTTTGTGCCATGGTTCTTTGGTTAGTTGACCCCTACAAAGCACGGGCTATCATATATTATTATTGTGAACTAATATATTCATTATTTGATTTAATATAAAATTTTAATTTATTTTATTATTAATTTTAAATTTACATATGTTGCATACTTAGTTTCATGACATAAATAAATATCATTAATTTAATGTTAATTTTAAATTTATTGTTAAATATCTTAAGAATGCAATAAATATTTTTTAAAAATTATTTAGTATAACCTTAAATCATAGAAGAAATAATCGTAGGAAGAAGTGTGTGCGGGCGATCACTCAAATCGAGATATAATTGAAAACGTTAATAATTTTATAAAACATGTGGTTTTTTATCTTTAATAGATTATATATAATTTAAATGAATATGGAATTTTTAACACATTTTTAAATTTTTTTAAAAATTTATTTTTGTGCCTTATTGGTAAATAATATCTTAAGAATTCAATAGATAATTTTTAAAAATTATGTAGTATAACTAAAATCGTAAAAGAAAGAATCGTTGGAAGAATCTGTGCGGTCGACGATTCTAATCGGGATATAACTAAAAACGTTTATAATTCTATAAAATATGTGATTTTTTATTTTTAATAAATTGTATATAATTTAATTGAATTTGGGTTTTTAGCACATTTTTTAATTTAAAAAAATATACTTTTGTACCGTATTGGTAAATTTTGTTGTTTAAAATAAATAAATTAATATTTTTAATATAATGTTTTTAACTTGTTATTTTTAGGAAGATGTTAACAATTTTTTTGAAAAATAGAGCGCTGATTGAGATTAAAGTAGTCGTTTGCTGGTATTACCCGATACGGATAGAGATGATTGTTTTTCTCATTAGTTTATCATTCATTTTGTGTTTTAATGGACTCATTTATCTCAATTTTAATCGGAGAAGAAAGAGTCCTTGATGGAATTTTAATGCCATCAACTCGAAGAGTTTGTATACGTTTTTGCTTCATTTATTAATTAATAAATTAAATTTTTTTTTGGAATGCTTAAAATTTGTTTTAGGAAGGTGTTAACAAACCAACCAATTATGCCCTATTTCGCTTATAATAGTATAGTATATATATATATATATATATATATATATATATATATATATATATATATATATATATATATATATATATATATATATATATAGTCTTACTCCACTACAAACTAAAACTAAATACAAACTAAAAACAAGCAGCCTAGCCAAACAGAAATTATTAAATTACACCACCGAAATCATTAATTTTATTTTTGACAAAAAATATTAAAAATACCCACTCCCCCTCACCACCACCCCACCCCACCTGAAATCAGTAAAATACACCACCAAAATCACTAAAATACAAACACCCCCCACCACCACCCAGCCCACCCCCACCTGAAATCAGTAAAATACACCCCCAAAATCACTAAAATACAAACACCTCCACCCCCACCCCCATCACCCCTCACCACCCCACCCCACCTGAAATCAGTAAAATACACCCCCCAAAATCACTAAAATACAAACACCCCCAATATTTTAAGCATTTTTTTTTTATTTTTTTAATTTTTTTTGTTGGATAGAGCCAATTATTTTAAGCATTTTTTGTATTTGGGTACCCCTAGTTTGGTCATTAGATTAGCTTGAAATATTAGATTATGCTTAGTTTGTAGGTTTGTATTTTAAGGAGGTTTGTATTGGAGTAACCCCCTATATATATATATTATAATTTATTTGCAATTGTAATTTTAATTTTTATGAAATTTAGCTTAAAAAAATATTACTACTTATTTACAAGAATTTAAAAATTTGGGTTTAGATAAACCCGAACCCGATCCAAACCCGGTGGATAAGGTTTGGATTTTGAATTTCCAAATCCAATTGGATTTGAATCGGATTTAAATTTGGATTAAAGATTCGAATTTGGATTTGGATATGACACTCGATCCAACCAGTTCCTATCCCTACACAAGGCTATATATTCGAAAGATCACAAGTTCACAACATATGTGTTGGTCGGAGCGAATAATAATAAAACACAAGCCCAGCCTCTCCGTGTATAAAATCACATCTTTCTTTTGATATTGCTGTTAATTTTTTCTAGGGTTCTTTAATTTTTTAGGGTTATAGGGTTATAATTGAATTTTCTTTGGTGGGGTTTGTTGTTTAGATAGATTAACACAACTTTGTTGTTGGGTTTTGGTTATTTTTGCTTGTGTAGATTATTTTGGTTGTTGATTTTAATTAGTAATGGAGGTGGGTGATTTCGAAACTGAGAAAATTAGGAATATTTGCATTCTTGCTCATGTTGATCATGGTAAAACTACTCTTGCTGATCACCTCATTGCCTCTTCTGGAGGTGGTGTGTTGCATCGGAAACAAGCGGGTAGGCTTAGGTTTTTGGATTATTTGGATGAGGAGCAAAGGCGGGCTATTACAATGAAGAGTTCTTCTATTGGTTTGCAGTTTGATAAGCATGCCATTAATCTTATTGACTCTCCGGGTCATATGGATTTTTGTAGTGAGGTTTCCACTGCTGCGAGGTTGAGTGATGGGGCTTTGGTTTTAGTTGATGCCGTTGAGGGGGTTCATATTCAGACTCATGCTGTCTTGAGGCAAGCTTGGATTGAAAAGCTTACGCCTTGTCTGGTTTTGAATAAGATTGATAGGTTGATTTGTGAATTGAAATTGACTCCAATGGAGGCGTTTAATAGGTTGCAGAGGATTGTTCAGGAGGTTAATGGGATAATGAGTACTTACAAGTCTGAGAAGTATTTGTCTGATGTTGATTCTATTCTTGCGGGGCCATCGGGGGAGTTGAATGATGACAACTTTGAGTTTATTGAGGATGACGAGGATGATACTTTTCAGCCACAAAAGGGTAATGTTGCATTTGTGTGTGCGTTGGATGGATGGGGATTTTGTACAAGTACGTTTGCTGAATTTTATGTGAAAAAGATTGAGAAATTAAATCTCGACAAGAAGGTCAAGGTGAATCCAGCCACAGTGAACAAGGCTTTATGGGGTCCTCATCCCAAGACTCTGATGTTTATGGGTAAGAAGGGAGTAGCTGGAATGAGCAACCCTCGACCACTGTTTGTGGAATGGATACTAGAGCCAATCTGGAAGCTTTACCAGGCATCTTTAGAACCAGGTGGAGACATAGGTATACTTCAAAAAGTCATCGAGAACTTTGAATTGAAAGGTTTGGACCATGAACTTAAGAACAAGGACCCAAAATCCAAGCTTCAAGCTGTCATGTGTCATTGGCTTCCATTATCAGATGCTATTTTGTCAATGGTTGTGAACTGTATGCCAAACCCTATACAGGCACAGTCTTTTCGGGTATCCCGTTTGCTTCTTAAGCGAGAAATTTTACATGACGGTGAAAAGTCTAATGTAGTTGCTGAGGCAGAGGTAGTAAGAAAATCTGTTGAGGCTTGTGATTCTAGGCCAACAGCACCATGTGTTGCGTTTGTGTCTAAGATGTTTGCTGTTCCAATAAAGATGCTTCCCCAGAGGGGCTTACATGGGGAAATTATAAATAATTTTTCAGAAGAAAGTGGAAATGGAGAGTCTGATGAGTGTTTTCTTGCATTTGCCAGGATTTTCAGTGGGGTCCTTTATGCGGGACAGAAGGTATATGTGCTTTCAGCTCTATATGATCCATTGAAGGTGGATGATATGCAGAAGCATGTGCAGGAAGCTGAGTTGCATTCCCTGTATCTGATGATGGGTCAAGGTTTGAAGCCGGTTGCATCTGTAAAGGCTGGTAATGTTGTTGCTATTCGGGGACTTGGGCAGCATATACTAAAGAGTGCAACACTTTCATCAACAAAGAGCTGCTGGCCTTTCTCTAGTATGGTTTTCCAGGTTTCTCCAACTCTGAAAGTGGCTATTGAACCTTCTGATCCAGCTGATATAGGTGCACTAATGAAAGGCTTGAGGCTCTTAAACCGTGCTGACCCTTTTGTGGAGGTTACTGTTTCTGGTAGAGGGGAGCATGTGCTTGCTGCTGCGGGTGAAGTTCATCTTGAAAGATGCATAAAGGATTTGAAGGAGAGATTCGCAAAGGTAAGCTTGGAAGTCTCTCCACCTCTTGTGTCTTTTAGAGAGACTATTGAAAGTGAGGAATCCAATCCACTAGAGAATCTAAGGTTGTTAACTGGGACTACGGACTTTGTAGAGAAAACAACAGCCAATGGAAGGTGTGTTGTCCGCGTGCAGGTTATGAAGCTTCCTACTGCCCTAACTAAGGTGCTTGATGAGAGTTCTGAATTTCTTGGAGATATTTTAGGGGGTAAAATGGGTCAGACATTTAATACTTTGGAGGCTCATAAATCTACCATCACGGAAGATGATTATACCATTGAATCACTTAAAAAGCGCATAATAGATGCTGTTGAAAGTGATAGTTTATATTGGAGCTCGCAAATTGATAAGGATTTGGTTGAAAAGTATAAAGCATTGTGGCAGAATTTTCTAAAAAGGATATGGGCATTTGGACCAAGACAGGTTGGTCCTAACATTCTCCTCACCCCTGACATAAAAAAAGCTGCCAATATTGATTCTTCTGTTCTTCTCCGGGGTTCCCCTTATGTGTCTCAGAGATTGGGGTTCCTCGATGTAGAAGAAAGTAACAGTAGTAGAAAATATGAGGCATCAACAGCTACGACGAATACGTTGTACCAAGAAGTTGAGACTCTTGAGAGCAGTGTTATGTCTGGGTTTCAACTTGCGTCAGCAGCTGGTCCTTTGTGTGATGAACCTATGTGGGGTTTGGCATTTGTTGTTGAGGCTTACGTTTCACCGTCAACTGGGCAATTAAATGATTCTTCAAACTCTCAACAGCAAGCAGAGCAATATGGCATGTTTAGTGGACAAGTGATGACAGCTGTCAAGGATGCATGCAAAGCGGCTGTACTCCAGAAGAAACCCCGACTTGTTGAAGGCATGTACTTTTGTGAATTAAATACTCCAACAGAATATTTAGGTCCTATGTATGCAGTTCTTGCACGTAGACGAGCCCGAGTGCTAAAGGAAGAAATGCAGGAAGGGTCTCCTTTGTTCACGGTTCATGCTTATTTGCCTGTTACAGAGAGCTTTGGTTTTGCTGATGAACTGAGGAGATGGACGTCAGGAGCTTCAAGTGCATTACTTGTTCTTAGTCATTGGGAAGCACTTTCTCAGGATCCTTTCTTTGTACCTAAAACTGAAGAAGAGAAGGAAGAATTTGGGGATGGTGCTGGTGTACTCCCAAATACAGCTAGGAAACTAATTGATGGTGTAAGGCGGCAGAAGGGCCTCCCTGTGGAAGAAAAGGTTGTCCAGCATGCAACAAAGCAGAGAACACTGGCTCGGAAGGTGTAATACCTTAACTGTAGTATTTTACTATGTCGTTGGTGACAATATTTATTATACTTTGATTGCTTTGCTAATGTAATGATATTTATGGAGTGAACTTTTCTATCTTGTGTACTTGTGCTGCTAACAGCTTCTTGTTCTTCAAAGATCTTGCCAAACACTACTCTATTACTATTAGTGTATTCTACATCTTACACAAAGATTAAAGTTGTTGGCCCGTGCTATAGGATCAGCTGCTGCATAAACATTCCGTGTCTTGTTAAGAGTTACACTTAAGTAAATGCCCAAGTGGATGTATAATTATAGGATTGTTTTCTATTTATATATTTCTTACAAGTTAGATATTTGGACTTGGTTTTAAGAATACTTAGTTTTCACCAATATAGCTTAACTTCACAGGAAAGAATATTTTTTACAGTGCTGTTTATTCTACCAATCTGTGTTCTGATGAATGCGTGAGCTGCACTGTCTTATTACTATGCAACTCTGATTCTTTGTCATTGCATAATGAACAAGGACCGAGCGTTGAACCGGAGAAGAGTTTGGTGTTTTGTGTTTTGTTTGGTACGATTTAATGGAATATTAATATTCCTGATTTGGTTGATTTGTATTGCATTCAGCCGCTTAAGCCAGAGTACATTTTGAATTCAGTATCAGTTATGCAACGTCTGACTTTGAAGCTTTTAACATTTATTCTCGATTGAAAATCCACATAAGATATCTGCAGTGTACAATATTAAAGCTTGTAGCCATTTTCTTGTTTAATACCATACTCAGAACGAGTGAACTTTTGTCTTTAAGGGTGGCCCTAATTATACAGCCATTTGGCAAAGGCATAAACAGGATCGGCTTTGTGCAGGATTTCTCTCATACTAATGTATAATAACATGTCCTGCCCTATTAAGACAGCGGGATTGCATGAAGATTACACAGGATCTTACAGAGGCTCAAAGTAAACTCTGGTTTTGGGTTATGGAGTACATGATTGCATGTTAGCTAGTTGCTTTTCAGTTGTGCATTAATTTGTCATCTCCTTAGATTGCACTTTCTAGTTTCTAGGGAAGAGGCTGATTGTTGTGCTTCTAATCATCTATCCGGTGATGAAGGCCGGTCATTACATATATATGCAATACAGAGCTGTAAAGCAAAGATGCTCGGCCATTATTTTAGCCGAACAGTGGATATTATATTTGCTGTTGACACTAAGCACTGTTCCTAACTTCGGTGCATGCAGGCAAACATACCCATACCTTCCAGGATATATGCGTTCATTTTGTATTCCAACTTATGGTCTTTTTGTCTTGGTAGTTATGTGGAATTCTTCAATTTTGTTGGATATACTACCTGGAGTGCTCAACTAGTCATTACAGTCTTTGTTTCTGTTCTGCACTTTACTATCAAGCGAAAACATTTTGCATAGCAAGAAAACTAGAAAAGATTGTAGTAGACTCAATAAACAATACAACCTGATTTGCCAAGCTGTGAAGAATGGTGCCAATTTAAGCCTAGTACTTGACAGCAATGAACTTGTATTAAACCTATCCAAAGGCCGGCCGTCCCCAATGTCGAAATTCACAAATAAGCCATAGATATGAGTAGTATTACCTCGATAACAAATAGAAAGTGCAATTATCTGAGTTTTTTTTTTTATAATATTTACGTTGCAAAGTAAACTGCTAGTTGCCTACTTATGAATTTTCAGATAACAATATTACCTGGTTTCACTCGAGTAAAGAATTATTTACTGTTAATATATCTATCTGGTACTGATTGTCGGGGGTAAAAGAAAAACCATTGATCCCCTGATCCCCTCTAATAAAGTGCACAAAGAGGTGTACTAATAAAAAAACAAGAATGAATGCATGTGGATTACAAAAAATACAACAATAAGGCTTGTTCTGTAGTTCACAGAGGTGTTTGCCTGGGTAAATATCACATTCCCACTGAATTCAAGCTGAATTAAGAAAAAACGTTGAGAATACTGTGTTTTTGTACAAGCCAATTAAAATAAGAATAGCTACAAGGCTTTAGTTGAGTGAGCAGTCATCGCCAAATAATGACTTCAACTCTAAGAAATACCTTTACATTTTGAAGTTCTTTCTCTATATTGTCATACAGAGAGCCCGAATAACAAATTTCGTCCAGCAACTAAGCATTCATCTTGATAACTGTACTTCTTGCGGTCTGCAACTCCTCCAATCTTCTCAAATCAATCTGCAATTCTTCATCTAAAATATGCAACTCCTCACCCTTCAATTGATATTCGAAGAAATATTGCTGATACTCAAAAAACAGGCTTTCAAGTTCAAGCATCCCTTCTTCTTTTGTATGCAGTATAACATCCTTCTCTTCTATGACACTCTGAAGCTTCTGCTCTGCCTCTTTCACCTTTTTTAAATCTTCGTGTATTTCCTTCTGAACAACTTGTGTATGGTAATCCACTTTCTCAAACTTTCTGCTCAAATCTTCATATTCCTGTCTTAGGAGCCCAAGTTTCTGGTGAGCCTGTTTTGTTTCAAGTTGAAGTTTTGTTTTCTCTTCCTCAGCTTTGAGTAAATCCATAGCTTTACCGTCTTTCCAGGTTTTATGTGATTGGTGAACCTCTAGCTTGTTATCATCTATGGCAATCAAAACCTTTTCACTTTCTAGCCTTCTGCTCTCCTCCTCGATTTTACTGTTCAGCTCCGCAATATTGCTCTTCAGTTCAACTTTAGCTTGTTGAATCTTTTTCTTGGCCTCTTCAGTATCATGTCTATTAACTTCGAGTTGCGCCAATTCTTCTTTCTTTTCGGTTATACAGGACAACAACTTGGATAAGTTTGTCCTTGCTCGACCTTCTCGCTCTTCAAAATAACCGAGTGATGAAGAAAAGTTTGATATGGAATACTTGAGTGCCATCAACTTCTTTTCAATCAAAGCACCTTTCTCCTGAATCTCTGAGGAAAGGATATTCAACGACCTATGCTCCTGCTGTTTAAGTAGGATACTATCATCTAATGCTTCTATATTTCTGGAGAGTTCTCCAATCTCAACAAGTGCTCTCTCAAGTGACCCAAACACCGAAATAGTGTTGGTTGAAGTTGAAAGCATGTCTTGAACTTTGTCCAGATCTGAATACAAATCCTTCGAAACCTTTATTATAGTGTCATCTGATGACTCATTCAACTGCCCTGTAAACAATTTATCTTTGTCTGATGCTTCTAACTCAGCAAGTGGCACAGTCTCTAGGATATCATGGTCCATAAAATCACACTCTATAACGCTTCTTGCATCCACAAAACTTGGAATTTCATCTAAGTCAAGATAATCATCTACTTCAGGTGCAGAAGATCCATTAAACTTTAAAGGATCCCCTTCATCTACCCGTACAAGCTTTTCAAGGCAATTAATGTCTTCCCTCTGATTTCCAGGAGCCATTTCAGCAGAATAATGCATTCTTTTCAACTCATCCCTTTCTTGCATGGCTTTTTCATATTGACCAAGTAGCTTCTCATTCTCTTCATGCATTTCAGCAAGTTGATGTTCTAAATCCTCCACTTCCTGTTTACTTCGTAGCACTTTTTCTTCAGCAAATCCAGTTAAGTGACTACTCTGATTATCAGTTTTTTCTTCTTCAGGAGCTCGGGGATTAACTTTATTTATATTCTCAGATACTGCATGTTCATATATTTCAATCAGTTTATTGTTGTCTTCAATCAATATCTTAAGTTTCATCCTGAGTTCATCATTTTCTTTGGACAAAGCAACTGCAATTTCTTGAGCTTTTGCTTCTCTTTGGCTTGCTGAAGCAATTGCATCAACCATAGTTTTGTGCTCGGTTTGTGTTAGAACTCAAACTCGGCTGCTAGCAAAGCAAATGGTGGTTGCCGACCACTGAAAATAAAAGTAGCAGCTCCACATAAATCATGGTAGCTTTGCATGTGTTTACAAATAAAAGTCAAAAATTGTGGCTATGCACATGTACGTGTATGGTACTCATTGAAATGGCTAGTTTTTGGTAGGCTGCATGTTTGCAAACATATGTAAGCACGTATGTAAGCATTTTAGAGCCTATAAATAGACATGTCCAGGAGCAGATACAATATATCAAGAGAAGAGAAGTGAAATATTGTAGAGAGAAAAAAGAGCAGTAGCTCAGAGAGAGAAAAGAGAGAAAGGCTGAAGCCTTGTTATTGTGTAAGAAAGTTGTAGCTTATTATTATTAATATATACAGGTGTGTGTTTGTGTTATACAAAGATTTTATATATTTTGTGCAAGAGCCCATCTACGTTTCCAACAAGTGGTATCAAGAGCTAAGGTTTCGTTCGGAAAAGAAATTGGCAAATTTCTGGAAAAATTTTCCGGTCACTATTTCTGCCGGAAAACACTGTTCATACGGCACTGTTCACACATACGGTACTGTTCACTTATACTGTTCAAAAAAAAAATTTTGGACATGGCAAATATGGTGCAACAAAATATTCCAAAGTTGACGGCTACAAATTATGGAAATTGGAGTATCCAAATGAAGGTGTTACTCGGTTCGTACGATAATTGGGATATCGTTGAAAGCGGCTATAGCGAGCCCGAAGATGCTACCGCTGAAGCAGCACTTCCTAATGCCGAGAAGACAGCGCTAAAAGAATCTCGAAAAAAAGACAAGAAGGCTTTGTATTTAATTTTTCAAGGAGTTGATGAATCAACCTTTGAAAAAATCTCGGAGGCAAAAACATCGAAAGAGGCGTGGGAGATTTTGCAAAAATCATGCCAAGGTGTCGAGAAAGTTAAAAAGGTGCGGCTCCAAGTTCTTCGTGGCGAATTTGAAAATATCAAAATGAAGACTTCAGAGAATATCGGTGAATATGTTACGCATTTGAAAACGGTGACAAACGAGATGAAAAGAAATGGCGAAAGTCTCGATGATGTTCGGATAATGGAAAAGCTCCTCCGCTCGCTAACAAGAAAATTTGATTTTGTTGTTACTGCCATCGAGGAGTCGAAAGATTTGTCCACAATTTCAATTGATGAGCTGGTTGGTTCACTTCAAGCGCATGAGCAGCGGATGAACCAATATGATGATGCAAGCCATTTGGAAAAGGCGTTGCAAAGTAAAGTATCCATCGGTGACAGTTCTGGCAATAGCAGCTCTTCACATGGCAGAGGTGGCTATAGAGGTGGATATCGAGGTGGACGAGGACGTGGAAGACAGACGTTCAGTAGAGGCCAGAATAATGAAGGTTATCAACCATCTGGCCGCGGTCAAAATTTCAGAGGCCGAGGAAGAGGCGGATTCCAACAACGAGGTGACAAGTCTCAATTACAATGTTATAATTGCAACAAATATGGTCACTTCAGTTACGAGTGTAGATCACCGAAGGTGGAAGAAAGGAGTCATTTTGCAGCCGCAAGAGAAGACAAAGATGTGGGTTCCGCTATGTTCCTCACTTACAAAGGAGATGACGAAGGCAAGAAGAATACATGGTATCTTGATTCGGGAGCCAGCAACCACATGTGTGGCCACAAGGAATTATTTACGGAGATAGACGACACCATCAGTGGAGAAGTTACTTTTGGTGACTCGTCAAAAATTCCAGTCAAAGGGAAAGGCACTGTTACGATTGTGACAAAGAGAGGTGATATAAAGTATATAAATGATGTTTATTATATACCTGCTTTGAAAAGTAATATCATCAGTCTTGGACAACTTGTGGAGAAGGGATATAACATACAGATGCAGGATAATTCTCTTATCATCAGAAATCATATTAAAGAATTAATTGCAAACGTGGAGATGTAAAAGAATCGTCTCTTCACACTTGATATGCACACAAATGTGCAGAAGTGTTTGAAGTCAGTCATTAAAAATGACTCGTGGTTATGGCACTTGAGATTTGGTCATCTTGGATTTACTAGCTTGAAATTATTGTCAAGGACAAAGATGGTGGATGGTTTGCCAGAAATCAATGAACCAAATCAGTTGTGCGAAGCATGTGTTAAAGGGAAGCAACACCGACAAAGCTTTCCAGTTGGAAAATCATGGCGAGCTAGATGGCCGTTGGAGATTGTTCATACGGATATAGCTGGTCCATTTGATATTGCATCATTTGGAGGAAACAGGTATTACCTAACATTTATTGATGATTTCAGCAGAAAAAGTTGGGTATATATCTTGAAAGAAAAAGCGGAGGCTCTTGATAAATTCAAGGAGTTTAAAGCTATGGCAGAAAAGCAAAGTGGTCATTATTTGAAGGTACTTCGATCAGATAGAGGAGGCGAGTACACTTCAAACTTGTTCAGAAGTTTTTGCAGAGCACATGGAATAAATCATCAGTTGACAACGGCATATACTCCACAACAAAATGGTGTTGCAGAACGAAAGAATCGCACCATTCTAGACATGGCAAGGAGCATGGTGAAAGCAAAACATATGCCAAGGACTTTCTGGGCTGAAGCCGTTCTATGTGCAGTTTATTTGTTGAATCGTTGTCCAACTAAAAGTGTCAGAAACAAAACTCCAAATGAAGCATGGAGTGGTAGTAAACCATCAATTGGGCATCTTAGAATATTTGGATGTATTGCATATGCCCATGTTCCCGATCAGAAAAGAAAGAAGTTTGATGACAAAGGTGAGAAGTGTATCTTTACCGGATATGACAAAAGAAGCAAGGCGTACAGACTCTATAATCCCCTGACGAAGAAATTAATCATTTCTCGAGATGTTGAGTTCGATGAATCTGATTACTGGAGATGGAGCGAGGAAGAAAGAAAAGTTGCAGGCTTATTCTTTAATGATGATGATGATGATGATGGTGATGACTCCAACATAGAAGATGGCGGAGATGATGATCCAACTCCTCCACAAAGTCCAAATCAACAAACTCCTGCCTCGACACCATCGAGTTCAGGAAGCAGTAGTAGCAGCAGTTCAGGGGGAGCACCCAGAAAAATGCGAAGTCTGGATAGTATATATGAGGCGACAAGTCCGGTACAAACATCCTTTGATTATTCTTTATTTTGTTTGATGGCTGAATGTGATCCAGTTACATTTGAGGAAGCTTCTGAAGAAAGCAAATGGAACAAAGCCATGGATGAAGAAATTGGTGCAATCAAGAAGAATGATACTTGGGAGCTTACAAGTCTTCCAGAAGGACACAAACCAATTGGTGTCAAATGGGTCTACAAGACAAAGACCAATCAAGATGGAGAAGTGGAAAAATACAAGGCAAGGCTAGTGGCTAAAGGCTACAAGCAGAGATACGGGATTGACTATGATGAGGTATTTGCTCCAGTTGCAAGAGTTGATACCATAAAACTTCTTACAGCAATTGCAGCTCAGAACCAGTGGAAGATCTACCAGATGGATGTGAAGTCCGCATTCCTAAATGGTTATCTTGAAGAAGAAGTCTACATCGAGCAACCACCTGGATATGTTCAAAAAGGCAAGGAAGATAAAGTCTACCGACTAAAGAAAGCACTGTACGGGTTGAAGCAAGCCCCGAGAGCATGGAACACAAGGGTTGATGAATACTTTCAGAAGAATGGTTTTGTGAAGAGTCCATACGAGCATGCACTCTACACCAAAACAAATTCAGGGGGAGATATTATGATCGTGTGCTTATACGTGGATGACATGATCTTTACCGGAAACAACCCTGGTATGTTTGATGATTTTAAGAAAGTCATGACTAATGAATTTGAGATGACAGATATTGGTCAAATGTCATACTTTCTTGGAGTCGAGGTGAAGCAAATCAAAGATGGGATTTTTATGTCTCAGAAAAAATATGCCGAGCAGATTTTAAAGAAGTTCAGAATGGAAGAATGCAAGCCGGTGAGCACGCCCGCAGAAACGAGCATAAAGCTCAGAAATGATTCAACGAGAGAGTCGGTAAATCCGACATTGTTCAAAAGTTTGGTTGGAAGTTTGAGGTACCTAACTTTCACTCGTCCAGATATCATGTATGCAGTTGGACTGGTTAGTAGGTACATGGAGAAGCCGAAGCAAGATCACTTCATGGCAGCTAAAAGAATTTTGAGATACATTAAAGGTACACTTGATCATGGTCTATTTTACACGCATTCTCAAGATTCAAAATTAGTTGGCTACTCAAACAGTGATTATGGTGGAGATTTGGATGACGGGAAAAGCACTTCAGGATATGCTTTTCATATCGGTTCGGCGATATTTTCATGGTCATCAAAGAAGCAATAGACAGTTGCTCTCTCATCATGTGAGGCAGAATACATGGCAGCAGCAGCGTGCGCATGTCAAGCTATGTGGCTAGGCTACATATTGGGCGAGTTAAATCTTGCCAAGGAGGATCTGGTTACTATTTACGTCGATAATAAATCAGCTATTTCACTTGCGAAGAATCCAGTGTCACACAGTCGAAGCAAGCACATCAATATAAAATATCATTTTATTCGAGAACAGGTGAACGACAAAATTGTGCAATTGGTGCATTGCAGGACTGAAGAAAATTTAGCGGATATATTTACGAAGCCATTGAAGCCGGATGTATTTCACAAAATGAAGAAGAAACTCGGGATGGAAAGTCGAGTTTGAGGGGGAGTGTTAGAAGTCAAACTCGGCTGCTAGCAAAGCAAATGGTGGTTGCCGACCATTGAAAATAAAAGTAGCAGCTCCTCATAAATCATGGTAGCTTTGCATGTGTTTACAAATAAAAGTCAAAAATTGTGGCTATGCACATGTACGTGTATGGTACTCATTGAAATGGCTAGTTTTTGGTAGGCTGCATGTTTGCAAACATATGTAAGCACGTATGTAAGCATTTTAGAGCCTATAAATAGACATGTCCAGGAGCAGATACAATATATCAAGAGAAGAGAAGTGAAATATTGTAGAGAGAAAAAAGAGCAGTAGCTCAGAGAGAGAAAAGAGAGAAAGGCTGAAGCCTTGTTATTGTGTAAGAAAGTTGTAGCTTATTATTATTAATATATACAGGTGTGTGTTTGTGTTATACAAAGATTTTATATATTTTGTGCAAGAGCCCATCTACGTTTCCAACAGTTTGATCATTCGAATCAACAGTTATCAGTTCATCAGATGTTATTGGACTGACAACTTGTAATGATCTCTCTTCTTCTACTTCTTTTACCAAGTCGTTTAGCCTCCTGCAAGTATTTCATCATTACTATGAAGTCCACAGTAGTCTGTAAATGATATTACTATGTAAGTATTTATGTATTATGTATTGAGTGGTAACTCAATGGAATAAAAAAAGTCTAAGTTTGCGTAAATATTCATCCTGTCCCATATGGTTAAAGGCTACCAGGAGTCTGGACAACAAAAATTATATATGCGAGACGCATAATTTTGAAAAAGATTTTCTACAAAAAAGGATATTATATTTCAAGAAAATAAATATCGCGACATTTTTTAAATAACATATTGATTATTGCATATGGATTTGTAACATATTTTTCATATATCATCGCGATAGTACATATATGTCAAAAATGTTTACAAACTTGCAAACTGAAATTTTCAAGTAGGGTAGTCTAGATAAACTATAAATTCCGCAATGCTACACGCTTTAGTAAAGTGCGACACCCTCTGGATTATTGAAGGCACATGAAGCATGGGTGGATTATTGAAGGCCCATGAAGAATGGGTGGAGACATTCCTATGCATAATATCTTTAAGACTTCATAGCACAACTAACCCAACAAGGGACGCGTGCGACGTTCTCCAGGATTACATCTAAATCTCTTATTGAAGACGCCAGACACATCCTTATGTGGTTGCATCAGACACATGAATAGCGTGTACGCCAATTCAGGATATATACAAAAGCCAAGGTCCTAACTAGACAATAAGGATCGCAAATGATTTCAAACAAATTATTTATGCTCGCACATTTGAAAACCTTGGCAAATATATATCTTATACTGGTCATCGCATGCTATCACACTTGAATCCGCATACGCCTAACGAGCACTGTGGTGCTCTAAATGTTTTTCTAATCATTTATTTTCAGTTTTTCAGCGACTCAAGAAATATGGAAGCTTGAAGATTTTTAGTTCTCCACTGCATCAAGCTATACTGAAGAACTGGGGGCTAATTGTTATGCCATATTTTTGGCATGTCTAATAATCTCCCAAATTTTATTAATTATTAATTATTAATACGGATTAATAAATATTGCTTAATTGCTAAGTAATATCCTCTCTCTGAAACGAGGAAAGAATCAATCTCAATCAATCAATTACAGCAAATATCTCCAAACGATATTCTTCAAATCAGGAAGATATCACAGTGTCAAGATTAAATCAGATAAAATCAGTAATTGCCCACATTAACAAAGTTTATCCTTAAAGTCTCTCAGGGATAGACACAATTGCACGGAACTGCGTAAGCTTGATCCAATATAAATTGGTACGCAGGCATCTTGGGCAAAGGGATTCGATACACAAGACAAATCGAGACACCTACCAAGTCCAGCCCTTTTTTTTTTTTTTACAAATCCTAATCCCCTAAAAACAGCAACATACTCATAATTTCGCTATATTATTCCAGCACACTTCTGATTTCGTGTTGTTACGAAATTTCTCCAATAACAAGTTATTTTTCGGTTCAGAGGAATCAGGTTCATTTTTAAAATATTACTGATCGAGTTCGTATCTCACCAAAAGTACCCATTTTTCTACCTTAGGGCGCGTCCTATGTGTTTAAGAAGGGTCCTTAAATCCAGGCAAACCCCTGGAGGCCTTCTGCGACGGACATCCCCCTCCTGGTATAATTAGATAGAAATATTAATGATTGAAAGATATGGTATGATTTATGTTTTTAGTTATTGATAAAGGATAATATTTTAAACTAAAAGTAAACGTGAAAAAGGTAATCAGCTAATTACCATTAATTATATTATGTTATTTATTATTTTAATAATTATGATAACCAAACCGAAAAATAAACCGACCAACTTTCAATGTTTCGGTTTTAATATAATAGATGCTATCTTTTACATTTATTAACATAATTAACACCCAAAAATTTATAGTTACATATAATTACTTCATCAAAAATATTAATTTTGTATAAAAAATATTGACAAAAGATACATTTGTACTTTTATTGTTATATATATATTACACATTGCCATGAAAAGCGTCTTTTATATACTTTACATGAAACTATTATGAGCAACTTTTTTTTTGTCTAAAATATTTTCTCTTTTTTCTTATAAAAGGAATTTGATCCCTTGCCTACTTCGTTCATTTTTTAAAATATCACTAATGCAACAACAATGAGCTACGAAACTCAGCAAACATATTCAGAATATAACAAAAGTGAGTTTTCATCAAAAAAAACAAAAATCCTTACCAACATATAAAGTGTCAAAATATAGAGAATATTGAGATGATCATAAAAATGACAATAATTTAGAAAAGAGATATTGTAAAACAATAACATAAAGAAAAAATTATTTGACTGAGCAACTATATTAAGCCTCTTAACGTTATCATTTTCAAATATAATTATGGATGGACATCGAGGATCATTTTGGAGTCGAGGATTGCTATCCTCGCCCCGATCCCCGAACCCATACATGTTCCCCGAACCCGCCCCTATTAGTCATAGAGACATGTCTGTACACATATTGTAACAAGATTACTTGATCATAGTAACACTGTGTATTACTTACATGACCCCTTGGGAACCCATATTTAGATTTTTATCATTGTACTTATTGATAGGCATCAACTTTATCTGTGTACTATATAAAATAGTCACTTAATAATGCTTGAAAGAAGATCCATGCATCATGTCTCAATGTCAAAGAAAGAAGGCTTTAATAATAATAGTTGAATTTTGTAGAATGAAGATTTGCCTAAGTACAAACTCGAGAAGTAATTTATTCTATTAAAAAAGTCAAGAATTCAACATCTCAAGAATTTGATGTGCCAAAGATATTATTCGATATCTCAAGAAGTCAAAAAGTCAAAGCTCAATTCGACATCTCAAAGATTCGATATGTCAAAGACTATATTTGAGATCTCAGGGAGTCAACAGGTCAAAGTTCTATTCAATATCGCAAGGAGTCAAACAAGTCAAAGGCATATTCGATATCTCAAGGGTTTCACAAGTAAAATGATATATTCGATATCTCAAGGATTCCACAAGTCAAAAAACATAATTCGATAAATACTTCAAAAGTGGATTCTCTATGTCGCATAGTCACAATATCAATAAGTCAGAGCTACATGTAGAGAAGTCCACATATCGAATAGTCACTACACCATAGATGGGCTAATGAAACAAAAATCACACATGTTGCAAGAAAAATGTTGCAGTAAAATCTAAAATGTTTCAGCCTTGCAACATATTTTTGCTAATGTTGCGGCAGTGTATACATCAACTGCAACACCTTTTAAAAATGTTACAATTATGTTACTAAAATTTGGCGCACTACTTTCCCCTTAACTAAAATTTATTCCCCCCTAAAATCTTTTTTCCCCAAAATTCATTCTCCCCCAGCCTCCTTTTCATTTCCCATTACCTTCTCTCTCGCTTTCTCTCTCACTACCCCCTCTCCCTCTCTCACTCCCTCTCTCTAGTATATTATATCAGTTTTATATATAAAACATATAGAGAATAAAATGCAATTTTAAAATTTGGCTAAGTCAAAATCATATAGAAAAGTCCATAATTCTAGATATAGAGAAGTCAGAATGCCTGTATCGAGAAGTCAAGGACATGCATATAGAAAAGTCCATATATCAACAAGTGCTAGTTCATGTAGAGAAGTCAAAATATCGATATGTGTTAATGTTATGTCGATAACTCATCATATCAATAAGTGGATTATCTATGTTGCATAGTCACCATATCGAGAAGTCAGAGATACATATAGAGAAGTCCACATATCGAATAGTGGATCTCTATGTCGAGAAGTCTACATATCTTGAAGTGGATCTCCATATCAAGAAGTCAAGAATAAATGATATCGATAAGTGAAGAAAGACATTTCGACAAGTCTAGAATGAACTATAACAAGCTAGAATTTTCAGGAATTATTTTTATTATTATTTTAATTGTCTTGAATATTTTCTTAAATGAGGAGGAATAAAATTTTAATATTTTAATTCCAGTTGGATGTATTTCAATTTTTACCCATTCAGTTATGTTACACACACACAATTAAAATATTACGAATTTCCTCCAACAACATTTGGCGCTAGAAGCAGGGCATAATTTTCGTTTGTGAAGGACAAACGAATATCAAACATACATACATTGGGTTTTGGATTTTTATCGATACAAGGAACTGGCAGCGGCGAAAAAAGAAAAGAAATGGTGACTATGAATTTGGAGCATAAAGTTCACAACATCTCGATGCAGCGGCGGATGACTACAGACTTTAAAAAGAAGACATGGTGGCGCGACATGTAAATGGAGGAACAAGCACAAGATTAAAAGTATAACACCAGGAAACAGAAAAAAAAAACATGAGACGAAACTGGTAACACAAGTCGAAGGAATACGATCCAATATTCATCCATAAAGGCATAAAATATCAAATTATTTTATTAAATTAAGATCATACATAATATTTAAATTAAATAAATTTAAATATGTAATTAGTTTTATAAAAATAAAAAATAGAAGGTAAATCATTATTAATTTTATTGCAGCTTTTTGAGGTTTAGGTAATTACACAAGGGCATAAAGGCTATATATAAGTTGAAAAAATATTAAAAATAACGTTTTTAAAAAAAAATAAAAATAAAAATTCTCGGAAAGCTGTGTTAAAAATACCGTTTTTGTTACCCAATTGTGAAATGCGTCTCCATGATACGCATGATGCTTATGCGTATTGCATGATACCCAATTTACTTATGTGTATTCTATACATTTCAATTATTAGTTACCCCTTTGAATAATGCGTATTTGTTGTTACCCAAACAGTAAATGCGTTACCTCATTCATACTTTAAAGCTTTTACCCTATCCATGAATGCGTACTTAAATCTGACAATACCAAAAATATATATTTAATGATGATACCCAACTTACCGTTTCATATTCTTTATTTGAGAATAAAATATTCTAATGTTACCCTATTGGTAAATGCGTGATAGGTAATACCCGATTGATAAATGCGTCTTCCAATTGGTATTTTTTGCAACCTCCCCCGCCGATTGTTATTTTTGTCAGCCGAGGCTAAAAATCCGGTATTTTCAGACTTCAACCTATATTCGAAAGATTACAACATATTTGATGTGTTGGTCGGAGCCAATAATAATAAAACACAAGCCCAGCCCCTCCAATATTTTCTTAATTAGGTGTGTATTTCTTCTTGATTTCTTCCTGCTTTCAAATCTTTCTTGCTTTATTATATATATCTATCTCTCCGTATATAAAAGCACATCTTTCTTTTGATATTGTAAACTGTTAATTTTTTCTTGGGTTCTTTAATTTTTTAGGGTTATAATTGAATTTTCTTTTGTGGGGTTTGTTGTTTAGATAGATTAACACAACTTTGTTGTTGGGTTTTGGTTATTTTTGCTTGTGTAGATTATTTTGGTTGTTGATTTTAATTAGTAATGGAGGTGGGTGATTTCGAAACTGAGAAAATTATGAATATTTGCATTCTTGCTCATGTTGATCATGGTAAAACTACTCTTGCTGATCACCTCATTGCCTCTTCTGGAGGTGGTGTGTTGCATCGGAAACAAGCGGGTAGGCTTAGGTTTTTGGATTATTTGGATGAGGAGCAAAGGCGGGCTATTACAATGAAGAGTTCTTCTATTGGTTTGCAGTTTGATAAGCATGCCATTAATCTTATTGACTCTCCGGGTCATATGGATTTTTGTAGTAAATCTTTACCAGGCATCTTTAGAACCAGGTGGAGACATAGGTACACTTCAAAAAGTCATCGAGAACTTTGAATTGAAAGGTTTGGACCATGAACTTAAGAACAAGGACCCAAAATCCAAGCTTCAAGCTGTCATGTGTCATTGGATTCCATTATCAGATGTTATTTTGTCAATGGTTGTGAACTGTATGCCAAATCCTATACATGCACAGTTTTATTTTTAGTTTTTTCAGCGACTCAAGAAATATGGAAGCTTGAAGATTTTTAGTTCTCCACTGCATCAAGCTACACTGAAGAACTGGGGGCTAGTTGTTAAGCCATATTTTTGGCATGTCTAATTATCTCCCAAATTTGTAATATTTATTAATTATTAATTATTAATATGGATTAATAATTATTGCTTAATCACTAAGTATCATCCTCTCTCTGAAACGAGGATAGAATTAATCTCAATCAATCAATTACAACAAATATCTTCAAACGATATTCTTCAAATCAGGAAGATATCACAATGTCAAGATTAAATCAGATAATCAGTAATTACCCACATTAACAAAGTTTATCCTTAAAGTCTCTCTGGGATAGACACAATTGCACGGAACTGCGTAAGCTTGATCAAATATAAATTGGTACGCAGGCATCTTGGGCAAGGGGATCCGATACAAAAGACAAATCGAGACACCTACCAAGTCCAGCCCCTCTCTTTTTTTACAAATCCTAATCCCCTAAAAACAGCAACATACTCATAATTTCATTCTATTATTCCACCGCACTTCTGATTTCGTGTTCTTACGAAATTTCTCCAATAACAAGTTATTTTTCGGTTCAGTGGAATCGGGTTCATTTTTAAAATATTACTGATCGAGTTCGTATCTCACCAAAAGTACCCATTTTTCTACCTTAGGGCGCGCCCTATGTGTTTAAGAAGGGTCTTAAAATCCAGGCAAATCCCTAGAGGCCTTCTGCGACGGACATCCCCCTCCTGGTATCCCCCAAGAGGGAATTCTTCAATAATCTCTTGTAAAACTAACAAACATCCTTTTTAATTGCTTCCACAAATTCTCACAAAAACCCTAATTTATCTAAGAAATCCCCAAATTAAAACTCAATATTGACCCGAATCCAGAATAAAATACCCGTGCGTGATTTTGGGCATAACAACTACCCCGCAATTTCATGTAAAATCAAAGATGAAGCATGGAATTTCAATCTTAAACAACGCCAAAATCTTTGTAGCTTTTCTTCTTCAGGGCGCGTCCTCATTCTTCTTATCTTCAAGATTATATGCGGATGGTGCGTCCTTAGATTCTTCAATTCAAAATTTTATCTCATTGCCAACTTTAGTTTTAATTTCTTCAGAGGAATAACACAAATGCACTACATCTCTAAGCTTACATGAGCTGACTCGGCGTAAGAAACAAGAGATATTATGCACAAGTGTAAAACCTCTCACAGGGCTCGCACTAAAGCTAAATATATATTTGTTGAGGGCGCGCCTTTTGACATTAAGGCATATGGATTCCCCCAGATGTCCTAATTTCAAAAATGGAGTAACTTTTGTAAATGTAGATATACCCTTGTATGTATATGCCTGTATAGTGGTATAATTAGTTGTACTACTCTACTCATTGACCGACACGTTCCACCTAATATCTCCTCCATATAAACCTTTCTTCCTTCTCATTTCCTAACTTTTACTCTTTCTCTTAGAACATACACCACCACTCTTGCGATGTTTTTCGAGTAGAAATTCCAGTAATCTCACCGTTGAAGTTCAACTTTGTTGGGCGATTTTTTGTTCTAAAGATCAAGAGGTACATAGATCTATTCTCATTCTTCAATTTCACCATGTATTATGACCAGAATATGCTTGTATTTGTCCATGTTGTTTTTGTACTATGCTTGTGTTCTTGAGTTCATATATGTATGTATACTTGTATATGCCAGCATTTGATTTTTCTTCCATAGAGGGCGCGTCTTTAGTTGAGGAAAGTTGTTCTGAGGACGCGTCCTTGTTGATAACTCATATGTAATTAGGCTTCTTTACAACTATGGGATCATCCTTGGAGGGCACATCCTCATTAAGAGGGAAGACTTCCTCGATAAAGGTATTTTTCATGCCTTCCAATAGCATCCTTCTTACCTCGATCTGCTCATCCCTAATGTTGATTGATTTAATATCATCAGAGTTTTCTTCTTCAATTTCCTCTAAAATTATTGTCTTGAAAATTATTAAAAATAAATGCTTCTTCTACCCACAGTCCGTGAGGGCGCGCCCTAAGAGTGGGCACATCCTTCTCTGGCTCTTGAAAATAATGGGTCTGAACCTCTCATAGGATAGCATTCATGATTCCTTTTAGAACTATTTTTTTTGAGGGCGCGTCCTCCATCTCTTTACCCCCTAAAACCTTTAATTGCCTTGTGGTAACACTCTCTTAAATCATGTTAGGATCCTCGAACAATGCCCACTCCATGTGGTATAGGAAATTTTATTGTGAGATGATAAATAGAGGTCACAACCTTCATTTCTTTCAACAAAGGACGCCCTACCAAGGCATTATGAGCATATTCCTGATCCAAAATCATAAACTCCAACATCTGAGTTGTTGAGAGAGTACTTTCTCCAAGAGTTACCGTGGTAAGGAATAGTTATGCTGATTCTTCATTTCCTTTTATTCTATAGTATATTAGACTTTGGAACACAACAGTTGCATGTTTTTTACAAGTGTTTAGGTCCAAAATAGGTAGCTAGTTCGAACTACTTTGTTACCTACTAATCTGTTCATAAAAGATTGTCGGTAGCATTATTGATACTACATGATAGTGATTGTTAGTTTGTACTCATATCTAATATTGAGTATATTTTTCAATTTTATGCTGAGTATTCGAATTTTGTCAAATATAAGTGTAAGAACCCCGATTTTTGGTAGGAATTAAAACTTTTATTATGGAATGGATATGGATTCCAATATTTATATGTCATGAAGAATGCAATGGGTTGACAACTTAGGTAAGAATAATCTATCGTCAAGAAAGTAGGATATGGCATACAAACAGAGGAAGTATTCTCATGTCATTCAAATCGATATCTAGTATAAGTCCAATGATTACGTAAAAGGGTTAAGGAACGCTCGGGAAAGCGCAAGGACATTTTTCTAATTAAAAGGAATAAAGAGAGAATAAGTGATGAATAGTGTTTTTGGTGAAAATAGGAATATTATTAGACGACACTATATAGAAGTACCCAGAACGGATTTCTGAGTTCGTATTAGTGATCCAAGGGGAAAAATAGTGTATGTAAAAGTTATCGGATTCTGAAAAATAGCACTTTTATTTTCCCCGAGATTTCCCTGGACACTGAAGGACTTAAGGATTTGTTGAAAAGATTTAAGGAATTTGGATTCAAGAATTATTAAAGAGAATTGAAAATGATAGTATAAGTATTAAGACGGTTTCAGGTAAAACCCTAATTAGAAATCTTCGAGATATTCCTCCGAGCAATCAATGAATTGAGCAATGATCGGACAAAGAAACAAGCAGGGGATCAAGATACATGCATGTGCTAGTAGATATTATCAAGTAACCAAGTAGTTACATGATCAACTAGCTTACTTAGCAAACATAACCAAGCACTTAGCTTCCAAACCAAGACAAACCAATACTCATCCATTAAGTGATGCATGCAATGACATCTTACCTTTATTAAAGTAGCTTTATGGCTTAGATATTATCCTAATAACATATCAATAATTCATTTGGATGAGACTAAACCAAGCAACCAAGCAAGAACATTCCATCTCTCCATTCTTCTTCAAACTGCCCAGCAAGAACACCCATGAAAGAAAATTTTATATCTCAAGATCTATAGCTTTACAAATCACCAAATTTTAACCATATCTTCTCCACTCCAAGGGAAACATTCGTTCAAAATTTCATGGCAATCTAATGAGTATAGCCTAGTCAAATCTCCTCCCCAAGTTCAAGAAGCCAAACTGCCTGTTCTTGACAGTTTCTGTCCAGCGGGAAAAATTGGTTCGAAACCATAGCTACCAAGCTTCAAATCTCATGATCTATTGCTTAAAACAAATCTTATGAAGAGCACAAGATGTGGTAAACATTTGGGAGCTAAACTCTTATTTTTCGATTTTCTATGATTTTTACAAGTTTAGGGTGAATAGTAACTTTCAAGAACTAACTTTAGTTTTCTTGTTTCTTTTGATGATCTAAGCTATATTAAGGTGTTCTAAGGACTAGATCAAGGCTTAGTAAGGTCTTACACACATCAAGGAAGGTATGGAACTCATGAAACCCTAGATCTTACTTTGAGTGTATGAATGTTCTTGATGGATTTTTTAGGTTAGAGTGATTATGGTGATGTTATAAGCATGATAGTTATGATTGGGCATGGTTATATGTCAAAATGGTTTCGATGAACGGAAAGGTAGTGCTCGGCCTTAGTTCAATGTTAAATAACATGTATAGGTGATTTGGAGTGGAAACCATGTTTGTGGGAGGATTGTAAATTTGAAAACGTTCGATTTATAGCCGTCGTAATGCCGAAATTTCGTTAACCATTAAGATTCATTCATAACAGTTGGTATAATTTTATGATCTTGATGAGTAGTTGACCCACCCTAATAGATCTCGAGTCATAGATCGTTTTGGTGAAAGAATCGGAACAAACGGACTTACGGTTTAGGTATTATGGCCGATTTACTAAAGGTGGTTCGAAACCGTAAATGCAAATTTGTAATTGAAATTGAACCCCTTAACTCGAGTAATTCAGTGACGAATCTTGGTAAATAAATATTAACGATCATAAGAAAGGTGTGAGAGAAGACCTCATGTTAAAAAAATCATTTTTCGATTTTATAAAAATGTTCGAATCAAGGTTAAGTGCGAACGAACCTCTAAAAAGGATGCTTGGTTATAACTTTGTAAAGTAACTTAGATAACGATCGATAAATCTCGAGATATAATTTTGGTTAGTAAACGATCGACCCTAGAACTTATATGACTCAAGTACCTATCAAGTGTAAGATTAATGACATACCCTGATAGCAAGCAAGTGTCGGGTCATAACGATGTTAATGAGCGATAACTTGAAAACGTGCTTTAGCTTAAGTAAAGTATTTACTTGGCGTTTCAAAGTGATAGGTGATTAACCCGGGATAATTATGGTTATTTATAGATTGATGGACCACCCTGAGTCATACCACTAGCATAGCGGGAGTACCAGGCAAGTTTCCAATACTTTGGAACTGTTGTTGTGATACTATATATATCTGCTGTTTTCTGATACATATGCCATAGCATGCATGCCTACTTTCAAGTTATATTGTGATCCTTGTTCCCTGATTTATTGTTAGCTTATAAGCTAGATAAATAACGTATCGGTTATAAGCTGGATATTGCTAAGACCCTTAGGAAAGGGCATTTGAGTCTCATTCTTCGAATATAGACCGGGAGTCAGTATTTCTTGATATATCTTGATTATTCCGGAGAGAACATTTAAGTTAATATTTCTCCATTATTAATTCAATAAATATTATTTCAAATATTCATTCGAACTTTATGTAGTTAAGGAATATTATTTCTTATATTCATTTAAAGTTGATTCATTTATCGAATATTATCTCGATTATTCCTTTGGAATTTATTCATTATTTATTTATTGAATATTATTTCAAATATTTATCTGATCATTATCTAAATATTATTTCGAATATTCATTCGAGTTTTATTTATTTGATAAGTATTATTAATTTAAATATTCATTAATTATTTAATGAATATTATTTATGAATATTTATTCGAGGATTATTCCGAGTGATATTTTATATTAAAATTATTCCTTCAATATTTTTAACTTAATAAATATTCTTTGGAATATTTATTTAATTCTTCTAACTAGTTTCAAAAATGATTTACTTCATTCAAATATTATCTTCGACCTTCGAATAATATGAAAATTATTTCGGAGTCTTATTATTAATACTTGTATCAAGAAAGGTTCTCAAAATTCCATTCTTCATTCAAATCTAACTTTCAAATTATAAGGGAACCTTACTTGAGAAATGTTATTTATCTTGTTGACTTCCCGGTCATAAATCCTTTGAAGTTATTCTTTTCACTCGCAACTTGGTTGCTATTTGCTTATTGAATCTTCGTGTACATTCTCATCATTCGAGGGGTATGATTGTTGGAGCAATATGATATCCATTAACAAGCAGTAGCTTGGGAAATATTGGTGAATTTTCCTTTCCAACTAGATACGACTACTTTGTGGAGTCTTATCAACAAGTATTATACTTGGGGAAAGGGGGATGAACTTTACGTTTCAGAGTCGTGGATGTTATTCGAACTAGGAGCCACGTAAGTGGCCGAGTTGCGCCGGTCCAGCAATAGCCCAACCGTTGTCCGGGGGGTTCCAGAGGGCGGTAGACAAGTAAATCCGTCGGTTCTTCCTTCTACATGTAGAGAACAAAAGTGGGGAGCATAACATGTGACTGATCATCGTAAATGTTATGTCTTCTGGCGCGTCAATTCTCCAGGATTAGTACATTTTCTCAGAGTTTGAAATTTTCTGTAACATTATCATTGTTGGCAGGGTTGAAAAGTGTTTGACACTGGAATTGCAATATTTTTCCTGCAAGTTCCTCTTTTATGATAAATGATAATATCTTGCTTATCTCTGACATAGTAGATATTTCCACGGATTATATATGTTGAGTTACCTTGTAACTTCATCCTTTACTTTATACTAGTACTATGTTCGTTAATGCATGGCATATGGTTTCAAAGATATTTCAGAACTGTTATATGTTATTGTTCAGTTACATATTATTTTTGGTGGGCTATTGCTCACCCGTGCTTTATTTATTATATCACAATAACAGCTAGATCTGATGGCCAGCGCAAGGCGCACTCGGTGCAAGCAGGGACAGCAGTCATAGGGTTGCCTACTGATGTCATGGACGGCATTGCTGAGGTAGATGCAACCATTAGGCTAGACTGTCAGCTTTTGGTTTACCAGATGTATTTACTTATATGACATATGTAAATGGATGGTAAAGAGTATGTAATTCTTTTGGGTTATCAGAACACAAAACTTGTGATTAATAATATTTGTTGGTTACTCTGATTTCATCTCTGGGACTATAACGGGTGTGTTTTATGTTGTTTTGGGGTCACAATGTTGTAATTTATTTATATTGATATTATGGATGGAAATGGAGACCGTGACGACTGGATCCCCGACCCTGGATCTAGGGTTGTTACAGAAATGGTATTAGAGCGTTACGTTATAAACCCCAAAGATGACACGACGTTAAAACAATAAATTCACTAAGATAATAAGAACTCTTGCCAAGTTCATAGTCGGACTACTTAACGTAGTACTGACATATAAAACCCTTATGGGAACTCTTAAATATCATGATAGTAACTTAGCTCGATATCGTATCGACGAGTAAGGCAACGGACCTTGAGGCTTACGAGCAGCAGCGCCAGGATGCTTTATTATATGTTGACGGTCGGCTTAAAGACTCGATTGAGTACCCTACTAAGGACCCGAAGGAGGTTCTAGTTAAGGAGGAGAATCCTGTTAAGGATAAAGAGTTTACCCTTGAGGAAATGAGGACTGCAGCCAGAGAGACTATAAGAGTTAAAGTATAATGCTCAGAGAAGTGAGCATAAAGAACTGAGACATTATTCAAGGAACTAAATATGCATATTGGATTCATAGCCGGACTACCGAGTGTAGTACCAGCAAGCAAGACGAATTGGAAGAATTACTTGGGATCTAATATGGGGATAGATAAGAATCCTTAGAGACTTTCATATTAATGAGAAAAGAGTTAGTATGATGCAAGACATGGATATAGGATAGGGATCAGAGTCTCCAGGAGTAGTTGAGATAGAGGCATCAAGTGCCATATCATTTGATAAATGAATTAGTGGGAATGTTGATAAGATAATTCGCCATGAAAAGGCAGATTTCATAGGTTATAATTATGAAGTCAAATTGAGATTGATGAGGTGGTTTATTCAAGGAAATGTTAATTTTATGAATGGATCAGCTTAGAAAGTAAGGACATTGGGAAGGGAAGGTATGATTGGATAAAGTTATATAAGGAAGTAGTAAGCAAGTCGATGATCTCAGAACCTACAAGAGGAAAAGACCAGTGAGTCTCTGATAAACTCGTACTAAGACTACTGTCAGGGACTAAGTATAGTTTTATTTCAACTCAGTGAAATGATGAACCAGAAATATTAGATGCATGTGATTCAGAGGAATATTAAATTCTTTCTTTTCCTTGAATGGATTATAGTAAGTTACATTAAGTTTATTCCGACGTTGAATCATAAATGGATCAAGTAATGCGATCAATGGTGAGTAGCATTGGTTGACCCCGCCGAGTTAAAGGCAGCTTCAAATAGAGAAAGATCAACCACACCAACAAAGGTGAGAAATTTCATAGGATTCACAAGGTATTACCAAAGATTTGTTCAGGACTTTACAAAGATTGCAGTCCTGTAACCCGACTTATTTATAAGACTAAGAAGTGTGAATGGACAGAGAAATGTGAGAAAATCTTCCTGGAGCTAAAGATAAAAATTGGCGACGGCCCCACGTTGGCGTTGCCTAGTGGAAAAAGGAGATCTTGTGATTTTAGTGATGCATCTCGTACAGGTTTAGGTGGTGTGCCTATGCAGCACGGCAGAATAATTGCGGATGCATTCCGACAGCACGGTTCGCCAGATTGAATGGTCATGGTAGTGCCAAATTTTGTGGAACGACTAACTCTGACGATAGTGATCCTTCTAAGACTAGTGGTTAAGTAGATTGACATGTGATAGTATCGACTATTAGGATGTATATGTACCAGGAAAATGTGGCATGTTTCGGCTTAAAACTTTTGATTTCCCTTCTATGGGATGTATATATTTGGTTCCTTTCCAGTGGTTAAACTTCCAACCTTATGTCAAACATTCCATTATTATAATTGCTTACGATTCTACCTGCTTGGATCTCTATAGAACCATTCCTCAGGTTTCGAAATTGATCTTCTTAGTATTGCCAGCGAGTGGATAGATTGACCAAAATTTCCATGATTCTGGAAAGAATTCAACAAATTTTTGCGAACCTTGTCTTTCTGATTATCAGAAAACATCACTAAAGAAAGTGGAAACTGAAGCGAACCCTGTGGATGGGGTAAGGTAGCTGTTGCATGGGTTGGCGAACCGACCCTGATTGTTACAATAGATTGTAGAGATAAAATGATAAAGTTGAGATGGAACGGTAAAGGAAAACTGCAATCAAGGACCAAAACGGACTGGGAAATTCCGGGATTGACTTAAATGAAAAGGCCATTATGCCCAGAGTGTTAAGCTTAGGTAACACGTGGGGTTGATAAGCGAAGTTGAAAAGATAAAAATAAAGGAAAGGTGATCGGAGACGGTACCGAGAAGTCGATTGAAACTTATATGGAGTAAAATTTTGAAAAGATCAGAAACGGTATCAAGGAAGAAGGATGAACGAGGAGTGACTATGCCACTCTGGCACCCAAGATTTGCTGTATGATGAAAGCAGTGAACAAATACAAAAAGAAGAAGTTTAAGAGTACGCGGGAAAAAGCATATTGATAAGCGTAACCTACCTTAGATAAATTATCTTTGCTATGGACGAAGGAGGCACTATGCCAGGCAATTGCTAAAAAAGTAATGTCATTAGCTAACACTAAACTCACATACTGTAGCGCGGCCATTTGGGGCCATGTGGTGAATAATTATAAAGTGACTAGACCAGCAATATAAGGACAAAGCAGGGTGTTTCTAACCGAGCGCCAACCGCTAGAACTTTTGATACAAAGTGAAGTAATTCAGGTGTATATGATTGACCAGCTTATGAGCTAGAAATCCCACTATAGTGAATTGAGGTACATAATGTTAGGATTTTATAAATACAATGGACATAGTATGACTGAGGAAAGTGATCAATAAAAGGTTTATGGAGATTGTCAAAGATTGTGCAGTATGATGCATAAAGGTTATCTGAAACTTAGTATCCTTAAGAAGAATAATAGGTACTAAGAGATTCACGTTGAACTCGACCAATATCTTCCAGAACATCCTTGCTACCATTACCAAGTTCCGTAAGAAAAGCAGTTAGACATATATTGTCTTTTGGGAAGGTCATGTAAACTGACGTCAATTTGAAAGAAAAAGGTTAGCATTAAGATACCTATAGGTTATCAAGATGAGAATGATTGAAAAGAGACCCTTATTAAGGATATATGATTTGATTGTCAATTACAGGATGAAAGTATTTCTTGAAAATAGAATTGAGGATAGAATATCCATAAATTAGGATGAACCTTGGAAATGTACAAAGGATGGCATTGACCCTAATTGAATAAGGCAACAATAATCTTTAAGGAGTTATTGAAAGGAGTTTCGGAAAGTACATAGACAGAATTGTTATAGAATCGATTAAGGATATTTTGATATACCCTGTACCTAGAAAATACAGGAGGAACAACGAGGATGACCTAAGAAACCTTACAGGAAAAAGGGTAATATTCTGAGTTTCAAAATAGAAGTTTGGTAGGGAATGTATGACCCAATAATAATAATTCCAGGCGAGGCATGTGTGAGACCATGAGGAAGTATGGATTGAACCAAATAAAGGTTAAGATTATCCTAAAACAAGAAAGGATTAAGAAAAGAAATATCCTAAGTATGATTGGGAGTAACCGTGATAAAGTTCACACGAAAAGGTGGAAACAATGACTTATGGAAAAAGACTGTTAGATACTTTCTCCTTCAGCAGAGCTTAAGGGAGAATGCATTCACCCAATAGTGATGGGAATGAGGTAGAAAAGTTTGAGTTGGAATAGATTCAGAAAACATTGATTGTGAGAAGTTATTATTATCAGGAAAGGCCAATGAGGTGGCCGACACTTTAATTATAGAGGAGTAATTATAAATGCTCATACCAAAGAAAACAGAACGATATTTGGAAGGACCTTGAAGGTCATAATGTGGTGGAGGAATTTACACTCCTTCTGATGATTGTGTAAGAATCGACTTAAGCATATTACATACCTTAGAAGGTCCCATTTTGAGATAAACCAGGACCATGATATGAAACTGATTAAGTGAACCGTGAAGTTTCTAGTCTTCTAATGAAGACATGTGATTAATAATTTCATCAACCTGGCATAGCTGCGGTGATTGAAACTCTTCTGCAATTTTATCTACTTCATTAATACCTACATCAAGTTCAGGAAGTATTCCTTATGAATAAGAAATAGTGATTATTTCATCTTCCTAGAGAATTTTGGATATGACAATTAAGAAACTCGTCTGATTAACTATTAAAGCACTACGTAAACAGCAAACGATGGTGATTCAATAATGGCCTACATTAATGTATTGGTGATTCTTCTAAGAAAGTAGATGACAACGCCAAGATAAGGATAGTGTTCCTATTGATTAGCTAAATGGCTTGTTGATGAATGACAAGCAAGTTTATGTTAGTGTATTTCTGCGCAAACAAGATAGAGAATGCGAGGTTGGAGATTCATGATGCTAAAGGTATTCTCGAAGAAAGAATTAATGAGATGTGGAGAGAAGGACAGTTGAGCCCGAGATTTATTGGGCCATCTTAGAATTTAAAAGTGTTCGGAAGGTGGTATTCGAGCTAGCTTTACCCCCAAAACTTATAGCATGGTCGTAACGTGTTTCATATGGCAAAGCTACACCAGTAAAATGCACATGCTCGACAGATTATAAGGGTACGAGCAGGTAGATATATGACCTGGTCTGACTTACGAAGAACAACCTGTGGAAAATCACGGATGGAAAAGAACAAGTGATGAGAAACAAGTTTGGCAGAAGTAGATTATATTGGATCTAAGTTAAAGAAATTGACCAGATTCATTTCAGAGGGTTTAAATTGGAATAATGTGATGATTATAGAGTAAATGTGATGGGATACCAATAAGAAGGTGCCAAGTGCAAAAGATGTCCCAATAAAGAGATGACGGTGGAGGTAAATAATAGAAGTGAATAGGAATCAGATAATAAGAAGGATGTGATTGATAAGGAAAAGACTGGGAAAGTAACTATAGAATGTGAAGCAAGGAATGTTATGACTGGATTAATGAATGGGATTTCTAATGAATTCTCGGGATGACTACTTGATAGTGTTAGTATTATAAATATGAAAAAGCTAGTAGCGTGGCATGGAATGTCAGTACCAATGATGTCAAGCGAGAAACCTAAGATTTAACTTGAAAGGTTGAAGGAATTTCCTGAAAGCCCATTTGATTTTGATGGTTAATTGATTACATATATTTTGCTATACTAACATGCTGTAACAGGACATTCAGCAAGCCGTTTCAGGAAATAGTAACACAGGAACTATACTAAATCAGCAAGCTGATTTCATCCTTCAGCAAGCTGTTATGACATTCAGCAAGCCGTTTCTGGGAACACAGAAACTATCAAGAACAAGTCCAGAAATACAAAGAGCTGCTATTTAGATTTAAATGTAAGGACTCTTACATATATATTACGTGTATAATATATACTAAAGAGCTCAGAAATATCACAAACAAAACACTCAAGCATGGAGATACACTAAACAATGTTTTATGACATGTCTCCACCCAAACACAATCATTCCTTTACACACTCCCACGTTCTCAACACACCAACTCAGAATTCCATTGCAGAGAATCATTCCTTTACACACTCCCACGTTCTTAGCACACCAACTCAGAATCCTCTGCATGAGAATCATTCAGTCATACACAAACCACGTTCTTCACATAACCAATCTGCAAAACATCCAACGGCTCTTTCTTGAACAAATCTGAATGTTGGACCTGTTAGTATATATATACCTCTCTTGTATAAACGAAAAGACCACCGAAAACACTGAAACTGATATACACATTCTTGAATATTCATCAAATCGTTTATACTTTCAGTCACCTCAAAAACAGTTGTTTTACATTGCCATATTCACAAACAACACACACACACACACACAAGCTCTAAAGATATATTACATGTTATATATATATATATATATATATATATATATATATATATATATATATATATATATATATATATAAGAGTCTATATCTTTGAGTTGTAATTTCAATCCTTCAAATCTGCATTGTACTTATTGTAAAGGCATAGTTGCTGGGCAGTGGCTTGTGAAACAAGGGTTTGGTAAACACGAAGCTAGAAAAGTTTGTACTACGGGGAGTGGTATAGTTCTTAGAGAGCAGGTTTAGAAACGGGGTTTCAGCAAGCCATTTTGACAGTAGCTAGGGAAAAGGGAGATATATTATTGAATCTTGTAATTGGGTTTATAGTGATTAATAATATATTCTCTTGCCGCGTTTGGCAAGGGACTAGGACGTAGACCATAGAGATTAGGGGTCGAACCTATCTAAAATCTTGTGTGTTAAGTATTTCTATTCTGCTCATTTTTCTCTGCATTGCATTAGCTCATAACAACAAGCTATTTCATACTAGTTAGTTAAATATCAGCAAGCTGAGTCATTCTAGTATCTAATAACAGCAAGCTGTTATTATTCTGGTAAAAACTTGGAAAAATAAAAATAGACCATAGTTAACCTAATACACCTATTCACCCCCCCTCTAGGTGCATACTTTCATTTGGTATCAGAGCCTTGCTATACTAATCATTTCTGTAACAGGAAAAGTATCGATCTAAATGGCTGACAATTATCCGCTCGGAAACTCAGACTCGAGGGCACCGCTTCTTCTAGGTACTGAAAACTACAACTGGTGGAAAAGTCGAATGGAGAATCATCTGGCCAGAGAACCACTGGAATGGAGAACTAAACGGTTTCACTGTCAATGAGAATGAAACCATTAAAGAAGCTCAAGCTAGGTTTCAAACAACCTTAAGCAGTCTTCAAGTGCTTGGCAAAAGGATACCTCAAGAAGAGATCAATATGATCATCTTAGGATCCGTCCCATGGAGCTTCGCCCCTAAAGTTACGGCGTTGGAATCTCATCCCCAAATTGACACTATGGACAGTCTGGCTCTATTCTCTGAATTAGAGCAGTTTGAGTCAAAAATCAGGGCTAGCAAATCCAGGCTGACTCAAGTTCCAGCAGCTAAAGTGAAGAATCTAGCTTTACATTCGAATAACAACAAGCTGGAAAATAACAGCAAGCTGGAAAATAACAGCAAGTTTGAAGTTGAAGAAGATTCAGATTCTGATGAAGAAATTGCACTCCTCACAAGAAAACTCCAGAGGATAATTCAAAAGAGAAACTTCAAGAAGAAAGGCATGTATTCAGAAGCTAAGAAGGAAACAAATGATGAAGGCTGTTTTGAATGCGGAAAGAAAGGCCACTTTAAAAGAGATTGCTTCAAACTCAAAAGCAAAACAAAACAGCAAGATGACTTCAAAAACAGGAAGAAAGGGAAAGCCTTCCTAACATGGAGTGATGACGATGATGAGGAATCCAATGATGATAATGAAATGGTGAATCTCGCTTTCGTAGGTCTTGATGTAGAAAGCAACGAGGAAGTAGAAACCAAAAATGACTCCTCGGATGACAATGACAACGAGGTAAACTCCTCTAACACGTATTTTGATTCCCCTATAGAATATGCAGTAGATAGCATAACCATGCAGGACACAAGTAGCAATTCTATGGATGATACCGTAGAGCTGAAAGAGGAAATCAGCAAGCTGAAAAAGAAGATTGGCTACCTAAGAGAGATCATTTCTGACTTGACGGATGAAGAAGATCACGTTAAGAATCATAATGAAGTTGCTGATCTAAGAGCTAAGCTTGCTCAATTCGAAGGGCTCAACAAAGTATTGCTGAAGAGAAATGACACCATGATGAAAGAATTCAGCGTGCTGAATGCTAAACTCACAACAAAAGATATACACATTGACTCACTACAAAAGCATTCAAACTCCAAAGAAGAAGAGACAAAGGAGACAGAGCAAGCTGAGAAGATACTTGAACTAGAAGATGAATTAAAGAAGTGTCAAGAAGGAATGGGAAAATTTGTCCAAGGTGAAGAAATCCTAAAAGCAATTATAAAGCAAACAAGATCATCATTGAGTAAAGAAGGACTTGGATTTAATTCAACACAGAAGAAAAAGAAGTTGAAGTACGAAGGCAAAGATGGAGTTCCATATGAATATGCCATGCCTTGGAAAATCTGCCCAAAATGTGGAAAGAAGGGACACCTACCAAAGTACTGCAAAACAGAATCAACTTGCCGATATCATTCTGGCAGAACTCATGAAACCAGAAAAACAACATCAAAAGTGATCCAAATGTGGATCAAGAAAACTGACTTGAATGTTTCATATATTCCTGATGCTAACCATGTTGGACCCAACATAACATGGGTACCAAAAGGATGAGCTATTTTTTATGTTTGTTTTTGTAGATGTGTCTTTCCACGAAGTTGAAAACTGGACAATGGATCTTGGATAGTGGGTGCACTAGACACATGAGTGGAGATAAAACTTTATTCAAAAATATCAAGATGAAAAAGGGTGGACAAGTAACAATTGGAAATAACAAAACTCTTCAGATTCTTGGAAAGGGCTCAATAGGTAACAATTTTATATCAATTGATAAGGTACAATATGTTCAAGGACTTTCATATAATTTACTTAGTATTAGTCAGTTGTATGATGATGGTCATTTAGTTAATTTTGGTCGTGATAAATGTATTGTTACTATTTGCACTAACAAAGTCCCCCTAGTTGCTAGAATGGAAGGATATATATATATATATATATATATATATATATATATATATATATATATATATATATATATTAGACTTTGACACGCAGAAAACAGCATGCTGTTTAGCTGCAATGGACTCATCTCCTGAGATTTGGCATAGAAGGCTTGGTCATGTTAACATGGAACAAATCGGCAAGCTGTCTTCGCAAAAGCTTGTTAGAGGATTGCCAAAACTCAAGTATGTCAAGCTGGAAACTTGTGGAGCATGTCAACTAGGCAAACAAATTAGAACTCCACATAAGTCAAAAACAATGGTATCAACTACTAAACCCCTAGAACTTTTGCATTTAGATTTATTTGGTCCGGAAGCATACAAAAGTTTGGGAGGTAAACAATATTGTTTTGTTATAGTAGATGATTATTCTAGATATACATGGACTTTATTTCTGCAAAATAAAGATTGTGCTTTCAGAGAATTTGAGTCTTTAATAAAGCTACTTGAGAAAAAGCTCAACACAAATCTTATACGAATAAGATCGAGGTGGAGAATTCCAAAAGGAGTTTGTTTCTTATTGTGAAGAAAGAGGTATCACTCACGAATGCTCAGCTCCAAGAACCCCTCAGCAAAATGGGGTAGTTGAAAGAAATAATCGATCTCTGCAAGAAACAGCAAGAACTTTATTGCAAGAGAGCAAGCTACCAAGAAGTTTCTGGGCAGAAGCAGTAAATTCAGCAAGCTATATTCTCAATAGAGTCTTGATAAGGCCTATTCTCAACAAGACTCCATACGAACTGTTAAGGAATAAAACTCCAAACAATGGATACTTCAAGGTCTTTGGATCAAGGTGTTTTGTACTTAAAACAATCGACAAGGATGGTAAATTCGATGCTAAATCCTATGAGGCAATATTTCTTGGTTATTCATTAACTAGTAGAGCTTATAGAGTCTATAATTTATCTAAATTAACTGTTGAAGAATCTATTGATGTTTCATTTCAAGAATCTAAGCTTGATCTACCAGAAAATGAGGAAGATTTTGCAGGAACAAGAGATAATGACAAGCTGATATCTCCAGAAACTCAACAGACTACAAATCAGCAAGCTGAAGTTGCAAAACAACAATCTGAAATCTCTACTGCAGATAAAGAAACACAAGAATATGAAGAGATAGTACCACATTCATTGCCTAAAGCACCAAGAACAGTCAAGGATCATCCTCCAGAGCTAATCATTGGCAACAAAACTGATGGAATCAAGACAAGAAGGGCTCAAGCAAATATATGTGGATATGCGGCTTTTGTAGCTCAAGAACAGCCAAAGAACATAACCGAAGCACTTCAAGATGAAAATTGGATTGTGGAAATGCAAGAAGAACTCAACCAATTTGAAAGATGTGATGTTTCGGAACTTGTAGAACCACCAAAGGATGTATCAATCATTGGCACTAAATGGGTTTTCAAGAACAAAGTTGACGAGTTTGGTACAATAATTCAAAATAAGGCAAGACTTGTTGCTCAAGGTTACAATCAACAAGAAGGGATCGACTTCGATGAAACCTATGCTCTTGTAGCAAGGTTGGAATCATTCAGAATGTTGTTATCATTTGCATGCTTCAAGAAGATAAAGCTTTATCAAATTGACGTCAAAAACGCATTCCTAAATGGCGTGCTGAAAGAGGAAGTATCCGTCAAACAACCTCCTGGATTTGAAAGTCAGGAGTTTCCAAATCATGTTTACAAGCTGAAAAAGGCCTTGTATGGACTACGGCAAGCTCCTAGATCATGGTATGAAAGATTAAGTGAATTCTTAATCGAACATGGCTTTACTCGAGGTAATATTGATCCTACTTTGTTTACCATGCATAAAGGTAAAGATTTATTAGTTATTCAAATCTATGTAGACGATATTATCTTTGGATCAACTAATGCTTCTATGTGCAAGTGGTTTTCGAGATGCATGCATAGTGAATTTGACATGAGCATGATGGGTGAGCTAAATTACTTCTTGGGTCTTCAAATTAAACAAACCTCAGCTGGAATATATGTTCATCAAACCAAATATGTCAAGAATCTACTCACTAAATTTGGTTTTGAGAACTTAAAGGCAAAATCAACACCAATGACTCCAATCAGCAAGTTGAAATCTGATGAAACAGGTATTAGTGTTGATATTCGAAAATATAGAGGTATGATTGGTAGTTTACTATATCTTACTGCATCTAGACCTGATATCATGTATAGTGTATGTGTTTGTGCTCGTTTTCAAGCTAATCCCAAAGAATCTCACTTAAATGCTATTAAACGAATATTCAAATATTTAAGTGGAACTCAAAATCTTGGATTATTTTATCCTATTACAAATACATTTGATCTTGTGGGATATAGTGATGCAGATTATGCAGGTAGTCAAACTGATCGTAAAAGCACCAGTGGTGTCAGAACATTTTTAGGACAAAGCTTAGTCTCTTGGCAAAGCAAGAAGCAAACCTCTGTTGCTCTCTCTACTGCAGAAGGAGAATATTTGGCTGCGGGTAGTTGTTGCACTCAACTACTTTGGATGAGGCAAACATTAAGAGATTATGGAATCAAATGTGACAAAACTCCAATTCGTTGTGATAGTACAAGTGCCATCAACATATCAAAGAATCCAGTAAATCACTCGAGAACAAAGCACATCGATGTCCGTCATCATTTTCTAAGAGATAATGTTGCTAAGGGAAATGTTGAACTTATCTTCGTGCCAACCGAATATCAGCTCGCTGATATATTCACTAAGCCTCTTGTAGAAGAAAGGTTTATTGTTCTAAGAAGAGAATTAGGCATGTGTGAAGTGGAAACAGCAAGCTGAATTGGAAAACGGCAAACTGAAATGCGTAACATCGATTCTTGTTATCATGATGAATTAATATGTTTCATGCCTTCCAGTTTAATACTTAAAAATAATCTATTATTTATTGCTGTATTCTACCAATGTGATTATGTGTTCACCACTTTGTTTTAAATATGCTAAAATGTTACATGAAAATAATATAATATACTTGGTAAGTATTATTTTTATGACATGCTTAAGTGGGGTTATGGGTAGTTATTTTTTTAAAAAAAAAAAATTTCGTAAAATAAACTCTTCCCCTTAATTAAACAAAGGAGATATATTAGCACGATTAGATTTAAACTGTCGTTTCAGTGCACCATTCCCTATCTCTACACGATTCAAGAGTTTCAAGGGTTTCAACCGCCGCTCTCTCTCAAATCAATACACACAAATCATCATGACTGGTCGCAAGACTCGTGCAAATCGAACTCCGGGCTCTAAACGCAAGAAGACTGAGGCTTCCACTGAGAATCTCCTCGACGAAATGAACGAAGCAAATGATGATGCTCAAGGGTCTCTAAATCAAGCTGTCGATGTTGATGCCAGTTCCCCTCCCAATTCAGATGTTAGATTGGCTAAGCATCTCAAGCCCTCTTTTGCTTTTGTGAATGAAGAACTCAAGGACCGTTTCTTCACCAACAAACTCGATGTGCGCCCAATTGTGTCTGGTAAATCTATCACTCCTACTCTCTTCAATGCATGTGGGGCTATGAAACTTTTTGCTGCTGTGGGTATGAAATCGTTCTTACTAGATATGCCCAAATGCATATTTCCTGAGTTAATAGCCGAATTTTATGCTAATTTGAGTAAGGATAAATATGATAACTGCATCTCGGTTGTTAATAACAAACGCTTAATTTTAAACCCTCCAATCCTTGGAAGTATTATCAAACTTGATGTGGATTCGGATGTAGATGTTTTTACTCATGGGTCTAAAAGCTTTCCTGGATTTAATGATGTCGATCAATTGAATGTCTTAGTTTTTCCTGAAAAATCAATGGAACTTGCTCCTCCTACCTCCACCATAGTTAATCCCATGGCTAATCTGGTTTTTAAAGTGTGTTGGTCAAATGTGTGTCCTCGGTTGGGTAATAGGTCAAATTTTACATGGCAAGATCTCTGTGTATGTGCCATGATTCTTGAAGGTAAGGCTTTCGACCTACCTAAGTTGATATTGGATAATATGATGGATGCTGTTGGGAAGCAAAATTCTGGGCTTCTATATGGATTGCTGCTGACTCGAATCTTCGAGCATTTTAGCATTGATTTCACAGAGTATAATCAAGTGATGATTAAGGACCAAATCGATGCCAAGAACTTGGCTCAATCAAACTTGCGTGTCTCTCATGGCAAAATGGACTTTATCACACCTCCTGTGAAGGAATCTGATCACACTTCTTCCACTCTTGGCACTGGCAATGTTGATGCCCCTCCAAGTGATGGCCAATTTGCAACTCTGTTAGCTGCAAATTCGACTCTTCTTGGTGAGGTCAAATCCTTGAAGACAGAACTAACAGAGATCAAGTCACTGCTGTCTAGGGTACTTCAACAAGGACCAACTGATACTCCACCTACTGAGACTCCAGGTTTGGCTATTCCTACGGATTCCAGGAAGAAGTCTTCATCTCAACCGGCTGCACAAAGTGTTGGAAAGACTGGCACAAATGATGAGTTTCCTGACAATATGGAGGTCACTGAAGAAAATATGGAGGTTGCAGACAAAGATGGAAATGAAGTTGATGCTACTGCTCAGTCAAGGGATGACGCAATCTAATGACTTGCTTCTATTTACTCCTTTTTAATGATTAAGGGGGAGAAAACTTTTGCGAGCTAAACTAATTTCTGGGTTAAGTTTCTGTGTTAAGTTATGATTCTGAACTTGTTTTGTGTTAAAACTCGAATTGCTATGCTATGTTGTTGCTGCTTAAGTTAAGTGTTGTTGGATTGTCTAAATTGTTCAAATATGCCATGTCTATATGAATATTTTAGATGCATGATCTTAGGGGGAGAAAACTATCTTCTCTTATTTATAATGTCTATACAGGGAAGCATATGTTAAGGGGGAGAAATTCCCTCCCAAAAATATATGTTGGTAATCATCAAAAAGGGGGAGATTGAAAGCCCACTTGATTTTGATGGTTAATTGATTAAATATATTTTGCTATACTAACATGCTGTAACAGGACATTCAGCAAGCCGTTTCAGGAAATAGTAACACAGGAACTATACTAAATTAGCAAGCTAATTTCATCCTTCAACAAGCTGTTATGACATTCAGCAAGCCGTTTCTGGGAACACAGAAACTGTCAAGAACAAGTCCAAAAATACAAAGAGCTGCTATTTAGATTTAAATGTAAGGACTCTTACATATATATTACGTGTATAATATATACTAAAGAGCTCAGAAATATCACAAACAAAACACTCAAGCATGGAGATACACTAAACAATGTTTTATGACATGTCTCCACCAAACACAATCATTCCTTTACACACTCCCACGTTCTTAACACACCAACTCAGAATTCCATTGCAGAGAATCATTCCTTTACACACTCCCACGTTCTTAGCACACCAACTCAGAATCCTCTGCATGAGAATCATTCAGTCATACACAAACCACGTTCTTCACATAACCAATTTGTAAAACATCCAACGGCTCTTTCTTGAACAAATCTGAACGTTGGACCTGTTAGTATATATATACCTCTCTTGTATAAACGAAAAGACCACCGAAAACACTGAAACTGATATACACATTCTTGAATATTCATCAAATCGTTTATACTTTCAGTCACCTCAAAAACAATTGTTTTACATTGCCATATTCACAAACAACACACACACACACAAGCTCTAAAGATATATTACACGTTTTATATATATATATATATATATATATATATATATATATATATATATATATATAAGAGTCTATATCTTTGAGTTGTAATTTCAATCCTTCAAATCTGTATTGTACTTATTGTAAAGGCATAGTTGCTGGGCAGTGGCTTGTGAAACAAGGGTTTGGTAAACACGAAGCTAGAAAAGTTTGTACTACAGGGAGTGGTATAGTTCTTAGAGAGCAGGTTTAGAAACGGGATTTCAGCAAGCCATTTTGACAGTAGCTAGGGAAAAGGGAGATATATTATTGAATCTTGCAATTGGGTTTATAGTGATTAATAATATATTCTCTTGCCGCGTTTGGCAAGGGACTAGGACGTAGACCATAGAGATTAGGGGTGGAACCTAGCTAAAATCTTGTGTGTTAAGTATTTCTATTCTGCTCGTTTTTCTCTGCATTGCATTAGCTCATACCAGCAAGCTGTTTCATACTAGTTAGTTAAATATCAGCAAGCTGATTCATTCTAGTATCTAATAACAGCAAGCTGTTATTATTCTGGTAAAAACTTGGAAAAATAAAAATTGACCATAGTTAACCTAATACACCCATTCACCCCCCCTCTAGGTGCATACTTTCATTTCCTAAGGTGAGCGTTGCTAAGATTAAACAAAAGCATAGGTCCATGGAATGATGGATGGAGCAGTAAGGATATATTAACACGTGAGATTACGATAAAGTAGTATTTGATACGAATACGATTACTTTCTTCTCTAATGAACCTCTATAGTTCAGAGGTAAATTCTAAGTATGATATTTTACAATCATGAAAACTTTCTATAATTCTTTGAAATTCTTTTCTTTTCTTCTCTCTTATTCATCTTCTTTTTGAATTGAGAAGAACAACCCTTTAAGGAGGGGAGGTACTACTACGTGACTATCTGTCTGTGTGATAGAAGTCTAAGTGGAATACCATAACTTGTTTAATTGCTTGTCAAGTACTAAAGGCTGGCCCCCTTATGTACTAACTATGCAATAAAACAAATGTTCATTGATCATAGTGATCTCTCAATAAATCTCTCCACCTCTCTATATTGATCGAGATTACGAAGATTAAAGCGATCAGGAAATGCGTAGTATGAGTAAGGTTATCTCCAAATTCGCACCGCGATAGTGATACCAATATCACTACAGATATCAATAAGGATAATAGTATAGGATTGAGTAAGAGCATAACCCGGATAGTGTGTTGTACGAAAAGTAGGAAAGTTGATGGAAGAAGGATAAAGTATGTATTGTAGCACCAGTAGATGTGCTGAGAAAGGGTAGAACGACTAAGAATTGACTGGGAAGCTGAAAAGTGAAACGACAAACAAACGACTCTTTGTTTCCTACCTGATTTCGGGACGGAATCCTTTTAAGGAGGGGAGACTGTAAGAACCCCGATTTTTGGTAGGAATTAAAACTTTTATTATGGAATGGATATGGATTCCAATATTTATATTTCATGAAGAATGCAATGGGTTGAAAACTTAGGTAAGAATAATCTATCGTCAAGAAAGTAGGATATGGCATACAAATAGAGGAAGTATTCTCATGTCATCCAAATCGATATCTAGTATAAGTCCGGTGGTTCCGTAAAAGGGTTAAGGAACGCTCGGGAAAGCGCAAGGACATTTTTCTAATTAAAAGGAATAAAGAGAGAATAAGTGATGAATAGTATTTTTGGTGGAAATAGGAATATTATTAGACGACACTATATAGAAGTACCCGGAACGGATTTTTGAGTTCATATTAATGATCCAAGGGGAAAAAGAGTGTATGTAAAAGTTATCGAATTCTGAAAAATAGCACTTTTATTTTCCCCGAGATTTCCCTGGACACTGAAGGACTTAAGGATTTATTGAAAAGATTTAAGGAATTTGAATTCAAGAATTATTAAAGAGAATTGAAAATGATAGTGTAAGTATTAAGACGGTTTCCGGTAAAACCCTAATTAGAAATCTTCGAGATATTTCTCCGTACGATCAATGAATTGAGCAATGACCGGACAAAGAAACAGGCAGTGGATCAAGATACATGCATGTGCTAGTAGATAATATCAAGTAACCAAGTAGTTACATGATCAACTAGCTTACTTAGCAAACATAACCAAGCACTTAGCTTCCAAACCAAGACAAACCAATTCTCATCCATTAAGTGATGCATGCAATGACATCCTACCTTTATTAAAGTAGCTTTATGGCTTAGATATTATCCTAATAACATATCAATAATTCATTTTGATGAGACTAAACCAAGCAACCAAGCAAGAACACTCCATCTCTCCATTCTTCTTCAAACCGCCCAGCAAGAACACCCATGAAAGAAAAATTCATATCTCAAGATCTAGAGCTTTAGAAATCACCAAATTTTAACCATATCTTCTCCACTCCAAGGGCAACATTCGTTCAAAATTTCATGGCAATCTAATGAGTATAGCCTAGTCAAATCTCCTCCCCAAGTTGAAGAAGCCAAACTGCCTGTTCTTGACAGTTTCTATCCAGCGTGAAAAACTGGTTCAAAACCATAGCTACAAAGCTTCAAATCTCCTGATCTATAGCTTAAAACAAATTTTATGAAGATCCTAAGATGTACTAAAATTTTGAGAGCTAAACTCTTATTTTTCGATTTTCTATGATTTTTACAGGCTTAGGGTGAATAGTAATTTTCAAGAACTAACTTTAATTTTCTTGTTTCTTTTGATGATCTAAGCTATATTAAGGTGTTCTAAGGACTAGATCAAGGCTTAGTAAGGTCTTACACACATCAAGGAAGGTATGGAACTCATGAAACCCTAGCTCTTACTTTGAGTGTATGAATGTTCTTAATGGATTTTTTTAGGTTAGAGTGATTATGGTGATGTTATAAGCATGATAGTTATGATTGGGCTTGGTTATATGTTAAAATGGTTTAGATGAATGGAAAGGTAGTGCTTGGCCTTAGTTCAATGTTAAATAACATGTATAGGTGATTTGGAGTGGAAACCATGTTTGTGGGAGGATTGTAAATTTGAAAACGTTCGATTTATAGCCGTCGTAATGCAGAAATTTCGTTAACCATTAAGATTCATTCATAACAGTTGGTATAATTTTCTGATCTTGATGAGTAGTTGACCCACCCTAATAGATCTCGAGTCATAGATCGTTTTGGCGAAAGAATTGAAGCAAACGGACTTACGGTTTAGGAATTATGGCGAAAGAATTGAAGTAAAGTATTTACTTGGTGTTTCAAAGTGATAGGTGATTAACCCGAGATAATTTTGGTTATTTATAGATTTCCATACCACCCCGACTCATACCACTAGCATAGCGGGAGTACCAGGCAAGTTACCAATAATTTGGAACTGTTGTTGTGATAATATATATCTGCTGTTTTCTGATACATATGCCATAGCATGCATGCCTACTTTCAAGTTATATTGTGATCCTTGTTCCCTGATTTATTGTTAGCTTATAAGCTAGATAAATAACGTATCGGTTATAAGATGGATATTACTAACACCTTTAGGAAAGGGCATTTGAGTCTCATTCTTCGAATATAGACCGGGAGTCAGTATTTCTTGATATATCTTGATTATTCCGGAGAGAATATTTAAGTTAATATTTCTCCATTATTTATTCAATAAATATTATTTCAAATATTCATTCGAGCTTTATGTAGTCAAGGAATATTATTTCTAATATTCATTTAAAGTTGATTCATTTATCGAATATTATCTCGATTATTCCTTTGGAATTTATTCATTATTTATTTATTGAATATTATTTGTGAATATTTATTCGAGGATTATTCCGAGTGATATTTTATATTAAAATTATTTCTTCAATATTTTTCACTTAATAAATATTCTTTGGAATATTTATTTAATTCTTCTAACTCGTTTCAAAAATGATTTACTTCATTCAAATATTATCTTCGACCTTCGAATATTATGTAAATTATTTCGGAGTCTTATTATTAATACTTGTATCAAGAAAGGTTCTCAAAATTCCATTCTTCATTCAAATCTAACTTTCAAATTATAAGGGAACCTTACTTGAGAAATGTTATTTATCTTGTTGACTTCCCGGTCATAAATCCTTTGAAATTATTCTTTTCACTCGCAACTTGGTTGCTATTTGCTTATTGAATCTTTGTGTACCTTCTCATCATTCGAGGGGTAAGATTGTTGGAGCAATATGATATCCATTAACAAGCAGTAGCTTGGGAAATATTGGTGAATTTTCCTTTCCAACTAGATACGACTACTTTGTGGAGTCTTATCAACAAGTATCATACTTGGGGAAAGGGGGACGAACTTTACGTTTCAGAGTCATGGATGTTATTCGAACTAGGAGCTGCGTAAGTGGCCGAGTGGCGCCGGTCCAGCAATGGCCCAACCGTTGGCCGGGGGGTTCCAGAGGGCGGTAGACAAGTAAATCTGTCAGTGCTTCCTTCTGCATGTAGAGAACAAAAGTGGGGAGCATAACATGCGACTGATCATCGTAAATGTTATGTCTTCTGGTGCGTCAATGCTCCAGGATTAGTTCATTTTCTCAGAGTTAGAAATTTCTACAACATTATCATTGTTGGCAGGGTTGAAAAGTGTTTGACACTGGAATTGCAATATTTTTCCTGCAAGTTCCTCTTTTATGATAAATGATAATATCTTGCTTATCTCTGACATAGCAGATATTTCCACGGATTATATATGTTGAGTTACCTTGTAACTTCATCCTTTACCTTATAATAGTACTATGTTCGTTAATGCATGGCTTATGGTTTCAAAGATATTTCAGAACTGTTATATGTTATTGTTCAGTTACATATTATTTTTGGTGGGCTATTGCTCACCCGTGCTTTATTTATTATACCACAACAACAGCTAGATCTGATGGCCAGCGCAAGGCGCACTCGGTGCAAGTCGGGACAACAGTCATAGGGTTGCCTACTGATGTCATGGACGGCATTGCTGAGGCAGAAGCAACCAGTAGGCTAGACTGTCAGCTTTTGGTTTATGAAATGTATTTACTTATATGACATATGTAAATGGATGGCAAAGAGTATGTAATTCTTTTGGGTTATCAGAACACAAAACTTGTGATTAATAATATTTGTTGTTTACTCTGATTTCATCTCGGGGACTATAACGGGTGTGTTTTATGTTGTTTTGGGGTAACATGGTTGTAATTTATTTATATTGATATTATGGATGGAAATGGAGACCGTGACGACCGGATCCCCGACCCTGGATCTGGGGCTGTTACAATAAGATAGGTGTATGACGGTGTTCTATAAATAAAAAGGAAAAGCACGAATTGTTTCTGCATCTCAAAATGAATTATTAAAAGGTTTGAGGAATGTCAGACCATTTTTTGTCATAATATATTTATAAATAATTGGAAGATCGATAAAATGTGTTTTAAGTGGGGTTAGAGCATCTCCAAGCTTAGCAATATGTTAGCTAAAAGCTGATGTGGCAGACATTTTTAGATAATGAGATAGCAAACTACTATCTCCCAACGGTAAGAACTGTTAGTTAAAATTTTAGATAATTGTAAAATGATCCTCTATATTTACAGATTGGGAAGTGGTTATCTATAATTAAAATATAGATAAAGTACAGCTCCATGTCAGCTCCTGTCAAATTAAGTACAAAAATTATAATATACTAATATGTTAAAGTACTAATAATAATAATAATATACTATTTTTAAAATATAGCTAACCATTATAGATAATAACATTGAAATACAAAATCTTACAGATTTTCAGCAAATTTTACATAACTATTATTTTATATTATTTTAGCTAATTATGTTAGCTACTCCCCTTGAAGATGCTGGGCGATCTAATTACTGTACACATGTTAAAAGGTACTTCTTCTATCCCCGAATTGTATACTACATTGGTGCACGCACGCATTTTAAGGTTCCTAAAAAGTATAGTTTCATAATTTTTTTTAATTTTTTTGAATAAAAATTTAAACAAGAAAATTTTAAAAATAAGTTATGAAACTATATTATATAGATTTCTTAAAATATGTATCAAGCATACGTACCAAGCAGCAGTGAAAAAAATTATATAAAAATGATTATAACAGAGGGAGTAAAGGGACACTGATGTTTTTAATGATTTTGTACTTTTCAGTACTGATTAAAATACTGTAAGTTACTACTAGTACTAACTTACCGAGCATGTGACTTGTTTCTTTTTTCTTATACATCTCCCCAAGTCACAATGCTTGTGCCATTTTGTCATTTGTCTAGTTGTCAGGGTACCTCTGAGTAAAACAAACTTGTACTCCCTTCGTCTTTTTCATTTCTTTACATTTTCTATTTTGGGTCGTCCATTCCATTTCTTTACATTACCCAAAATAGTATAATTTTAATAATATTAAAGTCAAACACTTATCTTTGTGCCCAGACAAATTTTATGATTAAAAACTTAATCATACTTAAGATAGTTAATTAATCCCACAAATTAACATTACTTTTACTCACCGAACTTAACTCTTGCTTCCTTATTAGGAAGAGTTAGAAAGGGTTTCAATGCATTGGAATGAGATCTAATTTTCCCTTTTTGAACAAGTTTATGCACGGTAGATTTGCATGCATTTAATTGTTGTGCAAATGTCCTAATATTAATTCTGAGGTGAAGAGGAATTAGCCTTACCTTTTCCAAGTCAAGAGCACATCTTGTAATTCCAACCTTGTATTTTCTGTCCACATTAGGAACTACACCTTCCTTGATTGCTTTAAAGACAACTTTCCATATATTGGCTATTGTTATTCTACTGACCCCATAATTAGAAGCAAGTTTCTTGATCATTCCACGTTTGAGTTTGTTGTTGTTGTAGTTTAATGATAACACATATGTAATCTGTTTCTTTTCTGAATTTTTCAATCTCTTTAGCCTATATATATATATGCTAGCGTTCAAATAGAAACCAACCTTAGAATAGAAACTAGAAACCTACACTAAATAAATTATATTTCATTTATTTTAATGGCCCCGCTAGGGGCACCTTCACAAAAAACGTTTAAAATTCTTGGCTCTATTCAACAAAAATATAAAATAAAATAAAAATTTTTTTAAAAAAAAGTTACTGTTCACGTGCCACGTCATCACGTGAACAGTAACTTTTTTTAAATTTTTTTTATTTTTTATATTTTTGTTGAATAGAGACAATAATTTTAAACGTTTTTTGTATTGGAGTGCCCCTAATTTGGTCATTAGATTAGCTGGAAATATTTAATTTAGGTTTAGTTTCTAGTTTCTATTCTAAGTTAGTTTCTATTAGAACAAGACCCTATATATATATATATATATTCCAAAAAACTGGTCGAAAATGATATCTGAACCCCGGAATTTGCAATCAGAAATTCGTAGCATCTCAGTTGCAAATGAGGTTGCAAAAGTTGCAATTGATGAAGATAGTATTTTTGGAACTTTTAAAACAAGGTCGGTATTTTTAGAATTTTAGAAAGGTTGGTAGTATATATTTAAAAATCTAATAGTTAACATGGGTAGTTTTGAAACTATCCCTTTTCTTTTTATGAATAAAAATAATATTATTGCGTGACGTGCATGAAATGGAAATGATTTTGTTGTTTTTAGAAAAAAATGTTATTAATTTCTGAAAAATGACTTTCGCTTTCTTAAAGAGAAAATTATTCTTTGAATTGAACTATTTTTTTTATAGTTTTTTCATGATAATCAAATGTTAGAAAATATTATTCCAGAATGATTTTCAAAAAATATTTTCTCGATCCTAAATTAAGTTCCAAAAAAAATGTTTCTCTAAAAAATTCAAGATCGTTATTTTGTCGCAAGAAACGGAGTTTTTTTTTTTGAATCACACAACAAACAGAGTTAATAATTATATGATGGCCAAAAATTTCAACCAATAATATTTATAATAATTTAGTCTAAAATAATGAAAACCCCGAAGCTCTTATATTCTTAATTGAGTGGGGGCTAAGTAACATATGTTTCTTGAAATCAAATAGGAAACAGAACTAGTTTGGTTCAGTATATATACAGATTTACCCCTGACAATTCCATTCACTCGATTTCACCTGATACAATCCATGCATAAATTCTAAAAAATATGTATAAGCAACAATCTAGTCAAGCCCTCGTTGTTATTATTACTTATTTATCATTATTACTATCATATATAAAAGAATGAAAAAGTATGATAATTGATATGAAATTAGAAATTTGTTCCATGTATGGCTTATTTATTATTGTTATGGTATATAAAAGATCAAAATAGTATGTTAATAAATATAAAATAAGAAATTTACTCGATGTATTACTCATTTATTATTATTATTATGATATATAAAATAAAGTAATTAAAAAATTAAATAAAATCATGAGTAAAATAAAATTATCATTTTTTATTTACATTTTTCAAATTTTTATGAGTAAAAAAATTATAAAATCAACGTTTCCTATGTTACATATATTTCTAATTACAGAGTTGAAGCACGTTTTCCAGATTGGGGCTCAAGTTAAATTAAAACAACCTGGCTGGCTTGTCATAGATTTTCCAAAATCTAATAGGATCCGTATTTTTAGTAATTTTGTTCGCTAAATTTTCTATATATACACACCAACTCCTCCATAATCATATTCACTATTCAGCTTATACGCCCCTATACATAATGTCTAAACAGCAAGCCCTTGTTGTGTTTTGTCCATCAAAGAAACACTACAATGAAGCCATTGACTTAAGTTTACGATTAAATTCTATTACGAGTACTAGTAATGATATGAATTTCAAGAACCACAACAAGAGAAAGCTGTGTACTTATGAAGATGGTGATCAAGAAAATTCGGTATGTGCGAAAATGTAACAATGGTGATTAATTTTTGGGTTTTTGCTAATAACAGTAAAGGAATTGTAGATAATAAACGATGAAAGGAAAAATGTTCATTCAGATTTTTCAGTAACTTGACAAGGAAGACAGGGGTGGCTTATATGGAAGACAAATTCCCGCCAATCATTTCCTATTAATTAATAAAATGAAAATACAGAAATTCGTCCACTTGCAATACCGCCACTGTCCAGTCTATACCCTTCAGTCCAAGCCCAACAATCTTCAGCCCAATTCCAATCAATTTCAGCCCAGCCCAACAGAGTCCATACACATATCCGTTCATCAATAACTTAATAATTAAAGTAGTAGTTTAGGTTTTACTCCCCACTTTTAACATTGCCCCTTCCTTGGGCGGCGATGTCCTCATCGACGAACTGGGGATAACTCCGGCGAAGACTGTTGTAGTCAATCCAAGATGCATCTTCTGGTGTCATACCTTCCCATTGGACCAGTACAGAAACAATCGCTGTGTTATTACGGTTTATCATTTTACGATCCAAGATTTTGCTGGGATACGCCGGAGAAGGGAAGTCGACTGCCACCGGTGGATCAATTTGTGCAAAGTCAGTTGGACCAATCTTCTTTTTGAGCAGAGAAACGTGAAACGTGTCATGTATCTTGGCGGTCACCGGCAATTGAAGGCGGTAGGCGACGGATCCGACCCGTTTCAAGACTTTATATGGCCCAAAATACCGAGGCGTAAACTTATTATCCTTGATGACTTTCATGGAGGTTTGTTTAAAAGCTTGAAGCTTTAAGAATACTTCGTCTCCTTCTTTAAACTCTCGTTCTGTTCTTCTCTTATCCGCATAAAATTTCATCCTTTCTTGTGCTTTTTGCAGGTTGTTCTTTAAAAGTTTGTGAATCTCGGTTCTTTGCTGGAGGAAGGCGTTAACACAGGCGTTGGAAGATTTCCCAGCTTGATGGTAGTTAAAGCTTGGTGCTTGGCGTCCATAAAGTGCTTTGTATGGAGTCATATTGATGGCGGAGTGGTGGCTGGTGTTATACCACCACTCGGCCATTGGAAGCCACCGGAACCACTGATTTGGCCTTTGGTGGGTTAGGCAGCGCAAATACATTTCCAAGCACTGGTTCAGGCGTTCACTCTGTCCGTCGGACTGTGGGTGATAAGCCGTAGATAGCCTAGAAGAAGCCCCGAGCTTTTTAAAGAGTTCTGACCAAAACTGAGAGGTAAAGATCTTATCCCTGTCTGTAATTATGGCATTTGGAGGGCCGTAGAGTTTGAAGACGTTGTCGAGTAACAATTGTGCTACCTGTGATGCAGTAAAAGGGTGTTGCAGAGCCAGTACGTGAGCAAATTTGGTGTACTTGTCGATCACTACCAATATAGTATCTCGGCCATTCGACTTCGGAAGGGACTCAATAAAATCCATGGTAATGGTGCTCCAGGCACAATCTGGAATTTGGATTGGCTGTAACAGTCCAGGGTAAGGTACATGTTCCCCCTTGCACCTCTGACATGTTTCGCATTCTTGCACCCATTTAGTCACATCTTGATTGAGGGTCGGCCACCAGAAGAGAGCACTAACCCTTTTTAGAGTCGCATTGATTCCTGAGTGTCCACCTTCTGGCCCCCCATGTAGGTTGTTAATAACTTGTTGCCTTAAGTCCCCTACCTGTCCAATGACTAGCTTGCCCTGGAACCTGAAATCACCATCCTTGATTGAAAATTCAGGATGCGTGTTAGTGTCAATAGCCATCTGTGCTATGATATCGTTAAATTCAGGGTCTTGTTCCCATGATTGTTGTAAATCGAGCTTCCACTGGGGTATTACAACAGTGATGGCTTTCAATTCCTTTCCATTCTTCGAAGATACCTCATACAGGCGAGACAAAGGGTCAGCCACTACATTGTCTTTTCCTTTCTTGTAGACTATAGTGTAATCGAAGCCAAGAAGTTTAGTTAACCATTTTTGCTGCATCAATGTAGTGATCTTTTGGCTTAGTAAGTGCCTGATAGCCTCCTGGTCTGTTTTGATCACAAATGGTCTGCCCAATAGGTAACCTCTCCATTTGTTAACTGCCATAACTATGGCAAGAAGTTCTTTTTCGTATGTAGACAGCCCCATGTCCCTTTGTGAAAAAGCCTTACTAAAGAAGGCTAAGGGTCGTCCTCCTTGCATTAGAACAGCCCCTGCCCCTGTTTTGCAGGCATCTGACTCGACCACAAAGTCCTTGGAGAAGTCTGCTACTCCCAATACAGGGGTTTGACTCATAGCTGTCTTCAACTGTCCAAAGGCAGATTGTGCCTGCTCATTCCAAGTAAAGGCACCCTTCTTTAACAGGTTCGTTAGGGGTTTACTGATGATTCCGTAATTGCGCACAAATCGACGGTAATACCCCGTCAGTCCTAAGAATCCCCGAAGAGACTTGATATTTGTGGGAGCAGGCCACGAAGTCATAGCCTCTATCTTCCTTCTATCCGCCTCCACAACCCTTGCACTTATAACATGACCCAGATACTCAACATAGCTTTGAGAAAAAGCACATTTGCTTAGCTTGACGCACAAACTGTTATTCTGAAGCACTTCAAATACCAGTTTGAGATGACTGAGATGTTCTTCTGGTGTAGCACTATAGATTAGGATGTCGTCGAAGAATACACACACAAACTTACCAATATATGGCTGAAAGATCTCATTCATGACACATTGAAAGGTGGCTGGGGCATTGGTGAGGCCGAATGGCATCACCAAGAACTCGTAATGCCCTAGAGGTGTCTTGAATGCGGTCTTGTACGTATCTTTAGCATGGACACGTATCTGGTGGTAACCACTATGTAAGTCGAGCTTACTAAACACCTTGCTTCCATGTAACTGGTCCAACATTTCCTCAATAAGTGGAATTGGAAATCGATTTTTGACTGTTATAGCGTTTAGGGCACGATAATCAACGCAGAACCTCCATGTATTATCCTTCTTTTTGACAAGTAAGACAGGGGATGCATACGGTGATTGACTATGTTTGATTATTCCACTCTCCAGCATTTCCTTAACCATTTTTTCAATTTCCATTCTTTGCAGGTATGGGCACTTGTAGGGGTTCAAATTGACTGGTGAGCTGCCTTCCATAATGGGTATCAAGTGGTCTTGTGGTCTTGTTGGTGGTAAACCAGTGGGTTTTTGGAAGACTTGAGGATATTCTGCAATGAGTGGCTTAACGGTTTCAGGGATTTCCACCGTGGGATTGTCTGTTGATTCTGCTGCTTCTATAGCAGACAATTGGACTAAGAAACATGCCTGTGCTCCCACTGGGCCTAGCTTCTCACTGTCAAGTACCATCTTCACCTTCTGGTCCAATTTTCTGGACTGCTGCAGTACCACTACTTTGTCCTTCCACTTCAGTGTCATTTCTTGAGTAGCGAAATCAAAACTAACAGGGCTAACCTGTTGCAGCCATTGAATTCCTAATATAGCATCGTATCCTCCCAGAGGTAAAACAAAAAATTCAGACCTAAACTCTGTTGTTTCTGCCTTCCAAGCTAGATCTACTATCTTTTTATTACACTGAGTTTCTGTCCCATCTGCTAATGAGATTTTTATGGCAGGGCAATTTTCTGTTTGCAGGCCTAGCCTCTTGACCAGATTTTGTGACAAGAAATTGTGAGTTGATCCCGTATCCACCAACATTGTGATGGATCTGTTCTTGATTACACCTTCCAGTTTGAGGGTGTGTATTCCTTGGGTACCTTGCAGGGCATGAACAGATATTCCTCCTTCCTCATTTTCATCAACGTTTACTTCTATTTCTGGCTCAATGTCTTCATCCCCTACCATCAAGAACAACTGAGGTTTGTGACACTTGTGCCCACGGGTGTACACCTCATCACAGTTGTAACATAATCCCTTCTCTCTCCTTTTTGCCATTTCTTGAGGAGAAATCTTCTTTACTTCAGGCCACTTATTAAGCATAGTGGATTTTTCTGTTTCTTTGTTGTAAGTGCTTCCAGTTGGGGCGAACATAGGATTTGTAAACTTTGATGTTATACCTTCAGAATGATACCTCTGATTATTGATACTTCCCTTTGCAGATCCTTTCACTCGTTTCTCTAACAACTCGATGAGTGTCTCTTGTTCTCGGGCTTTCTCCATTGCTTCACTTAATGTACGGGGCTTATAGACATATAATGCCTGTTGGATATCTGCTCTCAGTCCACTGAGGAAACTAGACAGGTAAAAATCATCTGTCTGTAACATGTGTCTTGCCATAACATAGCCCCTTAACTCTTCAAATTCAGCAATATATGCCTTTACAGTGCTAGTTTGAACTAGTTTGTTGAATTTGCCCACCAGGTTCTCCTGATTACCAGAAGAGAAGCGCTGTAGCAGCTGTTCCACTAATGTCTCCCAAGTTAGAGCTGGCTGTTCTTGTTGTATGGTTTGAAACCAGTAATCGGCTTCTCCTTCGAGATATAAAGAGGCGAACACCACTTTAGTATAGGTGTCCATCCCTGGGTTCAATGTGAAGAACTTTCCTGCTTTGGTCACCCAACTACGGGCATTACTTCCATTGAATTTTGGAAATTCGACTTTGGGTAGCTTGTAAGGAGCACCCATTCCAGATCTATAAGATGAGTGTTCTCCGTTGTAACTCAGATTGCCCAGACTAGGAGCTGGTGGGTGGTTGGGTTGAGCGTGATATGGGAATTGTATGGTAGGTCTGGGAATGCTCACCGTTGGATTGTATTGTTGTACGGAGTAGGGTAATGGGTTTCGTGGGATTTGGTAATTAGTGGTGGGTATTACTGTGGGGTTTGGTGAAGCTTGGGAAAACATTGGGGCTGTATTCACAATCACAGGTGGGGTAGTCATCGTAGGAAACTGTTGTGGAATAGAAGCCCCAAATTGAATACTCTATGTGTGAGATCTAGCAGGAGGTGTAACATGTATATTTGTAGAAGATACGGAATTACGCAAAGTACTGTTGGGAGTAGTTTGATTACCTGTAGCTTGTATTTTCATGGCGTCCACTAGATCTCTGATCTGTGCTGTCAATTCATTCCTGTCAGACTTCATCTCTGCTGTTAGGGTGTTGACCTTTCGACCCATTTCTGACATTTGTGAGGCTAGATCTGTTAATTGCGCCTTGTACTCAGACTCCTTTTGTATTGTATCATTCCGTACATCTTCTATATGCGATTCCAGTGTTTTAAGATCTTTTTCGTGTTTGGCTAAAGATGGCCCAGCCATGCTCTGATACCAGTTGTAACAATGGTGATTAATTTTTGGGTTTTTGCTAATAACAGTAAAGGAATTGTAGATAATAAACGATGAAAGGAAAAATGTTCATTCAGATTTTTCAGTAACTTGACAAGGAAGACAGGGGTGGCTTATATGGAAGACAAATTCCCGCCAATCATTTCCTATTAATTAATAAAATGAAAATACAGAAATTCGTCCACTTGCAATACCGCCACTGTCCAGTCTATACCCTTCAGTCCAAGCCCAACAATCTTCAGCCCAATTCCAATCAATTTCAGCCCAGCCCAACAGAGTCCATACACATATCCGTTCATCAATAACTTAATAATTAAAGTAGTAGTTTAGGTTTTACTCCCCACTTTTAACAGAAAATACTCAAGAAATCCAAGAAACACTACAATGAAGCCATTGATATAAGTTTACGATTAAATTCTAGTAATGATATGAATTTCAAGAACCACAACAAGAGAAAGATGTGTACTTATGAAGATGGTGATCAAGAAAATTCGGTATGTGCGAAAATACTCAAGAAATTCAGGTTTTATACGAAGGAGGAAGAAGCTGAGGAGAAATTCAGTGGGGTTTGTACTAAACTCAAGTTGTATGATGATCCTTGGAAGATCAAGAAAGTTCTTAAACAAAGTGATGTGAATAGTACTTGTAGGCTTATGATCTCGAAAAGACTGGTGGAGCAACATATTGTTAAAGTGTGGGAAAGGGCTGGGAGATTTGAATATGTATGGGGACTAGGTGATAGGGATGGGGTTTCGGTGAAAGTGTGGGATTGTGATAGAGAGAAAGAGTTTGTGTTGACAATGAAGAAGCATGCTTCTTCAGAATGTTTTGTTTTGTTAACTAATTGGAGAAGGCAGTTCGTGTCTGAAAGAGGACTTAAGAGAGGTGATGAGATTGGCCTCTTTTGGTGCAATTTTTCTGGTAGATTTTTCTTCTCGGTTCTTGCTCGCGCTCCTGATCAGGCGGTTCATTATTTGGAGGGGTTTTAAAAGTTTTGATGGTGATTCGAATCTCTTGGTGCAGTAGTTAGTGTAGCAATTTTGTATTCTCGATTCTTGGTTCTTGATCAGCCTCCTGTTTAATATATAGATGATTTAACGATATGTGTAGATGGAGGGTTCTTACTTCTTATGAATTTAGCAAGAAAGCCCAGTAGTACTAGTTTAGAAGTTCAGTCAGTACTTTTGTATTTTAGAACCTTCTGTTATGTTTGGTTGTTATACTTTATCTTGTTCTAATGAAAAGTGTTGTCTTGGTTCTATTACGTTGTTTAATGTTTAATCTTGTTTTAATTAAAGTAAGTAGTACAGTTTCTTCCATTATGTATCATTGCTTAATTGCTAGATTTGCTGCAAATTTCAAGTAAAGATATGCATCTGCAGTTTTCAGTTGTAATGGGCCCCACAAAGATCTGCTTTCATTGGGCCCAGAGAATAAACAAACTTTTGGATACTCGTAGTTTAAGTACACTGACAGGGCTTTGTAGTTTGTTCAAAATTTCAAGGTTTTTCATCACTATTTTGTCCTTACACTCTTTCTCAAACCCCTCCCATTTTCCCCTCTTTTGATTTTTAATTTAGGGTTTTTTCACTCTCAATTAATCTGTTCTGCTCAAAGTTCTGTTCTTCAAGTCTTGAAGTTTGCTTACATTCTTGAATTAAAAACCTTCTGTTTAACTCTACTTGTCTTGCATTTGAATCTTTTCCCTTTATTAACTCTAAAAAATAGTTTTTCTTCTTTACCCAAATTCCCATGTTTTATATTAATCCCATCAAAATCCTTGTCAAGATTTTGGTTATATAGATATAACATCTTGGTAAATGCAGCCTAATAAAAAACATGGGTGTTGCTTGTAGTGTTGGTATATGCCTTCTGGTGACCAAGAAATAAAAAACAGAGGTAGGCCTAGGAGATGTAGTTTTGACTTTTGAGGCATTGTCTTCTATGTCATCTGATCCCTCTCCAAGGTCGATTTCTCCGGGGAAGAAGAAATATAGAGGATGGCCAAAAGGGACTCGAAGGAAACTGAGATTAGGTCATTTTCCTTGTTCAATTATGTTTGAACTTTATTGATTAATTGTAGTTTGATTAAATTCAGTGATCATGTGTTTTGGTATAATATATCCTAGCTTTGGTGTAGAACTTAATTTGTGTATGTGACTTCGAGCAAGTATAAATTATGCTTCCTATATGGATCTTCTGTATTACTTTAGTACGCTGGAAAAATTATCGATTGTGTACATGTTTAGTTATTATTAGATATTTGTATGTATTGTAACTGTACATTGCAATATTGTGGTATTTGACAGTCATGGTTGAACCTCAGAAACAGATTTACATAGCAGAATATTCTTAAACTTATGTATCAGAATAATGATCATTTTTTAGTTTTTTAAAACAATATTCTTCAACCAACATAATTGCTTACCCCTTAATGTTGTGCAGGTTTCATGCATTTACATGCCTTTCAAAATAGATCTAGGAGATTGGATAAATAATCTTAACTCTTGGAATATAGCCTATCCATTGCTCTCTTACAAGGAGTATATGTTGTTTTGCACATTTTTTTCGCCCAGGTGTGAGTGGATGAACAATTCTGCAGGATCAGCTTTTACGCCACATATCATTTATACTGGAGCCTGAGAGGTATAGAACTATGGGATGAATCTCTTAATTGAAGAATAGGAAAAGTATATCCTTGTTGAAGATTTCCCAGCTAAACTGATAACCCTCACATGTCAAAGTTCTCTAAGAGACTTTGTAAGTGCTTTCTTTTTCAGTTTATAGAATTTCTGATAATGCATATTCCCTTATTGGTGTATAGGATATGAGGCAACCTAAAGTTAATTCTACATGTAGAGGTTTCTTGCTTGCATACATTAGGACTGATGGAAAAAAAGCTAACTGTGAGTCACTGAAAAAAGTGGTTGCTATATTATAGTCAACATGGCTGTTCTCTACATGTGACGCGGGCTGAGAGGACAGACCATACTCCGAATTCTTTGGTGGCCGTTGTTTGCTAAAGCCGTTGCCTAGAATCTGAACCGGATCTGGGTACACTGAGGGGATTTGCGCACGGAAGTATATCTTGCTTATTTAACCCTCGCTTCTAGCGGTGAGCTTGATAATACGGGAATTATTGATCAAATTCTGAAGACTAGATTGGAAAAGGCCAAGCTTCTAGGCTATAAAAACTATGCTGAGGTTTGAGTCTGATTCTCCTGCAGTACTCCTTCTGAGACATGCTTATAAGGTGAATGTTATTACGTATATATGTCAACCAAGATGGCTGCTGTTGCTAAAGCAGAAGAGCTCCTTGAAAAGCTTCGTGCTGCTTCCTGGGATGCAGCTGTTAAAGGTATCATGTAGGTGTAGTTTTCATACAATTCAACAGTTTAGAGTTTATGAGTAGTTACAGGGAAAACCCCCAAATAGAGTTAGATGTTGTATAACAATGCAGGCTGCACCATTTTTAAGTAAAGTTTTTTTCACTTTAAGCCAATGCCTCTTCCATTTATGTGGTAGTTTAGTATATAACTATCAGGAGAAAAACCCTATATAAGGTTAGCTGTTGTAAATAGCAGTAGAGAGTAAGTTTATGTGTAATCCAGTTTCATATTTCTACCCTCTGTATAAGCTTTAGTTTTATGTCATTTTAAGTAGAGTGCTTCACAAGTAGAGCTAAAACCCTTGCCAATTAGGTAGAATTATCTGAGAGGAGCATCGCTACTGACTACTAAATCTCCTTTTTGCTTTGACTGTATTGATTTAAGTTTGCAAATTACAGAGACCATTTGCAGCTAATGCTCACTCGCCAGCAGATATAAGATTAAGAGTATAATCTGTTTGGTATTATGATATCATAACTTTACTCAGCAGTCAACATAATTCAATAAGTCCTTGTAGCTTGTTCTCCAATTTTCGTAACCTTCAGATACATTGTAAAGTTGTCTGGTCATCATTGCTAGATGCCTAAGAAAGACCCACAAACTCGCTGATGATGTAGAGTACTCGTATGATTTATAGTAAAAAGATAAAATAGATATAAATTCTTTGTTTTATCATCTTGATATTAGTTTATGTAATACTGTTTCATCTTATTTGTTATAAACGAGTTCTAAATTTCTTTTTTATTTTGACTAAGCTAATAAGAAGGTGGTCCAAAATGTAATAATTCTTATTCTTCTCAATTAATATGAATCTTTTCCAACGTGATAGAGAGTAACAACAATCCTATGAAACAATAGTACAACTCAGCTGCACTTTGTGGCTGGCTATCATAATCAGAATGGAAAAAGAGAAATTATTGTGTGATTATTTTCTTTTTCCAATGATCTTACTACCTTTGTATTCCACATCAGCCACAAGCTTCTCCAAATTTTAAAATATTACAATGCTTGCCATTCTCAAGGTCTCTGAAATCACCTGCAAATTGAAGCTACATGTTATGAAACGAGAGATTTTTTACTGTAATACATTATCATTGTTTTTTAGTCTTGAACCCCTGTATTGTTTACCTTGTGAGTAACAGGGCATGTTTCTTGTTTGAACCCATGTCAAATGAGAATCACTTTCATTGTTTGACATGTGAATTGCCATCTGTTCAGCCTGCATGTTGTAGTACATTGTTATGACCATGTCCTTCTAATGCTTCCTTTGTATTAAATATACGATAACTGTCAAATTTTAATCTCACCCTTACCATCTTCAGAAGCTTTGGATTATCATAGAGGCAGGGGCGAAGGCACGCTACCGCGATCATAAGAGGCCTCCTACCCTAAAATCTGATCACTATTTTTTTTTTTTTAAAGTTTAGCTGCCCAGCCCAATTGCCAGCCACAATATCAATATAACTACTTTTTATCATCTCCCCCCTTCCTTTTTAAAGCTGCAAATCACCTGTAAATTTGCCTTTGATTTTCTTTTTGTTTTTGTTTAGTAATAAATTAAATTAGAATTTATAAGTAAGGAGTACTCTGATTGTAAAATTTGCTATCAATACAATAGTTTAGAGGTCTACTAGTATCAATATGAGCAAATTTATTGTTCATTGTAATTTTTTTGCTTCTTTTATTTTAAGTTTAATCATTATTTCAGCTTCATTTTTTGCATATAATGTATTTTGGCTCCCCTGAAATCTCATTCTAGATCCGCCACTGCATAGAGGTACTTGAGGATCCATGTCATGACGCTGGCAGTGGTGTCCTGAGCCGCAAAAAGAACTCCTATAATGTTCTCAGCAATTTGATCTTCATATAGGAATCCCATGTGTCCTCTTTTCATTTCTTTCACAAATGATCTCATTGAGAATTTCACTTAACCTCTTCCTCGCCCAAGTAAACAAAAAATAGAGTAGACTGTAGAGTCACTTAGAAAAAGCCATCTTTAATAAGAGACTAAGTGTACACACTTGATAAAAATCTAGCTTCAAATTATAGTCTAGCTAGAATATAACAAGCTTGTGGAGTATTATACAATGTTTGCTTTACCATTAGGGCCTTTTTGTACGGAGTTCCTGGTAATCTGGAAGAAAACGAATTGTATCCTCCATCCACTATGCTGCAATTTTTTCAGCTTATGCTTGTAATGAGTCTCCAAGTGGCCAAAATAGCGAGTATTCCCACTTCAAAAGAAGCCTAAAATGGCACAAATTTAGAAAGAAAATATGATGTAGAAAAATAAAATGAAAATGTTGTGATAAAGGTTTCCGCTCATATTCCCAGTTTAAAGAAAAAACAGCATAAATTAGAAGTCCTCTTTGGTAAAAACAGGTAAACAAAAGAAAAGACTACTGATTTGCATGATGAACCTAACACCAAATAACAACAGACACCTCAAACCAAGCTTTTCCATATCAGTGAAGGTCCTAATGACATGAGTGCTGGCCCATGAATCAAGGGCAGAGATTGCAACAGCTCCTATACTGGATACCACGTTTCAAATTGCTTCAGGGGATAGAGAGCTCTGAACCAGATTCTGAAGACGAGCATGATAGTCTCCTTGGTGGAAAAACAGTGCTGATGGAGTGATGGTCCAATCAAGCTTTCCTTGCTCTTGGGATAAGTTGGCTTGAACAAATGAGCCTGAGTAGTTAGCACGAGCCGAGACGCCTCCAGGCTAGCCAGCATGATACAGGGGACAACCAAGTAAATAAGTCTTGAAAATTTCACCATACCTGAAAATTTAGAAGACGTTAAGATCTAGTCATGACATTTTACGCCTAGCTAGGTAAATGGTGAAGAAATTGGAGGTTGTACACTTGTACCTTTTCCTGTTTGTTAGCAAAGAAAACCCTTCGATCTTGAGAGTAGAGATGAAGAGTCTCACCAATACATGGCTATCCCATTGAACCAGGAGGAAGCTTTGTTTTATTACTGCCATCTCTCTTATTTTCTCTCATATAATATGTAAGAGAGCAATGCAAGGAGAAAGCTAACACCTAATATAAAAGAATTTCACCAATTACCATTTTTCATTTTTCTCAATTGACTTGTTTATTTCTTGTGGTACAATGCAGGAATTTTGATTTCAAGTCATGACAGGGGAGAAGATGGTAGAAGGTTCATTTATATAGGGTAAGGGGAGGGGTCACTGCAATTACAGCTATTTAAAATCAAGATTATCCAAGATTTCATCTTTACTAATTGTGAGAAATTTAATCAAGATACCCAATGTGACAAGCCCTGTATTTTCAGCAAGCCCATTACAAATTTCAAACGAGACCCTGTTTTTATCTGATTATTTGGCAAGGAATTATCATGATGGGAGGCCCAGAGGAAGCTTATTGGGAAAGAAGCAATATTTGTGATATTGGGTTTGAAAAGATTCAAGGATGATGAAGAGAAGCTGGGGAAGTTTATAAAAAGTCCTGTTTTTGAGATTGTTGAAAATGGATATGGTGGCTGTTCTTAATGAGCTTGAACGTCAAGAAGAGACTTGTTTGGCTGTAAAGGTTTATCTTTTTTACTAAATCTCAATCTCTCTCTCTCTCAACTCTCTCTCTCAACTCTCTCTCTCTCTCTCTCTCTCTCTCTCTCTCTCTCTCTCTCTCTCTCTCTCTCTCTCTCTCTCTCTCTCTCTCTCTCTCTCTCTCCTCTCTCTCCTCTCTCCCTCTCCCTCTCTCCTCTCTCTCTCCCTTCTCCCTCCCTCCTCTCTCCCTCCCTCCCTCCCTCTCCCTCTCTCCCTCTCTCTTTCTCTCTCAGAGGTGCCAAAACTTGTATGAATTAAGTACTGACTGAACATAGTGGAAGTGAAAAAGGGAATTTAAAAAGAAGCAAAATTATTTAGTCGAAGAACCGTTAGTGTTGGTTTTGGTTGTGTTGAAGTCAAACTAGGATATGATTTATTTTAATTATCGAATCCAGTGTGTCATACTTGAATTTGATGTACGAGTATTGTTTTTGCTGAACATAAGGGATTTTTGTTAGGACTTCTGAAAGTCTTTGATGGCATAATAGTGTGTAACCCGAGATGTTAATAATAATACTTGGGACTGGTATCACTTCTAACAAAATGTACGAAGATAAAACCTAGATGAACTATGAAAAATGTGGATTCTACTGTAGATCTATTTTTGTTTTGGTTATAGCAGTAAGGCCTTTATTTATCTTGTATGCATGTGTAGACTGTAGCCTAAGAAATTAGATATTGTGTTTGCAGAGAGGCTACATCTTTTGTATTTGATTTGTAGTAGAACATAACTGGCGAGGTAAGCATTTTCTTTGTACAATTGTGAAGTAATATTCTGTGAATGAGCACTAGTCCAAGCCGAATTATTCTTAAAACGTCACTAGACAAATTACTTGAGTTCAGCTATCTTATAAAAAGAAAGAATGACTGTCAGTTATGGACAAAACCATGGAAGATGTACTTTGGTAATTATTTGTAGAATTGAAGTCCACAAAGCCCAAAAAGAAAAAAAAGGTTGTGAAGTAGGATAGTTGGTTAGATGTTCTTAAATGTCAGTTTTGCATGGTAATGTGCTTATACTACTTTGTTCTATAAATTTGCTTGGTATCGTTCATAGTCATCAAGTTGCAAGGAAACAGAATATATGAATATATGATACTCGTTACGTTGTCAACATTTCTACTATTTGCATAATTAAATGATGGTATGGGAATTACATTTGTGCTTTGTGTTATTATATTTCAGATGTTTTGGGTGATTAAAAAGCAAGATTGGTATAGGCCAGACGTTTATCTGTACAAGGACTTGATTATTGCATTAGCTAAAAGCAAAAAAATGGACGAGGCAATGCAGTTGTGGGATAGCATGAGAAAGGAAAACTTGTACCCTGATTCTCAAACGTACACTGAAGTCATACGAGGCTTTTTGCGGAATGGGTCTCCTGCAGATGCCATGAATATTTTTGAAGACATGAAACAATCTCCAGATCCACAGGAGGAGTTGCCTTTTAGGATTCTCTTGAAGGGATTATTGCCACATCCTCTTCTGAGAAACAAAGTCAAACAAGATTTTGAGGAGATTTTCCCTGATCAACGTATATATGATCCACCAGGAGAGATATTTGGACTGCGGTGAGGTCCGTCTTTGAAATCGGACGTTCTGTCTATCATTATATATCTGTATTAAAATTGCATCAAGTATGAATTGATAAAGTATAACTCTTATAAAGGTAGATTTAATTTATATGCAACATTAGTTCACTCCCTAGACTTCCCCCAACTTTCATTTACTTTTCGTATTGGGGAAAATCCAGAACAAGGCATTACTGTACTAATTAAAAACAAATCATTTAGGTACAAATACATTTAGCAAATAATTAATATGGTGAGGAGAAAACATGACACATAATTACACTCGTATTTCACCAGACTGGTGAAGGCTACTAGATATTCTTGACTGCTCTGGTGTCCAAGTAAAAGACCAAGTCTATAGTAGAGGTTGAGAGATCAGTGTGTTTTCTGTGGAAGAATAATTTCTTATCTCATTCAGTGTGTTTTTCTCCCTTCTGTAGGTTGTTGGAGGTTGCCCTCCGACGCAGCAGGTTCACCGCTATTCATTAGGGTTTATCTAGGAGTCCTCAGAGGACAGGGTCACATGGAAGTGGAACAAGTCACTTCTAAGGTGGAAGGTAGACAACTTATGGGTATTACCAAAACTAGTAAAGTCCCACAAGGGCCTCTGTATTGCTGATTGCAGCTAGCCCAGTTCAGTCAAGTGTATGATTTAACTCCCCTCCTCACCTTTCCTCCTCGCCGGCCCTAGCACATATGACAAGCGAAACACTCCTGATTTTCTTAGTGTAAACAATGGTCTATTTGTAGAAAATACATTGATCAATAGTAACAGTACATCTCAGTTTGAGATTTCTTATAGAAATTTGTTTGTATGCTTTGAAGAGTGGACTTGACAGACAGGAGAGATTAGGTTGTAGTTTCAATGCTCTTGGCTTGATGCAGTTCACACATGGCAACCGTACTGGTGCTTTATCGTAAGGATGCAGTTGATACATGGCAACCCTACTAGTGCTTCATAGTAGGGAACTGATGCATCATGGTCTCATATATTGCATCATACTATCTAATGTGTTTCGTAGTTCTATGACTTTGGAAGTAATTAAATCGGTTCACATATATTACTTATCCACAATAAGTGGAATGAGAAATTATCCAGTTTTTTTGTAGTAACTTAAGTTTTCACTGTATGTTGATTGCATCAACTGTTCTTTCTCAATGTTTGCTTGCTCAAAGATCAATTGCCAATATAACGTTAGGTTTACAGCCTTCATCATATAATTTAACGGGATTATTTTAAAGAGAAAAAGTCTTATTCCCCGGCCGGCTGGTCTAGTAACAGGCTGAAGTGTCGAAAGAAGCTTTTCCTTTGATAACATATCACTTGCTTCAGGTACGAGACACCCTTTAGCTTTCAGGCTTTTATAGGCTTTGCTCAAGGACTCCTTGCTGGAAGACGTTCTGCAAGCAAGCTCCAACTTCGATTTTATCTCGTGGATGCATGTCAGGAGAGGTGGCAATGGGGTTGCGCATGCTCTAGCTAGGCTCTTTCCTTTTGGTACTGAACAAGTCTGGGGGCACCATTGCCCCGGAGAAATTTCTCGCCTTGTATTCATGGACAAATTGCATGCCTCTTTATAAGATTTCTTCTTTCCCCTCAAAAAAAAAAAAAAAAAAAAAAAAATCATGGCCACCAACTCCATTTTGGTGGGAAAGGTCATACACTAGTCATTTCGTAGCATTTTACATGATTCAAAAGTGTTTTTTAGCTAATTATTCCTGATTCAAAAATTTATATTGCCAAGTATCATGTTGCTGCAATCGCATTAAGATTCCAGAGCACTTGTAAACTTTTTACATAAATACGTACAATATTTGAATTAACAAAACAATTAAATTTCAAGATATTGGAGAAGACTAATAAAAATATTATATTATAATATTATATTATAATTTACAATACTTGAATTAACAAAACAATTAAATTTCAAGATATTGGAGAAGACTAATAAAAATATTATATTATAATATTATATTATAATTTCGCAACCTGATTGCTAAATTGTTGAGGAAATTCTGGAGGAATGTAGCTGTCTTGCCCCTAATTTCCAAAACGTCACACATTTGTTTTCCATTTTTTTGTTTTGCTAATTAACATCTTTATTTCGAAAAATTGAATTACCTGTTTATAATTTTTTTGGTAAAAGTATTTATTATATGTTAATTTATTTTTACTTTTCTTTTTCTTTTGAAGTCTTTTTCCTTAAATGTAATGAAAAATTATATCTATAATTATTTCTCTTCATGGAACTATCAAATCTAATGTCCCACAAAAATTATCGATTTTTCTGGTATAGTTAGAATTATTATATTTTTAATAAAATCTCTGAATAAAAATATTTCGATGATACCTTCATTCACCAAAAAATGATATTTATCATTGTAATCATGTGATAAAACTCCTAAGGATTCACGGAGAATCACACTAAACTGAGAATCAGAGAAATCTAATAAGTTTATTAGCGAAATTTTAAATTCAGCAGCGAAGCTTTAAGTTCAGAAACATAATATTTGTTGAAAAAGATAAATTCAGTCGTAGAACTTTGTAGAAAAAGCAAGTTCGGTTGTAGAAATTTTAATGTCATTTATAAATTTATATTGCCTAGTATTATTTTGCAAATTATAATAATTTAAGATAAGATATCATTTAGCAAAAAAAAAAAAACTTAAGATATTGGAGAAGACTTGATATTTTTTCACATAAAAAAACCCAGTGGTGTTCTATTGTTTTAATATTCTATCACCATGGGGTATGCATCTATTTTTGTTACCAAATTAAAAAAAACTCGTTAAACCCTAAAATCAATCGAAAAACATTATGCTCTTAGTATTATTTTTATATATTATATTATAAATTATTTAATTTTCCTTTTAAGAATTATATGTAATATTCTATTCTACACTTTACACTTTAAGAATGCAGATCTAAAACAATGAATAAGTTTACTTTTCTTTTTATAATTATAACATCTATAATTAAATAATGAGTTTCAAAACAATATATAATGAGGAAATAGGGTAAAAATAAAACAAAAAATTTCAAAATTTGTAAACAAAATTTTAACCCAAATAGAAATAGATAACAGGGTTCTGCTAACCCCCAATTAATTTTACTAAATATTTTAATCCCAGCCACACACATGCAGGGGCGGAACCAGCCCATGGCTGGGGTGGGCTGCGGCCCGGGTCACTTAAAAAATAGCAAAAAATTTTGTATGTAACATCAGTCCAAAAATAGTGGCAGCCCGGGTAGAAAAAAAAGACAGCCTAGTTATACTATTAGTACTCTCTGTTTACAAAGTAAAAACACGTGGCCCATATTCTTGGCCCATATACAATACAATACTAATTTGACAAAAGAAAAACCTTTGCAAATAAACGGACAAACGGTAACAGAGTCTGAGAGAGTTTTCAAAAAAAAGAAAAAGATAAAACTAAATCCAAATTAGAATCTTTGTTAGGCTGCCGCCTGCCGTGACCTGCTAGTCTCCTCCAAGTTCCACCGGAGTCCCTAATTTGAACCAATTTGCAGTTGATTTCAACCAATTTGCACCTAAAAATGTAAGTATTATTCTTAACCCTAAATCCCTAATTTGAATTATTTTCATTTTTCTTGTGGTTAAGCGTCTTCAACTTCAACTTAATCATTACGAGATTGATGTGGTTAAGCATGCTAAATTTCATAATTTGTCTACTCTTTCTGAGTTATGTGTACAATTAGTTGATTCAGGAAAAGCAGAACACTACCACTTGGTTTATAGGTTGATTTGTCTTGTGTTGACTCTCCCTGTTTCTACAGCAACTACAGAAAGAGTTTTTTCAGCTATGAAATTATTGAAGACCGATCTTCGAAATAAAATGGAGGAAGAATATTTGAGAGATTCTATGCTTATCAACATTGAGAGGGAGTTTGCTGAAGGTATTGATATAGATGAAGTGATAGATGAATTTTATGCTCAAAAGAATCGTCGAGTACAACTCAAATGATGTAAGTAAATCTTTTTTATTTCAGTTGTAAACTAGTACTCTTATTAGCTTTATGCAAATGTTAATATATAGCACTTGTGATTTAGATTTTATATTTGCTAGTTTGCATTTATCCTTTTTATTAAGTTGGCGAAAAAAAATTAGTCCAGCCCAGGTAGATTTAAAATCCTGGGTCCGCCCCTGCACACATGACACATACTCGCACACCATACACACTCGTACAAACAGACACACAAACCCCCACCCGTACAAACAGACACACAGATCATCATATTGAGGGTTCCTATTATAAATGTATATAGATTTTTAATACAATTTATTAATGAGTGGAATATATGAAATGATATTTTTTGGGTATGTATTATTCATTCCAAGATTATTTTTTAAATTAAAAGGTAATTTGTTTTAATTAGAAAAGAAATATTAATGATTGAAAGATATGGTACAAGTGATATTTTTAGGTGGTTATAAAAGGTAATATCTTTGAATTAAAAAGTAACAAATTTTACTTAAAAAAAACAATCGACTACTTAACATTAATTATATTATTTTGTATTTATTAATTAGGATAAGCGTACTGTTCTTATTTATTAATTAGGATAAACATATCGAAAACTAGACCGACAAAAGTTTCAATGTTTGGATTTTTAAATAATAACTAGCATGAAAGCCCGTGCAAAGCACGGGCACCATATAAATTCGTGTAATTCAGTTTTTTGATTTTTGCAGTAGATGACTCGTAATTTCGTAATTTTTGAAATATTATACGTTATTAGTGTGATATTTTTTATCAAATATATCTATTATGAATACTGATAGTAGTCGAATTTCTTACCTGAATTTCAGATATGATCGTAACATTGTACTTACATTTAAGAATTCGTATGAATTTTTATAAATAATTTTAAAAATTTAGTTTAGAAAGACAAAACAATAAGTATTTTGAAAAATTTATCCTTGATTTAGTAGACTCACGTATAGACATATATTGGAAAGTGCTCAAATGATAACTAATATTATAATGAGGACTGAGAAATATTCTCATGCTCAAATGTATAATGTGTGCATATATACATCATTCTCACTCAATCATTCATTTTGATATGATATATTTTTATATATATTTTAGATGATTTTATTCCCATATTTAATTGCATTTTACATTTATTTGGATATTTATTTAATAAATATTAATGTTTTATTGTAGAAGACAAGAATTCCTAAATTTGGAAGAATTTGGAATTAAAAAAGCTATTTTGGAGCCAAAAAGGAAGAAAAAGGAGTCCGTTTTCAGATCCCTAATAGACCGCAGCTCAGGACTTAAGGATTTATTTATATTAATAAATATTTAATTTATTTAGAAAATTATATTTATAAGTATCTAATAATATTAGATATTTATTTTTATAATTTCTGAATTAAATTATTTATTTATTAATTAAAGATTATAAACTGTGCGGGTTAAAAAGCATTTCTACGGAGCCATCCATATAAAACAAAAGAGGCCCCGGTGAATTGAAATGGTTTTGCAGGTCATTCAGTTCGTGGGTAATGATGTGTAAATGAATAAACAAATAAAAAGAAACAATTGTGAAAGCCACCCGCCACTACTTTCCAGTTTTTCAGGTTTTGGTGTTTTGCTCTTTCGGCTCAATTAATTATTCCCGGATGGTGTGCTGAATTGTAGTATAAGTAGATGTGTTCTACATAAGTTTCAGGGGGATCAACTTTAGCTTAGCATAGCTTAGCATAGGATATTAGACTAGGCAACACTACACTGCATAAACATTTTGCATAAACATTTGTATCATTCTTCATTCGGCTACTGCAAGTTTTCTAGGAGCTAGGGGCTTGGTTTTCTTCTCTTTTATGTACAATTTCTTTGGCTTAATTCTCCATTAATGTAAGGTATTCTCTATTTCTCTTGTTTATTATGGATTGTCATACCTCCTTCACCATTCCTTCAACCTCAGCATTCACCAATGTCACACCCTCCACCCCTCCTCTGTTTTATTTTCTCTGCAAACCCGATAAAACCATCAAACCCAGTTCATGCCCCTTTCAATTTCCCCACCAGTCTCCCCTTTCTGAGAACCCAAACCCCATTCTCCCAGTTCGTTGTTCGTCGTTGTTTTAATATAGTGATTTCGCGAGTTTTTGCTTAGTTGTAGTTGCCGAGTCTGCGTGTTGATTGTACTGAGTTCGATATTTCTGAACCACCGAGCTTGTTGTTCGAATTGCTAGAGTTCTTGTCGCTGTTTGCGTTTGAATTAATTCGCTGTTGAGCTTTTTGCCGAGTCCGTGATTTGAATGGTAGTTGAATGGTTATGTTCGTCGCTTTGCCTGAATTTTGGTCATCGAAAATGAGTTGTTGAGTCGTTGTTGAGGTTATAATGTGGGACTGAGTTTTTGATTATCAGAATTTTGCTGGTTTCGAGTTGGTTTTGGTTTGCCGAGTTGATTGTTGATGAGTTGCTGCGTTTTCTTAATTGTTGTTTAGTTGGCTGTTAGTTTTGATTTGTTTAAACCGAGTTTGTTTGGGTTTGTGAGTCGCTGTGTTCGAGTCTTGTTGTTGGTTTTTCTTCGTAGCTGAAATCGAGTTTTGTAATTTGTTTTCTGGGTTGTTTTATGTCCTGCATTTGTTGCTGCGATTTGAGTCGTCACTGCGTTGTGTTTACCGAGTCGCTGTTGAGTTTGAAGTTACGGGTTAGAATGGTTTCACTGGTTTTGAGTCGACTCGGTCCTATTTGTTTAGTTCTTGCTGAGTTAAATCTGCGAGTTGTTATTGCTGTGTCACTATTCTGTTTGTACGAGATTGTAGTGTTGCTGTGCTGAGTTTTGATGGTTGTGTAGTAGTTTGGTGTTTAAGTGTTGTGTGTTAAAATGACTTGAGTTTTTTGTTGCTTTTCGTTATTATTTGCTGAATTTCAATTGCTGCGTCTCTGTTATAGTGTCGTTAATGTTCCGTGTTCACTTGGTTTTACAGTTTTGTTTTTTCGCTGTCTTTGTTGAAGTCGTAGTGCAGTTTTTGTGTAGGTTTACTGTTAATTTTCGTTATCTGTGCTTGTAATTATTTTGTGCCGAGTTTAAAAAAAAAATTAATAATAATAAATAAATTTTGCTATTGGTTTTTCTGTGGTAGTTAAATTTACGAAGCAGTTATGTCCAAATTTTCCAAAATTTCCTGTAATTTTTTTTTTAATTTGAAAAAAAGAAATTAGAATAAAATTTAGTTTTAATTCGTTTTTTTTTTATCAATTTAGTTTTTGTTCTTTCCACTTTTATTTGTTTTGTTTATCTCCTTCGAGCCCATTAGTTTTTCTGGCCCATTTATTGTAAAATAAATAAAAAAATAAAAATAAAAAGTGGGAGTGCACACCTCTACTTAAAAGAGTGTGTACCTCTACTTAAAAAAAAAATTTTAAAAAAATATATAAAAAAATACATATATTATATTTTGTTTAATTTGTTAAATTTTGTGTGAAATTTTTAGTTCGTTTATGCTTCCACTATCTCGTTGGAACTTTAGTTCCAATTGAGACCGGTTTTATTGCATTTCTTGGTTTTGTAGTGTGTTTACAGGGATACAATGGATGAGTTTGCATATCTTTCTTTCCGAGTAGAGGCATTTACTCGAGAAATTGCCTCGTGGAAGACTGCAGAGCCCGCTACATGTCCGATGAGTACAAATGAGATGTCACAAGTGGCCCCTGAAACTTACACATGTTGTGAAGTTTGTGGAATTTATGGTCACTTTGGTTTCGAATGCTCTTACAATGTCTATAATTCTCAGAGTGCTCAGTTCGGACAAATGAATTCTTTTGAAGAAGGATATGGGTACAACCAGTACTCAAACACTTTTGATCAAGAATGCGTGAATCAACCAGATTTCTACTACCAGGACAATGGTGCTCAAATTTTTCATATCATAATCAGCAACAGTTTGAGCAACAATATTATCAGTCATATGAGCAGCCGCCGCAGCAAGAATATCAATATCCTCCTCTACAAGAAGATCTACATGTTTCTCAACCCAGCGTAGATGTGCAAGCTGATCAGACAAATGAGATGTGGGATATCTTGAATAAACTGCTAAAGACGATGGAAAAATTAGAAACTCAAAGTTTGGCGATTGAATCTCAAACTGCACAGTTGGCTAACTCTTCTACTACAGGGCAGCTCGACTATTTACCATCATCATCTATCCAATCCGAAGAGGACCTGTCTGCTATCAATCTCACAAGCGATCAGGAATATGATAATTTCTCCATGTATATTGATGATGAGGCCATTGATAAAGAGAAGGAGCATGCCACCAATGACGAGATCAATGATGTTGCTGCTACCGAGAACAATGTGACTGATGATGAGGCTACAAAGGAAAGCAATACAGAGATGGTTGTTGTTTCTCTTTCGCAACCTGTGCCTGAGCTACCATGTATTGATAAATTTGCTCTCGAACTAGCCTCTACTTACAAGGTTTCTTTGCTCAAGAACACTTATTTCAAGGTTGATATGATAACAAATATTGTCCAAGATGATATTTCTCAAATTCGGGTTGAGGATCCATACAAAGTGGCTCTTACGTGTCAAGCCCAAGAAGCGGGAGAAAATGGAAGTGTCTACTTAATCAATGATGCGACCAGCCAAGATGTTCGAATGGCTCATGTTGAAGTGATGAATGAAGAAAAGCCACCACCAGAGCCTCCACCTTATGTCAAGGGAGTTCAATATTTTCGTGGTGTCGAATTTTACCGCTGTTTTATCACAAAGTTGTCCAAAACTGCACAAGCACTCTCTCTATTGCTTATTAATGACATATTTTATTTTACTGATGCTTGTTTGGAGACTTTCTGCAAGATAAGGACAACCACTATCACTCTTGATACTTTTTGTGGTGGCAAGTTTATGATCGAAAAATTGGATATTCCGTCTCCATCGGAGTATTTTTGAGGAGGTCGAGCTAATGACCTTAAAAAAGGAGCGCTTCTTGGGAGGCAACCCAATGGTTTGGGCGAGCTATTAGGGGAGTTTTTCTATCTTTTCTTATTTTTTTTATTTATTCTGTAATTTTTAGGATTTCTTGTTTTCCTCTTTTATATAATTGTTCATCGAGAACTCATCCCCACTGAATTGATTTAGAAGAGGGCCATGCAAATATTTTTGTTGATTGAAAAAGAAAGAGCATTGTGTGGCTCGAGGAGGACTTTGAAGACAAAAGCGAGAGTAGGGCTGGAGCTAAATGAAGAAAAGAAAGCGGCAAGCTAGTACATAGCTTGTACTATATCACACCTTACCCGCTAATCTTTCTTTATAAATCAATGAGTTTTTGTCTGTGTTAAAAATCATCATTTCAGCTATACAGATATACAGAGCATATACTGAAAATTTCAACCTCCTCGGGAAAAGATCTCATCATCTAGCTGTCTTGAAAATGGCATTGCAGGGAAGCTTCTGGATTGCTAGAGTTAATCCTACTTCCATCCAGGAAATCAACACCATCCGGAATGAGTAGTTTCAGGCTTGGGCACAATTTCTGAATGAGCATTCAATAGTTCGCTATGCTTTAGTTACACCGGTGCCGCTTAACCATGATGCCTTGCGTGAGTTATATTGCAGTGCGGTCGACACTTCTGGAGTGGACGAAAGTGCAATCACATTTCAACTGCTTGGTAGGTCGATTAGGGTCACCGAACGAGATGTTAATCGAATTCTTCATTTTCCTATGGAAAATCTCGTTGGTGATCCTACACCTGACCAGATTGAAAGGTTCTTTCGTCTCATAAGGTACCAAGATAGCAATTTCAGTACTGGTAATCTCTCTAGAACATATCTAACTCAGTACTGGAATTTCTTCTTCCACATTCTTAACCATGTTTTTTCCTCAGCTAGAACAAATCTAGATAGAATACCTGAGTTTATTCAAAAAAATAGGGTATGCGGTTGCCAATAATTTGAGGATTAATTTTGGTAAGATAGTGCTTGGTCAAATCATTTTGAAGATGAAGCACTTAGGAACAAGGGATGCCCGGACTCAAAGGGTCGAATGTTTATATCCAAGATTTCTGCAGATAATATTAAATGATTTTTTGAGTGATGCAGACAGGATACGCTTGGACAATGGTCAAGATTTGGAATGCTCTTCCATGAAGAAGAATGTAATTAACTACATAAGCAATAAGAGCTATACGGATGTGCCTACAGTCCTAACTGAATATCTAAAGACTGTCCCACTTCCATTGTTACCAAGACCAGTAAGATCAGAACCACATATGGAGTTTGCTACATCAGCCGATCTACCTCCTGCTAAACGGAGTAAACCTAGCGAACCCGAGACATTCAAGGGAAACTTGGGTCTTGTGCTGTTTAATCCATTCAAGTTTAACCTCCCGGAGAGAAAATCCCTGGATCTCTTTCCAGATTTATCACTCTTTTCCAGTGGTCAGCAACTTGATTCACGAGAGGATGGAAGCTCCCAAACTTTCATTGCACCATCCGACAATGGGGCTAGCATGATTTCATTTGCAGATACGCATCTCGGTGAAAGTTTTGGACAAAAGTTGAGAGAAACACGAGCAGAGCATGAGAGTGGGCAACCTGCTCAACCACATGCACTTGTAACCAGAGCGGGATTCAACGGACTCCTTGCACGGGTCCAAACACTGGAGAACGAGTTGCCGCATATCCGTGAGTCCATTGCAGAAATCAAAAATCTGCAACTTGTTCAAAATGATGCATTCCAGGCTCAATTAAGCTCCATGGCAGCCCAGTTTAGTCATGCAATTAATTCCTTGATGAAAACAGCTTCTTCTAATTTCCCAACTCCACATCCAACTATTCTGGAGGATAACCCAACTGAGGGGGAGAAGGTGGATGAGCAAGAAGCTAAAAGGCGTAATAAAGGCAAGGAAAAGGTTGCTGACACGGATTTAAATTTATTTTTGGGAAGGAAAAGCTAAGGGGAGTATTCGTGCAATGTGGAAAGAATTACGCAAGGAAAGCTTGAAGATATGTTCAGTCTAGAGGAACAATTATCTTGTTTATTTTGAGGGGAGTTTTCATTCACTTTTGTTCATATCTCATTTTTTATTTGCATACATTGAGGACAATGCATGAGATAAGTGTGGGGATGTTCTCATTAGGGTTTTTAGTGTAAATACATAAAATTGAAAATACCAAAAAAATTAGAAAATCAGAAAATTATTTGCCTCGTCTCATAGTGTGTTAACAAATTTAGGTACACATCTTGTGAGCTTATTTTGCATGATTATTTGACATGTTATATCTCTGAAAGTTATTTGTTACTTGATGATTCCTTGTATGCGCTTGTGAAAATTTTAAAACTTGATATACATCATTGCCAATTTTAGTGAGTACTGAAACATGCTTTCACCTTGTGAGAACTTGAGCCTAATTTGTGATTGGTACATCTTATATCAGTCGAATTTTATTGTTGTGTGTTGTTCATCATTAAGCATGTTGCTCTAGAACTTGCTTTAAACCATTTTAAGATTACATGATATCTGTATGCATGAAAATGATAAAGGCACTAGGATTAACCGTGTTTACCCAAACAGTACCCTTGAATCATATATCCTTAGTGAACCCCTTTGAGCCTCTTATCCGTTCTTTTCGTATATCACCGATCTAAATTCTTGAGCCTACTTGTTTATTCTTCTCTTGATTTACTAGTAGAGCATTTTGATTCATTTGGAGATTGGTAAGTGCATAGTGTGGGGATTTCTTTGTTGAAATGTGGAAATTTGGTGGGAATTAAAAAAAAAAAAAGAAAGAAAAAGGATCAAGTAGAATTGTGTTCATTGGTTTGTGCAATATGAAAGTGGAAAAGTACATGGTAATATATGCTTGGAGTTTAATGCTTGTGAGAGTCTGATCAGCTTTTACATGATCGAAATTTCATGTTGAGTGTTTTAATTAGAAATGAACATTGTGCTCTATTAGTTTGTCGAGTTAGCCACTTGTTAGCCTTTTTCTTGATTCCCTACCCTTCACCTTAGCCACGTTACAACCTTTAACAAAGACCTTTTGATTTCTGCATGCATGTATACAAAGTAGTGGAGATTTGGTGGATAACCAAGCCTATGGTAGCACATGACTTAATTGATTGAACTTGAGCGAATACACTTCACCTATACACTTGTGTGATTTGAGAGTTTTGTGAGCTTCATTTATATCCATAGCATGTTACTCACCGAATGCGGCATTGATATATATTTCATGATCTTTTTGTCTATCTAGACTGTGTGGTTACTTGGATAGTCTTGTACAAATGATACGTAAATTGAAAGACTTGTCTTTTCTATATTGTGTAATTAAGTTTTGCATGTGTGGAGTACTATGATAGGTTGCATACTTGAGACTGGGCAGAAAAAAATTGGATTTTGTGGGTAAATTCACTATAAACCCTCACGAGACAACACTCGTCCTACTAGGGCTGCCTAGGGGTTTAACGGCTTGTTGCATGTGCTCAATGCAATCGTGTCATCTACGAAAGTGATATTAGGATTTAGTTTTTATTTCGCTTATTTGCCCGAGGACGTGCAAATGCTTAGTGCGGGGATGTTTGATATGATATATTTTTATATATATTTTAGATGATTTTATTCCCATATTTAATTGCATTTTGCATTTATTTAGATATTTATTTAATAAATATTAATGTTTTATTGTAGAAGACAAGAATTCCTAAATTTGGAGGAATTTGGAATTAAAAAAGCTATTTTGGAGCCAAAAAGGAAGAAAAAGGAGTCCGTTTTCAGATCCTCAATAGACCGCAGCTCAGGACTTAAAGATTTATTTATATTAATAAATATTTAATTTATTTAGAAAATTATATTTATAAGTATCTAATAATATTAGATATTTATTTTTATAATTTCTGAATTAAATTATTTATTTATTAATTAAAGATTATAAGCTGTGCGGGTTAAAAAGCATTTCTACGGAGCCATCCATATAAAACAAAAGAGGCCCCGGTGAATTGAAATGGTTTTGCAGGTCATTCAGTTCGTGGGTAATGATGTGTAAATGAATAAACAAATAAAAAGAAACAATTGTGAAAGCCACCCGCCACTACTTTCCAGTTTTTCAGGTTTTGGTGTTTTGCTCTTTCGGCTCAATTAATTATTCCCGGATGGTGTGCTGAATTGTAGTATAAGTAGATGTGTTCTACATAAGTTTCAGGGGGATCAACTTTAGCTTAGCATAGCTTAGCATAGGATATTAGACTAGGCAACACTACACTGCATAAACATTTTGCATAAACATTTGTATCATTCTTCATTCGGCTACTGCAAGTTTTCTAGGAGCTAGGGGCTTGGTTTTCTTCTCTTTTATGTACAATTTCTTTGTCTTAATTCTCCATTAATGTAAGGTATTCTCTATTTCTCTTGTTTATTATGGATTGTTATATAATTTTAGTTATTAATTTTTATATTAGTGAGTAGTTTTATTTAGGGCATAAAGGGAAGCCATGTTTGCATGATAATTCTGGCATGATTTTCATAGTGGTTTGATTGATTATGGTAATTCTAATCGATTATGTTTTGATATTTAATTTGTGTTAGTGGCCAATATCACAGATTAATTACTTGCGAATAGGGGTAATAGATCGAGAGATTTTACTCTTAGAGGCACACATACGATTAGCGGAATTGAATTTTAGTGCGAGAGCATAATTGGATTTCCGAGAGCGTTAATGCTTGAGAGAGATTAACACATGCTCTAATTACCCGATTAATTAAATTACTAAAAGTGATTATATGTGAAAGCACGTTTCGGGAGTGTTGATACTTGAGAGAGATTAACAAACCGTAATTGCATGACCATTTTTGATTGCTTTAGCTTAGAAGCCGGATATTATGTAAACATGGTGGACCTAATTGCCCTAGATTTAAAATTCATTGTTGATCCTTTAATTAATTAGTATAAATAATTTAGTTAATAAATATTTTCACAATAATCGTTTTTTCCCGAGAAACAATTGAATTAAAATCGATAAAACCCGCCTCCCTGAGAACGAACAACAAAAATATACCACTTCACATTTGTGTCACCAAATCGATCATGACTCTAACAATAATTTACGAACACGTTTGTCACCGAGTTCCAACCACATTCCTGACCCCACATAGTTTATTCATTCCATTTTTCATCCTCTCACAATATAAATGAGTTTATAAATCCCCACCGATATCATTTTCACCCACTCTACTACCATCAATGCCATCATCAACACCTTTGAATACTATCAAAATTTCAGATCTGGAAATTTTTGGTAATTTGTATTCAAAACTTTTAGTATAATTTTGGTGATTCAAGTTGAATTTTCTTTGATTCTGATTTGATTTTTGTGGTGTAAGTGGTGGTGTACATTCAAATGTAACCTACATCTCCAACTTTACCCTTATACCTCTACTATTTTTGAAGATTTTTTTACACCATCTTCGACAATCACCAATGTTATCACCACCTCTTATCCACTTGCACATTGTGTGTATACATCTACACACCTTCCTCACTTAACCATTCTTTCGTGTTACCAAATCGACCAACACTCTAAAAATAACTTACGAACACTTTTATCACCAAATTCCAACCACCCTACTCCGCTAGCTCATTCATCCCGTTTTCATCCACCAGCAGCTCCGAACACTATCAGAATTTCAGATTTTGAAAATTTTGGTAATTTGCATTTAAAATTTGAGTGATATGGGTTCAATTTTTGGTGATTCAAGTTGAATGTATAGAAATTTTGCTTTCATTTTGATTTTTTGGTGGTGCAAAGGGTGGTGTTGATGTGATTGCATTAAAAGTTTTAGTGATTTTGCTCGTGATTCTAGTGGTGGTGTGTGATAGTGACGTTATGGTGGTGGTATAGAAGTGATGGTGGTAGTGGTGTTAGCTATGTCTTGTTAGTGGTGGTAATGGTGTTAACGGTGTGTTGTTAGTGATGGTATTGATAATGATGTATCCATCGAGAAACAAACGACTTATATATAGAATTTTCTTACAAGTAGATCGGTAATTTGAAATATATGATCTATGATTTTTTTTATATTATGTATAATTTTATATTTAATTCTTCCTTGAAGCTCCATAAGTAACCACTAACAATTATATAATTGTGTATATGTACATTACATGTAGTCTTATTTTATAAATTCACTTTTATTAACCTATAAGTTTGAATTTCTTTTAAATACAATCTAATTAGCTATTTTTTAAATTTATCTTTTTAAATCCAATCATTTTTACAGTCCTTATATTCAACTAATCGATAATTATAATTTTTGTATTTTATTAGTGTTCTCTTTTTAAATATCTATCTTTCATTAATATAGCTATAAATCTTAATCACATAATTATTTGTATTGAATCTATGATCTAATTTATAATATTGTGTCCTAACCCAACAACGCTTCTTTTATTTAATTAAAAATCAATACAATATTTATATCTCACATGTAAATTATTTAGTGGATCACAAAATCATGTTTTAAATTAGTATAAGAGTTCTCGCCAAAAAAATCATTTTGGCTTGTACTAAACGTAATAGACAGACAATACAATTCATTTTGATAATTTCAACTTGATTAAATCTCAAAATGAATATTAAGTAAAATAGAACATGTGAATTATTTGTGCATGTAGTAAATGATTTTTAAAAAGCCATTGTAAGTTTCTTCTTTGATTCAATGGTTAGAGATGTGAACATAATTCATTCACAACCCAAAGGATATGGGTTCAATCCTCCTTACCAACAACTTTTTTTATATATTAATATAACCTATAATATATATAATGGATATAGATTAAGTAGAGGTTGTATCTTAATTGCGTTAACTGTGTTGCTTGCTCAAGTCTCAACAAGATCATAAAATTTTCACACTGCTCTTGCAGTCGTGCTGCATTAACAAAACACTATGTACACAAGGGTGTCCCTTGGTAATGTATGAGGTGCCCTTTAGCTATCAGACTTTATACACAGGCTTTCATGAAGATCATGGTCACCAACAACTCGTTCAAAAAAAAAAAGACGTTGTCGAAAACTCGTGGAAGGCAAGACTTCAACTCTATCACGAGAAGTAGTAGCACCTCAAAGATCCTTCTGAATTTTTAGAAATCATTGTCCTAGAATCATAGCACCCATTGGTGTACACTACAAGAAAAACGAGTAATTCCTACCACAAATTTGGTAGGAAAAGGCCGTTTTTTGGTAGGAAATGACCCATTTCCTACCACACCCATGTGGTAGGAATTGTTTGACTCGGAAATGACCCCTGGTGGGAAATTTTGTGTGATGGTCAACGTGGGCCCCATCTGGTGACTTGACAGCCACTTGTCATGGACCCACCTACCAACATGGATGGTCACATGGCGTGGGTCGGACCCATGTCATCTGCCACGTCACCTGCCACGTCACAAATTCTGGTGACGTAATTGGAGCATTCCCTACCCGCATTTCTGGTAGGAAATGCATTGTTTTGGTAGGAAATATGACAGACGGGCTTTTTTAATTCCTACCAGATATTTCCTACCAGCTTGTTGAATGCGGTGGGAAAAGGCTTGAATGTGATAGGAAATACTGGGTTTGTAATGGTCATGATAGTAGGAAAAGCCTTGAATGTGGTAGGAATTACTGGGCAATTTTTTGGAAAAAAAATTGTTTCATTGATATATATCCGGCCATGTGCAACAAATTGCACAAATATTACAACAAATTGCATAATGTGATCAATATATAAATCATAAATTAATCATAAAACATAATATTCATAAGTTAAAATTACATCTCCAAAATAATTGTTTAAATTTACAAAAATGACAATCATAACAACAAATCAGGAAATGTTTTACAAGCTTAAACTAATCGTCCTTAAAGTTTCCATCACTGTTGAATCATTCTACCCAATTTCTTTGTAAATTTTGTCTTCGTCGTGATATTTTTATTTTTATTGGCTTCGAAACCAATATGCTCTTCTTCGAGTGACAACAATCTACATAAGGAGTGTAAGAAAAAAATAATTAGTATCAATTATACACAAATACATGAACAATTAATCAAGAACAATTGAAAATATGAACTAATCAAGAACAAAAAAAATTAAGAAGACACACACACAAATACACTAATAAACATGTACGAATATATATAAATTACGCACATATAGATGTAAATCAAATTCACACAAATAATAGAGGGAATAGATTTTTACCCGATTATATAAGAAGATGAATTGGTTCATATGAAAATGAAATTCAATAGAGTATATGGAGAGGTAGAGATGAAAATGAAAGTTAAAAGGGACAGAAAATTTGGTGAAGTGGATGGAGAGATTGAGATGAAATTTGATGAAGTGGTTAGTTTAAATGAAATTTGGTGATGTATTGAAAATTTGAATTTGGGCAAAAAATTCAAATTTTTTAGTTTGGGCTCCATTTTTAAATTTTTTGTGAAATCAAGACTTATTTCCTACCAATATGTGGTAGGTTATGAGTTTTCGACGAAAATTTTGAATTTTTCATTTGGGCAGTCTATTTGAAATTTCGATTTTGGCGACTAGTTTTGAATTTTTCGTAAAAATATGACCTATTTCCTACCAATAGGTGGTAGGTTTTGAGTTTGTTTGAAAAAAATATTGTAATTCACAAGAATCGAACCTTTAACCTCCTATAAGGAAAGTGCAATGTCATACCACTACACCAAGATGTTTCTTGTGTAAAATATTATCTTAAATATATATAACCATAATCGGTAGTCTAAAAAATTAGAAAATGATTTTAATTAATAAATCAATGATTTTAATTATATATAACCATACGGGTCTCGATATCACTACAATTAAATCATGTGAGCAAACAATTAAATTCATAAAAATTCAAATAATAATACTCATTAATTCTGTGATTCATGTTACATTAGATTCACTAATTTTCTATTTTTGTGATTTTTCAACCTATTTTTAACTAGTTTGTGAATTACATTAAAAACTTAAATAAATATAGAATAAAAGATAAAATTTGAATTAAAATACATAAAAATACAAATATTAATACTCACTATTTTTGTGATGCATGTCACACTAGATTCACTAATCTTATTTTATTTTTGACTTTAACCCCTAAACTAGTTTCCGTTTCCGATTCTTGATTCAATTATTTTGAAATAGAATTTCGACGATCGAACCATACGAGAGTCAAGATCAATCTTTTTAAATGTTATTCCAAAATTTTGAAAAAATTGTAAATTTATTTGATTAGGTAATTTAACGGTCAACTAGTAATTTGACTTTAACCCCGAAACTAGTTTTCCTTCCCCATTTTTGATTCGATTATTTTGAAATAGAATTTCGATGATCGAACCATACGGGAGTCAAGATCAATCTTTTTAAATGTTATTCCAAAATTTAAAAAAAATAATAAATTTATTTGTTCAGGTAATTTAACGGTCAACTAGTACCTTGACTTTAACCCCTAAACTAGTTTTCGTTCCCGATTCTTGATTCGATTATTTTGAAATAGAATTTCGATGATCAAACCGTACGGGAGTCAAGATTAATCTTTTTAAATGTTATTACAAAATTTTAAAAAATTAATAAATTTATTTGATTAGGTAATTTAACGGCCAACTAGTACTTTGACTTTGCCCCCTAAACTAGTTTTCGTTCCAGATTCTTGATTCGATTATTTTGAAATCGAATTTTGATGATCGAACCGTACGGGAGTTAGGATCAATCTTTTTAAATGTTATTCCAAAATTTCAAATTTTTTTTTTTTGATTAGCTAATTTAACGGTCAACTAGTAATTTGACTTTAACCCCTAAACTAGTTTTCGTTCCAGATTCTTGATTCGATTATTTTAAAATAGAATTTTGTGATCGAACCGTACGGGAGTCAAGATCAATCTTTTTAAATGTTATTATAAAATTTTAAAAAATTAATAAATTTATTTGATTAGGTAATTTAACGGTCAACCAGTAATTTGACTTTAACCCCTAAACTAGTTTTCCTTCCCGATTCTTGATTCTATTATTTTGAAATAGAATTTCAATGATCGAACCATACGGAAGTCAAGATCTATCTTTTTAAATGTTATTCCAAAATTATAAAAAAATAATAAATTTATTTGATTAGGCAATTTAACGGTCAACTAGTACTTTGACTTTAAACGCTAAACTAGTTTTCGTTCCCGATTCTTGATTCGATTATTTTGAAATAGAATTTCGATGATCGAACCGTACAGGAGTCAAGATCAATCTATTTAAATATTATTCCAAAATTTTAAAAAAATAATAAATCTTTTTGATTAGCTAATTTAACGGTCAACTAGTAATTTGACTTTAACCCCTAAACTAGTTTTCGTTCCAGATTCTTGATTCGATTATTTTGAAATAGAATTTCGATGATCGAACTGTACGGGGATCAATATCAATTTTTTAAATGTTATTCCAAAATTTTAAAAAAATAATTAATTTATTTGATTATGTAATTAACAGTCAACTATTACTTTGACTTTAACCCCTAAACTAGTTTCCGTTCCCGATTCTTGATTCGATTATTTTGAAATAGAATTTCGATGATCGAACCGTACAGGAGTCAAGATCAATCTATTTAAATATTATTCCAAAATTTTAAAAAATTAATAAATTTTTTTGATTAGCTAATTTAACGGTCAACTAGTAATTTGACTTTAATCCCTAAACTAGTTTTCGTTCCAGATTCTTGATTCGATTATTTTGAAATAGAATTTCGATGATCGAACTGTACGGGGATCAATATCAATTTTTTAAATGTTATTCCAAAATTTTAAAAAAATAATTAATTTATTTGATTATGTAATTTAACAGTCAACTATTACTTTGACTTTAACCCCTAAACTAGTTTCCGTTCCCGATTCTTGATTCGATTATTTTGAAATAGAATTTCGATGATCGAACCGTATGGGAGTCAAGATCAATCTTTTTAAATGTTATTCCAAAATTTTTAAAATAAATAATAAATTTATTTGATTAGGTAATTTAACGGGTTTTATATCAAACGGGCCACTGATCTCACTAAAAAGTATCAAGTAGCTCCTCAGTCTCCACGGGGACTCATTTAAGCCACTAAACTAAGAAATATATCATTTGCCCCCCTGTATTCACAAAAATAATACAATTTATGGTGGTCTAAGTGAGAATAATACAATCTATCCAAGATTGAACCTTTTTTGGCCACCATAAATTTTACCCAAGACACTTAGACCACCATAAATTGTATTATTTTTGTGAATGCAGGGGGCAAATGATATATTTCTTAGTTTAGTGGCTTAAATGAGTCCCCGTGGAGACTGAGGAGCTACTTGATACTTTTTAATGAGATCAGTGACCCGTTTGATATAAAACCCGTAATTTAACGGTCAACTTGTACTTTAACTTTAACCCCTAAACTAGTTTTCATTCCCGATTCTTGATTTGATTATTTTGAATTAGAATTTCGACGATCGAACCATACGAAAGTCATCTAAATATCAAATAAAATTTTTTTTGATGTTACCCTAATCTAATCTCTAAATTTCAACCTCTAAACATTAACCTTCTGTTTTTCAACTTTGCAAAGTGTTACTTTTTCATAAAACTTAATTTTTTTCTACTTTTAAGCTGAGTAGATTGGTTATGATGTAAAAAGATATTTTAGAATATATTTATGATACTTAAGGTATTTTAAATATTTTTGATTATATAATTGAAAATATTTTTTCTTTATAAAATCATTCCAAATGAAGTTGATAAATATTTACATACGTGATAATTTTATGATTATATTGACATCTGTACAGTTGGATCATCAAAAAAAACTTTTAAAAAATGGGTTTGATGTTACCCTAATCTAATCCCTAAATTTAAATAAAATTAAAATTTAATTTAAAATGGTATTTCCCACTAGTCAATTCCTACCAAACTTGATGAATACGATAGGAATTACTGGGTTTTCACTTTTTAACACAGCTAATTTCCTACCACAAAGAGGTGGTAGGAAATGTTTCTATCTAAACAACGTCGTTTTGGTGACACACTGACAATAACCACGTGGCAGAAGCGGGCCTACCAGACTCATTTCCTACCAGCGTTGGTAGGAAAAGGGCAACCCATTTCCCACCAGTATACCGTGGTAGGAATTGCTTTGACAAAAAAGACGTCATTTTACTATTGCCAAAAATGCTGACAAAGCCAACGTGGCTTGTGGGACCCAACAGACTCATTTCCTACCAGAGTTGGTAGGAAATGGGGTGAACAAAACCGACCATTTCTTTGTGGTAGGAAATATTCTGGCAAAAATGACGTCGTTTCTTTGTTGACGTGGATAAGTGGGTCCTTCTTCATCCATTTCCTACCAGCTGTAGTAGGAAATGGCAACCTATTTCCTACCAGCATCGTTTGTGGTAGGAAATGGTCCTTTGACCTGCAATTAGTAGGAAATGGCTGGTAGGAAAAGAGTTGGTAGGAAAAATTCTGGTAGGATTTACTCGTTTTTCTTGTAGTGGTAATTCAAAACGACAAAACCTAATATATTTGCCTTCCCACTATTGGCTAAAATACCTTACCCGTACTTTAACTGCATTGCAGATGGTGAGACGGTTCTATATATCAGCCACTGGTCTCAAGATTTCAGGGAATTAATCTATCTATACTATTATATAAAATCCGAAACATTAAAAGTTTGGTAGGTCGGTCGGTTGGTCGGTACGGTACCTGTTAATTTTACTTATTTACCCTACCTGTTGATTTTACTTATTTACCCTTACGTACATGTTATTTTACTTAATTATCATTACTTAATTATTTATAGTTACAAATAACTAATAAATTTCCTTTTTCAGGTTAAACATGTTACCTTTTCTATTCTTCAATAACTAATCAATTTCCAATCTCACCTAATATATGAGTAACTCTATTTAATAAAATAATATTATAATTATAATTATAATTACTAATAATTAATCAATTACCCTTTTTAGCTAAAATACATTACCTTTTCCATTTTTTAATTTTTCCAGTAAAACCTATTTGTGTAGTTTTATTTAAGTAAAATGTTTCTTTTTTCAGGTAAAACATGTTTCCTTTTCTATTTTCCAACAACTAACCAATTAACTTTTTTAACTAACCTTTACTTTTTTTTGAAACGGGAATCCTTTATATCTATTATAGGCCAACATGGGTTTTGTGCCTATTTAGTAAATTACTAATTTGTCCTTAAATTTAAATGAATGATAAAAATTTTGAAGTTGGAAGGAATTGAACCCATGACCTTCCAACACTTGTAACTTTGTATTCAAATGTTCAACCACTAAACCAAATCACTTCTTTGTGCAACTTTTTAAACTCATTCACTACATGCTCAAATAACGCACCTATTAGCAATCTTTATTTTATAATTTATTCAAGATAAAATTGCCCACCTAATTTTTATTAATTTTAATAATTTGAATTTTGATAATTAAAACTATGTCATTCATATACTCATATATTTATGCTCATGTTTATTTTTATGATTTATTAGGGATAAAATCATTAAAATATTTACACATATAACAGTAAAAATTGGTAGTCGGGGAGGGAAATATAAATTGACAGATATGATGTCGTCGAAGTCAGAATTAAGAAAGGTACTGAGTGGCTGAAAATTGGTCAAAAAAAAAATCAAAGTTAGGAAGTAGGTGAGAAAAATAAGTAGACGTCTATGTCAAGTAGGTAAACGGGCGGAAGTGAAAATAGATCTATAAAATTTAATTATAACATTTCTCTTTTTTAACAATTATATCTATATATTAGTCAAATGGCCAGATTATGTTTATTATTAAATTGTTACATTGATGAATTAAGTGTATAACATATTTTTACTCGGTATCATTATAATATTTTATTTTATGTATGAAAGGTACTGAGGTGGCCGAAAATTGGTAAAAAAAAAAAATCGAAGTGAGGCGGTAGGTGACGGAAAATTAGTAGAAGTTATCTCCAGTAGGTAAACGGGCGGAAGTAAAAATAAATATATAAAAAATTATTATAATATTTCTCTCTTTTAACAATTATGTCTATATTAGTCGAATGGCCAGAATACAAAAAATGATAAATAAGGTGTAAAACATATTTATACTCGATATCAGTATAATATTTTATTTTAAGTATATTTTCACTATATCGGTTAATCCTATTATCATCGGGTAATTTATAGATTGATTAACAAAATAGATTAAAATATTAAAAATAAGAAATAATTTACATATGGGATTTGGATTTGGTAAAAAAATGTCAATATGGTTTTGATATCTATTGTCCCTCGCACTTTATTTTTGCAGCATTTTCGTGATATGCTAATGTTATTAACTTCATACAAAATGAGTTTTGCAACCATATATAAGATAGTAATTTGTACAAATTTTAATAATTTATGCCATTCATATACTCATAAATTTATGCTCACGTTTATTTTTATGATTTATTAGGGATAAAATCATTAAAATATTTTCACATATAATAGTAAAAAATGGTAGTCTGGGAGGGAAAATATAAATTGAAAAATATGATGTCGTCGAAGTCAGAATTAAGAAAGGTACTGAGTGGCTGAAATTGGTCAAAAAAAAAATCAAAGTTAGGAGGTAGGTGACGAAAAATAAGTAGACGTCTATGTCAAGTAGGTAAACGGGCGGAAGTGAAAATAGATCTATAAAATTTTATTATAATATTTCTCATTTTTAACAATTATATCTATATATTAGTAAAATGGCCAGATTATTTTTATTATTAAATTGTTACATTGATGAATGAAGTGTATAACATATTTTTACTCGGTATCATTATAATATTTTATTTTATGTATGAAAGGTACTGAGGTGGCCGAAAATTGGTAAAAAAAAAAAAATCGAAGTAAGGCGGTAGGTGACGGAAAATTAGTAGAAGTTATCTCAAGTAGGTAAACGGGCGTAAGTAAAAATAGATATATAAAAAATTATTATAATATTTCTCTCTTTTAACAATTATGTCTATATTAGTCGAATGGCCAGAATACAAAAATGATAAATAAGGTGTAAAACATATTTGTACTCTATATCAGTATAATATTTTATTTTAAGTATATTTGCACTATATCGGTTAATCCTATTATCATCGGGTAATTTATAGATTGATTAACAAAATAAATTAAAATATTAAAAATAAGAAATAATTTACATATGGGATTTGGATTTGGTAAAAAAATGTCAATATGGTTTTGATATCTATTGTCCCTCGCACTTTATTTTTGCAGCATTTTCGTAATATGCTAAGTTATTAACTTCATACAAAATGAGTTTTACAACCATATATAAGATAGTAATATACCAATTTCACTTGAATTTTAAACTCCAATGCGAGTTTCAACCCGGTGTGAGACTAATAAACTCGAAAATTGCTGATATATACAATGTCTTATGATCACGGATGTGGTATGTGTATTTTTTTTATTTTTTGGCTATCATTTTACTGTTACCTCAAATTAAAATGATATTCGGGATGCTTCATTATCGTAGTTATGTCTATCTTATTTTCATAGATTGAATTTTATTGTACATATGAACTTTTACAACATAATTCATTCGGTGCATACACTAACACATCTCATTTTAAAAACCCGTTATGAGTTATGACACTTTAATTTTAGTTACTCGTGTATTTTGTTGAATTTGTACATGTCTAAATATGGATTGTCTTGAAATTTAAGATATTACCTTGGGGTTTTGAAAGTTCACTTCTAAGAATAGATATATAGTACAATGTATTTGAAGAAAAGATTTTGTTATGGTCAATTTGCTATTGAAAGGATACATCTGCGATGGTCAAATACCATGATCTTAGAAAAGCACACATCACATATTTATTTTGAATGTGCACAACTATTAGAATAAATTTGTTATTCTCCTTGTTTTCCGAAATTGGTCGGAGAAAAGGATCCGAAATTGGAAATGTGCGCTGAAATCCAAAATTGGAAATATGCGCTGAGATTTTATTAGCAGAACTATATGACTCTATTACTTTTATTTTTTCGTCACATTACATTATTTCTTACAATATTAAATTAGAAATAATATAATATTTAATTATTATCCACCCAAAATAAATAAGCCAGCTGTTTTCTCATGTATTTCAATACAACAAGATTATTGTGGTAATAATTGGCATTTAATTAACTCTTACTTATAGATTTCAGTCGGTCATTCTTTTTACACTGACCAAACATAACTAAAAATATAACTTTCGCGGTTCAGAATCTAATAATATTTTGAAACTATAACATATTAATAGATCGAAATACGTAAAGTAGACTAATACGAGAAAATTCTATGAATTATTATATGGCCCGTGCTTTGCACGGGCTATCATGCTAGTTTGTATTAATTCATCAAACAATCATTTTCAAGGGGCTCCAGCACAGACCGTGGAGGAGTCAATAAATCAAAAAAGCAATTCGTTTCACATGGTACTCTAGCAACTAAGTGAGCTACCCTGTTCGCTTGCTTTTTTACAAAAGAAACCACAATATCTCTACGAGCCTTAAGCACTCGACTACATGCCTGCATAACCGAACCAACTTCCAACAGATTTTCTCCTGCATTGTTAATGGCCTGCACTGCTACCAGAGAATCGCTTTCAATATCAACATTCTGCAGCCCTAACGACTTCACCCATTCGATAGATTCCCACACACCAGTAACTTCTGCTTCAATGACCGGGACAGCACCGTTGAACTTGTGTGTCCTAGCTCTGATAAACGACCCTGCAGAATTCCTCAGGACAAGCCCACACAAGAACCACGGACAACATGCAACCACATGAGCGTCAACATTAACCTTCAACCGACCTTCTCTAGGGGCCTGCCATTTAGTGAATACCCTATCCTTAACCTGCACACATTTATTGGTCCTAGAAGCTTTCACCATCTGGCTATCCCTCCAGTGTTTAACTTGTAAGACACTACTCTGCATTGCCAATTGTGTCGTCATTGACTTGTTCTGCCACACCTTGAGATTCCTGGCCGACCAAATTCCCCACAAGACTGTCGCTATCTGAGCCAATCTTTCAAACGACTCAACTGCCAGTGTTTGTAGTAGCCATTCTGAGCACGAATTAAACTGGGAACTATCAAAACACAACCCACGTTCATTCCAACAACCCTTTGCGTAGCTGCATTCAAGGCAAACATGCTTCAAATGCTCTTCAACACTATCACACAACGGACACCCACCTGCAATGTTAACTCCTTTATCTCTCAAACGACTTCTCACAGGAACATTATTTCTACAAATCCGCCACAAGAAAATTTTTATCTTCTGAGGAATCTGTATCTTCCACAATCTGCTCCAGCCATTACTTTCCTCAACACGTTTGCAAGGGCTATAATTTTGTTGCCAGAACTTGTAGCCAGATTTAGCGCTATATTTTCCATCTAACGAATGACACCAGACAAGTCGATCTTGAATCTGATTTTTTGGGATAAGAATTGCTAAAATACAATTAGCATCACGATTTGAAAACAAATTGTGCACCTTGTTAACATCCCAACTGTTACTACCAGGAACAAGTAAATCGCTTACCTTCAAACCACTCACTAGATTTAAATTATGCTCATCAACTCTGAAACCACTTTTACCACGAATCCACGGGTCAGTGCTCACATTTATAGACCTACCATCTCCCACCACCTACCTATAACCCTGCTTTAAATGTTCTTTAGCTTGCCAAATCCCAGACCAGACATAACTCACACCTCCTCCCCTAGCTGCATCAAACAAGCTCGAACCTGGATAATATTTAGCCTTAAGCACCCTTGCTACCAACGAGTTTGAATTGGCCATAAGATTCCAGCATTGTTTCCCCAGCAGTGCTAAATTGAAGCCCTACAAATCTCGAAATGCTAAGCCACCCACTTCCTTTGCCATACTTATATTCATCCATGAAACCCATCTTATCCCCTTCTTATTACTATCTTGAGAACCCCACCAATAGCTGTTCATCATCTTTTCAAGGTCTGTACATAAAGATTTTGGTAGTAGGAAACACGACATTGCATAAGAGGGAACTGCTTGTGCTATAGAACGAAGCAAAACAGCCTTCCCAGCCTTTGAGAGACATTTAGCACTCCATCCTTGAATTTTACTCCAAAGACGATCCTTCAGATAATTAAAAGCTGTTTTCTTTGACCTCCCTATAAGCTATGGGAGCCCCAGATACCTCCCCGTACTCAAATCATTATGAACACCCAGCAAATTATTCAATTCACCTTGCTTGTCCAACCTCACATTCGAGCTAAAATAGATCCCCGATTTTTGAAAATTAATCGCCTGACCAGAATGAAGCTCGTACTTTTGCAGAATCTCCCTAACCTTCATCACCTCCTCCACTCTAGCTTTACAAAACAAAAATCTATCATCTGCAAAAAGCAGATGAGTAACCGCCGGAGCTTGACTACAGACTTTACAACCCTGAATACTCCCTTCATTCGCTGCATTCTTTAACATGCTTGACAGACCTTCCACATAAAATAAAAACAAATATGGAGATAGAGGATCTCCTTGACGGAGTCCTCTTGTCGGATTGATAGGTCCAATCTGAGTGCCATTGAAGTTGACAGAGTAAGTCACTGTCGTGATACATAAACGAATCCATGCAATCCACCTATCATCGAACCCTACCTGTTTTATTTGATGCATCAAAAAACTCCAGTCCACTCTATCGTATGCTTTACTAACATCTAATTTCAACGCCACCTCTCCCTCCACACCTTTCTTCTTCTGTTTCATGTAATGCAACACCTCGAAGGCCAACAGCACATTATCCTTTATATTTCTACCTGGGACAAAAGCCGATTGACTTTCTGAAATAATGCCAGGCAAAATAATTTTAGCCTATTTGCAAGAACTTTAGCTAACACCTTGTACAGAACATTGCAAAGTGCTATCGGACGTAGATCTTTCATCTCATTGGCATTGTCTTTCTTTGGAATAAGCACTATATTTGTATTATTCAAATCAAGGGGAAAAGCCAAATCTTCCAACCACTGCTTACAACATTGAAAAACGTCCTTACCAAATAAATGCCAAAAATGTTGATAGAACGCCGGGTTTAGCCCATCTGGCCCAACACTTTTGTCAGGATGCATTTGCTTAATGGCAACTGATAACTCCTCCATCGTTAGCTCTGCTATAAGTCTCCTATTCTGATCCTCCGTTATAACACTTTCATGAGCCTCCATACTAGCAATATCCGCTCTACCTTCATCCTCAAAAACCTTAACAAAATATCTTCTTATAACTTCACACATATCTTCTTGCTTAGTAACCACCTCCCCATTCTCATCTTTAAGATTGTCAATCTGGTTTCTCTTCCTCCTACCTGTAGCATACGCATGGAAAAACTTAGAATTCGAGTCACCATCTTGGAGCCAAAATGATTTAGCACGTTGCTGCCAATATAGTTCCTCACTTAACAACAAATCTTCAAGAATTCTCTTTTCCTCGAAATATCTGCTCGTCCTGGTTGCATCTGCACAGTCCTCAAATAAAGCCACCAACTCCTTCTGTTTCCTGATTTTCTCACGGAACTTATTGAAAAACCTTTTCCCCCATTTCTCCATAAAAGATGAAATTTCTACCAGCTTTGAAAGAAAATGACTCGGGTTCAGATTTCTCCAATGAGCTGAAACTTCCTCATGGAAGCTTTCCTCCTTGAGCCAAGTATTTTCAAACCTAAACCTGAATTTCTTCCTCGAATGCTCTATACTGTAAAATTCTAGCTGGATAGGTTCATGATCAGAGTGCACACAGTGATGGACATTTAATTTACATAAAGGGAATAAGCTCCACCAAGACGCTGTAGCAAACGCCCTGTCCAGTCTTTCTCTCACCCATTCTGGTTTGCCACGACTTTTCTCCCACGTGTAATTTCCACCCATAATATCCAACTCAGTCAACCTACAATCCTCAATCGTTTGCTTGAATCCGTCTAGCAACACCTGAGGATGAGCATGCGTCCCTTTCTTATCTTTCATGCTAATCATGTCATTGAAGTCGCCCACCACCACCCAGGGTAATACAGACCTGTTTGCTAACTCTTTTAACAAATCCCAAGACTCCTTTCTTCGAGTTCGCTCCGGAAAACCGTAGAATCCAGTTAATCTCCACAAAACTTCATTGGCATTTCTAACCTGAACATCGATGTAATTACTTCCAAAACCAACCACATTACACTTAACATTATTCTTCCATAGCATAGCAACTCCACCACTTCTGCCAACACAATCCACAGCCCAGTAATTATCAAAGCCTAGCTTACTACCTAACTGCCTTATTCTTTCTGTTTTCGACAAAGTTTCCATTAAAAACACTATGTTGGGTCTAAGAGACTTAATAACGTCTCTCAAAGCACGAACTGCACGAGGATTCCCCAATCCTCTGTAGTTCCAACTTACAGCATTCATGACGTCCGGCTAGCTTGCTGAGCAAGCTTAGCCAGTTGAGAATTATTTGACATTGGACAATCCAAATCAGAAAGCCCAACATCCTTAGAAGAAACAGCAACGTTTGACATATTTTTTAGCACTGGGTCAGACACTATAACAAGACCCCCTGGTGTGTCCATCATATCATATTTATCCGGCCCACCTCGCATCCTTTTCCTATCAATTAAAAGCCCAGTCATTTCATCATTATCCAGCCCATTATCAGCACTTAAATTCAAATCTCCCCCCTGACATCCACATTTAAATTTTCCCTCCTATCTGCCATATCTGTCGTTGCTAAAATTAAGGGATTGGTATGATCCCTTTGATTTCGAAACTCCTGCCTCACTATACCTCCTACAATCATGCTGTTATCCTCTCTCATGCAACTACCTTCCCCTGATTGCGGGCTTGAGTTAAACCGCCCCTGACGCGCCTCCCACTCTGTATCATCCTCCGCCCGTAAATAACGACTTCTCGTCGGACCACCAGCCTTCCTAGTCGGAGCTCTGAGCCAACTCCCCCACTCCTTAACACCACCCTCAGTCGTACCAGAGAGAAATTTCCTGCAGTATCTCTCTGTGTGGGTTAACATTCCACATGTAAAGCAAAACTCCCCTAATCGCTCATACTTACATGACACCATTACCTCCGTTCCATTCCTCTTCGTTATCTTCTTCTTGCGCTTGAGAGGCCTCCTGACATCCAACCTGACCCTAACGCGCATAAATTCCCTCCACAGACTTGAGTTGTTCTTACCATCATATTCCAGGAATTCACCAAAGAAATCCCCCAACAGCTTCCCCACAGCCTCTGTCATGAACCCAGACGGAAGATCAAATATCTGCATCCAAATGTTCACATGCCACAGAGGGACATTTAGAGGTTCCTCTCCATTTGGAATCTCTGTAGTCACGAGCATTGCGTTGTCAAATGACCACGGACCTCCCTTCAAAACCCAGTTCTTGTCCTCCTTGTGGAAAAATTGAAACAGGAAGACTCCTACCTCCAACTCCTTAATATTCACTCCCATAGCCGGTCTCCACACATCTGCCATCTTTGTTCTCATAGCATTTACATTAATGCTTTTCCCCGTCAAAAACCTACCCACCAAACATAAATCATACTTGTTGCCCTGTTCATCTCCTTCCCCTTCAAATACAAACGCAGAATTCTCCTCCTCCTCAATACTCAAACCATCAAATTGATCATTCAAATCATTATAACGAGCCATAAAAACTCTCACGATTCACCCTCAGTATTTAGAGATTGAACGAAGAGACCATCAAAACTCTCACAAAGATGGAGAGAAAGTTATCATTTTTTAATCTTATGTTTTTAGTGTTAATCAATACAACTTACTATAGAAAAAACTTAAAACTAGCATCTTTGCAATTGCTTCAACATCCTAACAGTATACCCTATCTTTAATGCAATTGACAAATTCGTTGAAAATATTGTCAGGTAATACGTAAATGTAATAAAATGACTTAACTAACCTTTACTTAATTGCAGATAAAATTCATCCTAATAGCTAAGCAATTTCTTTTTTCAAGTTAAACATATTACTTTTGCTATTATATAATGTTTAATAACTCCTTAGTTTACCTTTTTAGGTAAAACAAGATATTTTTCTAAACAGATAAATTACCTTTTTAGCTAAGACACGTTACAATTTTGTCTAATAAATAATATATTTATATTAGAAATACTATTAACTAATCGATTACCTTTTCAACGAAGACATGTTACCTTTTATATCTTCTATAACTAAAACCTCTCTTTTTTCAATTATATCATATAATAAAATAAAATAATAATATTATAATTACTAATAATTAACCAATTAATTTTTTTAGCTAAATCTTATCATGTTTTCTATCTAAAATCTATCCTTTTCAAGAATATCACTCTTTTTCTAGAATATCATGGACAATGTTTATATAATTATTATCAAATAATCTCATTTAAGAATTTAAATATTCAAAATTAATGTTTTAAAAAAGTCAATTTAAAGTGAATAAAAAAATCATATAAAATTAGAAAAGAAAATCCATGGATTTTAGGCTAGTAAATTGTAATATATAAGATGGTATAAAGATGGCCACCACCAACTTATGCAGAAAAAACATTGTTGTAAGACGATAACTCGTGCAATTTGGCAACACTTTAACTCTGCCATGAAAAGTCCCTGCACCTTAAAGAGATACTTCTGAGTTTTTTGAAATTATTGTGGATACATCACACCAATCTATTTTATCTTCCCACTGCTGATTAAAACACCAATCTATTTATTCGCTAATCCGAACCAACTAAAACCAAACCGAATGGTTTGGTTTTGTTGGATTACGAATTGGCTTGAATTTTTTAAGGATCACTAATATAGGTTTGGTTCCAATTTTACCACTAACCCGAACCAAATCGAGAGATGGTATAAATATGTTGGACCATCCACCCATTCACTCACACATTTTTTTCTTTTGCTCCAGTTTAATTGTTGGGTTGATTGGATGGTCTTTTAATATATAATGTGTTGAAATAGATTATAGATGTAAACATGTTATGTTAAGTTCAATACAAAAAAATAAGGATATATATGATGGGACAAATATGATGGTGGTTTAATTTCATCGATGGTGATAATATTTAGGGTTAATCTTGATAAATAATCGATCAATCTTAAATATGATCATCGACGATCATATTTAAAGGTGGTCAAATTTAATTGGTCACAATTAATATTTTCGTCCATAAAAGAAGAGAGGAAAACTTCCGGTCCAAAAAAAAAAATTTGCTCGGTTTAAATTTCACCAACGGCGGTCAAATTTAACTCTAATCAAATTTATGCTTAATTAGGTCGCAAAATTCTCGCCAAATGTTAACCAAAATAAATTAAAACAAAACTTCCCTGATGACCATTTTCGTCAAACTAAATAAGTTAAAATTAGCATTGTTAAATCCAATTTGAAACTTTTAGTTGAATATTTATGACCATGTTTGTAATGAAAATATTTGTAATGAATGTGAAATATGCTATGAAATTATTTTGGTTCTTATTATTCATATAATATGAATTATGTGATATTTGTGTTGATTAGTGATATCAAATTATAAAAATATACTGTAAATTGTAGTAGATTTTTTCTGTTAAATATGTATCACAATTAATTTTGATCACTTTCGATCAAATTAATATATTTGATCATTTTTTTATCAAATTTATAAATTTGATCAAATACGATCATATTTAACCGATTTTATAGTACGGGTGGCAAGTGAATGAACTTCATGAAATTTGGTGGAAAAGGTCATACCGAAACCATTCTGTCGCATTTTACATTATTCATAAATTTTATTTTAGCTAATTATTCATGATTCGAAAGTTTGTATTGGTAAGTATATTATGTTATACAATCGCATTAAATAAACAATTAAATATAATTTAAGCTTTCGGAGAAGACTTGTAAATTTTTACTTAGTTATATTTTTGCAATATTAAAATTTAATTATAATTCAAGATATTAGAGGAGATTAACTATTAACCTAATAGTCACTTAGTCACTGGTCCCACTCTTAAAACAAAACATCTCACGTACATAGGATTTTATTATAATGAAGAAAAAAAAACTTAAATTCTTTTCTCATTTTTAAAGAAAATAATGGTATAATTTATTAATCTTCTTTCATTTTTCCTTAATATATAATAAAAATTTATACGTTTATGATTTTTTTTCTAAATTATAAGAAGCCCTGTCCTTCATGTAAGTTTTGATCAAGATCACGATCTATCCCTGAAAAAAAATATCCCCGATAACGACATACATTTCATACATTTCATCACTTTGGTATTTAACAAAAATTGTATTAATCCTTGCATTTATTTCATGAACACGAGTTTTGTTTGCAGGTATTGAAAGAGTGTAAGGTCGCTGGATTTCGAAAATTGATAGTGCAAAAATATTTTTGTATGAAATTTATCTAGCTCGAAAATTTGGAATAATTAAGAAAGTAATTTTAGAAACTCATTGCTTAGCAAAAAAAAAGTTTAGAAACTAATTACAATTTCAACTTATTTTGCTGATCTAGACTTTTGATCCTAGAAGATGTACCAGTTTTTAGTTTTTATCTTGTGAAATGGTCTCAAGTCAAAAATGATGATAATTGTGTTGCTCATTAATAATTACATTTTTTTGTTTAGTGTTGAACAAATTTGGAAAGATAATTGTTCTAAATATGTATTCACATATGTACTAATCGATAAATCGTCTGTTGACTAATTTATATATCAAGGATTTCCCTAAAAAAAAGTGAATATGTGGATTAAATTTTTGTCAATATATACCAAATTGTTGTGGAACGAAATATAGGGTGTATTTACTGCGTATTTAATGCTAAGGTTTATGAGAGCTTCGAGCTTTAATGGCTGATCAAGTGTTTCGTGACTTAACTCGGGTGCTACAAGATGCCTACGTATCTTGCAAATATCAAGAATCAAGCCAAAAAACGTAGTTCTAGATGTGAAGGAGTAGGTCCTTATATAGGTGTTGAAAACCCTAGAAATAGAGTTGAAATAGGAGACTTGGTGGGCAAGTTATTCAGTTGGCCCAATTCTAGAGCCTTCCAAGAGATAAGAAGATAAGTACTGAAGGTGTATGCCTTGGAGGCTACTCCTAATATGATTTAGTTTCCTTTTAAGACTCAATCTTGAAGTTTGAAACTGGCTGATTTATTAATTACGAATTTATTATCATAAATAAGGTTTTGGGCCTCATTAAGGGGCTTTAACCTTGGACCAATCTAGGCTTATTAAATTCCACATTAAATGTGTTTTTAGGGTTTACTTTTAGCCCATATCATTTGCCCCCCAACTTTTAGGAAAACTGATCAGGTTTTCCTTGAAGTTATTACGGCCTTGTTCGAGACTTGGGTCAGGGTTTATCTTTGATATCGTTTTGATGTAAAGCGTGGAGCGACCGACGCGTATACAACGATGTTAGATTATGCCAACAATATTGAACGGTGCTAGACGGCACTAAACGGCGATAAACAACCTTAAATGACGTTTAAACAATGTTAAGCGACACTAAACGGCGTTAAACGGCGCTAAACGGCACTAAACGGTGCTAAACAGCCTTAAACGATGTTTAAACGATGTTAAACGACGCTAAACGGCGTTAAACGGCGCTAAACGGCACTAAACGGCACTAAACGGCACTAAACTGTGGTAAACAGCCTTAAACGACGTTTAAACGATGTTAAACGACGCTAAACGACGTTAAACGGCGCTAAACGGCACTAAACGGCACTAAACGGTGCTAATTATCACTAATTTGAAAATATTAAATTGCGCTTCGAGAATAAAATTATTTTTCCATATTTCTGGAATTTTTTGAATTTTTATCTCCGGAACGTAATCATTTTTAATGATTTTCTGAAATTACTGCGAACCTTCGACCTGGATCGAGGTCGTTACGAGGTGCCCAGGTCGTGAGTCTAGCGACCTCGCCATACGACCAGGATCGCGGTCGTACAAAGTCACCAGGATGGCCTGGTCGTGTGATGTCCGACCTCAATCCACGAGGTGGATTCACGTCGTGCAAAGGCTCAAGATAAGGTAGTCGTTCAGCCTGCGATCTCAATGTTCGACCTGGTTCGAGGTCGTGTATGGCTTCTTAATCAGCCAGGTCGTACGTTATTCGAACTCATTTTACGAGGTGAATTCTCGTCGTGTAAGGACGCCAAATGACGCACGTCTTGAATTCTACGACCTCATTTTACAATGTGGATCGAGTTCGTGTATAGCTCTTTTTATGGCCTGGTCGCACAACTCACGACCTCTTATTACGAGGTAATTTGAGGTCGTGTAAGCTACCATAACTTGGCTGTTCGTGAGTTTTACGAGACATCCCTACGAACTGATTGCAGGTCGTGTATGGACCAATAATAGACCTCCTCGTAGGCGTCACGACCTCAACCTACGAACTGGAATGAGCTCGTGGGGGATTTTTTTTTTTTTTTTTGAATTCCAGAAGCTTCTACAAGTTTCTAGATCCTGGGCCTCCATTTGGGCCTATGGGCCTTAATCGGCTTTAACCTGTTAGCTAGGCATTCGAATCGGCTAAATGACAGGTTGTGTTGAGTATAAAAGAGTAGGAGGAGTGAGCTCATTTCTCACTTCACTAAAACATTTCAATAAAATTTCTCTCTAGAGCTCTCTAGCTTCAAGTAGTTTCCGGCAAGAATTTTTCCGGCGAAAGCTCTTCCTCCCACGGAGGTTTCTGGGTTTTCTTTGAAGATCATCTTCTAAGCATTCATCTTAAGAGCATCAATGGCAGATGATAGAGAAGCTAGGAGGTTGAGCAAGATGAGTGCATCATCGCGAGGTACCTCTTTCCCTCCTATACGTTCAAAATATACTTCCTTAATAGACATGATTAATCAAAGAGGAGATGAATATCCCTCTGTATCTGCATTAGATTCTTATAATCATCATTCGAGATTTTTTGATGCTGAGAAAATCAAAAAATTCAACAAACTCTTCAATGTTCGTTCCCCCTTAAAATTAGTCCCAGCTGAACCAGGGGATCGTTCTTGTCATTGGAAGCCCCATGCCTTGTGCATATACAAGGATGCTATCATGGCTGGGCTTCGTTTTCCTTTCCATGATTTCATCCCCACCTTATTGGCGGATGTTCAAATAAACCCTTGTCAGCTAGTCCCAAATGCTTGGAGGGCCATTCTTTGCTTCATGGTCCTTTGTTTGAAAAACAACTTTCCACTATCTATTCCTCTTTTTAGGAAGATTTTTCAATTTAAAAATAGCGCAATCACTTATCCTGGCTGGGTATATATCAGCCTTCGTGCTACGATCCCAAATATCTACGATCCCTCCTCAATTCCTGATAGTAATCCTAAATGGAAAGAGGAGTTCATGTACCTTGTGTGGGAGGGGGGTGATTGGGGCACCCTCTTTCGTAGCTCCTTTGGGAAGGTAACTAATGGGAATTCAGATGATATCGAGCTAAATTATGCCGAAAGAGCTGCTTTCAACACCCTTACTGCAGACAAAGGGGAAACTCACTTCTTCACTCTTCTTGAGGAATTTTCCCTCAAGTCTGTGGGTCTTTCTTCTGTTACTGATAAAGGTAAATCCCTCCATTCTTTTACTTAGTTTTTCATTCATTTTACATGTTACATTTCATTTGTTACTAACTTTGTCTTTGATTTTTCAGCTGCTAGAGCCATTAATGAGCTCCAAGAGCATTGGCTGGGGAAACTCCCCGTATGAAGAGGAGAAGAGCTACAAAGGACCCTAGGGGACAGCCTACAGAGCCTGCCTTTTTAATGCCTCATGATGTTGTTGATGTAGAAGAGGGCAGTGGGGCTGCCTCCTCTGCTAAGAGTTCTATTTTTCGACCTGCTTGGGGCATCAGAAAACAGGACTCGGTTGTAGGAAGCACCAAACACTCCAAGGATTGGTCCTACCACTCAATCACCCCTGCTGATTATCGTGATATTGTTGTTTCTTGCGATTTGGAGGGGGTTGAGCTAATGGGTGCTCAGGCTCTTGCCACGGTAAGTATTTGTTTTTATCTCGTTACCTTAAATTTTTACTTCTTGCCTATTTTTAACTTGTTGTTTTTCAGGGCAACACCTATTTCCAGGCTTCCATGCATCATGCCAAGTCTTGGCGAACTCAGGCTGGGACTCACAAGAAGGATCTTGACCAGTCGAAGGCCCAAGTTACAGGCTTGGAAGAGAAGTTGAAAGCGAAGGAGGAGGAGCTGGAGAAAGCCTATGGCAGCATTGCTGAGCTTCGCCAAGGCAAGGAGGATATCATTGATGATTATATGGACTCCGAGGACTTTCAGAGGCTTATGGCTAAACATGATGATCTTATCTATCCAGCCAACTACTTTAGTGGCTATAAGGGGGCACTAGATGCTGTTTCTGAGAGGCACCCCGGGCTGTTCCAGATTGGTGATATTCCTTGCCCTGAGGCCCCGTTGAAGCTGGCCAAGTTGTTGGAGTCTCAGAGAATCACCCCCATGGAGGAGGATGAGGAGGAAGGGGAGTATGCTACTGATAGGATTTTGAACCCTGATCGCTCCCCTCTCCGTGCTAGATCTGGCGGTTCAGTTGTTGGGGATTCGACTACCCATACCAGCACTGACAGAGATTCTCCTGCTAGGAGTACTGGCAAGACTAAGGCACCTTGATTTTATTTACCTTGGCCCTGCGTGGCATGACTTTTAATGTTTTGCTTTCTTTAAATTTGCAACCTTGAAACTATAGCCTCCGGGCTTGCTTATTTGATTTATGCATTTTCTGGTTTTTCCTTCTATTTAGTTGCTTTGCCTTTTGTGTTTTGGCTTACTTTAGCTAGCAATTCTAAATATGCTTTTGACACATAACAGGCATAAATCGTTCCTGTCATTGGAAGCCCCATGCCTTGTGCATATACAAGGATGCTATCATGGCTGGGCTTCGTTTTCCTTTCCATGATTTCATCCCCACCTTATTGGCGGATGTTCAAATAAACCCTTGTCAGCTAGTCCCAAATGCTTGGAGGGCCATTCTTTGCTTCATGGTCCTTTGTTTGAAAAACAACTTTCCACTATCTATTCCTCTTTTTAGGAAGATTTTTCAATTTAAAAATAGCGCAATCACTTATCCTGGCTGGGTATATATCAGCCTTCGTGCTACGATCCCAAATATCTATGATCCCTCCTCAATTCCTGATAGTAATCCTAAATGGAAAGAGGAGTTCATGTACCTTGTGTGGGAGGGGGGTGATTGGGGCACCCTCTTTCGTAGCTCCTTTGGGAAGGTAACTAATGGGAATTCAGATGATATCGAGCTAAATGATGCCGAAAGAGCTGCTTTCAACACCCTTACTGCAGACAAAGGGGAAACTCACTTCTTCACTCTTCTTGAGGAATTTTCCCTCAAGTCTGTGGGTCTTTCTTCTGTTACTGATAAAGGTAAATCCCTCCATTCTTTTACTTAGTTTTTCATTCATTTTACATGTTACATTTCATTTGTTACTAACTTTGTCTTTGATTTTTCAGCTGCTAGAGCCATTAATGAGCTCCAAGAGCATTGGCTGGGGAAACTCCCCGTATGAAGAGGAGAAGAGCTACAAAGGACCCTAGGGGACAGCCTACAGAGCCTGCCTTTTTAAGGCCTCATGATGTTGTTGATGTAGAAGAGGGCAGTGGGGCTGCCTCCTCTGCTAAGAGTTCTATTTTTCGACCTGCTTGGGGCATCAGAAAACAGGACTCGGTTGTAGGAAGCACCAAACACTCCAAGGATTGGTCCTACCACTCAATCACCCCTGCTGATTATCGTGATATTGTTGTTTCTTGCGATTTGGAGGGGGTTGAGCTAATGGGTGCTCAGGCTCTTGCCACGGTAAGTATTTGTTTTTATCTCGTTACCTTAAATTTTTACTTCTTGCCTATTTTTAACTTGTTGTTTTTCAGGGCAACACCTATTTCCAGGCTTCCATGCATCATGCCAAGTCTTGGCGAACTCAGGCTGGGACTCACAAGAAGGATCTTGACCAGTCGAAGGCCCAAGTTACAGGCTTGGAAGAGAAGTTGAAAGCGAAGGAGGAGGAGCTGGAGAAAGCCTATGGCAGCATTGCTGAGCTTCGCCAAGGCAAGGAGGATATCATTGATGATTATATGGACTCCGAGGACTTTCAGAGGCTTATGGCTAAACATGATGTTCTTATCTATCCAGCCAACTACTTTAGTGGCTATAAGGGGGCACTAGATGCTGTTTCTGAGAGGCACCCCGGGCTGTTCCAGATTGGTGATATTCCTTGCCCTGAGGCCCCGTTGAAGCTGGCCAAGTTGTTGGAGTCTCAGAGAATCACCCCCATGGAGGAGGATGAGGAGGAAGAGGAGGAAGGGGAGGATGCTACTGATAGAATTTTGAACCCTGATCGCTCCCCTCTCCGTGCTAGATCTGGCGGTTCAGTTGTTGGGGATTCGACTACCCATACCAGAACTGACAGAGATTCTCCTGCTAGGAGTACTGGCAAGACTAAGGCACCTTGATTTTATTTACCTTGGCCCTGCGTGGCATGACTTTTAATGTTTTGCTTTCTTTAAATTTGCAACCTTGAAACTATAGCCTCCGGGCTTGCTTATTTGATTTATGCATTTTCTGGTTTTTCCTTCTATTTAGTTGCTTTGCCTTTTGTGTTTTGGCTTACTTTAGCTAGCAATTCTAAATATGCTTTTGACACATAACAGGCATAAAACAACAACTAAAGGAGGAGAAAACCAAATTGCATTAAAACTTGAAATGGGCCTAGCCCTTACATAATACTCTACTTCCTACTCAGAGTTTAAAAAACTCCAAAATGGTTTCGTCGACCTTATTTCTACTTTCCTAATAGATATAAGCTACGTCCTTCATAGGATAATAAAACATAATAGACCTTGAGATTCGATGCGTGCCAAGTGCGAGGCACCTCGTTTCCTTCCACAGTCTCCAACTTGTATGATCCTCGACCCAGTGTGCTTTTGACCCGATATGGGCCTTCCCAATTTGGTGCCAGCTTTCCTTTTTGTCCAACTCCGGATGCTTCAATCTTTCTGAGCACTAAGTCTCCCTGACGGAAGAACCTTTCTTTCACCCTTAGGTTGTAGTAGAAGGAAGCTTTCTTCTGATGCTCTGTATTCCTAGCATGGGCTTCATCCCTTACTTCGTCGATCAGATCGAGGGCTAGTCTCATCCCTTCCTCATTGGTGTCAGGTTCAAAGGCCTCCACTCGTGGAGATACATGCATGATTTCCATGGGTACTACAGCTTCAGCCCCGTAGGCTAACATGAATGGAGTTGCTCCAGTAGTCACCTTGCATGTGGTTCGGTATGCCTAGAGTATGGGTAGTAACTCATCCACCCAAGTATTTCTGGAGTGTTCCACTATTTTCTTCAGTCCATCGAGGATGATTCGATTGGCAACCTCAGCTTGACCATTAGCTTGAGGGTGGGCAACTGAGGTGAATCGAAGCTCAATCCCATTCTCATCACAATAGTCCTTGAACTATTTGTTGTTAAATTGTAAACCATTGTCCGTAACAAGGATTCGTGGTATTCCATATCTGCACATGACATTCTCCCAGAAGAATTGCATGATTTGCTTGGTTGTGATTTTAGCCAAAGGTTTGGCCTCAATCCACTTTGTGAAGTAGTCAATAGCTACAACTAGAAACTTCCTTTTAGCAGTGGCCATAGGAAAGGGCCCAAGAATGTCCATCCCCCACATAGCAAACGGGATGGGGGAGCTAACGGATGTCAACATCTCTGGTGGTTGTCTAACCACTGGTGCATGTTTCTGGCACCAACCACACTTTTTCACATACTCTTTGGCATCAGCCATCATCTCAAGCCAATAGAATCCAAGCCCGACTACCTTGTGAGCTAGGGCCCTGCCCCCCCAAGTGTTGTCCGCAAATTCCCTCATGGACCTCCTCAACAGCTGATTTGGCCTCTTCGGGCCTTAAACACTTTAGGTACGGAATCACAAAAGATTTTTTGTAGAGTATCCCCTCAATCAGAGCATACCTCAACGCTCTCACAGATAATTTTCGTGCCTCCATGGCATTAGTCGGGAGCCAACCAGTCTCGAGGTGTGCTTTTATGGGATCCATCCAACATTCCCTCACTCTAATAGGTGCAATAAACTTTGAATCGATGGTAGGGGTTCTCAGAACTTGGAAGTAGACACTTCCAGAGTAATTCTCTATCTCAGAGGAGGCAAACTTAGATAAGGCATCGGCCTTGGTGTTTTCCTCCCTCGGAATGTGCTCAATGTAGCACTCATCAAATTGAGTCATTATTGCCTTCACAAGCCTTAAGTATTTAGCCATGGTTTCATCCCTCGCCTCAAACTCTCCATTGACTTGAGCCACAACCAACCTTGAATCTCCACAAACTTTAAGGTTTTTGACCCTTAGGGCTCCTGCTAAGCCAAGTCCAGCTATCAGAGCTTCATATTCTGCCTCATTATTGGTTGTTGGAAAGTCCAACTTCAGGGCGTATTCAATCATGAATCCATCGGGACTTTGTAAGACAAGACCTGCGCCACTTGTTTTTGTTTTTGATGCCCCATCAAAATAGAGCATCCAGAATTCCTTCTCCTCTATTATGGGTCCCTTGTCTTCCTTGTCTTCTCAATAGTGGAGTAGTTCAACTATGCTCCGTGTAAAACTTTGCTCACATAGTATACGGGTTTCTGAACTTTGTTTTCCTCCTTTACTAGCACCGCACTCACAGCTTGACCTGAAATTGCCAAGTAAAGATAGAGGATTTCTCCCGCACTTGGCTTGGCCAACAGCGGGGCCTCAGACATATACTTCTTTACCTGCTCAAAGGCCTCTTGGCTTTTTCTGTCCACTCAAAGTTTTTTACCTTCTTCAAGGTTTTAAAGAACGGCAAACACTTGTCCCCGGATTTGGAGATGAACCTCCCTAACGCAGCAATCCTCCCGGTTAACTTCTGTACATCCCTTATAGAACGGGGTGACTCCATGTCCAAAATAGCCTTGATTTTGTCGGGGTTGGCCTCAATTCCTCGTTTCGAGACCATGAGACCCAAAAACTTTCCAGACCCAACACCAAAAGCACACTTGGCCGGATTCAACATCATCTTATGGTGCCTCAGCACTCCAAATGCCTCGCGCAGGTGTTCAATGTGATCTGCCTTGTGGAGGCTTTTCACCAGCATATCATCCACATAAACCTCCATAATCTTTCCAATGAGATGAGCGAAAATCTTGTTTACCAACCTCTGATAGGTAGCTCCTGCATTTTTTAGTCCAAAGGCCATGACCAGGTAATAATACATACCGAAGTCAGTGATAAACGATACCTTAGGAATATCATCCCTATGCATCTTGATCTGATTATATCCGCTAAAGCCATCCATGAAGCTTAACATCTCATGCCCAACCGTGGCATCTATCAGCGTATCGATCCTTGGCAAGGGAAAACAGTCCTTTGGGCATGCGTCGTTCAGATCGGTGAAGTCTATACACATCCTCCACTTTCCATTAGCCTTCTTGACCATCACAGGATTGGCCAACCATTCCGGGAACTAGATTTCCTCAATGAACCCTACCTCTAGGAGTTTGTCAACCTCCTGTTTTCTGGCTTCTTGCCTCTCAGGTGCGAAATTTCTCTTCTTTTGTTTCACTGTCTTCCGGTTTGGATCCACATTCAGGCTGCGTGTTATCAATTGGGGATCTATCCCTGGCATGTCAACTGCTGTCCATGCGAAGACATCACTATTGTCTTGCAAAAAGGAGATCAATTTGCTCTTCAAGGGGTCTTTCAAAGATGCCCCGATGTAAGTAACCTTCTCAGAATTTCCCAGCTCCAAAGGTACGGGAAGCAAGTCCTCTGCCGGTTTTCCTCTCCGCTCTTCATTCTCCCGAACATCCATATCTTCGATTGGGAGAACCTGCCCCCCGGTTCCATCCGGCCTTAGTGCGGCCACATAACAACTCCTTGCCATCTTTTGATCCCCTTTCTCTTCTCGTACTCCATTTCTGGTTGGGAACTTAACCTTTAAATGATAGGTAGAGGCAACCGTCTTGAAAGCATGTAGTCCCGTCCTACCTAGGATAGCATTGTATGTGGATGTAGCTTTGATAACCAAGAAATTTAACATCTGAGTTGCCTCCCATGGCTCCTGCCCTATAGTCATGGGTAGCTGAATTGTTCCCTCGACCTTCGACTCTACTCCGTTGAACCCATATATGGGCATGTTTGACGACGTCAACTGAGACTCAGCGTATCCCATTTTTAAGAAGGCATCATGAAACAAAATGTCCACCGATGCTCCATTGTCGATCAAGACCCTCTTCACTTGGGAATTGCCTATCACAGGTGAGATAACCAGGGGGTCATCATGGGGGAAACTTCACCCCTTCAAGGTCCGAATCATCGAATCCAATCGAGACTTCTGTCTTTGCACGTTTTGGCGCTTCCCCTACAATGTGCATCACTTCTCGCGCAGACGCCTTTCTGGAATTTCTACTTGTCCCGGCCGCTGTTGGGCCACCAAAGATCATGTTTATCACTGGCCCCCGGGGCTACTGATTGGGATTACGGTCCTCATCTTTCCTATCATAATCCCGCCTTGGGTTTCCCCGATCCCCATCTTTGCAGAATTTATTCAATTTTCCCCTGCGAATCAAGAACTCAATTTCATCCTTCAATTGTCTACAATCATCGGTATCGTGACCCACATCGTTATGGAACCGACAGTACTGATTCTTGTTTTTTTCTCAGGATCAGTCCTTAGTGGCTTCGGCCATCTCACATCCCTGTCTTTTTCTATCTCCATCAGGATTTGACTTCTTGGAGTATTCAACCTTGCGTATTCTGTAAACCTTTGCCCGAGACTCCCCTTTTTAGGGGCTGAATCAGAATCCCTGCCCGTGCGCGGGTACTTATCTTTAGCATCACGTCCTTACATGATTAGCGGGATCTCCCGTTCCATCGTAAACCTTTATGGTAGGCATCTTGAACTTCCGTGATATATGCGCATTCATCACCTCCTCAGTGAATGGAGGGGTTGGATCATCAGGATCTCCAAGTTGCATCAAGTCTTCAGGATTGCCTCTGGGGGTTTCGACCCTCGTGCTTCTACCTCTAGGGACTTCGGTCCTTCTCTCTCTCCTTGGGGTGCTTTCCAAATCAACAAAAGGAATGTCTCCTCCCGTCACTGGTGGGGGTCGATTCTGATTCTGTCTTCGCTGTTCCCTTTCTATGTCCTCCTTTAATTTTTGGATCTTGGCCTCGTGAGCCTTGATTTTTTCAGCAGTCGTTAAGGGAGGTCGATCATGGGTTCTTCGGCGTCCAACAGGTTCCTTACTTGGACGACGTCTTCTCGGGGCTTCATCCCTATCTTCTTTCGAGGATGAATCATCAGAATACGGGCCTGAGTAGTCATAGTATTGCTGGCCTTGATTGGGTCCTAAACCCCTGATGTAAGGTGGATTGTACGGCTCGTGTATCTGGAGGGCGTGACCACTTGGTCCAGCCTGATACGGGGGATAATTAGGCAACCGATATATCGGGTTCGTGCTTGCGGGGATCACTGTAGTAGAGATCTGAGCGGTGGGTAGAGCGGACTGCCCTCCGAGAGGGGCGACCACCATCTGAAGGGGATTCGTCCCTTGGGTGGTGGGATTCGTCACTAAGGGTAGCGACTCATGAGGTTACGCTTCAGTTCCTTGTGGCCGAGTGACCAGCGGTTGAGAATTCGCCCCTGGGGGCGCTTGTTCCCCAATCGGGGGTGCGGTGGTGTTAGTGATGGTTTCAGAAAGTGTTTGTGTTCTCTGGGTGGTAACCATGGTTGATATCGTTTCCCACAAACGGCGCCAAATGTTGTGGAACGAAATATAGGGTGTATTTACTGCGTGTTTAATGCTAAGGTTTATGAGAGCTTCGAGCTTTAATGGCTGATCAAGTGTTTCGTGACTTAACTCGGGTCCTCACAAGATGCCTACGTATCTTGCAAATATCAAGAATCAAGCCAAAAAACGTAGTTCTAGATGTGAAGGAGTAGGTCCTTATATAGGTGTTGAAAACCCTAGAATTAGAGTTGAAATAGGAGACTTGGTGGGCAAGTTATTAAGTTGGCCCAATTCTAGAGCCTTCCAAGAGATAAGAAGATAAGTACTGAAGGTGTATGCCTTGGAGGCTACTCCTAATATGATTTAGTTTCCTTTTAAGACTCAATCTTGAAGTTTGAAACTGGTTGATTTATTAATTACGAATTTATTATCATAAATAAGGTTTTGGGCCTCATTAAGGGGCTTTAACCTTGGACCAATCTACGCTTATTAAATGCCACATTAAATGTGTTTTTAGGGTTTACTTTTAGCCCATATCACAAACGTTCAAAGGTGATTAAATGTCAAAAAATGTTAAAAATGCAGCTCAATTTTGATCAATTCTATATGAGCCCATTATATCCTATATATAATTAACGTAAGGGAGTTCCTATGTTATAAGTTTAGTTGTTAGGGATAGATCTGTCATTTAAAAAATATTATATTTTATATTCTTAAATAACTTAAATAAGATAAAATAGAAATTAAAAATATTACTGAATTGTATACCTCTTTCAAAAATTATGAATTGGTTTTTAGACATTATCTAATTGGTGTAAGGGAATTTGACGGTGTAGATATGTCATTTAAGAAGTACTAATAATAATTATATTATTAAATAATATTAAGTAGAAATTAAAAATATTGTTAAACTGTACACCTTATAAAGTATATAGAGTATAATATACTTATTACGTGAAAAAAGAATAAAAAATAATTATATTTAATAGTTTTTAAATTATAAAAACATGAAATTTCAGGTAAAAAATAGGTTTTTTTAAAACTACCCAAGTTGCAACAGATTTTTTCAAAAATACGACTTGAAACCTTTACAACCTTTTTTTTCAAATGCGTGCAACCTTTTTTCCGTACGTTTTAAGCTCAATTTCAGCCTTTGTCACCTGCGGTGTCAATTTTGCAAATTTTGCAACCTAAAAACCGTATTTTTATAAATAATTTCAAAAAGTTAGGTAATTTTGTAAAAAAAGTGTTAATAAAATAATTACATTGATTTGCCACTCCCTTATTTGAAGAGAAAAAATAAGTTATTTTGTGTTTGTGGGGAATTGAACCCACAACCATCTCCATATATTTCTTTCTCTAAACCATTATGCTACATTATGTTTTTTGGTATGGAGTTAAAACTCTTTTTACATAAGTTTGATCTCTATATTATCCTATTTTTAGTATTATTTTAATTTATGAGTAAAAATAGTAATGATAAATATTAGTTTCAAAATTTGAAATTTTACTTTTCAAAATATGGTACGTAACCCTAATTTCAAAATTTTATTCCACGCTCTTATTTGCAAATGAGTTAGTTTATTTTTGTTGTGAATTGAATCATTTACCTCGTCCAAACAATCCATCCTTCCGATCATTGTACTACATATATTTTTGATTTTTAGTTAAACTTTTTTAGATAAATTTGACCTCTTATTTATTCTATTTTTAGTGCTATTTTGATTTTTGAGCAAATGATAATGGTGATTCATATTACTTTTAAAATATTGTATTTTAGTTTACAAAACCTGGTACGTGATTATATATACAAGTAATTTAAAATTTTGATAATAATATCACGCAATGTAAATTGATTTATTTTCAATTAATTAAACATTTCTTACATATAATATTAACTATAATATATATTTTATATTTTTACATAACAATATATAATTAAAAGATGGGATCATTACAAATGTCAGATTGTACAAAAGTAAAAAAAAAAATTGAATCTTGTAGATAAGTTGAAAATAGATCATATAATATATAATAATAAAAAATATAGGAATCAGTTCATATCATATGTACATCGATTAAAAATCGTATAATACACATAGAGAAATTTTGGTTGGAAAGAATATTAAAAAATTTAAAATAAATTGTAAAAAGGATTAAAAATACATTAACAAATATCTTAGAAAATATTATATTGCATAGCATGCACATACACAAAATAAAATATTATGATCGATCAATCACATTATATACTATGAGGTAGTTAAAATTATTTGCCTAAAAAGATAAAAGTTTGAATTATACAATTAGTTTTTTATATACTGATTGGACAAAATCTTTATTGTGAAACATTACGTGGGTAAATAATAAATTTTTTGAGTTGTCAAAATTATAACTTGAATATGAATAAATATGTCATTCGTGTACGACTCATTTATTTTATGATTGTATTCTTAAATATACCTTGAAAGAGAAAGACGTCAAAAGAACTTCATTTCTTCCTGTTATGTGTTGACTAAATTCTTTATGAAAGAATGAAAAAAAATGAGGATAAAATATTAAAAAAATATCACTCCAAAAATTAATTTATGGTGATGAAAAACACTAAGGAGAATTAAACAGAAACCCCCCTATTATTTAAATTTTATGTTTCTTAGCCAAATTTATTATAATAACATTAGATGTTTTCTACTTGTGACATAAATTTGTACAAATTGGTCTAAATGTGTTATATTATATCCAACACATTTATATGCCACGAAATATTTTATTTTGAGTGTTTATCTGATTAATTAAATCAAATTTTTTGTAAAACTAAATTGGGACATTATAACAAACATGTTTTAACGGAAACTATACAATCATGTCAATATATATTCTTTAAATCGTAAAAATAAACAGTTAATTACATCAAATTCTTAAAGATGACCCGTGCCTCGCACAGGTTATTACGCTAGTCTTTATAAAGTGGCCATAAGTTAGGTTGTCGACAGATAATTCATTATATCATATATATATATATAATTAGCGTAAGAGAGTTCTTATGGTATGATTTGGTAGGTAGGGATAGATTTGTCATTTCATAAATGTCCGTGATATTTTAAGAAAAGGAAAAATTAATGTTGCCCGTGATATTTTTAGAAAAAGAGTGATTTAAGTTAGAAAAGATGATACATTTTAGTTGAAAAACTTAATCGATTAATTATTAATATTATAATATTGTTATTTTATTTTATTAAATAGAACCGCCCGTGATATAATTGAAAAAATACAAATTTTAGTTAGAGAAAATAGAAAAGGTAGTGTGAAAATTAAAAAGGTGACATGTTTTAGGTGAAAAAGGTAATTGATTAGTTTATAGTAATTATAATTTAATTGATGTTATTTTACTAAATTAAATTGCTCGTAGTGTATTTAGATAGTGAGAAATTAATGTTGTCCTTGATATTTCTAGAAAAAAGGATTTTTAATTATGAAATATGGAAAAGATGATACGTTTTAGTTGAAAAGGGTACTCGGTAATTATTAGTATTATAATATTAAATAAAACCACCTTTGATATAATTGGAAAAATAGATATTTTAGTTATAGAATAGGGAAAAGGTAACATGTTTTGGCTGAAAAAGGTAATTGATTAGTTAATAGTAAGTATAATGTAATTATGTTATTTTATTAAACAAAATTGCTTGTAATGTTTATAAGAAAGGAGAAATTTTAGTTAGATACAATGTAAAAGATATTGTATTTTGCCTGAAAAGAGAAATTAATTAGTTAGTGAAAAATAAAGAAGGTAATATGTTTAATCTGGAAAAGGAAATAATTAGTTAGTATAATGGATTATATCTGTAATTAATTAAGGATAAATGCTTTTAAAAAAAAGTAAGTATAAATAAGTAAAATCAATAAATACTGTACCAACTAACCAAACTTTTAATATTTAAGCTTTTCTATAATAGTATAAACTTACTAAACATACTGTTATTGAAAATATCCCTTATGTTCTAATCCAAATTTATGGCATAAAATAAAATAAATTTCGATTATTCAAAATTATATTTACAAAAAAAAGTTTTGTATTATCATTAATTGGAGATCTTGGAGATTATGTACATTCTTCATTCATGAGTTTGTGATCGGGTTTGCTTTCAACCATGCTATCTTAGATGGTGCGGGCCTGCGGGCACGTATCACTTCAACAACTCCAGGGCCTTTTGCAGAGGGGCCACCTCCAATTCAATCACTCATTTCCTTGACCGTACCAATGCACGTGACAAGCGCGTGAAAGTTGACCTCACTCCTTCTCCAACACCTCTAAATGGTGAGGTGGCACACGTGGTCCCACCACTTTTCTGATAGGAAAGTCTTAAAATTTTCTGAGTCAGCATTGACCATATCAAATCAAAAGTAAATGAAAAATCAAGTGACGATTCCAAGCCCTTCTCAACATTCTAGGCTCTGTCTACACATGTGTGGAAAGCAATTAAGCAATTGCGTATAATTTTTGTTAAGAAGGAACTTGGTTCGATAGTTAATGAATTATGATTATTTATAATTTTTGTTAAGAAGAATTGTGAATTGAAGTGAAATTTTTTTATATGTTATTTATATAATGTGTTATTTAGGATATTATTGTTAAAAGTTCTTTTTTATTGAAAATGTCCTTATTTATTTTCGGGTAATGTAAAATATAAATTAAATTTACACTTACGGGTGTAAAATATTAGCATGATCAGATTTGGCTCGAATTTGTAATTACTCATCCGGATCCGTTCCGGATTTGAATTAAAATTTTAATCCTTTGTTCAAATTTGACTCATATTCGTATATGAATGTTTGTATTTGATTCAGTTCGACTCGATTGTGTACCGAATTACTCGTTTGTGTATTCGAATTCGAATTCGAATTCTTTTAGAATAATCTTAGAAAATTAAAAAAAAATTGAATAATTATTTTAAAAAAACTAAAATGTGCTCATGTGGGAATGTTACTTTAATAGTAAAAATTTATATCTAATATACTCACGAATTCTAATCGAATACCTATAAGTTCGAGTACTCTGGATATAAATATGATCGAAATATTAGAGTGGTGAGATTCGACCTGATATTCTTTCGAATTATAAAACATGATTCCAATCCGCTCATTTTTTTATACAAATACGAATTATATTTCTTATTAACGGATCGAATTCGGATTCAAACCCGAATTACTCGGATTCATTTTCGACCCTGACACTCTTTCAGCAACAAAACAAGGGAAAATCAATTTTTTTGTCACTCAACTATATTGTATTTTAGAAATTTACCACTCAATTCAAAGTTTCTGAAAATTAACACTTTACTAATTGGGATTCATGTGCCTAAGTATAACCTCAGGCTTCTACATGAGGTTAAAAGATTTTCAATACAAAAATAAGGGTATTTAGGTAAATTACTGAGAAAAAATTGATATTTACAAAAATGCTCCTGCGGGACCACTTACTATTTATGTTATAATATGAGGAGAGATCCGTGAAGATAACCTCAGGTCCAATTTTCTCTTACTAATTTTATGTTTAGTAATTAATCATTTGTTAAAATCTCTTAATGTCCGTTAAGTATGGTCTAACCTGGAAATGAAAATTGTGCATTATCCCAGGCTTATTCACTCTGTTAAATCTAATTTGTGGTTAGTTTTCGTAATAGATGAGCAAATGTGATATTTGCTCCGCTCCTTCAAGTAACAGATGAGCCTTCTAATTAATCACTGAAGTTCTAATAGAACTCATGTATCTGCCTTATACCAATGAGGCAATGAGAACTGAATATTTAAGGCTAGCTGTCATCACGCAAACACAAGCACTATGTTCACTTGGCTACATCAGTGCAACATGATAAATTGTTGGAGATTTGCAATGCATAAGTAATATTAATCGACAAAAAATTGTTCATAACAAAAATTCCATAGAAGATTCAAAACAGAATACAAAAGTTCATAATAAATAATTTTAAAAGAGCCTGCAATAGAAGAATGCTTAAAAATCTATTTCTTTCATTTCCTTAGTTCACTTCTTGGAACTTTAAAAGAAACCGTAATAGAAGAATGCGTTTGATCGACCGTTTCTTTGTATTACTATGTTTTTTCTCTTTTTATTTAATTATTTAATTATGTAGGATTAGATCATATTTAGCGGGCGTTAAGAGTTTTTAACAAAATAATTAATTACTAGTAAAGTGTTAATTTTGAGAAACTTTTTATTTAAGTGGTAAGTTTCTAAAATACAATATAGTTGAGTGACAAAAAAATTGATTTTCCAACAAAACAAATGTCCTAGCGGAATATAGATATATAGATCTCAATTCACACTCAAAAATCAGAAGTCAATTTCGCACATCCCTCCCCACCTAACAAGTTACTCCTAGTTTATATTATTTGTACCAAAGTTATTTATACTAGTTTATCCTATTTGTGATTATAATAAGACTATATTAATATAAAGGTTTTTGGGTCTCGAATTTCATTAAATTTTGTTCTTTACATCCAAATCATGTGATGCTGCCATTTTAACAACTCACCCTCATAAAAGAAAGTTCATGCTTTTTTAAACCTTTTACTTTACGTCTCTCATCTTCTCTATTCTTTACTATAAATCATGTTCAATGCAAAAATCATAAGCACAAGCCATATGAAGCCCAAGAAAGCACCAGAGTGTCAATTGGTCACTTTTGATCTTCCTTGCATAGTTGCATTGCCTTTAATCATAGCCAAAAGTTGATGATTTACGAAGGCCAGGGTTGTTGAAACTCCGCAGTACCCTCCTCCCCAGTTAGCTCAGCAACAGTAATCTCCTCCGCCGCGGCCACCACCACCTCGACACCATCCATGTCATCGACATATATACTTCACCTACTGTTGTGTTTTAAGCCTAAAACAATGTTTCCTCATTTTCACTCTTTATCCCACATGGAAAAGAAAAAGAGCATCCACTTTCCTTTTGCATATAAATAAGTCTTCTCTCCCTCCGTATTAAAGACACACCAAACTCTTTTCTCTCTTTCTAGTTCTTGCTTTATAGCTGCTAGATATTTCGTCTAGTAGGAAACTTACCTTGCGATAGTTTCTGGCAGGTCATAATAGGGGACCCTCGTGCTTCTCTCTTCTTTCGTTTTGGATCGTTTCGGGTGAGTTAGTGTGAGTGTTTGGTTGAGCTATAGTCGTTTGGTATTGTCTCGCTATAGCATTGGGAGTTCATTCAGTCGTTGCAGCCGCAACAAGGGGAGTTCATCCAGGTCATCCAGTTCCGTACTGAAGGGACAGTTTTGTCCAGGTTATCTGGTTATATACCGAAGGAATAGTCAATTGTTGTATTACTATTCGGTTGTGCCTCAAGTGTTACTCTGTAAACTTGAGAGGAGATATTGTAACCATTATTATCATTATAGTAGAAACATTCGGAGTTTGGCCTGTGGTTTTTACCTCTTTGCTTTGAGGGGATTTTCCACGTAAAAATCTTGGTGTTCATCTGTCAATATCTGTTATTATTATTGACTGTTATAATCTCCGTATTTAATTTACGCAAAGAGGGAAACGAGAATTCCTAACACCTACTTCACCTTGAACACACCATCCTCATCTTTCCCTAGTTTTCCAGAAAGCTGATGAAATTCTTCCAAACCAAAGCAAGCCCATTTTTCATTTTCACCAAAAGATTATCAAGATTAACAACCCCTTTGTAAATCAAAATCAACAACCTCTTTGCAAAATCACTACAAGATTTACAAAGGGGTTGTTGATTTTGATGATCTTGTGGTGAAAATGAAAGACGGGCTTCCTTTGATTTTGGAAGAGTTTCATCAACTTGCCGGCAAACTAGTGAAAGATGAGGATGGTGTGTTCGAGGTGGAGTATGCCGATGACATGATGGTGTCGAAGTGGTGGTGGCCGTGGCGGAGGAGAGGAGAGTACTGTTGCGGAACTACTAAGGCGGAGTGTATCTCTACTAGGTTCAAGGAGTTGGTGCCTTACAATGGTGTCTTGAACTTGGAAGGGATTCAAAGGCCATTATTGGAATGCATGTACATTTCTATACTTATTTTTTTTAAATTTTGCTATTATCATTTTTCTTAATTATTTGTTTTAATGTTTGATTGTGGGAAACGTACGAGGAATGGTATAAATCCTTTAAGGTTGACCTAGCTCACTCCCTCCAGCACCTCAAAATGGTGATGTGGCAAAAGTGGTCCCACGGTCCCACCACCCCTAAGAGAGGAAGTCTTCAAATTTTCTGAGTCTGCGATTGACATTATCAAGTCAAAAGTCAACGAAAAACCAAGTGAGGAATCGAAGCCCTTCTCAATATTACTAGTGTCCAGGCTCTGGCTACACATGTGTGGAATGCAGTCACTCATTCCGGAGGATAACATAGTTTTGGTCATCGTCGCCAACAGTTGGAATTGAGTGGACCCTCGGATGCCCGAGAGTTACTTTGGAAATCTGATCCAGACCATATTCGCTGTCAGTCCAGCTGGGTTGCTAGCCAATCTTCCAGAGTTTGGAGCAAAACTTGTGCAACATGAAATTGTCTCGCTTGATTCAAACGCCATTAACAAATGTAATGATGAATGGGAGAACAACCCTAAAATCTTCCAATACAATGCTGGAGTGAACTGCGTTATGGTGGGATCCTCACCTCGATTCAACGTGTACGAATTGGACTTTGGTTATGGAGCACCTGAGAGTGTGAGGAATGGCTCAAACAACATGTTTAATGGGATAGTGTTTTTGTACCAAGGAAAGAGTGGATGGAGAAGCATTGACGTTGACATAAACTTGGATTCTTATGGAGGCTTAATTAATTATAGTACAATAATTCATATTAATATTTAAGATGTTTGTTATGTTACTTAATTCCTCTGTTTCAACATGCTGCATATTGTATGTTAAATTGTGGGATGGATTTTGTATTATATTACAATAACTTCTTTTGGCCAATTTAAGTCCTGAATTTGCTTCAGAAGATCTATTAACTGTAATTGTTATGCCCAAATCTTGGCAGAAGCCCTAAGCAGGCCTAATGGGTTGAAATAGTGGTCCACAACTCACAATGGGCCTAAAGATGAAGATTGGGTTATTAAAGCCCACCACCAGGAGCTAGTCCTAAATATTATCAAGCACAATGTGGAAGTTTGCGACCCCAAGCTGCGGGTCGAGTTCGCTAGCAAAGTCCCTAGTATGGGATAGCATCTATCATGCACGTCTCTCTACAAGGTCCAACGTGGCCTGGAGGTCCAGCGGCCGCCTGAAATCTGATCACTAACTTTTTTTAAAAAAAAGTTTAGCTGCCCAGCCCAATTTCCAGCCACAATATCAATATAACTACTTTTTATCATCTCCCCCTTCCTTTTTAAAGCTGCAAATCACCTGTAAATTTGCCTTTGATTTTCTTTTTGTTTTTGTTAAGTAATAAATTAAATTAGAATTTATAAGCAAGGAGTACTCTGATTGTGAATTTTGCTATCAATATAATAGTTTAGAGGTCTACTAGTATCAATATGAGCAAATTTATTGTTCATTGTAATTTTTTGCTTCTTTTACTTTAAGTTTAATCATTATTTCAGTTTCATTTTTTTGCATATCATGTATTTTGACTCCCCCATGAAATCTCATTCTAGATCCGCCACTGCATAGAGGTACTTGAGGATCCAAGTCATGACGCTGGCAGTGGTGTCCTGAGCCACAAAAAGAACTCCTACAATGTTATCAACAATTTGATCTTCATATAGGAATCCCATGTGTCCTCTTTTCTTTTCTTTCACAAATTATCTCATTGAGAATTTCACTTAACCTCTTCCTCGCCCAAGTAAACAAACAATAGAGTAGACTGTAGAGTCACTTAGAAAAAGCCATCTTTAATAAGAGACTAAGTGTACACACTTGATAAAAATCTAGCTTCAAATTATAGTCTAGCTAGAATATAACAAGCTTGTGGAGTATTATACAATGTTTGCTTTACCATTAGGGCCTTTTTGTACGGAGTTCCTGGTAATCTGGAAGAAAATGAATTGTATCCTCCATCCACTATGCTGCAATTTTTTCAGCTTATGCTTGTAATGAGTCTCCAAGTGGCCAAAAATAGCGAGTATTTCCACTTCAAAAGAAGCCTAAAATGGCACAAATTTAGAAAGAAAATATGATGTAGAAAAATAAAATGAAAATGTTGTGATAAAGTTTCCGCTCATATTCCAGTTTAAAGAAAAAACAGCATAAATTAGAAGTCCTCTTTGGTAAAAACAGGTAAACAAAAGAAAAGACTATTGATTTGCATGATGAACCTAACACCAAATAACAACAGACACCTCAAACCAAGCTTTTCCATATCAGTGAAGGTCCTAATGACATGAGTGCTGGCCCATGAATCAAGGGCAGAGATTGCAACAGCCCCTATACTGGATACCACGTTTCGAATTGCTTCAGGGGATAGAGAGCTCTGAACCAGCTTCTGATGACGAGCATGATAGTCTCCTTGGTGGAAAAATAGTGTTGCTGGAGTGATGGTCCAATCAAGCTTTCCTCGCTCTTGGGATAAGTTGGCTTGAACAAATGAGCCTGAGTAGTTAGCACGAGCCGAGACGCCTCCTGGCTAGCCAGCATGATACAGGGACAACCAAGTAAATAAGTCTTGAAAATTTCACCATACCTGAAAATTTAGAAGACGTTAACATCTAGTCATGACATTTTACGCCTAGCTAGGTAAATGGTGAAGAAATGGAGGTTGTACACTTGTACCTTTTCTGTTTGTTAGAAAAGAAAACCCTTGGATCTTGAGAGTAGAGATTGTTGGACTTAATCTAAACGTGTTATTGTCTTAGTTATACTTAAACAAGTTAAGCATGTTAGTTGTGTGTGTCTAGCAATTGCAGTTAGGATATCATGGGAGCAGTTAGAACATGGGAGCAGTTAGAACATCATGTGAACAATCAAATGGGAGTTGTTACCACTGTCAGTAGCAACGTCCCTGCAAGACACTAGTATTTATTTCCTTCAGTTGTAAGCACTCAGTATCAAGTCTCAGTAATTCCACTTTCTCTAGCAGTTTCATAACACTCTTGTCATCACTTTTCTGTCATTCGTTAAGAGTATTTCCATCAATCTGGTATCAGAGCCAATACACACCAAAACACACCTAGTTAAACCAAATGGAGCCTAGCATAAGCAAGGAGAGCTTAGTTGAATCCAGTAAAGTTAAGGAGAGTTCGTTTGGCCTAAGTTATCCAATGTTGTCAAACACAAACTACACAGCCTAGTCCTTAAGGATGAAAGTCTTTATGCAAGCTCACGGTGTGTGGGACGCCATAGAACCTAAAGCTCTTACAACTGTGGTTGAAGATAAAACCGACAAACGGGCATTGGCCGTTATCTACCAAGGAATCCTTGAAGATGTATTGTTGTCCATTGCAGAGAAGAAGACATCCAAAGAAGCATGGGAGGCAATCAAAACAATGTGCCAAGGTGCAGAAAAGGTGAAAAAGGCGAAGACTCAGACTTTAAAATTAGAATTCGAGATGCTGAACATGAAAGAGACGGAGAAATTAGATGAGTTTTGCATGAAACTGAACGGGCTGGTCACTAACATACGAGCACTAAGAGAGAAAATGGAGGAGACTTATGTGGAGAGAAAACTGCTCAGGGTAGTTCCATCAAGGTTCTTGCAGATTGCTTCAACCATCGAACAATTTGCAAACCTCGATACAATGTCTGTTGAGGAGGTAGTGAGTTCCCTTAAAGCCCACGAAGAGAGAGTACGTGGACAGGTTGAACCAAATGAAGGAAAACTTCTTCTCACTGAGGAGGAATGGCGAAAAAAGGAGAACACGGAGGGACAATTACTACTCACTAGAGAGGAATGGTTGAAAAGGAGGAGTAATGAAGGAACTCGAAGTAGTGGAGAAACCCGTGTTAGAGAAGGAAGCCATTTTGTTCGTGATAGGAGCAAAGTGAGGTGTTTTAACTGTGGTGGTCACGGACACTATGAACGAGAGTGCCGTAAGCCACAACGAGAAAGAGACAGAAAGCAAAGATTCGAGGTCAACTTGACACAGACAGTTGACAATGAGCCTTCACTCCTGCTAACAGAGTGTGGAGAAGAGAGAAAAGAAATAGTGATGTTAAATGAAGAGAAGGTGGTTCCATTGGTGAAGCAAACTCATGAAAGAAAGAATGAATCTAATGTTTGGTACCTAGACAACGGGGCCAGTAATCACATGACAGGAGAACGTACAAAGTTCAAATTCTTGGACGAGACAATTATTGGCAAGGTCAAATTTGGTGATGGGTCGACAGTCAATATAGAGGGAAGAGGCAGCATAGTTTTCAAGTGCAAAAATGGTGGAGAACGAATCTTAAAAGAGGTATATTTTATCCCTACTCTCTGCAACAATATAATAAGCTTAGGACAACTTTCTGAAGAGGGAAATAAAGTTATCCTAAATGGAGAATACCTATGGGTATATGAAAAAGATGGAACGTTATTGATGAAAGTTCAGAGGTCTTCTAATCGACTCTACAAGCTAGTTGTTGAAAGTTTAGGAGCTGCATGTTTGCTGTCAAAAATAGAGGAGTTGTCTTGGCTTTGGCACTCAAGACTAGGACATGTAAACTTTCAGGCAATGCAGTTCATGTCAAACAACAACATGGCACGGGGAGTTCCAAGTTTTAATCTGCCAAAAGAAGTATGCAAAGGGTGCTTACTGTCAAAGCAAACAAGAAGGCCTTTCCCATCACAGTCAGATTTCACAGCAAAGGTCACTATTGAGTTAATTCATGGTGACTTATGTGGCCCTATCTCTCCTGCAACCCCAGCTGGAAACAAGTACTTCCTACTACTAGTAGATGATCTCAGTCGCATGATGTGGGTGTATCTAATCAAAACAAAGGATGAGGCATTGCATGCCTTCAAAGTTTTCAAAGCAGTGGCTGAAAATGAGTCAAAGAGAAAAATACAAGTGTTTAGAACGGATAGAGGGGGGAAATTCTGTTCAAAAGAATTCTCTTCGTTCTGTGATATGGCTGGAATCCAGAGGCATTTTACAGCACCCTACTCACCTCAGCAAAACGGTGTCGTAGAGCGCCGAAATAGAACCGTGGTCGCTATGGCAAGAAGTTTGTTGAAAGAGAAAAACCTACCATCAAAGCTTTGGGGAGAGGCAGTGAGACACGCTGTCTACATTCTAAACAGGCTACCCACAGGAGCAATATCAAGTAAAACACCATATGAAGCATGGAAGGGTAAGAAGCCTAAGTTAGATCACTTGAGGATCTTTGGGTGTGTTGCTCATATGAAGCTCCCCACCATTCACTTAAAAAAGCTTGATGATAGAAGCAAGGCAGTCGTGTACCTTGGAAAAGAACCAGGCACCAAGGCACATCGACTATATGATCCAAACGAAGGCACTGTCCATGTGAGTAGAGACGTGGTGTTTGAAGAAAATAAAGGCTGGCCATGGGGTGAACAAAAAACAGAGGTTACACAGACTATCTCTACAATAAGTACATTTAAAATACTTGGTACTGAGAGAGACGAGCAAGGTAACAACACAACCGAGGAAGAACAGATTTCAACACCTCAATCTGGCGCTTCAAGCGAGGGTGAAAATCATGAAGACAGAGGTTACAGGTCTGATGCTTCAAATAGCAGCAGTGAACACGGAGGTTACAGGTCTGAGGTTTCAAATAGCAGCAGTGAACCACGAAACTACAGAAGACTCAGTGACATTTACAATGAAACAGACGAAATTGAGGCTGTTGAAGAATTGTTGCTGATCAACAATGATGAACCTGTCACGTTCGACCAAGCATTAAAAGAAAAGGTGTGGAAGGAAGCTATGCAGGTTGAGATAGATGCTATAGAAAGAAATGGCACCTGGAAGTTAATCGATTTACCTCCTGGACATAAAGCAATTGATTTGAAGTGGGTGTTCAAACAAAAGAAAGACATAAATGGCAAGGTAGTAAAACACAAAGCGCGGCTCGTTGCAAAGGGATATGTGCAAAAGTTTGGAGTAGATTTTGACGAAGTATTTGCTCCGGTCACGAGGATGGAAACGGTGCGTTTGTTACTAGCTCTTGCTGCACAAAACGAATGGGAGGTACACCACCTCGACGTAAAATCAGCATTCTTAAATGGGGAATTAAAGGAGGAAGTCTATGTGACTTAACCAAGAGGATTCGAGAAAGAGGGGGAGGAACATAAAGTTTACAAACTTTCAAAAGCCTTGTATGGTCTACGCCAAGCACCTCGGGCATGGTATGAACGTTTAAGCAAGTACCTCGTCAAACTTGGTTTCACAAAATGTCCTTTCGAACACGCAGTCTATGTGAAGCATGAGGGCAGTGAAGTGTTGATCATAGGAGTGTATGTCGATGACCTATTGGTAACTGGAACAAACATTTCAGGCATCGTCCAGTTCAAGAAACAGATGAACAAGGAATTTGAGATGAGTGATATGGGTAGGCTGGCCTATTATATTGGGATAGAGGTTGAGCAGGGCAGAGGTTATATAGAGTTAAAACAGACCTCATATGCAAAGAAGATACTAGAAAGAGCTGGCATGGCTGATTGCAAGCCGGTAAGTTACCCGATGGAGCCAAAAATCCATTTACACAAAGATGAAAATGGAGAACAGGTAAATCCAACTCAGTTCAAAAGCATCATTGGAGGGCTGAGATACCTGGTCCATACACGACCAGATATTGCCTTTTCGGTTGGTATAGTTAGTAGATTCATGGAAAAGCCAACTGTACTACACCTGAGCGCAGCTAAAAGAATACTACGCTATGTGAAAGGGACCCTGAACTACGGTTTAGTGTACACAAAGAGTCAAGGTGATTATTTACTAACGGGATTTTCGGACAGTGATTTTGCAGGAAGTTTGGACGACAGGAAAAGCACGGGTGGAATGGCTTTCTATCTAAACGAGAGTTTAATTACATGGGTATCACAAAAGCAACGTTGTGTAGCCCTATCTTCGTGTGAAGCGGAGTTTATGGCCGCCACTGCCGCTGCGTGCCAAGGTATATGGTTGCATAGAGTATTGAGTCAAATATCTAAGGGGGAAGCAGGGCCTGTGACACTCTACATTGATAACAAATCTGCAATCGATTTAACGAAGAATCCGGTCTTTCACGGTAGAAGCAAGCATATAGAGCTAAGGTACCATTTTATTCGAGAATGCATCCAGCAAAGTTCTATCACTGTCAAGTATGTGAAGTCAGAAGAGCAGTGTGCTGATGTTTTAACCAAAGCATTACACATGACCAAGTTCCAGAAGATGAGGAAGCTGCTTGGTGTCAATAACCTTCGTCAACGTTCAGATTAAGGGGGAGCTTGTTGGACTTAATCTAAACGTGTTATTGTCTTAGTTATACTTAAACAAGTTAAGCATGTTAGTTGTGTGTGTCTAGCAATTGCAGTTAGGATATCATGGGAGCAGTTAGAACATGGGAGCAGTTAGAACATCATGTGAACAATCAAATGGGAGTTGTTACCACTGTCAGTAGCAACGTCCCTGCAAGACACTAGTATTTATTTCCTTCAGTTGTAAGCACTCAGTATCAAGTCTCAGTAATTCCACTTTCTCTAGCAGTTTCATAACACTCTTGTCATCACTTTTCTGTCATTCGTTAAGAGTATTTCCATCAGAGATGAAGAGTCTCACCAATACATGGCCATCCTGTTCAGTCTACCAACGAGAGAAAGAAAACAAACATAATAACACTTTGCCAGCAGTATACTCCAACTAACTACAGAGTCTTCCAGAATCAAAGCCACACCAACTAATCAACGTGAAGATACATTTCCAGAATCATTTCCATTTTATTATGCAAAAAGCTAAATTATTCCACCATGAGTCAGCTCGAGCTAAGTGTTACAAAAAGTTACATCGAGATCCTTTTTTAAAAGAAACTATGATATTTTACCCCATACGAAAACATAATAGTCTTAAACTAAGCAATGCTTCATGATGTAGCAATATTCCAAACCAGCTAAATCAAATCAAAAGTTGCGAATAAATTAAATCACTCAAAAATGCTAAAAGATCAACGTGACTCCATCATTTACTAAGACCGTAATGTATAATTCGTATTTAATCACTAATGCCAGAAATAAGAACACAAGAGACCGCATATATATGGACCAAAAGTTTGTAATTTCTATCCATTCTAAACTAAACAATATGTATATAATTCCTTCTACATTTTAGCAACAATCAAGAACAGACTGAAAAACACAACACCAAATAAAGCCCCTTTGCAATTCAACATCCATGAAACAGAATCACGACAATATATTTAAATATCTTCAATTTTTCATTCTTCCCTTCCAACTTATAACTACTGGTCATGTAGTGTTAATGTATATAATTTTTTTTCCTGTCACCCCCTCAATTCGCACCAGTTTAATACCCTGACAGAGGCGCATCTCAAATAGAACGAGAAGCATTCACTTTCAACAAAGCATCAAACCATCAACACAAGTCAGGTGTAAAAACTGTTTACATTCCTGCGACATCCTCGCCATGTCCGAAATTAGACTCTTAACATATCCATGCATTACAAATACTAGCTTTATACAATGCACGGGTAGCTTTATTAGTATTTTATAGTACAATTTTAATTATAATTTTGTTCTTGTAAAATTAGTTTTATAGCATTTTGAATAATTTGTTTTCAACTTTAAAAATAATAATACATATATTATATGGTTTGTAGTTAGGGCTGTAATTCGGGCCGGGCGAGCCGAGTTTCGAGCCGAACATTAATCGAGCTAGGATTAATCGAGTCGAGTCGAGAGCCGGCTCGTTTAACTAATCGAGCCAAAACCTCTGCTCGAACTCGACTCGTTTAATTTCATGAGTCGAGTCGAGCCGGTTCGTTTAGCTAAACGAGCCGGTTTTAACGAGTCGGGAGAGCCAGCTCGTTTAATTTTACACTTAATCGAGCCTAAAACTCTACCCGAATTCGGCTCGTTTAATTTCACGAGTCGAGTCGAGCCGGCTCGTTTAATTAAACGAGCCGAAACCTCTACCCGAGCTCGACTCGTTTAACTAAACGAGCCGAGTCGAGCCCGCTTAAACGAGTTCGAGCCGAGCGAGCTCGCGAGCCGCTCGGCTCGAATTACAGCTCTAGTTTGTAGTATACATTTGTTTTTTTTCTTGTAAATGATTTTTCTATAATTTATATTTCAAAGTTTAGGCTAACATATTTTTTAGTATTTCATAATTTTTTTTTGATTTTTTGATTTTATTAGATTACATATGATATACTTGAAGCATATACGTAGTGTAACAATTTATTTATTTTTATCTTTTTGATTATGTAATTTAATGGTTATCTTAAAATTTTTAGATATTTTGTTATAGAATTTTTATAGTTTTTAAAGGCATTTTTTTAACTTTTTTGGAAATATGTGTGATATTAAATTTTTTTATTTGTTTGAATATTGTTATTTTTTCATGTTAATTTTATACTTTTACCAACGTGTATTATGTGTTTTTGTTTAGAGTAATCTTAAAGATTTTTATGTTGTATTATATTTTGATATTAATATAAAATTATTTTGTGGGTGTTTGGATTGCTTTCTAATTTAAAATATGTTCATTTATTGATTTGTGTTCACTTTTTTTAATTTAAATTTTTTCTTTGCAAAGTAAGAATTTGTTTATTTGTTGATTTGTGCTCACATTTTTTTAATTTAAATTTTAGAAATATATTTGTTGTCAAACCTAAAAATAGAATCTTTAATGATTTTTATTAAAAATAATTTTTTCTTAAACTACTTTTATTTGGTAAACGATATTTTATTGTAAATTATATTTTAAGATTTAACCTAACTTATATTTTAATATTTTGGGGATGTTTTCTTCTATTTTATTCGAATATACATAACGTACTTTAAATATGTGGGAACTTATATTGATTCAACTATTCTGTGTGTATTTATGTAATTGTGAACACATACATTTGTACTTTTTTTTAAAGAAAATATGTACTATCTTTTTATATTTTTGTGTTGGTTTATATTGTGCATTATATTAAAATTTATTGTTGATTTTAGTTTTCTTAATTTAGATGTTTTTTTTTGAATTGGCATTTGTTATGTAGATTATATTTTGTTGAATTTTGGTATAATTTCTATTTGTGGCATGTTTTTTTATTACTTTTTTAATATTTTACTTTACCATATATTTTTTAAAGACTTTTTTGTTTGGTAATTAAATGTACTTTTATTTGGTAATCGAATTTTTTTAATTATACTTTAAGATTTAGCCTAAAATATATTTTAATATTTCATATTTTTTGACGTATTTTTTCTATTTATTAGAATATATATAATATACTTTATACATGTGGGAACTTATTATAATTTAACAAACATTACATTTGTACTTTTTTTTAAAAAAAAAGTTTGTACTATTTTTTATATTTTGTGTTGGTTTTTCTTAATTTTAAGTACATTATATTAAAGTTTATTGTTGATTTTAGTTTTATAAATTCGGATTTTTTTGAATTAGCGTTTGTTTTGTAAATTATATTTTGTTAAATTTAATTTGGTATCATTTCCAATTATGACATATTTTTTTATTACATTTTTAATATCTAGTTTAACCAATATTTTCTTTAAAAAAATTGTTTTGTAATTAAATGTAAATTCTAGATTTTAAAAAATTATTTTTTAAATTGAAATTCTAATGGTATTTTACTATATATGAAGAATTAATTTATGATTTATAGTTTTGTGCTACTATAACTCTTTTTCATATAACTTGAATTTATGTAGGACCAAAGCATATGAACCTTTTTACACCAATTGTATTATATATGCACGGATTATTTTACTAATCTTTTATAATAATTTTTTCATTATGATTATTTGTCAAAAGTAGTGTTTATAACATTTTGAATTGTTTTTTTTAATTTTAATGTTAATAAATTAATAATATGCATGTATTTTGTGATTATATATATACTAAAACTATTACGGAAAAGAAGTTAACTTATAGTAATAAATAATTAAGTTGATAATAATATTTTATTAGTTTTATTCTTTACTAATTTACTTTAAATTTTATTGTTGATGAAATTTAATATTTCTGTAACTTTTAAATTATTAAATTATTATAGGATCTTTTGTGGTTATAATATTTAGATTCTCTATGAATTATTTTATGTTGAATTTTTGGATTTTTTTAAATTTATTTACAACTTTAGTACTGAATCTATAATCTTTGCAAAATAATAAAATTTTAATTTATTGATTTGTGTTGACTTTGTTAGTATAAATTTTAAAAGCATGTTTGTCGTAAAATCTAAAAACAAAATTTTTTAATGACTTTTTTTTATAATTAGGTTTTCTTGAAACAATTGTTTGTGGTAAGGTTTTTTTAAAATTACATTTTAAAGTTCAGTCTAAAATATCTTTGTATTAATTTTAGTTAACAATAATTTTCTCAACTTCAATTTTTTTACCGTTTTATCATGTGTTATTATTATTTGAACTTATCATGTGTTATCTTAGTGCAATATGTTATATTTAGATTCTCTATAAATTATTTTTTTGAATTTTCGGATTGTTTTTAATTTATTTACGACTTTACTACCGAATCTAGATATTTGCAAAATAATAAAATGTTAATTTATTGATTTGTGTTGACTTTGTTAGTATAAATTCTAAAAAGATGTTTGTTGTAAAACCTAAAATGATAAATTTTTATGACTTTTTTAATAAATAGGTTTTCTTGAAAAAACTATTTTTGTGATAAGGTATTTTTAATTATATTTTGAACTTTAGTCTAAAATATCTTTGTATTAATTTTAGTTAACAATAATTTTCTCAACTTTAATTTTTTTCTCCGTTTTATCATATGTTATTTTAGTGCATTAAATTAAAAATACAAATACCATTAATTATAGCCCAACTCCTGGCCCATTTCTAATTTTAATGAACTTACCTTTTTTAGCCCTAAGGACACCATCTAAACTTCCTTACCCTAATTATATATAGGATATATAATAAAGATTGATAATAAATTATTGCTAAAAATAAAGAAAAACATCTTTTAGGAAGTCTATGTTCAGCAAATCAAAAAATAGGCACGAAAAACATCTTTTAGGAAGTCTATGTTCAAGATCGAAAAGTCATGGACTTGTATTCTTTGCATGTTATTCCAGTATCTTGTTCACTATGATTTTTGAGGATGTTCTGATGCTCCTCTGTTAATTCTTCTAGCACGTTGGGTCCCAACGTGCTAGAAGTGCTAGAAGTGCTAGAAGAATTAACAGAGGAGCATCAGAACATAACATGGAAAGAATACAAGTCCATGAGTTTCTAGTGGCCACGCACAAAATCTCTTAAACTTCTTCTGAGATTCTTCTTCTTCACCATGATTTCATCATAACTCATCATCGATTTGGCAACATAAGCAAATATGTTTGCATTTAAAGGATTTGAAGGAACTTCGTTACACAGAATGTAGATGATAAGATGACCATTATCATCATATTGTTTGCACTTGTTTTGATTTATTTTAAATTATAATAAATTTGAATCCTACTTTATTAATTATTGTTTACAAATATTTTTGGAAGATAATAAAATCGCAAAAAAAATTAAAAAAATTAGTATTTTTGGTAATTACTTTACAATTTAATAGGATAATTGTTTATAATTAACAAATTAATAAAGAAACAGCTATTAAAAATTATATTTGTATATAATCAAATTGATAATTTCTTAGCCTATAATTAATCACATAGTTAGGATGCACGACCGGATTTACATAATTTTTTAATTTTCGCTTAATGTAAAATATAAAATTTATTTTCTTTTAATAACAAAAAAAAATTTAAAAAAATGCCCTAGCGAAATTATGGCCTTTTGCCCTTTCTTACTCACCTACATTGGATATACAAACTTTAGTGAACGATAAAAAAGATTTCGGTTATAATTTTTCGTGCCACAGCCCAGGACGGGAGCGGTTATTTGGCAATTTTTTGCTATAGCTCAGTTGTACCCTGCACCTAAAATGACCGGATTTTGATTGCATCCCACAAATCTTACCCAAAAGCAAATATAGACCCCCCAACAAAACATAAAAGCCACACACCATCAATAAATTTTTTATATATAAAAAAAAATCTAATATATAGGCCTTGAAGTTGGGCAACAATTTCCTGAAATCTTATTTTATTTTATAATGTCTATGTGTTCTAAAAATTGTTCGCTTTTTCAAAAATTGCCGATAAATTGTTGATAAATCGTTAAAAATATTTGATCTATTTGATTTTTAAAATTCAATTTATCGCTATGAAATATTTTTAAATGGTATAAATTATTCTAATGTATGAAATGTTATTAAAATATTAAAATTTATCCAATTTTTGTTCCAATAAATCCCGATTTACCAATAAATCGATATTAGGTACCTAAACCAATTTGTTCTGATTTCTGAAATCTGCAACCATGTGTGCATCCAAATATTTGTGAAATTGTGATCCAAATATTTTATTTTAGTATAGATTATGCTAATATCATTTTCCTTAATTATTTGTTAAAATGGATGATTTGATAATATCTTCCACAGCTGACCAAGCTAGCTAAAAAATGGGTTCGTGATCGGGTTGCTTTCATCTAGCATTTTCCGGTTCGGAACCGGGAACCGAACCGAACCGGGGGAAAAATCTGGTTCTGATTCTATAATTTTGTAATTTGGTTCCGGTTCGGTTCTAATTTTTATAGAATTTTGGTTCCCGGTTCGGTTTCGGTTCTCTTCCAAGAAAAAACGTAAGAACCGAACCGTATATATATACACACAAATAAAAAATATATATTTTATACTATATGTAGCAAGCAAGTGAAGCAATTACCATGCATGATGCAACTGCATTCTAGTAGTAGACTGTTAGTTTTTGTATAAACTGGAATTATGCTATTTTTGGTCCTTTTAGCTATAGTAGACATTTGTTTGGACTTTGGATGAAATAGTATGTTTATTTTCTTTTCAAATTTCAAATTTTAAATTTTAGTGTGGAAATTGTTGTTTGGACGGTTCTTTCGGTTCTGACCCGAACCGAACCGTAATTTATGATCCGGTTCCCGGTTCGGTTCTACTACATAAATGGTTCCGGTTCGGTTCTCAAAATTTTTGAAATTCGGTTCTCGGTTCCACCGGTTCCGGTTCGGTTCGGTTCGGAACCGTTGCTCACCCCTACTTTCATCAACCATGCTATCTTAGATGGTGCGGCCACGTATCAGTTGATCAACTCCTGGGCCACCTCCATTTCAATCACTCCTTTTCTTGACTGTACCAAAGCACGTGACAAGCGCGTGAAAGTTGACCTCACTCCTCCTCCAGCAGCTCAAAATGGTGAGGTGGCACACATGGTCCCACCACTTCTCAGAGAGAGAGTCTTAAAATTTTTTGAGGTCAGCAATTGACCATATCAAACCATGTGTGGAAAGCAATTGCGTATAATTTTTGTTAAGAAGGAACTTGCTTCGAAATATAGTTAATGAACTATGATTATTTATAATTTATTTTAAGAAAAATTGTGTATTGAAGTGGAATTTTTTTACATGTTATTTATAATTCCCAGCGACGTATGCTAGATAGTATTCGTGTCAATTGATCACTTTTGATCTTCCTTACATAGTTGCATTGCCTTTAATCAGAGCCAAAAGTTGATGATTTACAAAGGCCGGGGTTGTTGAAACTCCGCAATACCCTCCTTAGCCAGCTCAGCAACAGTAATCTCCTCCGCTGCGTCCACCACCACCTTGACACCATCCATGTCAACGGAATACTTCACCTTGAACACACCATCCTCATCTTTCCCTAGTTTGCCAGCAAGTTGATGAAACTCTTCCAAACCAAAGCAAACCCATATTTCATTTTCACCACAAGATTATCAAGATCAACAACCTCTTTCAAAAATCACCACAAGATTTACAAAGGGGTTGTTAATTTTGATGATCTTCTGGTGAAAATGAAAGACGGGCTTCCTTTGGTTTTGGAAGAGTTTCATCAACTTGCCGGCAAACTAGTGAAATATGAGGATGGTGTGTTCGATGTGGAGTATATATGCCGATGACTACTAATTAAGGCGGAGTGTAACTCTGCTAGGTTCAAGGAGTTGGTACGTGCCTTACAGTGGTGTCTTGAACTTGGAAGGGATTCAAAGGCCATTATTGGGAATGCATGTACATTTTAATATGGGATATTCTTTTTGGTACATTCGTGGAATTGGGTTTTGCCAATGGTACCATCATATTTTTGGCTCCTATACATGGTACACCCGACATATTGTTTCTCTCTTAGTCATGCCCTTCTGTTAGACAACTGTTAATATTTCAGGTGCACCACGTATAGAAGCCGAAAATGTGATGTTACCATTGACAAAAGCCAATTCCACGAGTGTACCAAAGAGAATATCCCTATTATTTTTAATAGTCATTAATAGGGATTAAACGGTGTTTAACGTTTTTTTAACGTTTTACTTAAAAAAGGGTATGACTAAGAGAGAAACAATATTTCAGGTGTACCACGTATAGAAGCAAAAAATGTGATGGTACCATTGGCAAAAGTCAATACCACGAGTGTACCAAAGAGAATATCCCTTTTAATATTTGTCCTTATTTTTTTTAATTTTTCTACTATCATTTTTCTTAATTATTTGTTTTAATGTTTGATTGTGCGAAACTGTTAATATTTGTAATATGCAGCGGAATCAATAAGTAAACAGAGAAGAACGTAGCAAAACAAATTGAACTTTCATTGATAATACTGTATTTACAATCTAACAGAAAACGATACAATCTAACAGACTACATTTTGTATACTATCTAACTAACTACAACTAAATGGGAAAGTGCCTATTTATAGACTAAAAGATGAGTAGACTAAAAAATTGCCGACTGGTGCCAGCTCACACATGACAGCTGGACACGATGACATATTCCAACATCCCCCCTCAAGTTGAAGGTAGGAGAGTCTTGGACACCTGCAACTTGGACAATCTGGAACCATGGCAGGAAGAACAAGGATTAACAGAGACTTGTAGTGCATCAGAGTCTATCAACTTTAGCTATCCATCATGTTCAAACAGTATCAACTCATAAAATTCATTGTAGAAGTCCAGAAGCAACCAATTAAACTAGTGGATTCAGAAAAATAACCGAGCTGTCAATGTAGCAGTCTCAGGAAAATAATAAGAACAAGTTTAGTACCATAAATCATACTGGTAGTATTAGGCAACATCAGAACATAGTCTATCATCAGAGTTTAGTAGACTCTCTGATGCAGACAGCAACGCCAAGTCCGTCAGCAATTTCTTGTCGGCAGCATCAATATACTCAGTAAAACATTTCAATTTGTTGCCAGAGCAGGATTAACAATCAGAACACAAAGCAGAAAATATGACCTCGCAGAGTCGTAACACGAACTCGAACGGCCATCAGGAAAAATGATCACAAGGCAATCATCAAATTCAGAATTCAGTTTAACTCACCAAGGAGTTAGAATCAGAACTCACTAAGGAGCTTTCAGAAAACAATTTAGAACCTGCAAAGAGGCTTAGAACTTCTGTTGTCAAACTGCACACATCGAACACAAACTTGGCCAAAAACCTTGCGCCACAACAAACCACAATTCATCCATAACCAAACTAACATTAGAGCCACCAGTGTTGCACTCACCAAAAATACCAAACCAAAAACAGAACTGCTTATAAGCAACACCATACGAAACAAACACCTTATTCCATCTCAATTTGACCGCAACATAGAACAAACGACAATAACTATATTTTGTGTTTTCGTTGTTTTTGAGTGAAGAACAATTTGATAAAAAAAACTAGTAAACAAACTTGAACATCATGAATAAGTGACAAAATGATATAAACTGAACATCACGAGTAGAGATTTGTAATGATGATGATGTTTATGACTGAAGACGAGTGAATGTGAGATGAATTAAAGTAACAAAATGATATAAACAGATTGATAACGATTGAACAAAAACAGATAAAATTGAGAGATAACAAACAAATCACAGATACAGTTCGTTGAGGAATTTTATCAAACAGATAGAGTATGATATAGAATTGATGCACAAAATAAAGAAACACGGTGATGATAACAGTACGAAGATGAGATCAGATAGTACCAATTCTGTGATGACGAAAAAGATCGTAGATAACAGTTGTGAGTGCAGATGAAGAATACGAAGCTTGAAACTCATCAACAATGGCGGAGATGATTGAATAGCTTTGAACAACACTGAATTTATGGAAGAACGAACAAACGTAATGCCGATCGACACCATCGGCTCTGATACCATGTTAATATTCGTAATATGCAGCGGAATCAATAAGTAAACAAAGAAGAACGTAGCAAAATAAATTGAACTTTCATTGATAATACTGTATTTACAATCTAACAAAAAACGATACAATCTAACAGGCTACATTTTGTATATTATCTAACTAACTACAACTAAATGGGAAAGTGCCTATTTATAGACTAAAAGATGAGTAGACTAAAAAATTGCCGACTGGTGCCAGCTCACACATGACAGCTGGACACGATGACATATTCCAACATCCCCCCTCAAGTTGAAGGTAGGAGAGTCTTGGACACCTGCAACTTGGACAATCTGGAACCATGGCAGGAAGAACAAGGATTAACAGAGACTTGTAGTGCATCAGAGTCTATCAACTTTAGCTATCCATCATGTTCAAACAGTATCAACTCATAAAATTCATTGTAGAAGTCCAGAAGCAACCAATTAAACTAGTGGATTCAGAAAAATAACCGAGCTGTCAATGTAGCAGTCTCAGGAAAATAATAAGAACAAGTTTAGTACCATAAATCATACTGGTAGTATTAGGCAACATCAGAACATAGTCTATCATCAGAGTTTAGTAGACTCTCTGATGCAGACAGCAACGCCAAGTCCGTCAGCAATTTCTTGTCGGCAGCATCAATATACTCAGTAAAACATTTCAATTTGTTGCCAGGGCAGGATTAACAATCAGAACACAAAGCAGAAAATATGACCTCGCAGAGTCGTAACACGGTGATTATAACAGTACGAAGATGAGATCAGATAGTACCAATTCTGTGATGACGAAAAAGATCGTAGATAACAGTTGTGAGTGCGGATGAAGAACACGAAGCTTGAAACTCATCAACAATGGCGGAGATGATTGAATAGCTTTGAACAACACTGAATTTGTGGAAGAACGAACAAACGTAATGCCGATCGACACCATCGGCTCTGATACCATGTTAATATTCGTAATATGCAGCCGAATCAATAAGTAAACAGAGAAGAACGTAGCAAAATAAATTGAACTTTCATTGATAATACTGTATTTACAATCTAACAAAAAACAATACAATCTAACAGACTACATTTTGTATATTATCTAACTAACTACAACTAAACGGGCAAGTGCCTATTTATAGACTAAAAGATGAGTAGACTAAAAAATTACCGGCTGGTGCCAGCTCACACATGACAGCTGGACACGATGACATATTCCAATAGAAACATACATACGAGGGACGGTGTAAATCTTTTAAGGTTGACCTTGGCTCACTCCCTCCAGCACCTCAAAATGATGACGTGGCAAAGGTGGTTCACGGTCCCACCACCCCATAGAAAGGAAGTCTTCAAATTTTCTGAGTCTGTGATTGACATTATCAAGTCAAAAGTCAATGGAAAACCAATTGAGGACTCGAAGCCCTCTCAACATTACTAGTGTCTATGCTCTGGCTACACGTGTAATGCAGTCACTCGTGTCAGGCAGCTCAACTCGGAGGACAACACAGTTTTGGTCATCATCGCCAACAGTCGGAATTGAGTGGACCCTCCGATGCCCGAGAGTTACTTCGGAAATCTGATCCATACCATATTCGCTGTCAGTCCAGCTGGGTACATGTTGGTAGCCAATCCTCCAGAGTTTGGAGCAAAACTTGTGCAACAAGAAATTGTCTCGCTTGATGCAAATGCCATTAACAAACCTAATGATGAATGGGAGAGCAACCATAAAATCTTCCAATACAATGCTGGAGTGAACTGCGTCGTGGTGGAATCCTCACCTCCATTCAACGTGTACGAATTCGACTTTGGTTATGGAGCACTAGAGAGTGTGAGGAATGACTCAAACAACAGATTCGATGGGATGGTGTATTATTTGTACCAAAGACAGAGCGGAAGGAGAAGCATTGACGTTGACATAAGCTTGGATGCTGGAGCAATGAATAATTTGGAGAAGGACAAGGAGGTTCTTATGGAGGCTTAATTAATTATAGTACAATAATTCATATTAATATTTAAGGTGTTTGTTATGTTTGCATGAGAACTATTATTATTATTATTATTATTATTATTATTATTATTATTATTATTATTATTATTATGTTTGGTTTTCTTTGTGTTTAATAATTTGTTATGTTACTTAATTCCTCTGTTTCAACAAGCTGCATATTGTATGTTAAATTGTGGGATACTGGGATGGATCTAGTATTATATTGCAGTAATAACTTCTTTTGGCCTTCAATTTAAGTCTTGAATTTGCTTTAGAAGCTCTATTAGTTGTAATCTTGTGACTTGAAGGCTGAAGCTCTATTAAATTGGTAGAATTGTTTTAATTTAAACTGGAAAATGAACCAAATAACCATACTGCAAAAGAATATAATAGATTTAATTGTACAATACAGCTGCATGCGGCAAAAAGTATCAAAATATGTGATGTAGCGGCGGTAACGCATAATCAGCAGAAGACCAGATCCCGAAAAAGGTTCAATTGAATCAATTTTTGTGCCTTTAGGCCCTCCTTTCTCTTCATCACTATCAATGCAACACACACATACATCCGCTTTGAAGTTTACCGTAAAAAAGTTCCCCTTGTGGTAAACAATATCGTGAATGTCAGAAGGAACTTGTGCATCAGTCCATACTTTGTCTCCCAATCTAGCAAAACCTAAAGAACCTGATTTTTCATGGACAACCATTATAATGGGCAATGGAGTAGTGACGTAGTGTGCTTATGAAAGAAGCTGGCATCTATATTTCCCTTCAGTAATCTAGAAGACATAGCAACTTAAGTATGATACTTGAGATTTAACACTGGTGAATAAAGACAGACAGATTGTTACCAGTTAGTCATCTTGAGCAATGCAATTCTAAAGCACAACAACACAACTCATTTGGTATCGATGATAAGAATTTGACCATAAATATGATACTCTACTTGGCAAATAAAATATCTGAAGCAATCAAAAACATAAGGAAAATTATTTGTTTTTTGAACATTTAACTTCAAAAAGTAGGGCAATGAGTATTATAGGAACAGAGTTACAGTACATGTATGTTCATGCCTTGATGATGGTCTCTGGTTGATTTTGTAAAGAGTAAACCCAGGATCATTGTTGTTCTCTCTTGGTGTTAGCATGTTCTTCTGTAATCTGTAAAGTATTGGTTTCCAACCTGTAGATTCTGATAACTGGGTGTGTAAACTTTGAAAACGATAAATATGTAGTAATCTCTTCCTCACGAGTTCCTCTGTAACACGGCCGGCATGCATGGGTACATAGTGAAGTAGTGGCTCTTTATTGCCAACCGATTTGCAGCTCCACTTCTATATATAGCTAGATAGAGACAACATGAGGGTGATGATGTGGTTTTGACATGATACCGACCTCGTACATTGATTCGTCCAGAAGTTTCATGAGTATAGATCGATTTGGAACGACAGCAAAGCTCTGGAGTCTAAAGTACCTGCAAGTTTGTATATTGAACATGCTAAGAGTTCTCAAAAAAGTATATCTAAAAGATGTTTTTGTGCTTCAAAAGAGAGAGTGACAAGTTATGCACAAAAATTTATTTTGCACACGAACCGTACAAAAGTGAAGGTCTTATATTTAAACTCCTTGCTATTTTCTTCGTTCTTCAGCTGAGAGGCCATCCCCTTCTTTACGAATGAAGACCGGTTATTTTTCTTGGCTGCTTTTCCTTTTTGACTCATCTTGTGTGCTTCTTCATCAGTCCATCTCTTTTTTGTTTGAAAATCTTTTTCTTCCATTGTATCCCTATTTAGATGCCTCTTACCGAGTTATCACAGAGTCGAAGGCTAGGACTTCTGATCGGGACGACTCATTGATGGTTGCTGAAAGAAGGATGGTTCCGACGAATAATCCTTCATGAAGTTGTTGAGATTTGCTAACTTGGTCTCCTAAATGCTGCGCTCCTTTTTTACTTCTTTATAGAGGTCAAAAGCCAGATTCTTCTGCTTCTTTTTTGGAGTTTAAAGAAGATATGAGATGAGCAACTTTGCAAGGATGTCCGATCTTGTTGTGCATCATGTACAATTTTATTTTGCGAATTATATTTCAATAAATTATATTTTTTTTCTACGATTTCAATGAATTATATTTTTTTTCCTACTTCCTAGGATATGTTTGATGTTTTAAATTATACTAGCCGATAAACCGTGCGAAGCACGGTTCGTGATCAATTATCTTAAATTTTTATTTTCTGAATTTTTTTAAATAAAACCATTTATTATATTCTTTCGATTAAATAATTTAATGACAATTACTTACTTTGATATTAATATTTTAAAAAAACACATATTTTAGTTGAACATAATTTAATTATCAATAATATTTATAGGATCTGGATCATGTCGTCACCAATGTGGTGCTACCAAGCGACGGATGAAAACCGCGGCATGGGTAGTGGCTCCTACAGATACAAAGATAGGCTGGACTTTTATAGTATGACCATTGCTAATGCAAAAGCCCAAGTCCAATTCTTTTTGGGTCGGTCCAATATGAGTAGAAGTACGCACTCGTTTAAGTAGTAGAAGTACGCCCACCCACTTCTTATTTAATTACACCCTCCGTCCCCCGTGGTTCTTTACATGGGGATGGACACGGAGACCAAGGAAATGTATAAAAAATGAGTAAAGTTAGATGAAAAGTGGGTAAAATGGTGGGACCTATTAATATTTAATAATAGATTTGAGATAGTGGAGGAAAGTAGTGGGTGTAATAGTGTTTTTTATTATTAAATATATGAGATAGTGGGTGTAATAGTGAGAGAAACTTATTATTTTTGGAATGTAAAAAAATGAGAGGGACACCCCAAAATAGTAACTGTAAAGAATCTGGAGGGACAGACTACTTCAACAGCTTTTCATCTGCTAATAGATATACACGGGTCCACGTACAAGCAACTTCTCTATTAATAGATACGGAGTATACACCTTTTAATGGTGGGGCCCACGTACAAGCATCTTCTGCCCAGATTCAGGTCCATGCATGCACAGTTCATGTCTGTATGGTGTGAACAAGCTAGTATGTATATGTACGAACATAAAAATATTTAAAATATTTCTAGTATAAAATTATGAATTTATTCAAAAAAATAATTAAATAATTATGATATATTTAAAATAAAATTATTTTAAACAAGCATTTTGCCTATAAATGGGTAAATATTGAATGAAATATGCATCAATGTATATAGATTATTCATTAAAACCCGTTAAAATTATAACAACTACTTAATTCATTATTTTTCTAATTCGGATTCAATATTTCGAGCCATATTCGATTCGCATAATTTTTATTCGGTTTTGATACGATATATACACGGAGACAGAGGGTTGGTGCCTTACAATGGTGTCTTGAACTTGGAAGGGCTTCCAAGGCCATTATTAGGAGTACTGCATGTACATTTTAATATCTGTCTTTTTTTATTATTTTGCTAATATCATTTTCCTTAATTATTTGTTAAAATGTTTGAATATTGCTAATATCATTCCACAGCTGACCATATCAAATCAAAAGTTAACGATAAACCAATGGAGGTGTTAGTTTGACTTGAATATGTGGGCGATGGCCGCCGGCGGCGCCACTGTAGCCACCGGATTTGACTCAGCTAACACCACCTACCCCCTAGATTATGTCTATAAATAGATATGCATGTAAGGATTGTAAATACATCTGAAAAAAACCTCTGTAATCAGTTTATCCTCTCAGATTGATAAACTTATTTCTCTTCTGCATATAATCTTTCTTGATTCCGTTATAACAAATTGGTATCAGAGCTTTGGTTGAAACTGCTGTAAAATTTTTTGTCGGAATTTTTTAAGCTCGCCGGAGTTACTGTTCATCGCCGGAGAAGACGACACTGTTCAGGCGGAGTTACTAGTCATCACCGGAGAAGACGACACTGTTTGGCGGCACTGTTCATACGGTACTGTTCATCCGACACTGTTCATCCGACACTGTTCACAAATACGGTACTGTTCACGTATACGTTTCTGGGAGAAAGATTTCTGGTGGTATTAACGTTAAGGTCGAAAAATTTACTGGGAGAAATAGTTTCAGTCTATGGCAAATCAAGATGCGTGCCCTGTTAAAACAACAGGGGCTCTGGGCGCCGTTGAACACAAAAACGGCTGCTTCTACAAGCGCTGAGATGGCCATTCGGGAAGAAAAGGCACATTCAACAATTCTGTTGTGTCTTGCAGATGATATTATTACTGAAGTTGCGGAGGAGGATACCGCGTCTGGTTTATGGTTAAAGCTTGAAAGTCTCTACATGACAAAGTCTTTACCAAATAAGTTGCTTCTGAAGCAATGTCTGTTCAGTCTGCGAATGCAAGAAGGTATGCCTCTTCGAGATCACTTAGATCAATTAAACACAATTTTATTAAAATTGCGTAATATTGATGTTAAAGTTGAAGATGAGGATGCTGCTATGATTCTGTTAGTTTCTTTACCATTATCGTATGAGAACTTTGTGAAATCGTTTATTGTTGGTAAAGATACTATTTCTCTAGAGGAGGTTAGATCTGCTCTTCATTCTAGAGAGCTGCGCCATAAGGTGGTTGGTACTGGTGCAGATAATCATGCTGCTGGGTTGGTAGCTAGCGGGAGTACTGGACATGGAAAGTCGTGGAAGTATAAATCCAAGAAACCAGCTTCTAAGGGTTCGAGAGCTAATGATGTCTGTAATTACTGTAAAGAGAAGGGACACTGGAAATCCGACTGTCCCAAGAAAAAGAAGCAACAGGATAAATTGACAGATACTGCTGCTGTAGTTGATGCTACTTCTGAAGAAGATATTTCTCTTGTTGCTGCTGATCACATGCATCACTCTGATGTGTGGATTCTTGATTCTGGAGCGTCTTACCATATATGTCCATGCAGGGAGTGGTTCACAACCTACGAAAAAGTAGGCGGTGGAAAAATTTCTTTGGCTAACAATTTTGTTTGTGAGACTGTTGGAATAGGCTCGATTAAAATTCGGACACATGATGGTAAATTCTGCACATTGAATGATGTTAGGCATGTTCCACTTATGACAAAGATTCTGATATCATTGAGTATGTTAGACAGCAAGGGTTTCAGTTTTCAAAGTGAAGGTGGGGTTTTACATGTCTGCAAAGGTTCTGATGTGATTCTGAAAGGTGTTAAACGTGGTACCTTGTATCTTTTACAAAGTTCTATGTTAACAGGTTCTGTTGCTGTTGCGTCTTCGGAAATTGAAAAAGAAAACATGACCAGGTTGTGGCACATGAGGCTCGGTCATATGAGTGAAAGGGGGATGCAAATTCTGTCAAAAGCTGATCTTCTTTGTGGTCATAAGGTCACAGGTCTTGTGTTCTGTGAACATTGTGTTTTTGGAAAGTTACATCGCAGCAAGTTTCCTAAAGCAATACACAGAACAAAAGGCACACTTGATTACATCCATTCTGATTGTTGGGGACCTTCCCGGGTGGAGTCTTTAGGGGGTCACAGATATTTTGTGTCAATGATCGATGATTTCTCAAGAATGACTTGGCTGTTCATCATAAAGCACAAAAGTGAAGCCTTCAAGGTTTTCAAGCAGTGGAAGGTGCAAGTGGAGAATCAAACAGGGAAGAAGATTAAGAGGCTGCGAACAGATAATGGCCTGGAATTTTGCTCATCCGAGTTTGCAGATTTCTGCAAGAATGAGGGGATTGCTAGGCATCATACAGTCAGGGATACACCACAGCAGAATGGTGTAGCAGAGCGTATGAATCAGACACTTCTGGAGAGAGCTAGGTGTATGCTTTCTAACGCTGGACTAACTAGAAGATTTTGGGCAGAGGCGGTTAGTACAGCGTGTTATTTGATTAATCGTGGACCTCACACAGGTATCCATCTCAAAACTCCTGTTGAGAAATGGTCTGGTAAGCCTGTTGATTACTCCAATTTAAGAGTTTTTGGTTATACTGTTTATTATCATGTAAATGAGGGTAAATTGGAGCCACGAGCTAAAAAGGGACTATTTGTTGGCTATGGGGATGGGGTTAAAGGTTATAGAATCTGGTCTCCATCTGAAAATAGGGTTATACTGAGTAGAAATGTAGTCTTTGATGAAAATTCTATGTTTAACCCTACGGTGAAGTCTACGATTGTTTCAGAAAGTGGTGGTGTTGAGAAACAGGTGGAGCAGGAAGTCACTGAAGATGAGAGTGAACCACAACAAGAAGTTCAACAACCACAATCAGAATCATCAGTACCCGTAGTAAATCAGCACACTTTGGCTCTTGATCGATCAAGGAGAGCTAATTATGGAGTGCCTCCAAAGAAATATGGTTTTGAAGATATGGTGGCATATGCACTACAGGTAGATGAAGAAGTGGATCCTAGCTCTGATGAGCCATCCACTTACAAAGAAGCGGTGACATGTACTGAATCTACAAAATGGTTTGCTGCAATGGGAGATGAAATGGAGTCACTTCAGAAGAATAAGACTTGGGAATTAGTCAAACGGCCTCGAGACAGAAAGATTGTTACTTGTAAATGGGTCTACAAGAAGAAGGAAGGAGAAACATCGGTTGAGGGTATCAAGTATAAAGCTCGGTTAGTAGCTCGAGGGTTCACTCAGAAAGAGGGAGTAGATTACAATGAGATTTTTCACCAGTGGTCAGACACACTTCCATCAGGGTGCTACTAGCAATAGTTGCACATCAGAATCTGGAGTTTGAACAACTCGATGTGAAGACAGCTTTTCTGCATGGAGAGCTGGAGGAGGAGATATACATGACTCAGCCAAATGGTTTTCAGGTTCCTGGCAAAGAAGACTATGTGTGCAAGTCATTGAAGTCCTTGTATTGGCTAAAACAGTCTCCGAGGCAATGGTACAAGAAATTTGATAGCTATATGATAGGTATTGGCTACACCAGGAGCCCGTATGATTGCTGTGTTTATCACAGTAAGACAGCAAATGATTCTTTCATTTATCTGGTCCTGTATGTAGATGATATGTTGATAGCTGCAGAGAACAAATCTGATATTCAGAAGTTGAAAGGTCTCCTCAGTGCTGAGTTTGAAATGAAAGATTTGGGTGCGGCTCGGAAAATTCTGGGAATGGAGATTTATAGGGATAGAAACAAAAGAAAGCTCTTCTTGTCACAGAAGGGATACATTCAGAAGATTTTGTCAGGTTTGGCATGTCTACAGCAAAGCCCATAGATACTCCTAGTGCTGCAAATGCACATCTGTCTGTTGCTTTTGCACCTAAGTCTGCTGAGGAAAAAGAATACATGTCTCGAGTTCCGTATGCTAGTGCAGTAGGAAGCTTGATGTATGCAATGGTCTGCACTAGACCCGATCTTGCACAGTCTGTCAGTGTTGTTAGTAGGTTCATGGGTGATCCAGTCAAGGAGCATTGGCAAGCTGAGAAGAGGATTTTTCGGTACTTAAAAGGTACATCTGATGTTGGTCTTATTTATGGAGGTGATACTGAGTGTTTGGTGACAGGGTTTTCAGACTCTGATTATGCTGGAGATGTTGACAGTAGAAGGTCTATGACTGGTTATGCTTTCACTCTGGGTGGTTCGATTGTCAGTTGGAAAGCTACTCTGCAACCTACAGTGACTTTGTCTACTACATAAGTAGAGTACATGGCATTGACAGAAGTCGTAAAAGAAGGAATCTGGTTGAAAGGAATGATCAGTGATCTAGGTCTACATCATGATCAGGCTACAGTATTTTATGACAGTCTCAGTGCAATCTGTTCAGCCAAGGATCAAGTCCATCATGAGCGGACTAAGCACATAGATGTGAGATATCATTTTCTAAGAAGTGAGACGAGAATTAAGGTGAGAAAAGTGGGTACTGCTGATAACCCAGCTGATATGCTCACCAAGCCGGTTCCACATAGCAAGTTTCAACATTGTTTGAACTTGCTAAATGTTCGGAGTTGTTGACTGCCCTTTTGAGGGAAAAATCTGAGGTAGAAGAGTTTTATCTGGTACATCTGGCATTATTATGATGCGTCTAGTACATCTGTTATCTATTTTTGTGAGAGGATTCAAGTAAAGGTGGAGTCTGTTATCTGGTACATCTGGCATTATTATGATGCATCTGGTACATCTGTTATCTGTGTTTGTGAGAGGATTCAAGTCAAGATGGAGATTTGTTAGTTTGACTTGAATATGTGGGCGGTGGGCGGTGGCCGCCGGCGACGCCGCCGGCGGCGCCACTGTAACCGCCGGATTTGACTCACCTAACACCACCTACCTCTTAGATTGTGTCTATAAATAGATATGCATGCAAGGATTGTAAATACATCTGAAAAAAACCTCTGTAATCAGTTTATCCTCTCAGATCTATAAACTTATTTCTCTTCTGCATATAATCTTTCTTGCTTCCGTTATAACAGGAGGATTCCAGGCTCTGTCTACACATGTGTGGAAAACAGTCACTCGTTCCAGGCAGCTCAAGCCGGAGGACTACACTTTTATCGCCATCGCGTCGGAAAAGGGTGGACCCTCTTCGGAAACATGCTCCAGACCGTATTCACTGTCACTGCAGCTGGGTTGTTGCTAGCCAATCCTGCAGAGTTTGGAGCAAAACTTGTGCAACAAGTAATTGTCTCGCTTGATGCAAACGCCATTAACAAACGTAATGATGAATGGGAGAGCAACCCTAAAATCTTCCAATACAATGCTGGAGTGAACTGCATGAGTCGTGGTGGGATCCTCACCTCGATTCAACGTGTACGAATTCGACTTTGGTTATGGAGCACTAGAGAGTGTGAGGAATGGCTCAAACAACAGGTTTGATGGGATGGTGTTTTTGTACCAAGGAAATTAGAGCGGAGAGAGAAGCATTTACGTTGACATAAGCTTGCATGCTGGAGCAATGGAGAATTTGGAGAAGGACAAGGAGCTAGTTTCTTATGGAGGCTTAATTAATTATTGTACTTAAAATAATTCATATTAATATTTAAGGTGTTTGTTATGTTTGCATGAGAACTATTATTATTATTATTATTATTATTATTATTATTATTATTATTATTATTATTATTATTATTATTATTATTATTATTATTATTATTATGTTTGGTTTTGTTGTGTTTAATAATTTGTTATGTTACTTAATTCCTCTGTTTCAACATGCTGCATATTGTATGTTAAATTGTGGGATGGATTTGTATTATATTGCAGTAACTTCTTTTGGCCTTCAATTTAAGTCTTGAATTTGCTTTAGAATCTCTATTAATTGTAATCTTGTGACTTGAAGGCTGAAGCTCTATTAAATCGGTAGATTTGTTTAAATTTAAACTGAACATGAATCATGTAACCATATTGCAAAAGGATATAACATATTTAGATTTATTAGCTTAAACGTATTAGCATCTCCTAGCTATATATGGAGCCGAACATGCATGTTTAAGGTAAGATTTTTGAGCCCAAGAAATTATTAGGAAGAAAGGTGTGTCAGCTTATTACACGATGAGTGTAAATTTGGTATAGGACGGAAAGCAGAGTCGCTCTGTTTTCTGACTTACGTTTTTTTATGGCATAACTTTGACATGGATTAACAAGAAAATTTTCACATGGATATCTCTTTTTTTTACAACATGCAATTGGTGCTACGTAATAACTCAAAATGTTGCTAAATCCCATACAAGTAGCGAAATGTTATCGGATGAAATACATGCAAGTAGAATCAAGTTATCGGCTTTAGAACAACCCGTGGTATGAGTGTACAAGAGTGGATCAATGTAGATGCGAGTCTAGAGTGAGCATTTGTCGATTCCATTTTTAATCGAAACAAAATAATAGTATGAAAACAGACTGTATAAATATATAAACCAAAAAGAAAAGATTGTGCTGTAAGGTTGAAAACTGGACGTGCAAATTTATTAGTACTTCTGGTTGGATGCAATGTATGAAATCTGTATGAAATTTTCTTTTCCTCCCGGAAGGTCCAGCCAAGATATTTTAGAGTTTGCAGAAAATTTTCAATGCTACAAACCTGGCACTTCGGCATATCTCTTTTAATGTGGGCAGGTATCTGTTGGAAATAATCTAAACATATTTATTAAATAATATATATGCAAGCTGTTATGTTTCATATAACTAGCAGCTAGACTAGGTCATCTATTAGTAGAGAGTTTTTAAGAGAAATAATAGTAATGGGTACGTGCTAGAAGTCATGCAGTAAGTTTGTTTCTATTATTATGCAGCCACGTTATGGGCTTTTGTATCTATTTAAACATTGTAATCAGTTTATTAAAAAATAGATAGAACAGTTTGTTCTCCTCTCTGTTCTTCATTCCTTGGCTTCGGCCAAGGTCTTATAATTTTCTACACTTGGTATCAGAGCGGGCTTTCCTTGAGGCGTAGCAAGAAACTTTGGCACAAAGTGGTCATTGAAGAAAATTCATTTTAGTATTATTGTAGGTGAGAAGTGCACCATGGAGAGAAGTGCTCCAAAATTATGTTTTTTGATGAGAAGTGCATCAACAAATAAAATAACGTGTAAGTTGGTGAGAAGTGCATCAACATGGAGGTGGTGAGAAGTGCATCACATATGAAGAGAAGTGCTTCATAAAGTTTAGAGACTAGAAGTGCGTCACAAATGGAAATAAATGTACGACATAAAGTACATCAAAGAAATTAACAAAAAGGCTGGAAGGAGGCTGATGAGGCGGAGCAAGCAGAGGCTAAACGAGTGGAGGTTTGCATATGCAACGGAGTTGTGGCAGTATTCGGGCAAATGTGTTAACTAAGTCGATGTCTACTATAAAGTTTTTTGAAAAGATGCTGGCACTTCTGGGTGTCAAAGACTTGCAGAATGATGTTTAGATTAGGGGGGAATATGTTGGAAATAATCTAAACATATTTATTAAATAATATATATGCAAGCTGTTATGTTCCATATAACTAGCAGCTAGACTAGGTCATCTATTAGTAGAGAGTTTTTAAGAGAAATAATAGTAATGGGTACGTGCTAGAAGTCATGCAGTAAGTTTGTTTCTATTATTATGCAGCCACGTTATGGGCTTTTGTATCTATTTAAACATTGTAATCAGTTTATTAAAAAATAGATAGAACAGTTTGTTCTCCTCTCTGTTCTTCATTCCTTGGCTTCGGCCAAGGTCTTATAATTTTCTACAGTATCCAGGCTTCTTGTTGTGGCACGACCCGTGGTTAACAAATAGCCTTTGCTTAATCAACTTGATGCTAACATTATCTCTATTATGGATTCCACTGCTATGGTGACTGTCAGAGTGTCAGTTCTATTACTCTTAATGGAAGGTGGCATCTTTGCCCTTATAATCATGCTCTTTCCATTGAATTTCAGCACATGTGCTCCCTCACTATTTTGCATGACAATGACAACATTTTATGGGAAGAAATGGGAGGGAATAGTGTTTCAGTTGCAACAATTTGGAATGCTCCTCGGGCCATTGCTATCCCTCCTCTTTGGATTGAACATGACTTGCGTTAAAACAGAGGTTGCTTACCCATGATAGAATGATCAGATTCGGCATGAGTGTTAATCCTAGCTGCTCTCTATGTGGTACAGGTATGGAGCCGCCCTCGCATTTATTTAGTATCTATACTTGCTCCAAACACATTCTTGCAACATGTCATATTTCTTTAAATCTGGGTTGGCAACATTTCTTAGATGAAGATATTATCATTGGTAATACTGATTCTATCCGGAAGAATGTGGTGTATCTTTTTATTTCGGTGGCTTTTTTCATTTAATATGGTGTGAGAGGAAGAGTAGGCAACATAATTCTAGGCAGAGCAAGTCTTCTTATCAACTCTTCAGAAAGAAGCTTCGGAGGGATCCTACATTAGACCTTGTTATATATTAATGTAATTCCTAATCTCTGGTCCTTCTGTAGTAATGCTATTTTGTTACTCTACCCTGGGGTATTCCCTGAATTTTTGTGTCTAATTTCTGAGGAATCAAACATTTTACTTAACAAAAAAAAAAGGAATATCTGGAAATTTGGCTGGAGATATGATACCTGTGCTGCAAGCCTGAATCACTTCCCCGAGATCACTCGTTAGTAGGAGTATCTACAAGCCAAAGCATTTCACATCTACTAACGAGATCACTCGTTAGTAGGAGTATCTGCAAAAGATACAAATCATTTTTTTGTGCAAAGCGTCCGTCGGATTGCAGTAAGTTATATTAGACAACAGATATCTCATTTCACATCTTTTACCTAACAAACCATAGCAATATGTTTTTTGGCTTCACCGCATGATAAAGCCATCTGATCCAACACTACACTAAGATAAATAGAGCGCTGGAAGCAAAACTAACTACACTAAGGAGATACAAAAAGAATGAGGAGGGTTCGACAATTTTGGAGGTATAGGAGATTCAAGTTTCGGGAAAGACGTACGAGACCTTTCATATTAGGACTTGTATACTGGATTAGCACCACAAAGTTGAGTGAGATCTTCCATGGCAAAAAAATCAATAAAAGTAACAAAGATCACGAAGAACAAGTCATAGAGCAACACTATTTTCCGTTCAAATATGCACCCTAACACTAAAGTGTGTCCCTAAAGTATGTCTGATGTACACCCTAACACTATTTTCCGTTCAAATTATGCTGAATAATTATATTGGTATATCCTGATGTCAAAAAAAAAAAAAAATTATATTGGTATATTGATTGGGGATAAATGAATAATTTCCTGTTGAGGGATAAATGAGTAATTTAAGTGTTTTTGTAACATTACCGATGAACATTTTGACCCGTGAAATACGTCTATTTGCATAGATTAACACATTTAGGATAATTTCTTAAAAAAAAAACAATTAGGATAAGAAAAAGTTCTTTTTTAAATAATTTTTATTTTGAATAAGACTAGACCTGATAAACGTGTATATATTTGAACTGAAATGCATAAAACTGAATCTATTCTAAGTACGAAATTTGATATAATTCCGAATTAAAAAACAATAAATTGAATTTTAATCTAATTATTATAATTTTTACGGAATTTAGCATATGTCACATGCACATAAACCCACTTCTTAATTACTCACTCCATCCCTCTCATTTTTTCTTATAGTTTTTTCACTAGTGGCACGCATTTTAAAGATGTATATAAAATATAATTTCATAACTTACTTTTAAAATTTTCTTTTTTTATATAAAAATTTATTAAATTATTATTCAGAAGGAAAAATTTAAAACAATTTATGAAACCATACTTTATGTGAATATTAAAATGCATGTAAAATCCTATAAAATCCTTTGTTCAAAATGTAAAGAACCTGGTGGGTCAGTGATAAACAAATCATATTTAAAATAATTTTATGTCAAAAAATCAACATTATTATTACTTTACATAATTTTGTATTGAGAATATTATATTTAATAATAAGATTTTTTTTTCAAAATAAATAAATGATTAATTAGTAAAGGAGATATAACCTTGACAAACTTACTTAACGACCTATATCTAACAAATGCTCCTCATAATATAGAACAAATCTGACAAATGCTCTTCATAATATAGTATTATTAACACTGATACTATCGCTCGATTTCAATATTACATATATGTAAATATAACAAAAAACAATTGCAATACACTTCATAAGCTAAGACATAATTTTAGATTGTGCTTGTTTGGCAAAACTTTTCTCAAGGACTTATGAACTTATTTTCTGATAAAAATTTTATATTTTGGTAATTTTTTATATAAGTATTTAATGTATGTTTGAGATTCAATAAGTTGAAAAAATAAGTTGGAAAATAAGTTGGAAATTTAGGAATTTCTAACTTTGTTCTAAAATATAAGTTGACTTATTCTGGAAAAAAGTTACCTCAAAACACCCTATTAATACATGGATTACAAGATACAAAATTTAATAGAAAAACAGAGAGTAATTTTTTTTAAATGAACGCACGCTTAATTATACGAGATTTTTTGCAACAAAAACAACACCAAGGCAAGACAAAGAACTTGCAAGCTGCAGCTCGGGGTTGGAATTTAAAGTAGACTGGATAGTAGTAGCATTATCAGTTTTATCAGACAATAGTAGTATCTGGAGCTGTGAAGCTGGCGGCTCCGGCTCCGTCTTCACTTGTATTCTTCTTCTTCCTATTACTCCTTTTAGTTATGGTTATGATTTTCCTCACTACATAGTAGAAGATGCGGTATACAAGAACCAAAACAGAAATGAAAATCAATGTAATCCATGCTACTATCCCAGTTACAAGTGCAAATACTGTAGTGCCAGGTTTATTATAATCTTCAGGTGATGTGGTGGTGGCTGCAACTGCACATGCATAGGCCAATGTCATTGATGAGAGAGTTATCCACATGCCCAACCGTATAAGCCAAATAAAGAACCTCCCTTTCAGACTTGCACCGCTTACATAGAGAAAGATCACACCTAGCGAAGTAATAAACGCGATTGTGTTGGTTATCCAAAACGTATTACTCAATTCTGAGTAGAAATAAGCCAAGAGAGATTCTGTAGGTAGAAGATAAGAACTTGGTGGGGGAACATTATTATTGATATTATATTCTTTGGCATCCAATCCAGCGATACCACCGGGAGGGCTTATAGCTGCTTGGTAAGCCATTGCAGCTATTACAGTTGCTGCCACCAGTAAATTCTTGTCTTCCTTTTCTTGTTTCATTGGAAACAAGCTCTTTTTTTCAAACTTCTTCACCATCTTTACCAGCTTATTGCTACCTGCTCCTTCTATGTTGTGATCAGCTACTGCGCTAGCTACCCTTGCAGGAATCAGGTGGCTAGTCGTTGTTTCCGTTTTAATTTCTGTAACCCTTGAAGTACCAGCGGAGATAAGAAGCTCCTTAATTTCCCTGGTTTTTACATCTTTAGGCATCTGCTCTATTATGTCCAAAGCTGTGAGTCCGTTTTCATTCACTGCATTCACGTCCAGATCTTCACTTCTACTCATCACCAGGTGTTTTATTATCTGGAGTAAGCATTATGCAAATCCATCATTACAAGTAAAATTAGATTAACCGGTAGTACATTTTATTTTAGATTAAGTCAAACTTAAGTTCTACTAAAAGGTTTGGGCATGAACTGCACCGAGAGTCATAAATTTTGAAGGTCAGCTCGACAAAAATACTCCTATTTTAATAAAAAAGTGATTAAGTTCCCCAGGCTAACCAGCAAAATAATTTGGAATTCGAGATCAACTCAATAAGCTTGAGTTTGCTTCCATTACCATTAAGTCAAATTTTAATATTTTACGAATTAAACTCGAATAATTTGACTGAAGCATGACATATGCATGTATATCTAGAATATATTTGGTCATTATTTTCCACAAAAAAGACACCACTCCATATTGTTTGTGGAAACGAAATGATTAAAAGCATCTTACGTACGGGCACACCACTGAATTAAAGCACACCACTGAATTCAAGCACATTACTTTTATGTTTGTGTAGTATAGCTAGACCGCACAAATCATAAAATCTTCACTTGACACAAATCATAAAATTGCAGAAGACAATATCGGATTTGTTACTAAGCAGATCTCAAGGTTACTGCTACTTATTTGTTGGTGTAACAATATTTGTAAGTAGATTATAGGCGTTGGTGTTCATTTTTGTTTTACAAACCTGTTAATTAAAATAATAGTAAAAAGAAAATTATGGAATTATAATAGATTTTTTTCAATTAAAAAGTAACATAGAATTATAGTAGAGATTGGAATTTAGGGGTTAAACAAAAATGTGATTTTAATAAAATTTGGTACAATATAGTAGAATTTCGCTTATTAATAAACGTTATAGATTGCTACAAGTAATTATCCATAAAAGACCACCTCTCAGATGGTTGCGAAAATAATAATTGAAATCATGGACCAAGGGCATATAGTGTGAAGGGGTCCAAAAATTCATAAAAAAAAAAATTAACCGCGCGAAGTGTGAATTTTTCTCTCACTAAATCATGCAAAAAGATGAAAATTTTTCACTAAAGCATGCCAAAAATAAATATTTTCCACTACATTATACAAAATGAATATAAAAGAAGACAAATAAATCATCTAAGAGGGGTTATGAACAAGTAAATGATAGCCATATATAGAATTTTCCAAAAATAAATTAAAAATTTTCTCAACCTAGAAGGGCCATCGATCCCCTGACCCAGGTCCGTCCCTGTTTATAGGACACCTTACACATGCTAGCTGGTCGATATTTTCAACAAAAAAGACACCACTCAGATTGTTTGTGAAAACGAAATAATTAAAAGCATCTTACGGGCACACCACTAAATTAATGAACATTACTTTTATGTTTGTGTAGTGTGTAGACCACACAAAACATAAAATCTTCCCTTCACACAAATCATAAAATTGCTGAAGATAACGGTCCCATTTGATAAATCTAAACTCAAATTTATAAGTTATTTATTTCGAAAAAAAAATATATTTACAGAAAAAAATACATATTTATGTATTTTTTATTTCTTAGAAATAAAATTTTCTAAACGGGATTGATAGGGTTTGTTACTATCCAGATGTGAAGGCTATTACTACAAAATTGGGTACAAAAATACTTACAAAATAGTGTGCTATGGGTTTTTGATCACCAATAATATTTTTATTAATTGATATTAGAATACAATGATAATTATATTTAATTGAATCATAATCAATCAGACACACATTATTTTGTAGAGAATTTTATATCCAATTTGATATTTTTAATTTTTCCAAGAAAGAACATGTCAAAAGTTTACCTCCAGCCGTCTCAAAGCTGCCGCAGAGTGCAAAATAGTGTTGCCTTTGTCATATTTAACATTTGACAAATCCTGACCACCAGATTTTAAAATAGGAATAAGAATATTCAAACGATTATACATGACACACAGGTGTAGTACTACTGTCGCTTCCTCGGGGTTGACTTTTATCAACTCACGAAATTCTTGTTGACCATTCATTACAGCCAAATGGAGAGGGGTCCTTCCATCCTCGTCACGAACTTGGCACATTTTTTGATCATGAAGTAACAACAATCCAACTATATCAGCGTATCCATTTGCAGATGCCAGATGAAGAGGAGAACGACCTTGCGAATCTAACCTGCTTGCAAAATCAGGCTTAAAAGAAAGGAGAGATTTAGCAAAGTCAAAGTGACCTAACATGCAAGCTAAATGCAAAGGTGTTTGGTTAAAGCAAGAAGATAGTGAAATTCGAGCAAGAACAAGTTTATCTTCTCTCATCAACGCCTCCAACATCTCTACATCTCCTTCCACACATGCATCGTTTAGTTTCTTCTCCATCAACTCCATATTCATCATGTGTAATTATTTAGACAGGCTTTTTATAACATTACGAAGATATATAGGGGTTTGATATCAAGTGAGAAGTACATGGAGCTGAAAAGAGTATTCACAATTTCTAGCTAGTTTGTAGTTTCGTAGAATGACTTAGTTACTACTTATCTACTAATTTGGAAATATCGTGGTTTGGAAAAATAGAAGGAACAATCCTGTAAAATGTGTAAGAACATGTTTGGCTAAACTTAAAATTATTACACTTAAACTTGCTTAAAATGATATTTGAAAAGTAAAAATTTTAAGTCAATGGTAATTTTATATTATGGGTAACTTATTGATTATTAAAAATGTTAAAATAAAAATAAATTTGATAAATAATTAATTTGAATGATGTTAGTAACTTTTATCAAATAAAAACATTAAAATAAAATAATTCGTTCAAAAAGTACCTCCTACCAACTTCTATCTTTAAGTTGTTTTTTTAACTTTAAATCATTTTATGACTTATTACAACATTTTTTAACTAAAGTCAAAAATATGCAACTTGAATATTTTTGAAAAAACCCTAATATCTACAATCCTTAATTTTAGAATCTTTAATTTTAGGTTTCATATAAAATCATTTAATCATGATATTCCATCTCAGATTCTCAGGCTCTTAAAATATTTTGAATTTCGATCGATATTATAAGTTACAGTATTTTCAGATTCAAGCACTCGAGTTCCAGCCTATCAATTTTTTGTCAAGAGTCCAAATTTGAGTCTAAAATCCAGTTGGAGACCAACTTTTAGCCAGACTCGAGATCCAATAATTTGACAATATTCGAATCAGCTCGATCAAACCGTGCTCACTGTTATACTTGTCACATCAGTATAGGCTTAAATAATCTTCAGTGTAGAATGCATTGATAGGTCTGGTTTGTTATACAATATTAATTCTAATATTTGGGTATTACACAGTGTAATATAATTATAATTGAAATTTGTGAGTTTCTCGTTTTAAAATCTTTAATTTTAGGTTTCATATAAAATCATTTAATCATGATATTCCATTTAAAATCTTTTGACCTACAATCCTTAAATTTTCCAATATCTACAAAGAAAGATAATGAATCTCTAAACCAAATAAGCAAAATATAGTTATAAATAAGAGAAATGGGAGTGTACTATTTTACAATTGCCTCGATGAATCGTACATATTAGCAAGGACCTAGGAGTCGTATATTTTCAAGCCTTAACCCTTAAGGGATATTCACATAACGTCATCTCATCTTCTCAAACTCTATATATATCTCTCTTGTCGTGTATCTTTAACATCCAATAAAAAAGAAAGAGAAAAAGTTTAAAATATAAACATGGGAACTCAAGGTACAGAAGAAGAGGTGAACAAGAACATGTTGAAGGCAAAAATCATAAGCACAAGTCATGTGAAGCCCAAGAAAGTGTTGGTTTAATTTAAACTTGATTTAATTATTTTAGTCATGTTTTGTTTTATTTTATTTGTTACAATGTAACGGCTTGATTTGGTCTGCAGTCAAGTTAGAGTTCTCAGAATAAATCGTAGTGATAGAGTGCTAGTAGGAGATTAGGTTGGTTAGGTTGGTTAGTTCCACATTTTCAGGAGTTATCTTTCTGTTGCTTTCTGTATTTATTCATTCCTAGCTTTAATAAAAAGGCTATCAACTTTGCTGGCAAATCTGTGTGCTTTCTCCATTCTATACATATTTATGTGCAGAGGTTTTATCCTTTAATTGGTATCAGAGCCTTGGATATCAAACATGTCTAAGGATACAACTTTGGAGGCGAACAAGGTGAAGGAAGGTGGAGTTGGTCTGAGTTATCCTATGCTGACACGAGGGAACTACAGGGTGTGATCCCTCAAGATGAAGGTTTATATGCAGGCTCACGGAGTGTGGGAGGCAATAGACCACAAAGATCCAAAGGCGAAGGTGGAAGAAAGAAAAGACAAGATTGCTCTGGCTGTTATATACCAGGGGATACCGGAAGACATGCTTCTTTCGTTGGTTGAGAAGAGCACTGCAAAGGAAGCGTGGGACGCCCTTAAAACTATGAGCTTGGGTGCTGAAGAGGTACAAAAGGCGAAGGTACAGACGCTCAAGGCAGAATTTGAGGCCTTTAACATGAAGGATGCAGAGGAACTGGATGAGTTTTGTTTGAAGCAGACAGGCCTACTGACAAGAATACGAGCACTGGGAGAGAAGACAGAAGAATTATACATTGTGAAAAAACTGTTGAGAGCAGTTCCACCTAAGTTTTTGCAGATAGCATCCACGATTGAACAGTTTGGGAATGTGGAAAGTATGTCAGTAGAGGAGGCAATTGGGTCATTGAAGGCCCACGAGGAACGAATTCGAGGACAAGTCGAACATGGTGAAAGCCAACTGCTTCTTACGGAGGAAGAGTGGTTGAAGAAAGAAAGAAAAGAAGGGCAACTTCTTCTCACAAGGGAGGAGTGGCAGAAACGAACTGGAAAAGGTGGATCAGAAGGCAAAAATTTTCGCAGTACTGGAGGAAGTGCTCGGGGAAGGGAAGGTAGTCGAGGCATTAGGGACAAGAGCAGAATCAGGTGTTTCAACTGTGACATATTTGGACACTTTGCCTCTGAATGCCGTAAACCAAAACGCCAGAATGAAGCAAACTTGGAAGCCAACATGGCAGAGACTCAATATGATGAACCCGCTCTTTTACTTGCGAAATGCAGCAAGGAAGGGGAGAATGTGATTCTGCTTAACGAGGAAGGTATGGCCCCAAAGGTGAACATTGGGTTTGACAAAAGGCAGGGAGACTCAAATGTTTGGTACCTCGATAATGGAGCCTCTAATCATATGACGGGCCAAAAATCTAACTTTGCCAAGCTAAACGAAGAAGTGAAAGGTGAAGTAAAATTCGGAGACGGGTCCACTATGAAGATTCAAGGAAAAGGTACAATCACTTTTCAATGTAAAAATGGCGAAGAAAGGTCTCTTGATGAAGTCTACTATATCCCAGAGTTATGCAATAATATAGTGAGTCTTGGGCAGCTATCGGAGAACGGAAACATGGTGGTGTTAATGGGAGATTTGCTGTGGGTTTATGACGAACATGGGAGGCTGTTGATGAGGGTTAAAAGATCAAAGAATCGATTATACAAAATTGTCTTCGAAACCGTTGAATCGAGGTGCTTCATGTCAAAAGCTGAGGAGACTTCATGGTTCTGGCATACTCGCCTCGGTCACGTCAATTTCCAGTCCCTGTCATTGATGTATAGTCAGAAGATGGTCGATGGAATGCCTAAGATCTGTCACCAAAACAAGGTATGTTCAGGGTGTTTAATGGCAAAGCAGAAACGGAATCCTTTTCCAGCTCAAACGAATTTTAGTGCAAAAAAGGTCCTGGAATTAGTCCATGGTGATTTGTGCGGACCAATAAAGCCAATAACACCATGTGGGAACCACTATTTTCTTTTGTTAGTGGATGATTTCAGCAGGTACATGTGGGTATACATGATTGGTAGCAAAGATGAAGCATTCGAGTGCTTTAAAAAATTCAGAGCTCTAGTAGAAGACGGACCTCAGAAAAGGGTGAAAACATTCCGTACAGATAAAGGTGGTGAATTTTGCTCCAAGAAGTTTATGAGCTATTGTGAAAGTGAAAGAATTGCATGCCATTTCACAACTCCATACACTCCGCAACAAAACGGAGTGGTGGAGAGGCGAAATCGAACGGTGGTGGCTATGGCAAGGAGTATGCTTAAAGAGATGAAGCTTCCTGAAAATCTGTGGGGAGAAGCAGTTCGTAATGCAGTGTATGTTTTGAATAAATTGCCAACACGTGCCCTTTCAAACAAAATGCCATATGAGTTGTGGGTGGGTCAGAAACCAAATGTGGGGCACATTCGAGTCTTTGGATGAGTGGCGTATGCAAAGGTCCCAATTAAATTTCTGAGTAAACTTGATGATCGAAGCAGAATCATGGTTCATTTGGGACGAGAACCTGGTACAAAGGGCTATCGCTTATTTGACCCGATCAACAAAAGGATTCATATCAATCGCGATGTGGTTTTCGAAGAGAACAGGGCGTGGACATGGGAAAATAAATGTGTAGACACAGATCTCAACTGGAGCAATTCACAGTGGTTGGTATTGACACTGCAGACGAAGGTCTAAATGAGAAAGAACCCAGCACACCAGAGCTGGTAACTCCAGCTACTGCAAGAAGTATTGGTGACAAAACTGATGCAGAAAGTTCCTCACAAACTGACAGTATTTCAGATGCTTCTGCTGAGAGCACACCACCATGAAAGTTCAGATTACTCAGTGAAGTATATGATGAAGCCAAGGAAGTTGAGTTGGGTAACGAATTGATGCTGATGGGTGTTGAAGAACCCACAAACTACGTTCAGGCAACAAGGGAACCAAAGTGGACAAAAGCTATGAAGAATGAGATTGAGGCACTTGAAAAAAATAACACTTGATCTCTAGTAAATCTGCCACCAGGTCAAAAGGCCATTAGGCTTAAATGGGTGTATAAGCTTAAAAGAGATGCTAACGGAGAGGTGGTGAAACATAAAGCAAGAATAGTGGCGAAGGGATATGTTCAAGAACATGGTGTGGACTTCGAAGAGATTTATGCCCCTGTCACACGTCTCGAGATTGTGAGACTGTTGTTAGCACTAGCAACAAAGAATGAGTGGGAATTGCATCACCTAGATGTAAAATCTGCTTTCTTAAATGGCGAAATAAAGGAAGAAGTTTTTGTGGTGCAACCGGAAGGTTTCGAGAAGGAGGGAAAAGAGCATATGGTTTATAAATTAAATAAATCTCTTTATGGGTTGCGCCAAGCTCCACGACGTTGGTATTCTAAGCTGAGTAGGTGTTTTGAAGAAATGGGCATGATAAGGTGTCCTCATGAACACGCGGTTTACACTAAACGAGAAGGAGATGAGAGCTTGATTGTAGCTGTCTATGCGGATGATCTTCTTGTGACGGGAACTAGCACCAGCATTATCAGGAGGTTCAAGGCTGAAATGAGTAAACATTTTGAGATGAGTGACCTGGGCAAGCTATCATATTACTTGGGTATTGAGGTGGAGCAGAAAAAGGGTTTGATCGAGTTGAAGCAAAGCGCATATGCAAAAAAGATTCTGGATAAAGCTGGATTGAGTGGATGCAATCCCACGAGGTATCCAATGGAACCCAGTTTAGTCATCACGAAGGACGAGGGAGGCTAAACAGTGAATTCTACGGAGTACAAAAGTATGGTTGGCGGGCTGAGATACCTGGTGCATACTCGTCCTGACATTGCTTTCGCGGTAGGGATCGTTAGCTGGTTCATGGAGAGACCTACAGTAATGCATCTAGGAGTTGTGAAACGCATTTATCGCTATGTGAAAGGCACGATCAATTTCGGTTTGGTTTACTCTAAGACCAGTGGAAACAACGTCCTAACTGGATACTCAGACAGCGATTTTGGAGGAAATTTAGACGACAGGAAAAGCACCAGTGGGGTTGTATTTTACTTGAACGACAACATTATTACCTGGGTTTCTCTGAAGCAGAAATGCGTGGCACTTTCTTCATGTGAGGCTGAGTTCATGGCTGCAACAGTGGCAGCGTGTCAAGGGGTGTGGCTTGGTAAAGTACTCAGTCAGGTGACAGATGATTACAAGGGTCCAGTGATTTTGTACATTGACAATAAGTCAGCCATCGACCTAGCAAAAAACCCGGTCTTTCATGGTAGAAGCAAGCATATCGACATCCGTTATCACTTTATAAGAGAATGTGTGGAGAAAGGTGATATTTCTGTTTGACATGTGACGACGAATGAGCAACGGGCGGATACTCTCACGAAAGCTTTACCAGTGGCCAAGTTTGAAAAGTTGAGACTGTTATTGGGAGTTAGGAAGCTGGAAAATCAAGTTTGAATTAAGGGGGAGTTTGTTGGTTTAATTTAAACTTGATTTAATTATTTTAGTCATGTTTTGTTTTATTTTATTTGTTTCGATGTAACGGCTTGACTTGGTCTGCAGTCAAGTTAGAGTCCTCAGAATAAATCGTAGTGATAGAGTGCTAGTAGGAGATTAGGTTGGTTAGGTTGGTTAGTTCCACATTTTCAGGAGTTATCTTTCTGTTGCTTTCTGTATTTATTCATTCCTAGATTTAATAAAAAGGCTATCAACTTTGCTGGCACATCTTTGTGCTTTCTCCGTTCTATACATACTTATGTGCAGAGGTTTTATCCTTTAGAAAGCACTAGGAAGAAAAGAGTGTCTATTGGTCAATTTTGATCTTCCTTGTATTTCCTATTTCTATAGCCAAATGTTGATGATTTACAAAGGGGTTGCTGATTATGATGATCTAGTTATGAAAATGAAACATGGGCTAGCTTGCTGTTGTTTTGGAGTTGTTCCATCAACTTGATAATATCATTCCACAGCTGACCAGGCTAAAAGATGGTGCGGCGGCCACTTAGATGGTGCGGCGGCCATGTATCACTTCATCAACTCCCGGGCCCAGAGGGGCCACCTCCCATTTCAGTCACTCCTTTCCTTGATCGTACCAAAGCACGTTACAAGCGTTTGAAAGTTGACTTCACTCCTCCAGCAGCTCAAAATGGTGAGGTGTTAGGATTTAATCTAAGTTATTTGTTTTACTTATTTTAATTAATAAAGCTAGCTGGCCGAGATTGTAGCTAGTGGTGGACTTAGTATTTGTTTGTTACAAGGTTGTTAGGAGTATAAGGATAGGCAAGTATTATGGAGTGATTTTAGGAGAGGTCGGTGTATTCTGTTTTCTTAGTATTATTTATTGTTTTGAGTCTGTAATCATTTACTTTGAGAGAGTTGAAATAACATTGGTTTTTAGTACTTTCCATCTCTGTCTCTTATATGTGTGTGTGTGTGTGTGCTAATTCCTTTGGTGCCTTTAAGTCATTAAAGCCCCCAGAATTTGAGGGAACCACTAACCCAGTAGTAGCTAGGGCATGGCTAAAAGAAATGGAGAAAACTTTCGAAATACTGAGGATAGAGGAAGATCAGAAAACAGTTTTTGCAGCCTATCTCTTAAAGGGAGAGGCAAATTACTGGTGGGAAGCTAAGAAGAACCTAGAAGAAGCGGGAGTGATAACCTGGGAGCGTTTCACTAGGGTGTTCCTAGAAAAGTATTCTCCTAGGTATTTAGAAAACCAAATGGAATTAAAGTTTCTGGAATTAAAACAGGATAACCTAACAGTGGCAGAGTATGAAACTAAATTTACAGAACTGTCGAGGTTTGTTCCCGAGTTTGTGCGTACTGAAGAACAACGAGCAAAAAGGTTTCAACAAGGATTGAAACCCTGGTTACGAACGAGAGTGGCCCCATTTGAGTTGACTGATTATGCTGCAGTGGTTCAAAAGGCATCAATTATAGAGGCCGAGAGTGAGCAGGCTCAAATAGGTCGAGAGAATAAGAATAGAAGATTTGAGGGCCCAAAAGGAGGTTCAAGTGAGGGAAGCTACTTTAACAAAGGAGGTAGAGGACAAAAATCTCAATTTGTGGGAAAGTCGGGGGGTAACAAGACTACTAGTGAGACGGTGAATCAGGGTGGTAAATCTTCAGGGACATTTCAGTCCAATCAATCACGACCACCATTACCAGATTGTGACACGTGTGGTAAGAAGTATATAGGAGTCTGTAGAGTGCTGGGAGTAACTTGTTTTAAGTGTGGACAAAAAGGACACTACCTTAACCAGTGCCCATCAACCGATACAAACCCTAAAAGAGATGTTAAGTGTTACCAGTATGGGAAATTAGGACACATTGCTAGAGATTGCCGTTCAGGTGGGCCATACGCGCCAGGACAGAGTGGGGCTGCTTCAAATAGGCCTACTGCTAGAGTGTACAACATGACCTTAGGGGAAGCGTTGACGAAACCAGATGCGGATACAAGTACTTGCTTTTCGATTAAAATTTTGTGTGTAAGTCTTTGGTTAAGGATCGACTTAATCAATTAATGGAATAAATAAGTTAATAATATAGATAAGGAAAATCAGTATCTGTTAAGGGCTAGGAAACGTTATGAAAAGAAAAGTAGGAGTGTTTTGGGAAAACACAAGCTCGTTGAGACGAACAGGAAATATATATTATAGGTAGTATTTTCTTAAAATTGTTTTAAAGAATATTATTAGAGCTTATTTTCTGGAAAATTTTACAGAGAGGAGCTATAGGAATATTGAGGAGTTAATATTTATGTCATGATAGAGATCAGAAGATGGTCAAACCATAAGTGAGATACACTACCATTCAGAAAAGGTCAATGTGGTGGCGGATATCTTCGTTGAAAGTGGAAGGAGAGACGAGATAACATGGAATGACTGGAAACAGGAGGAGATTTGTGAGGAAAAGACAGTAAAAGGACTGCTATTGATAAACTAAATGGCATGTTGATGAATGACAAGGAAGTTATTGAAAGGCAGAGTGTGTAAACTTGTAACACTATATCTAATGTAACTCAACTAAAGGAAAAGATACTTAACCAGAAGACAATCAAGAACAAGAAGCCACAGAGAAATCAACACTAAATGAAGACAAGGTAATTGATACAATTCAACATGTTAACTATGATCAAGCCAAGAAGAAATCATTGAGAGAAGTTCAAGTCAAAGTTGTTCATGCCTCAGTGATTTGAAAAGCCAAGAATCAAGACCATAACTATCAGTATCAATAAGACCAATTGATTTCAAGTGAACAAGAAGGAAAGCAAAAATTGGAAAGCCACATTACTAATTGAATATGGTAATTTATTCAAGAAGCAAAAACACTATCAAGACTAGTCACTTATGAACCAGACCAGTGCATCAAGTGTCAGGACATTGATAGCAAGTTTATGTCAGTAATAAAGATCCATGTTCAAGAGCTTGGTGAAGAATAAAGAAGACATGAAGATATCACAAGTTCAAGATGTGCATTGAAGTTTCAAGTTGAAGACCAGAATATTTTCTAAGTACTAAATATTCTAGATGACCAAGTAGAATATTTCTAAGTAGAAGTTCTACTTAGAAATTCGAGATGGCTAAGTAGAAATTCTCAAGTAGATGTTCTACTTAGAAATTCGAGATGGCTAAGTAGAAATTCTCAAGTAGAAGTTCTACTTAGAAATTCGAGATGGCTAAGTAGAAATTCTCAAGTAGAAGTTCTACTTAGAGTGCAGCTTCAACATGACACATGGCATCTTCTGATTGGCAGATTTCCAAGCTTTCAAGATAAGGCAAGATTTATGTGGACATCATTGGGCCACGTATATCTTAGTCTTTGAAGACTACAAGACATAGATTACATGTAGTATAAATAGAAGTACTTGTGTAATGTTTTAAGGAGAGCAATAGTTGAGAGAAACACAAGAAAAAGAGAGAGAGTGCATTCACAGAGCTTAGTATCATTCACTTCTCTCTGAACTTCTGTCATACTTTGTAATGAATGTTGTAGCAACCATTTCAAGTTATATATAAGAAATATATTCCTTGAATCTGTGTGTTCATTTATTGCATCGTATTTATTGCTTCTCATATTCGAAAAGTTGTATTCACCCCCCCTCTACAACACATTTGGACCTAACAATTGGTATCAGAGCTTCATGTTTAACATACAAAACATAGATCCTTGTGTTGAGTAGAAGAATCGTGAGTTTTCATTTTCTAGATCTACTTTTCATTTTCTTGAAAAGTGTGCCTTAAATCGTTTGTATTGAAAACTCATCTGAAAAATTATTAAAATGCTCCAGGTGTGATTATTTAGCTTGGATGTATTTTAATTAATTTTTGTGAATTAATCTGGGTACTTTCATATTTGGTGTTCTTGAGTGTTCATCATCTGTTCTTATCAAAGAAGACAACCCAACAACTTTTTGATCTCCTTTTCAAACAGAAAAATAGTAAAAGAATAAAAAGGTGTTTTTGGACTTTGTGATTTGCATTATTCACGGCCGAAAGTGAAACAAAACATATTCATTACCTAGCACGTGGGTTAGGTGGGTTAGGTGAGTAAAGCATTCAAAGTCAAAAGGTGTTAAAGAGATAATATTGTTTATTCAATATTAAAGTAATCTGCAAAAAAAATTATTCTAAGGACAAAAGTTCTACATAGAATTTCTACTTGAGAATTTCTACATAGAATTTCGACTTGGACAATTTCTACTTGGTGATTTCGACTTGAGCAAAATTTCTACTTAGAGAAATTTCGACTTAGGCAAAAGTTCTACATATAAATTCTACATAGCCTAGTCTTGGGTACTTAGAAACTTTTAGTGACCAGAATTGAGATGGCTCCTAAAAATACATTCAAGATCCCAATGTTCAACCGAGATCACTATGAAGAATGGGTTTTCAGAATGAGACTATATTTAGAGACTGTTAACCCTGAATATCTGGAAGTCCTTGACAAGGGTAAATTTGTTCCAATGGTGGTTATTCCTGCACATACGGAAGGAGGAGTGGTTATACCACCTCGGTCTGAGCCTAAAAAGGTCTCGGAGTTTTCGGATGCTGATAAGGAACAAATAGCTTGTGATACTGCCGTTCGACAAACCTTGATGGAATCTCTTGATCATGAAATGTTTAATATAGTCAAAGGTCTGACTACAGCGAAGAAGATTTGGGACAAGATAGAAGTTGTCATGGAAGGATCTGCAGAGGTCAGAAGCAACAAGACACTCATACTCAAGATGGAGTATGACACCTTTAGAATAAGGAAAGGAGAAGGCATAACAGATGTCTACCTACGATTCAGTCAGTTGGTATTGGATTTGAATCTGAGAGGTGTGACTCTCCCCATGGTTGAGACTAATACGAGATATCTGAGGAACCAGCCAAAAAGCATTGAACATAGGGTCTACGCAATAAGAGAAACCAGAGATTTACATACAACTTCTCTGGAAGAATATTATGGAATATTAAAGACCTATGAGCTGGAAACACTTCAAGATCAAGCATGGGACAATGATTCAAAGGGAAAAGAAAGTGCATCAGGATTAGTTGCTGATGAGGAAGAGTCTAAGAAGGCAATGGTTGCAGCAAAGCCTAAATCATCACTTGCACCACATCAAGTTGATAATGATGATGAGTGCGCATCTAACAGTGATGATGACTACTACACCCAAGAAGAGCTGGACAACATGGACGATAGTGTCGTGGCATACATGGCAAGGAAGTTCAGCAACATGAGATTCAGAAAGAGCAACCGACCACAGAGAAATTCTTCATCTTATTATCGGGCTGCTAGGGGTGGTGGTAGTTCGTCAGGCTACAAAGGAAAAGGCAAGAATACCAGCTACAAATCTCCATTGGATTTCAAAATGAAGTTCAAATGCTATAATTGTGGTGAAGCTGGACACTTTGCCTCGGACTGCAAAAAGCCTAAACAGACTTATCCAAAAGAGACATTTGAAGCTCTCAAAAGCAACTATGAAGCACTGTTGAAGGAAAGACATGGAAAACGAGCTTTATTGGTGACAGAAGGAAGAGCTTGGGATGATTCAGACGAAGAAGATGTTACTCATGTAGCAAACTTTGCCCTCATGGCTGAGACATCAGAGGAACCAGAGGTACCAGTTCTGACTCTTAAAGTAGAAATGTCTATTGATGATTATAAGGAACAGAACGGGGCTCTTAGTGAAGAGATCTATATGTTGTGCAAAAGCCTAGACTCTTCTCAAAAGGAACAGAATACACTTGTTGCCAAATGCAGAATGCTTGAGGCAAAAGTGGAAGAGCTAGAGGCTGCTTGCACTGTAGATACTTCCCTAAGAGACTTTATTAAATCTCTGGAACACAAGCTCGTCCTTAAGGAAGAAGTAGAAGCATGTCTTAGGAACAATCTAGCTGAGTTAGAAACTAAATGCGAAGCTTACAAACTAGCTGCTAGTAAAGTGTATGTAGATAATGACACATTTAAGAGGATAACTGGAGTAGGTGTAGGACTTGATTATTCTGACCTTCCTAAGAAAGAAGGAAAGAGACCTATTGACCCTAGTTCCAGTGACCTTAAAACGAAAACACCTAGAATTCTTAAATCAGCTGTCAAACCTATGTACAAACACCTTGTTCCTAGAATAGAAGAAGAAGAGACTGAATTGATAGCTAGATATGAGATTGAGATGGAAGATCGCCAGAAAGCACAACCTGTAACTCCTATCAAACAAGTTAAAATCAATTTCCCTAGAGATGAATCTAGACTAGGATTAGGAGCTAAGGCTGTTAAACAACAAGGAAAGAGAGAGAAAGGCATAAAAGAGGTTAAGGCTGAACGAATAAAGAAAGCATGTTATCATTGTAAATCTACTGAACATCTTTCTTATGCATGCAAAGCTAACATGAATGTTCCTGCTGCACATGCCATGCCTACCACACATACAATGAATAATCTGCATCAGAATCATGCACAGTGTGGTCAACCTAACTGTATGCCATGCACTTTTAATATCATGCAAAATTTTGTGCATTTAATGAATGCATCTAGCCAGTCATGCTCAAATACTGTTGCTAGTTCAAATATCAAGAAAAAGTATGGGAGAGCCAAGACTGTCAGTCCTCCTAAAGTTAGGAGTGACAAACCTTCTCCTAAGACTGACAAATCTGTCAAGTCTGAGAAAGGAAAGGAGATAGTCGAAAGCTCTAGTAATGTGAAGAAAAGTGCATCTCCTGTTGTTAAATCTGTTGATTCTCGATCTTATCGAAAAGCCGGACCCAATCAAAGTTGGGTTCCGAAGAATGTCTAACCAATCTGTCATTGCAGGGCGTTAAGCAGAATAGAAATAAAGTCATATGGGTGCTAGACAGTGGAGCATCGAGGCATATGACTGGAAACAAGTCTCTGCTTACAGAGTTGGTTATGAAGGCTGGCCCTTATGTTACCTTTGGAGATGACAGCATAGGTGTGACTAAGGGATATGGCAAACTGAAAACTGGCAATGTCATCATAGAAGATATTTCCTATGTTGAGGGACTGAAGCACAATCTGTTGAGTATCAGTCAATTCTGTGACAAAGGTTACGAAATTGTCTTCAACAAGAAAGGTGTATCAATCACTCACATTAAGGAAGGCTCACTAGCTTTTAGAGGAGTTCGAAAGGCAGATCTTTTTGTTGCAGATATGGATTCAGCAAATCAGAATGAAGTCACCTGTTTCTACAGCAAAGCCTCGGATGATGAAAGCTGGTTATGGCACAAAAAGCTATCTCACTTAAACTTCAAAACGATGAATGCTCTCGCGAGGCGAGAATTGGTGAGAGATCTACCTCAAATGGAGTTCGCTCCGAAAGGACTCTGTGAAGCTTGTGAAATGGGAAAGTCGAAGCGAGCATCGCATAAAAGCAAAGAAATTTCTAGTATTACTGAGCCTCTACAACTTCTTCATATGGATTTGTTTGGCCCAGTGAATGTCCTATCTTTGTCTAGGAAAAGATATGCATTGGTAATCGTGGATGACTTCTCCAAGTATACATGGGTATTGTTCGCAATGACGAAAGACGAAGTACCTTTCTTAATCATTGATCACATCACTCAAATTGAGAATGTTTCAACACTTACTGTGAAGACGATTAGATCAGACAATGGCACTGAATTCAAAAATGCAGTGCTAAATGACTTCTGTGTATCTAAAGGAATACGTCGTCAGTATTCAGCCTCGAGAACTCCACAACAAAATGGAGTAGTTGAAAGGAAGAATAGAACTTTGGTTGAAGCAGCAAGAACTTTGTTGTATGATTCAAAACTTCCTTTGTACTTCTGGGCCGAAGCAGTGAGTACCGCTTGTTACACTCAAAATAGAACCTTGATCATAAAAGATAAAGAAAAGACACCATGTGAGCTAATGAACAACAGAAGACCAACAATCAAATACTTTCATGTCTTCGGAGCAAAATGCTATGTGCTTATAGATGATGAAAATCTAGGCAAGTTTGCAGCAAAAGCTCGTGAAGGAATCTTTATTGGTTACTCTACAGACGTGGTGGCAGCTTATAGAGTGTTCTTAGTGAATGATCGAAAAGTGACTGAAAGTTACAACGTTAGATTCGACGATACCAAACTCTCATCAATTTCAAGAGATTCTAGTGAACCTGAGTCCCTAAAATTTCAGAATCTGGACTTAGAAGATCTTGAAGATGAACCTGAGTTGGTTGTTCCATTAAATGTTCCAAGTGTACATGAAGAACCTGAGTCTAGTGAACAAGCTAATTCTACAAGATCAGGAGAGACTTCTTCAGTACGAACCGGCAACAACTCAGGGGGAGTAAATAGCAGCTCAAGGACTACTGTTCTAGGCTCGAGTCGAGTTGACTCTAGTTCTGTAGGAGCTGGCACTAACTCAGGGGGAGTTAGTGAAAATAATCAAAGTAGTCAGCACCCTAACTCAAAAAGTCAAGCTGAGTCATCAAGACAATTTCCAGGTGAACGGGTATGGAATAGAGACCATCCGTTTGAATTGATTATTGGTGATCCAGATACTGGTGTAACTACTAGAAGAACTGCAAGAGCTGACATGGCTAATATCTCCTTATATTCTGGGTTCTTATCCAAGCTTGAACCTAAAGAAATAGAAGAAGCTCTTGGAGATGCTGATTGGGTGATTGCAATGCAAGAGGAACTCAATCAGTTTGAAAGGCAGAAAGTTTGGAAACTGGTACCCCGACCAAAGAACATATCAGTAATTGGAGCTAGGTGGGTATTCAGAAATAAACTGGATGAAAACGGACTTGTAACACGAAACAAGGCTCGTTTGGTTGCAAAAGGTTATTCTCAGCGAGAAGGAATTGATTATGATGAAACCTATGCACCAGTTGCAAGACTTGAGGCAGTCAGGATGTTCTTGGCATTTGCAGCACATAAGAACTTCAAGGTTTTCCAGATGGATGTGAAAAGTGCCTTCCTGAACGGAGAGTTAGAAGAAGAAGAAGTGTATCTGGAACAGCCACCTGGCTTCGTTGATCCAGAACATGTAGATTTTGTGTATCTTCTCTTCAAATCTGTCTATGGCCTCAGGCAATCCCTAAGGCGATGGTATGAAACCCTATCCTTATTCTTAATTGAAAATGGTTTTGTTAGGGGAGTAATTGATAAAACATTGTTCTATAAAGTTGTAAGAAATGAATTAATACTTGTTCAAGTCTATGTGGACGATATTATTTTTGGGTCATCAAATGAGCGCTTGTGCGAGAAATTTGCCAAGCTAATGCAGGAAAAATATGAGATGAGCATGATGGGAGAGCTGTCCTTCTTCCTTGGATTACAGATCAGTCAGAGAAAAGATGGTATCTTTATCTGTCAATCCAAGTATGTCAGAGATTTACTCAAGAAGTATAATCTAGAAGATGCATCAGCAGCTAAGACTCCCATGGCAACAGCCACGAAGCTTGATGAAGACAAATCAGGTAAATCAGTTGACATCACAAGCTATCGAGGTATGATTGGCTCACTCCTCTATTTAACTGCAAGTAGACCCGATATAATGTTCGCAACTTGTTTATGTGCAAGGTTCCAAGCGGATCCTAGAGAATCACATCTCGTAGCCGTCAAAAGAATTTTTAGGTATCTCAAGGGCACACCAAATCTAGGGATTTGGTACCCAAGAGATACAGGTTTTAATCTTATTGGCTATTCGGATTCAGACTATGCAGGTTGCAGGATTGATAGGAAAAGCACATCTGGTGCTTGCCAATTTCTTGGCAGAAGATTGGTGTCCTGGCAAAGTAAAAAGCAACATACAGTATCTACTTCTACTGCTGAAGCTGAGTACATTGCTGCTGGAAGCTGTGTAGCTCAAATACTGTGGATGAGGAACCAATTGAATGATTATGGCATGGAGCACAAGAAAATTCCAATCATGTGTGACAACACAAGTGCCATTGCCATAACCAACAATCCTGTAGATCACTCAAGAACCAAGCATATTGACATCAGGTATCACTTCATAAGAGAACATGTCGAGGAGGGGACTGTGGAGCTACATTTTGTGTCCACAATGCAACAAATTGCAGATATATTCACCAAACCTCTTGATGAAGTAACATTCAATAGATTGGTTGGTGAATTAGGAATGCTTAACACAAGTTAGTAAAGCCTTCTATCTGTAAAATCCATGTTTATGTTTGTATGTGCAAGATACTCAATCATTATGTGCTTAGACTTTAATATGCCTAATTAATGATTGTTATAGGTTGTATATAGTGTGTTTTTGCATAAATTCCTTGTGTTTTAAGTGTCTTTTATAGCACAAATCTGTGAATTTATGCTTGTTAGATTGCATGATCATAGGGGGAGTTAAATTCATAATATTCTAAATATTGCATGATTTTTAGAAGAATTTACCTATGAGTTTCATGTAATTAGAGGCCTTAGAATTAAAAAACTTCAAAATTTCGAGTTAGGTTCTATCTCGAAACTCATCTAGAAATTCGACTTGAATTTCGACTTAAGCTGTCAGAGTGAAGTTTTGTAATTCTAAGTCTGGGAAGAATTTCGAGTTGGCTATCTCGAAATTCATCTCGAAATTCGACTTCGAGTTCGAGTTCGAGTTACCAGTGTGCCTAGTTCTATCTTCAAAATATTCGAGATAAAGTCTATCTCGAATTTTATCTCAAAGGTTGAGATGAGGTTTCCATTAATGGAATATTTTGAAAAGAACTGAGAATTAACTTCGAGTTAGTCTATCTCGAAACTCAACTCGAATTTCGACTTGAAGTTCGAGATAGAGTTCTCAGTTAAGCTAAAGGGAATTTTTCGAGTTACACTCCTAACTCGAAACATATCTTGAATTACCCTGTACTTTTTGCTTCAAGGGGGTATTTTAGAAAGAATTTGAGATTAACTTCGAGTTAGTCTATCTCGAAACTCAACTTGAATTTCGACTTGATGTTCGAGATAGAGTTCTTAGTCTATCTCGAAACTCAACTCGAATTTCGACTTGATGTTCGAGATAGACTTCTAACTCGAAAAGTGTCTTGAATTTCCCTGTTTTTCTTAGAGGGGAATGTTCCAAGTTTACTACAAATCAATAATGTTCGAGATAGGATTTCCCTATAGTTTCTGCTGTAAAATTGGTTAAAGTGCTTATTTGTGCTTAATTGTTCGAGTTAACCTCTATCTCGAACTTTATCTCGAAGTTCGACTTGGTGTTCGAGATAGAGATGTTCGAGATAGAGTTCGACTTAAGTACTCCCTGTATGTACTTAAACTTTAACACTCTTTTTAACAGGGATACTTTTGTCATTTCACAATCATCTATACATACATCTCTAACTCGATGCATCATTCACTTTACCTAATTTCATTTTCACAGCAGCCGTTTCACAAAAACAAGGCGATTTCACAAACTTCATACCATTAATCCGTGTTTTTGTGATTAAACTCATACTAATCACGAATTACTGCCAATTTGTTGACTGCTATTCACTGTGTTATCATTAATCGTTGTGGTACTGTGTTTAGTGACCATTCATACACGCGCATATACATGCACACGAACATATATTGTTTGTGTAACTGTTCATAAAACACGATTTCCACATTCTTCATCCATATACACACACGAGTTTACTGGTATACACACGAATATTCATCTTCTTTGAATATTCAGATTTAGTAATTGGCAACTATTTATATCCCGTAGTTTAACTTTTCAGATTGTCTTTTGATATTCTCGAAAAATTAAAAGGGATAAAACTGTTAATTCGTAAATTATTTGTTTTTCAAAAAAAAAAAATTCATATCTTTTAAAGAAAAACATTTAATTAAAATGGCTCACCAATTTTCACTTGCTAAAAACAATTTTTATAATATTTCTACGGAAATTGGTGATCAACTCCCGCGGTTTAAGTTTTGGATACGATTTCTTAATTTGTACTCCAAGGCTAGCCATGCTTTTACTGCTAAACCTACACTCGTACATGATGCTTTACAGCAATTATGGACTAGTGCGGTTACTTTTGGGAGCAAAACAACCCCCTTCGGTTTCAGGTTTTCCTTAGCGGGTCAGGAATATGAGGTGACTGAAGAAATTGTCAACAGGGTTCTGGGATTCCCGATCAAAGATGCTTATGATCCCGAACCTACAGCGGAACAACGCCTCACATTCTTTGAAGAAATAGGATGTTATCCTCCGACTGGCCGGATCACTGGAAACATCCAAAAACAATTCTTCCATGTGGAATGGAATTACTTTTTCGAGGCCATCACAAGATGTTTTCGGGCACGCGAAAAAGATTTTCATCAAATTCCAATTCCAATGCAAACCTTTGCAGTTGCCCTACCAAGAGAACTTGATATAAATTATGGACGCATAGTTCTCTCTGAGATAGTGGCTTCAATGGGATCTCCTACAAGCAGAGATCTCACTACAACTGATGTTGTCTGCTGGTTTCCTCGGTTCCTACAAATGCTGATTAATGACTTAATACCGAAGGATGCTCTTGCTGTTAGACAGGGATTTGCCAGAAGCCCAACATCTGCACCGCTAGGGATGGGCACTAAGTCACTTTCAACCATTGCTAATCAGGATAAACATCAAGGTAAACCTATGTCAGTTCCTGAAAATATTCAAATGTGGCTTAGATATGATGCAGGAGTTACCAATTTGGAGGAATCATCGCAAGTTTCATCACATGCTCAAAATCCGTCTGTTCATGCTGAGGCATTTGATGAGATTCCTGATGAGCAAAGCGATGAGTCACAAGGTAATGAACAAGGTAATCTCTCCCTGCATACTATTCATTCCTCCTCCTATGTATCTGATTCCGAGACCCAAGAGACTGCTAACCCGCAGGATCTATCCCAGGGTGAGAGCTATATTTCTGAGCCTGATACACATTCTTATTCTCTTTCACCCCTGTTAACGGAAGTCAGAAAGCCAGCACAGATATATGTAGGAGATGATGAGGAGATTGAACCCGAAGAGCAGCAACTTATTCGAAAGAAAGCCAAACTTTTTCATGCTGCTACTTCAAACATCCAGTCAAACCCTAATGTGTCACACGCAACCACTCCACCTCACGAGAGTGGTTCTCCCCTTAAACAATCTGCACATAGGGATTTTGATGACAATTATTTACCTTTTGAAGATCCTGTTGCTTCAAAAGGACATGGAGTTTTAACAACTTCAGCCGTACCTTCACCGGTACGTACTGATGCTGCAAAGAGGATCGGTTCTGATGTCGTACAAGGACACTTTGCAGCCCCTCAGCCTGAGATTTCAACTCAGGACATAACAGAAATAGATCCCATAACTGCCAATTATATTGCTTATCCAATTTCTGTAGGTACTGCTTCATATTTTGGATCAATCATTGAAGACATACACGAGCGTGAGACAGGGAGTGTGTGTGAGAGGTTAGGGAGAGAGGGACCTTCATTTTTAAGGCCCGAAACCGAGCGCCAAATACCAACAGAACGAGTATTAGAACGAGGTTACCTAAACCAAACACCGTCCCTTAACATTGAAAATCTTGATACGCGTATGACTTCTATAGAAAATCAGATGAAGCAGTTCGGACAGACGATGGGGCAGTTCGGGATGAACATTGGAAACAACCAAAGGGCTCTAGACGACTACGCAGCAAGAATGGCAAGTCAAGCTACAGCTTTTGATGATTTGACAAATAAGGTCAATGACTTGGGCCATGCTGGTGGTGTCTTGGGAAGCACTCTCAATGAGAGGATGGGGGCATTGGAGTCTACAATACATACAATGGCTGTGGAAATCAGTAGAATGATGTTCGCAGTCAGGAGTTTTGTGCCCCCGGAGTGTTTCGAGTCGCAACAACCTCCCCCCGATGCTGGTGCAGGTGGTGCTAGTGGAGCGGGAGCCTCTGGTTCTGGTTTTGGAGGTTCTTATGCAACTGGTGGATCCGGAGACCAAGGTGGAGCTCAGGATAACTCACCTAAGGGGGAGAGAAGTGGAAAGGAGACGAGACAGCAGGCAGTTCACATCGAAGAAATTGAAGAACCCGCTGATCTTGTCAAGGAACCAGAAGTTGAGCCGTCTATTGATGAAGAGGCTCTGAGGAGGAGAAAGGGTAAGGCAGTGATGGTTGATGAACCATTCGTTGACCTGAGTCATCAGGAAACAGTACAGGAGGTACTTGACTCAGATTCTGATATGGAAGACGTACCGTTGGCACATGCTATAAAAAGATCTTTGAAGGAACAAGGTGGAGGTGCTGGGATGTCTTCCGGAATGCCTGAAGAAATTCCTGTTGATGAGGAAACCCTTAAAGCTCAACAGTTAGCCTTGGAACAAGCTCAGTTCCATAAAATGAAGATGATGCAAGAACATGCTGCGTTCCTAGAAAAGAAGCTGGAGCTCCAAGGGAAGCAGTATGATCATGAGCTTACAAGGCTAGCTGATCCTCAAGTTGATCTGGACAAACGAAGGATAGGGCAGAAGTGGGATGAAGCAAGGAAGATAATGATGGGGCCCTGTGCGAAAGGAGTTCATAACAAGGATGCAGATGATCTGTTCTACAACTTGAATTTGTAGAATCCAATGACTGGGGACTATATAAATGCTTTGAAGAGATTAATTTCTAAAGTCAGAGTTGGATACAATGCAAACCTTAAGGAGTGGCAGGTTATTTTGTCTTTGGTAGAAGGAGTCCCAACATCTTTCCTATATGTGGATGACCAATTTATAACGAGAAGATCTGTGTCAGAGTTGTTCTTGCTAGCGACAAAAATTCAATACTCTCAATCTGAGGAGCTAAGCATTCTGTATAGGGATCAGTTAATGCAGCTAGCAGAGGACAAGGGTCCAGAATTCTCAGAATATCCAAATTTTGTCCGGATGGTAGTTGACGGGAAGATGAAGAGGGTTAGCATGGAGGAAAATGACTTAACGGAGCTTTCAGTGGAATCTCTCAAAGCTGTCTGTAAACAAATGATGAGTAAGGGATTCGCTTCTGAGGTTAAAGAAAAATCCGTGAAAATCATTGAAAGAGTCATATTCAAGAAGAGCAATGAGGTGTGGAAGTGTGATATCATTGCTCCAAACCCTCTAGATAACGTGAAAATTGAGCCGGAGCTGATAGAGAAGAAATGGAATATTCTTCAAGCCATGAAGAATGTAGATGAAGCTCTGACTCTTCCTTCTGGAGCACTAGAACAAGGAGAGATAAGGGAGGCAATTGGTGTTCCAGGAAGTGATAGTGTATACTGGATACATGCTTATGTTGAAGATACAGCTGATGCCTTAGTATTCATAGATGCAGACCAGAATCAAACAATCTTGCATATGAGTAGAAAATGGCTGCTACGGACTCAAGATGCTGCATTTCTGGAGAGAGTTTTATATGTATTTAAATGGGGCGAAGTGGAAGATAAGTTTGTGGAAGAAAAGCAGAGACTCATGAGTTACCTGTCTGAGGTAGTGGTGGAAAAGAAGCGAATGGAGCGAGATGCGGCCAGTGTCCACAATACTGACCGTGTCAAGGGCTACCCCAAGATGATCTATTATCAGTTTAAAGCTGATAAATCACATTGGAAACCTCAGCTCATAATGAAGAACTTTGAGGACATTCCAAAGATCAGGACTACTCAGGAGGTGGACAAACTCAGAAGGCTTTTCAAACATCCTTATCCAGAGCCCAAGAATCCTCTAGAAATGGAAGCTGTAAGTCTGTTGAATGCTAGGTGGAAGCAGCTTCGAGATCCAGTGTACAAGAAAGAACAGCAGCAGAAGGAGAAGCGCAAAAGGCAGAAAGAAGAGAAAGACCAAGCTGCTGAAGCTAGAAAGAGGAAACGGAATTAGGGTTAAAGGTCAGAGTGGTGTGAACTTGAAGTTGGAAAAACTTCATGTCTTTCGGTTGCTTTAACTCACTTGAGGAAAATTCACCTTAGAGTGAATCCAATAAGGTGACATAAGTTTGACTAAAAGGTATGAAATAATCCAGGTGATAGGAATCACTGAAATGATCTTTAATTCGAAGTTCGAATTCTGTTTCTAGTTTAAGTTCTTTGCATTGTCTTCAAGTACATTTCAATTGTAAATTATTCAAGACTTTAATGTTAGTTACCTTTTCTCGTCTCATTGTTTAGTTGAGTTATCCTTCATTAATTTGAATGTCATTGTTAGACAGTCAAATCGGGGGAGATTGAAAGGCAGAGTGTGTAAACTTGTAACACTATATCTAATGTAACTCAACTAAAGGAAAAGATACTTAACCAGATGACAATCAAGAACAAGAAGCCACAGAGAAATCAACACTAAATGAAGACAAGGTAATTGATACAATTCAACATGTTAACTATGATCAAGCCAAGAAGAAATCATTGAGAGAAGTTCAAGTCAAAGTTGTTCATGCCTCAGTGATTTGAAAAGCCAAGAATCAAGACCATAACTATCAGTATCAATAAGACCAATTGATTTCAAGTGAACAAGAAGGAAAGCAAAAATTGGAAAGCCACATTACTAATTGAATATGGTAATTTATTCAAGAAGCAAAAACACTATCAAGACTAGTCACTTATGAACCAGACCAGTGCATCAAGTGTCAGGACATTGATAGCAAGTTTATGTCAGTAATAAAGATCCATGTTCAAGAGCTTGGTGAAGAATAAAGAAGACATGAAGATATCACAAGTTCAAGATGTGCATTGAAGTTTCAAGTTGAAGACCAGAATATTTTCTAAGTACTAAATATTCTAGATGACCAAGTAGAATATTTCTAAGTAGAAGTTCTACTTAGAAATTCGAGATGGCTAAGTAGAAATTCTCAAGTATATGTTCTACTTAGAAATTCGAGATGGCTAAGTAGAAATTCTCAAGTAGAAGTTCTACTTAGAAATTCGAGATGGCTAAGTAGAAATTCTCAAGTAGAAGTTCTACTTAGAGTGCAGCTTCAACATGACACATGGCATCTTCTGATTGGCAGATTTCCAAGCTTTCAAGATAAGGCAAGATTTATGTGGACATCATTGGGCCACGTATATCTTAGTCTTTGAAGACTACAGGACATAGATTACATGTAGTATAAATAGAAGTACGTGTGTAATGTTTTAAGGAGAGCAATAGTTGAGAGAAACACAAGAAAAAGAGAGAGAGTGCATTCACAGAACTTAGTATCATTCACTTCTCTCTGAACTTCTGTCATACTTTGTAATGAATGTTGTAGCAACCATTTCAAGTTATATATAAGAAATATATTCCTTGAATCTGTGTGTTCATTTATTGCATCGTATTTATTGCTTCTCATATTCGAAAAGTTGTATTCACCCCCCCTCTACAACACATTTGGACCTAACAGTTATGTTGGTGTATTTCTGCGCAAACAAGATAGAAATATTACGAAAGGAAAAAGGATAGAGGAAATAGGGTGGAAGTTAGAAGGTGTGAATGAGAAAGATACCCATGGACATTTTCAACATGATTCCGGGACGGAATCCTTTTAAGGGGGAAGACTGTAATAACCCTAACTTTAGCAATGCTACAGTGATCACATGAATAGTAAAATTTGAGGATTTGGGGAAATGGTATGTAGGTACTCTATATTGGAGATGGAAAATGAATAAACAAAAACCATATTAGTGTTGTACATTGAAAATAAGTGACTCGAAATGACGATAGATTCCAGAAATTCCAGAGTATGGATTTTTAGGATTTTGATTTCGAATAAGCTTCTTTTTGATATTAGGGAGCATAGAAACCCTATAAGAATTTTATATTGAGGGATTAGTGAATTTAGATTAAACCAAGGGATTATTAAGTTAAGAGAATATCAAAGGAAATTGGATTTGTAAATGATTTCGAAAACCACTGAGATAATGAGGTATACTCGAAACGAACCACAATTAGACGAGTATGGAGACCAAGCAACCAAGATTAGTAATCTCACAAGGATGCATACCACATTATTATTATCCAAGATTAATAACATAATACTTAGGAAAAAACAAGAAATGAGAATATTAGGTCATCTTAATGACACCATTAGTGATGTCACACTCCACTAACACAAATTAAGGGCAAATTAGTCTTTAAACCATGGGATTTTTCTACTAAAATATAGAACTCTTAAGATTAGATGACAAGATGAGATATGATCAAAACAAGCAAAAAGAAACTCTCCCCCATTTCCAAAACTTCCATTCGGGTTTTATAAAAAAAAAGGGAAACAAAAATCAAAACCCTAGCTCTCTTCAATATTAAATCAAGGGATAAATCATGGGTGTTCTTGGAGGTTAGTAAGGGTCATATACAAAGTTTCATAGCAAACCAACATCATTTACCAAGGTAATAAAATCATTCAAGTTACTAGAAAAGATGATGAATAGTGTTTTCTAAGTGTTAACTTGTTTTTATGGTTTCCTTTAGTTGAATCAAGCTATTGTAAGGTTGTTAAGAATTACCCAAGGCTTGTTAAGTGTTGTTAGAGCTTCAAGAAGGTATAACTACTCTTTCCCTCTTTGTATTTATGGTGGGAATTAAGTTGGTTAGTAGTTAAGTAATGTTAATGTTTAGTTTATAATGAGTATGTGTTGTAAATGGTTTGTTTTGATGTGGAAATTGTGTGTTGTGGACTTGTAACCATGGCTGGTAATGAAGACCACATGGTGTAGGTGATGATTATTGTGTTTGATAATTGATTTGGAGGAGTTGGATTTTGGAAAGTACGAAATTATAGCCGTTATAATGCCCGATTTTCGTTAGAAATAAATCTGCCCTGTTTTGTGATTCCTGCATCCGTACGGTACCCTACTGCCTAGGTTACCAATTGACCATGTAATGATAGAGCTTAGTTCATAGATCGTTTTGATATAAGGTACGTTAAAATCTGATGAACGGTTTAAGAGAAAAGTCAGTTTTAGTGAAAGACGTTCGGAAACCGAGAAAATGTAATTGTGTTAACTTTGGGGCTATAACTACCATACTTAAACATTTTTAAAAATTATGAAACTTTGGGATAATGTAGTAAGGTAGTCAAAGAGTTGTTACCAGTTGACCTTGTGATAAAATTCGAAATCCATATTTTCTGCGAATTTTTACAGTTAAGTGTGATCGTTAGGGGAAATAGTGAAAACCCCTGAAACTTCGATTAAGGTTTTAAATGGCTAAGTTCTTGAACCTTTGGGGTAATAGGAATACGTTAAACATATATTAAAGTTTCAAAGGTAATGTTATACAAGAGTGTAATGAGTAAGAGAAGTGGTATTCTAACGACGGTCCTTTTGTGTTTATAGAAACTCCGGAAGAGGGACGAGCCATACTGTCAGGATACCGAAACCGAGGCAAGATTTCTTCTATCCCTACTTGTAAAACTACTTATCTTCACAAAGAAACTTGATTTCATGGAATATATATGTGATGCTATTATTACTATATGGTGAAGAAATTGTCTTCCTTGAGTATTGATATTGAAAAGAAGGGTACACGAAGATGTATATGAATATGACTATGAGTACGAAAATGTATATGAATATGGATATGAGTATGAGATGGATATGTATAGAGATGATTATGCATGAAGTGAACATGCCTTATGATTATAAGTAAATAAAAGAATGGAATTAGTTGTTATCTAGGGTTATATGATTTATAATATTTTGCTAAAGATATTCTTTTTAAATATCAGTGGTTTAATAAATAATAATTGATTATTATTTACTACTCTTAAAATAGATGGAATATATTATGAATATAAAAGTATATTTGATTTCTGAATATGAAAGAGAGGTCTGGATCATAATCAAAGCATTATGATATATATATATTTTATAGAAGTAATGTGCGAGAATGGAAATGATATGAGAGAATGATATGTGGAAATGAAAGCGAGGAAATGGAAATGTGGAATGATATTTTGAAAAGGGAATAATGATGTGATAAAAAGGGGGGATTGCAACAGACTTGCGTAAGTGGTTGTGTCAGGGCTGTGTGCGACACAGTCCAGCATTTATTATTTTTATTACGGCACGAAGATGCCAAGGGAGGATGTTAGCAGGTGGCCTTCCTCCAAGGATGATCTTCATTCCTTCTACCGGTAGTAAAAAGAGAGAAGGTACGATTAGGCGACTGATCATCGTCCTAACGTATCAGGCGACAGCAGATATCCCCAATGTTTTTGACAAGAAAGTGGAAACAATGGTTTTCAGATTTCTATACTGAAAACAGAGTAATGATATGAGATGATGGAATTATGGTTACAGATGAAGAAAAACTGATATTATATTATTTCAAATTTCTATACTGAAAACAGAGTAATGATATGAGATGATGGAATTATGGTTACAGATGAAGAAAAACTGATATTATATTAATTTAGATTTCTTTCTTATAATAGTAAGTGGATGATGTATTATTAAATAAGAGCTTTATTCTTCCTTAAGGATTTTAATTGTTTTTCTGCTATTATACATGCATATACATATAGGTATACCTGTTCACATTCTAAAATTCTAGGTTACAATATTATCTTGCTGAGCTATTATAGCTCACTCTTGCTACTTATGTATATAGCAGGTAGGTCCCATGCCGATACTACGCACCACACCCCGCAAGAGGGTAAGGGAAAGGCGACCTTTTGAGCGAGTGCTGGCGACCATCCCCGAGGTAGTGACAAGCGAAGGGGCTTAGTATACTTATGTAAATTAAGTGTGTAAGTTGTAATAAACTTTGGTTGTTGAAATGATTCCTGTAGAAGCTTTGTTCAGCAATGTACTTAGTAAAATTCTGGGCTTGTAATAACTGTTAATTTTAAACTTTTAAATATTGTGGATGTTGTTCTATGAGTATATGACTGGTGTGTGTGTGTGTATTAGTGTGGGGTCAATTGCTTAATTATTAAAAAAAAACTCAAGAGATATTGATATTGAATGGAAATTGGACCGTGATGACCTGGATCCTTGACCCCGGATCTAGGGGCGTCACAGTTACTAATGAGGAGTCTATCAAATCTTTTGAGACATTAGTTGTTCGAGCTGTGAGTGTCTTGGAACAAGAGAAACAACAATTCATATTAGAGACAATTCCAGAAAATAACGATGACTTGGAGCAAGGTACTGCATGCTTAATTGAGGAAGACAAATTCCAAGGTGAGGTGAGTGTTCACAAGCCATGTGAGGAATTTGATCATGTTAGGATGGTGGAAGATTCGGAAAAGGCACAATTTGGGACAGACACTGGTGAGCTACAGAAATTTCAAGAATTGGTATGTGCGTACCAAGAGGCTGATGACCGTGGGAAAGATGCAGATCTTATACTTGTCTCAGAGTTTAAAGATGGAGGTAGCGCATTAGAGCCAATGGAGGAAGTTCTCTTTGAGGAACCAAAGGCTTCAGCAACTTACATTTACCCTCCTCCATTATATTCAAGCGAAGCCCGCGAATGTGTGTTGTTCTACAAATTGACAGATTTTGGGTCGACAGATGAATGCATTGGATTAGGACATAGTTGTTACACGAATAGGCCAAGCGAGGAGAAGGGGCAGAAAGTGTGCCGCCGTGATGACGATGAAGTCTCGCGAAGAGATGACCAGGCCAACTATTATCATCCTTAATGGAGGCTCGGAAGTAACGTCAAGCAATTGACGTTAAAGAAGCGCTTCGTGGGAGGCAACCCATGCCATTAGTGTAGGAAGAAAAAAAATGAGTGTTGTGAAAAAAAAAAGTGAGTGAAAAAAAAATTGAGTGTTGTATGAAAAAAAAAATGAGTGTTGTGAAAAAAAAAAATTTGAGTGAAAAAAAAAACTGAGTGTTGCATGCAAAAAAAAAAAAAAAAGTTGTGCAAAAAAAAAAAAATCGGAACAGTGATTTTCGCGCAGGCAGCACGCCTGACACGCAGGCTGTGCCTGCGTTACTGAATTAGCCGCAGGCTGCACCTGCGTTACCCGTAGTCAATTCACCCTGTAACGCAGGTTGTGCCTGCGTTACTCACCTTTCCGCGCCCTGCGCCCTGAAACGCAACCTGCGTCTGCGTGACACACTCGTTCTGCCAGAATTTTTTCCCGAAAATTGTTCTTTTCATCATAAGTTCAACCCCAAATTCAATCCTAACTCAAATTTTTTTAATTCTTAATTCATATATCTATCCTACATCAAATCCCAACCTCTCCAAATCTCTCCTACACTCTATTTTTTTTATTCAACCTATCCATCATCTTATATATATACACACCTAAACATACAAATCCAATTTCTCTTCTATTTTATTTAAATCTCCAAAAATTCAATTCTAAAGAGGAATTAATTGCAAGTTCACCTCTCCAATTCGTAGTGGGTTTATTTCTTCTCTCAAATTTTATTTTTATTACGAATTTGTGTTCTTGAAAAATTGGGATTTTGTATTATTCTTGGTTTTTGCCTATTTTTGGTGTGGTATTGCTTGGTGATTTTTGGTGGAGCTTCTTGTGAGTTGGGTATTGATTCCTGTGAAATTTTCGTTTTCGACGGCGGAGGTTAAATTTAATCGGTTGTTGTTAAGGCCAATTGCTAAGGAAGGGGGATTTTTGCCAGGGAAAAAAAATATTGGCTAGGTTGAACTGATTGGTGAGTTGAAATAAGGCGCCTTCTCTGGTTCCGACGAGTAGGTATATTTTCTGCTATCCTTTGTATTTACTTCCATTCAATGAGGACATTGAATATTTTAAGTTTGGGGGTGGTTTGAGGGACTAGTAGTTGTTGTTGTATTATGTGTTCATGTAAGATTTCATGCTTTGCATATTAGTAGTAGTAAATTATGCATATATGTTCATGTTATCTACGTTTGTTTCATATAGGACGTTCTGTTTTTATGTTCGTATATCATGTGAGTTCATAGTAGTTTGCATTTACACCCATGCTTGATAGGAATTTTGTGTTGACGCTTTTGATTGAGAAGTGATATGCTTTGTTCTTGTGCACACACATACACTAGTAAGTTGAAGCTAGTAGACTTATTGAATGTTGTAAGTAATTAGAAGGACATGAATATGTGCAAGTTGATTTAGTTCGCATGCTTTGAATACAAGTTGGTGCATTAGAGAGATTTCTTGGGATTGAGTATGTTTTTTCACCAAGTGAGATTTTGAGCCATATTGCATATTTGTTGCAATTTATTCGTTTGCTTGAGTGTCCACAGATTGTTTGCATTGCTAGCCGTTGTTTGAGGTCTTTCTTGAAACGCATGACATTATTTGACGATTAAAATGATAAAGGCATTTAGGAATAACCGCATATTTTCCCATATTACCACACCATATTTTCATGATCCATTAGTTAACCAGTTGAGCTTAATCCTATTTTTTCGGTGACATACCACATTACTTGCCTAGACCTTTTTCTTGTATTGGCCTTACATTTGAACCCACATTGTCAAAGGCTAGTAGAGTGCTTAAGGGAGTAATAAGGTGTGCAAGGAGGGGTTTTTTGTTGGTCATAATTTTGGGGGGAATATTGAACATTGGGTTTGGTTGTTTACTTGATAGTCGACATGTGTAATAAATTCATGGGATCATTGTTATTGTTTATATTATTGTTATGTTATATTTAGCTCTCGAGAAAGAAAAAAAGCGAAAAAGAAAAAAAGAAGAAAAAAAAAGCGAAAAAGAAAAAAAAAAGAAAAAAATATTATGAGAGCATGTTTGTGTTTGTTGTGATCCTACTTTAGTCGACTAGTCGAGTGTTTTGTTGGAAGAAAAATAATAAATTATTGGTGGGGGAAATAAGGTGTTGTGTGTGATTCATTATGGTACCTACTAGTTTTTGACACTTCACCTGTTTTGGCTTATTTGACATACCTTGTCCCTAGCCCCGTTACAACCCAAATAAAGACCTTTTGATTATATTCATTGATGTATGTTGTGTTAAGAGTTAGATTGATACCAAATGTCAAGCATGTTTATGATTTTGTTGGAATTGAGTGATACACTTACCCTTGTTCTTGAGTGAATATTCTTTTGTGAGTGGATTGTGAGTGTTTGCTTGTTTTTGCGTATGAGATCCCGAGTTTTGTCTCAAAGATGTACTCTTGTAGGCTTAACATGATTACTAACTTATTCTTACACTTGACATGGACTTGTGAGAACTTATGCATGTTCATTGAGTAGACTATGTGAATACTTGCACTTTCGACACCAAGACATTGTGTATTTACTTTGATTCTTAAGTTGATATGGCATGAGATGATTTGACGGCATGGTAGGATATTAGTACTAGATCATTTGCATTTTCATATTAGTTGCATTCATGCATTGCATTGCATTAGGTTAGATGGATTTTGTGGGTACATTCGCTATAGGCCCTCACGAGACCTTACTCGTCCACTAGGGCTGCCTAGGGGTTTAAAGGGCTTGTTGCATATGCCAAATGCAACCGTGATCACCTACGGAAGTGGTACTAGTTAGTTAGTTAGTTAGTTGTTTATGCTTGAGGACAAGGATCGGTTTAAGTTTGGGGGTGTGATAAGTGGATTTATATCTACTTGGAGCGTTCCATCTCAGCTTAAATTGATTGTCTTGGACTCAAGTTTGTGGTGGTTTTGATGTGTTTTGTTTAGTTGTGCAGATTTACGAGAATGTTGATTAAGGTTGACGCTTCTATCATTTTTGGAGAATTAATTGATTAAAATTCGGATTTCTGAGAAGGGTTGCGCAGTCTACACTGTTTTGGCCATATCTGGAGTTCTAGAAGTCCGTTTGAGGCCCGTAAGCTGTCCACGCGAAGCTAACGAGATTCTCTATCATTTTAAAGTAGTACAGATGTCTAATTACTACTGGAACTGTCCAGAATTACTGAAGAAAAGTCAGCTACGAATTTTCCTTAAAAACAGACTCAGTTTAGGAAACGTATTTTCCAGAAATTCTATTATAATTCTGTTTTGGTATTTTCTTGTTGGGCAAGACTTTTAGAGCCTATTTAAACACATCCTACCATTGTAATAAGGATACATAGAGAACCATTACATATCAATTACTTAGTTTTATTTGTATCTTTTCATACTTTGTTTTTATCATGGTTTCATCAGATCCCATGATGACGAGAGGTTCGATTATGAACTAATCGTTGTCATGGGATTCTAATGGCTTTATTTATGGAGCTTTAGTATCTTGATGTTTTAAAGATCTGTGAGTGATGCATATCTGATATCCTCGTATGGTTATGTTTAATTGATAGATGCGTAGCTAACATCTAATCTGTTAATCTCTTGTGAACTGAAAGTGGATCTTGAGATTTAGAACTTGCCATGCTAGCATAGGTTCATGATTGTTATCAACATGATTCGTAGTATGAGATGAGAATACTTATATTGCCCTATGTGATCTTTATGGATAACTTGCTCTTCAACCGTTATGTTTTCAAATTCTATAGACATATAGGGTCTAAGCATAATTGGTGTCTATTCATCTTCTATCTCTTTTGTGGATGTATGTTTAGTTTGGTATTCGTATACTGAGAAGTAACGTATACTTGTTTCGTGTTATCCGATCAGATATCATAACAATTGCATATAGTGATTAAAGGCATCAGATCTAAGGAAATTATTTAATGAAGTTAGGATCTCATGTTTTCTCTTGCAGAAGTAATTAGATTTAAATTCTCATTAGTTAAGTAATTCTTAGTTTTATTAATTTGTTTCTTAGTTAATTATAGTTAATTAAAATCTTGTTATTTGTCTTAGTAGTGAATAATAATCATATATTGTTGCATAGGTACATCTACTGAATTAAAACCATAACTAGATTTCTGTGGGAACGAACTTGACTTATTCATATATTACTTGTGACCACGTACGCTTGCGTGATTTAGTGCAAACAACATCATGGAGAGAAATATTATTGAAAAGAATAACAGTACCAGTATGAGAAATGTTCACAATTGATCGATTGTCAATTTGTTCATGATGAAATCAAAGCAGGTCATTTATTGCCTCAGAAAATCTCTTCTACAAATCAAGTGGCTGACATATTCACTAAAATTCTACCTATTCATCTTCACCAGTCACAAGTCAACAAGCTGGCAGTTCCCTCTTCGAGCTCTCTGCCATCTTGAGGGGGCGTATTAAGGAAATAAAGGAATATTCTACAATAACAAGAAAATCAAGAAAATAATTAGCTGTCTTTTGTTTCATTTTCCAAGAATACCGTTAGTTAGTCATGTGAGCAGTAGAGAAGGACCACTAGATAGTTTCTATTTATAAGCTCTTTTGCTGTACAAGACAAACTAGAACAATATCTTGTATTATCTATCATTTTGTTCTCCCTGCATATTTATCTATGAAGCTTATGATAAGCATGGTTTCTCTTATCTGAGTATTTCTTGTGTTGTTAGTATGAATGATTATGTTAGTCTTTATCAACCGTTAAGTATATACTGTTTGATTTTATATATTTTGAAGATGCTACAATACTGATGAACTTCTTCCAATGAACAATTATATTGTATCGTTAAATTTCCAAGCACAAATCACAACAAAAAAAAAAAATTTAAGGTGAACTTTAAGAAAAACATACCTGAACTTGAAGATGTTTAACGTTATCAGAAATTGCCCATGCCGTGCACAGGTTTGATGATATTTGTGTAACTGATACACTATTGTACCCACTTCTACACCACAGGATTCCACACAACACACCACAGATACTGATACTACTATTATAGCTCAACCAAACAATCCACAAGAATTCATAAACCTCCAGCCTACCTACAAAATTATAAAACTTTTCAAGCTGCTACTGATGCTCCTGTCCAGCATGTCTCTAATCTAGCTTATACAACAATGCAACCTGATTTTCATAGTTTTATGTCTATTATGACCTTACATGATGACCCTTTGTACTTCAAAGATGTTGTCACTGACATGGGTTTGGTTCAAGCCATGAATACTGAACTGCAGGCTCTTGAAGACAACCACACTTGGCAGATTACTATCTTGCCTCCTAATAAAAAAGCCATAGCCTGCAAATGGGTATTTAAGACAAAGTATCATTCAGATGGATCTATTGACAGGAAGAAAGCAAGGTTAGTGATTCCTGGCTGCAATCAAACCTATGGGGAAGACTATGAAAAAACTTTTGTCCCAGTGGCAAAGATGCCAACTATACGCACACTCTTAGCAGTAGCAGCTCTACTTGACTGGCATACAATTCAAATGGATGTCACCAATTCATTTCTGCATGGTGACCTTCAAGAAACTGTCTATATGAAATTACCCCAGGGTATACACATCGTGGCAGTCGAATTCAGCTTAATACTACTACTGGTCAAGGTAATGCTGCCCTTGTATGTCTTCTACTTAAAGCTCTGTACGGTCTGAAACAGGCACCTCGCCAATGGTTCTCAAAGTTGTCATCTATTCTAATGAAGCTTGGCTTTGTTCAATCAAAATCAGACTACTGTTTGTTTCTAAAGAAAACTCGGTCCGCTATCACCATAGTGCTCATCTACGTTGATGACTTACTAATTTGTGGCAACACTGAAATTGAGATAAATCATCTCAAAGACATGCTCACAAAATCCTTTCACATGAAGGATCTTGGTCCCATTCGATATTTTCTGGGCTTAGAAGTAGAGAGAACCCAATAGCTGGCTTCTTTCTCTCCCAACAAAAGGACACCAAAGATCTTCTTGTTGAGTATGGTCTTCTCACAGCTAAGCCACTGAAATTACCACTTGATTCATACTTGAAGCTGACTTCTACTTATGGTGATCCTATACCAGATCCCTCCATCTATCAAAGTCTTTTGGGTAAGTTAATCTAATTAACCATAACTCGTCCAAAAATAGCTTTCTCTGTTCAATTGTTGAGCCAATTCATGCATTCTCCAACTTCTGTGCACTATCAAGCATCAAAAAAAAATATACTTAACCATAACTCGTCCAGACATAGCTTTCTCTATTCAATTGTTGAGCCAATTCATGCATTCTCCAACTTCTGTGCACTATCGAGCATCATAAAAACTACTGAGGTATCTTGCTGGAACAAAGACTCAAGGGGTGTTATTAGCATCTCATGGTTCTGCAAAATTACAAGTTTATTGTGACAGTGATCGGGTAAGTTGTCCAATTACCAGACGCTCAACTAGTGGCTACTGCATATTTTTAGGTGGTTCCCGTATCTCTTGGAAGGCCAAGAAACAAACTGTAGTTGCTCGTAGCTCTGCCGAAGCAGAGTATCGTGCTATGGCCATTACCACCTGTAAAGTCTCCTCGCTCACCAATCTTCTCAAGGACTTGGGTATAACTGATCTCTCACCTGCTATTCTTTATTGTGATAATCAAGCAGCCCTAGCCATTGCTGCTACCCTGTTCTGCATGAGAAAACAAAACATGTTGAGATCGATTGTCACTTTGTTCGTGATGAAATCAAAGCAGGTCATATATTGCCTTATGAAAATCTCTTCTACAAATCAAGTGGCTGACATATTCACTAAAATTCTACCTGTTCATCTTCACCATACCAGTCACATATCAACAAGTTAGCAGTTCCCTCTTCGAGCTCTCTGCCATCTTGAGGGGGAGTATTAGGGAAATAAAGGAATATTCTACAATAACAAGAAAATCAAGCAAATGATTAGCTGTCTTTTGTCTCATTTTCCAAGAATACCGTTAGTTAGTCACGTGAGCAGTAGAGAAGGACCACTAGATATTTTCTATCTATAAGCTCTCTTGCTGTACAAGACAAACTAGAACAATATCTTGTATTATCTATCATTTTGTTCTCTCTGCATATTTATTTATGAAGCTTATGATAAGCATGGTTTCTCCTATCTGAGTATTTCTTGTGTTGTTAGTATGAATGATTATGTTAGTCTTTATCATTCGTTAAGTATATACTGTTTGATTTTATATATTTTGAAGATGCTACAATACTCACTACAAGGATTTTTGCTTTAGACAACAGGCAAAACGTGTTGTCTGAATATACCAAAAACTGTTGACTATTGAGAAGTCGTCTGATACACACCCAGACAACACACAACAAGTTGTTGTGTGAAAGTTGAAAGACAAGTAAAAGCCATCTGAAAAGTGCTGTCCGATGCCCAGAAACAACAACACTTCTTTGGAAACCTCTTGTCAAAGCTCCAATAACGCAACACTTTTTAACGAATATATTGTTGTTATTAAGCAGTAAAGACAATGGTTTTTAAAAGAAATCCTATTGTTTAAGTGCAAAAGATACAATCTTTTACTTGATCAAGGTTGTTGATGTATGTCACTACAGACAATGGTTTCTTAGCAAAAACCATTTGTTAAAATTCCAACACACAACGGTTTATTCCTTCCAAATGCTTGTGTTTATTGTAGTCATACAATGATTTTCCTTATTATGTATTGTATGTGTTCTTTTTAAACAACAGTTTTTATTTTTGTTTCTTGTCGTCAGACAATGGTTTTTTCTTTTTATGTGTTGTATGTGCATAGAATAGACAATGGTTTCTTGAAACATGTCAATTGTCTGATGATATTTTCCACAAGTGTTTCTAAAAGATGATAACATTGGCTAATGCTAAATGAAACAACACTTTTATTTACAACAAAAATTAGAGTTTATACAGTACTAGCAACTAACCAATATTCATAACAAAAACTACGTACCAATCAATATTCATCGCTATAAAGCTACTACCGGTACCAATTCCCAACAAAGTACCACTACCATCGTCTAAATTACAATGTTATAATGAGATAACTCAATTTCTTTACCTACTTCTCTAGCTCTATTTTCTTTTCAGTGGCAGAAGGCTGAGATACTTGGATAGTTCATGGTGTTAGTGCTTGTCGTGCTTGTTTATGGGTTGCTGCACTTCAAGCTACTATAGCAATGGCTTTGCAGCTAGGTGACAGATCTGTTCCAGAAAGATACAAGAGCAAATTTGTGAAGGCCAAGTCAATATTCAAAACAAAACTACATAGTTTACAAGAGAATTAACAACTACAGCAAAGAATTTAGCCACTTACATAATTCTGTTGAATCATCAAGAACTTGAACTATAATTCTATCAGATGGCCATGAAAGCTCACATGCTGCTTTGATCGACAACTGATACAGCTACTCAAAATAAACAAAAAAAAAAACAGAACAAGAAGACAATAAGAATGTAAGCAAAAATCACAAAGAGTGTGTAATGTGTATAATGTATATGTACTAGAAGAATCAATGGTACCTTTTCTTCATTGAACATTGGTATCTGAACTAACACCATCGGAAAAGCTGAACTTCCTATCTCAATATCATCCTTCAGGCCTCCCATTTGTAAATCTTCTCAGGTTTTCGCCGCAACAATTTAATAAAGTGCTTGACAATTCCCATGTACACTCTATATATCCAGAAACAACATGACTGACATTACCAAACATATATTCACCATTAGTTTTAAAATTGACACAATCAATGGCACTTTCCCCATAATTATATCCGGTTTTATGAATAAAAAAACTAGAAATCCCCGATAAGTACTTGAATTTATAAGTGTTATACCTCATAATTAGGTTAATAACATACTGGAGATAAATTGGATTTTGAACCAATTTAAGTATTACGGTAGTTGGTAGGATACCTCAATCATGTCCTCTTCTGAAGGACAATTGAAATAGGCACTGCTTATATCCATTACTTCTGATCAGTGCTTAGCTTTCCATCCTACAATTTACAGAAACTAATACATAAATCCCCTTTATAATTACAATCAAATGAAGGAGAAAAGGAAGGAAGATGTAGGCACAACAGCAAACCAACCTATGCCTTCTCGAATGGACAGACTTGGTCTTATGATCTCCGCAGAATTGACCAAAAACGCATCCCCAATGTACAAATGATTTGTTGGGACATTAACACTGCATAACTCTTCATCTCCATTTTCTTTCTGCACAAGGATAGACAGATATTCAACTGAATCTGAAAGGCAGTAGTTAATTTTTTACCAGGATTATAAGTGCTATTCATTCATTGAATAAAAAACACCAATTTTATCACTCTCAAGATGGTGATTACGGAAATAATTTCATACACTGCTCTCGTCTGCTTTTGAGGCTTTATTCATTTTAACTCAAGTAACTAGTTAAAATAGCATAAAATTCTTTAATAAACACCAGTTTGTAAACTACAAAGCTTTTTAGACCTCAACCAATACTCGATGAAGAATTAAAAAGAACAGAACAGGAAAAAAAAAAGAGAAGCATAGAACAGTGGATTACTACATGAAATCCGCGACAGTAGTGCAAGGAGCTGGAATTGAGCCATACACTACAGTTCCATTAACACTTGAATCCAGTGCAAAAGAAGAAATTCCTCCAAAAACGTACACACCACAACTAATTAATCAACAAAATCAATGTAAAACAAATAGAATCATCAATATTTTCATAAATGTATATATACAATGCTGCAAGAAAAACTCTAATTACTTGCATAAACTACAAGTAATTAAAACTCTAATTACTAAGCAAGAATATAGTTATTAATTAAATAGATATACAATTACCGATAAACTCAAACATATCAAACAATTGACACATCAATTGAAATACAAACTAATACATGGACAAGATGGATTGATTCAAGTAGAGGGGGGGTTTGGTATGAACAAATTTCGTGGGGTTTCAAGCTAGATCTATGAATGGATGGTCTCTACTCCAACGCTACCATCGAGAAGCTTCCGGCGATCTCGACGGCGTCGTTTCCATTGCCGGCAGAGAGAGAGAGAGATATTATTATTTGAATATTGAGGGGAGAGAGAGAGAGAGAGAGAGAGAGAGAGAGAGAGAGAGAGAGAGAGAGAGAGAGAGAGAGAGAGAGAGATTTGGTACGAGGGGGAGCCGGCCGATTGAAAGAGATGAGAGGAGGGAGGTAGTGTTAGGGTTAATCAATTAGGATAAAATTAGAATTTTATTTTGATACTGTGTTTTTAAGAAAAGGGGGAAAAATGAGCCGGGAGAAAGAGATTGATGTGAATTTAATTTTTGGTAAAGAGGGAAGTGAAATTTTAGTAAAGAGGGAAGTGAAATAAGGGGGGAAATCAAATTTTAACACGCGGCAATATGAATTAATTGAAGGGAGGGAAGTGAAATTTGAGATTTTGGATCATGAAATTTTAAGAAATTTAAAAAAAATTCTAAAATTTCAGAATGTCAATAGAATAAATACTTATTCTATTGTTGGGAAAAATAAAAAAAATATAAAGGTCGGGTTGTCGGTGATTTTAACAAAAACGTAGTAAAAGTACTGCTTCCTATTACGGTGCACGATCCAGATCCACTGAATAATTTTTTGTACACATCACTCAAATAAGTATATAACATCATCCGTAAGGTTGGATCGCCGAAAAATATTTTTAAACAAATAGATCATGTTCAATCGGTACGATACTAGTTAGAGGGAGTAGTACTTTTGGCGGATTTATATTATAAACACGTACAAGAATGATTTATTTTTTTATAATTTTTTGTACACATCACTAAATCATTAGATATTAACATTTGTACGGTTGGATCGTCGGAAAATATTTTCTAAAAAAAAATATTCCAAAATTATACTAGCTTGACCAAGTAGTACTTTGACAGTTGACCATTAAAATATCATACAAGAATGATTTGTTTTTTCTAATTTTTTGTACACATCACTCAAATCAGTATATAACATCATTCGTACGGTTGGATCGTCGAAAAATATTTTTAAACAAATAGATCATGTTCAATCGGTACGATACCAGTTAGAGGGAGTAGTACTTTTGGCGGATTTATATTATAAACAAGTACAAGAATGATTTATTTTTTTTTCTAATTTTTTGTACACAACACTCAAATCATTAGATATTAACATTTGTACGGTTGGATCGTTGAAAAATATTTTTAAAAAAAATATTATTCCAAAATTATACTAGTTTGACCAAGTAGTACTTTAACAGTTGACCATTAAAATATCATACAAGAATGATTTGTTTTTTCTAATTTTTTGTACACATCACTCAAATCAGTATATAACATCATCTGTACGGTTGGATCGTTGAAAAATATTTTTAAACAAATAGATCATGTTCAATCGGTACGATACTAGTTAGAGGGAGTAGTACTTTTGGCGGATTTATATTATAAACACGTACAAGAATGATTTATTTTTTTCTAATTTTTTGTACACATCACTCAAATCCTTAGATATTAACATTTCTACGGTTGGATCGTCGAAAAATATTTTTTAAAAAAAATATTATTCCAAAATTATACTAGTTTGACCAAGTAGTACTTTGACAGTTGACCATTAAAATATCATAAAAGAATGATTTGTTTTTTCTAATTTTTTGTACACATCACTCAAATCAGTATATAACATCATCCGTACGGTTGGATCGTCGAAAAATATTTTTAAACAAATAGATCATGTTCAATTGGTATGATACTAGTTAGAGGGAGTAGTACTTTTGGCGGATTTATATTATAAACTCGTACAAGAATGATTTTTTTTTTTTTAATTTTTGTACACATCACTCAAATCATTAGATATTAAGAAAAAGGTCGGGTTGTACGAGATTTGAACAAAAAGGTAGTAGAAGTGATGCTTTCTCTAACGGGGCACGATCCAGATTCAATGAATGATTTTTTTAAATGATTTCTTCGACGATCGAACCGTACGGATGTTAATAGACATTCATTTCAATGTTGGGAAAAAATAATCAAATTCTGACATCGAATTTTTTTAACGATTAAAGAACATTTTAAACATCACTTTATGTATCATTTTAAATATCAGTTATCAACTTTTTCTTTAAAAAAAATGAAAAACACTAATGCTTCCATTTCCCCCTTAATTAAACAAAAAAATTCCCCCCCCTTATACAAAATTTTTATTTTCCCCCTTAACCAAATTTTTATCCCCCATTTTCCCCGTTTCTCCCCCCTTTCCTCGCAGAGTCAATTCTCTCTCTCTCTCGTTCTCGCTCTCTCACCTCTCTCTCGATTTCTCTCTCTGTTCTCTCTCTCACCATCTCTCTACTCTCTCTCCCGTCTTCCTTCCGTTTCACTATCACCATCTCCGTCTCCCGTCTCTAGTTCAACCCATCTCAAACCCTAATTTACACACTCTCTTACATATTAGTACTCATCATCTCACAAATTCAAAGCACAAACTCAAGTTAAGCACAAACTCAGCTTCAATTTGATTTAATTCATGCTAAAGGAACCTTCAAAGCATCTTGTCTAGTTCATTTTGTGTGAATTAAGTAAGTAAATTTCAAATTTATTTTTGATTTTTGATTTGTTCACAAGTTTAGAGCTTGATGGAGCATGTAACCGGATTTCAATTTGTCTTTTTTTCTCAAAAATCGCTCGACACTGAGAGCTATGTATGCATCCAAAAATCGCTCGAAAATAGCTTGATGGAGCATGCTCGAAAACTTTTTTGGTATTTTCTTATCAATTAGTAGTCATTCAGTGTTAATTAGTTGTCTCACCAGTATTATCTTATCCGAAAATTAGATGCGTGAACCCATTCGTGTTGTCGGACACATCATTCCTTGAAACTTCCCCTCTCAAATGTTGGCGATAAAGGTTGGTCCAGCAGCTACTGCTGGCTGCACCATGATCATCAAGCCCGCCGAGCAACCACTTCTTTCAACTTTGTACTATGCTCACTTGACGAAGCTGGTAAGACATCCACTTAGTATTTTTGCAAAAAGTTAAATGTTAAATGTGTTATGAGATTCAATATATGACCACAAATTGACAACATTTCTCACATTTACAGCGTTTAATTTGATCTGATTTGAAAACTATGAGTCGGTTAGGGTTTGAATCACTGGTATACAACGGCGATATATGTTTAGGAGAACTGGAAGCTATTCCGGTTAAGGAGCAGAGTTTTTGGTTTCCAAACAAAGAGATTCGGATTCATCACTTGTCTTTACGAAGCGAAAGGTGCTCACCAATCTCTGTTTTGCAGACAATTGCTCCATTTTCGGTTCCTTGTATGCTCCAATCCAAATTCAGTAATGAACAACCTCATTTGCTCAGTCTTCACTCCACTTGTTTCAATCAACTCAAGACTGCTGTGGTGTTACTGGGAGAGGAAGAGATACACTTGGTAACAATGTTGAGTAACCAAATGAATTATCCGTGTTTTTGGTGTTATTCGGTTCGTCCCGGTTTGTATGATGCTTGTTTAGGGATGTTGAATTTGCGGTGCTTGTCAATTGTGTTTGATCTTGATGAGACTCTGATTGTTGCAAATACGAATAAGTCGTTTGAGGATAGGATTGAGGTTTTGCAGAGTTGGATTGCTAGGGAAACTGATCCTGTTCGAATTTCGGGGATATCTGCTAAGATATAATGGTATGTGGAGGATAAGGCATTTTTAAAGCAGTACACATAAAATGATTCTGTTGTTGATAACAGAAAGGTGTATAATGTTCAAGCAGAGGAAGTTCCCAAGGTACTGGAAAGTCAGGCCTGTGTTGTGTAGCCTGTGATAAGATTGCCAGAAAAGAATGTCGTGTTAACACGAATTAACCTAGAGGTGCGTGATACTAGTGTGCTTGTTAGGTTGAGGCCTGCTTGGGATGACCTGAGAAGTTATTTTATTGCAAAAGGGAGCAAATTATTCGAAGTTTATGTTTGTACCATGACTGAAAGAGATTATGCACTAGAAATGTGGAGGTTGCTAGACCCAGATGCACACCTGATTAGTTCAAAACAGTTATTAGACCGTGTTGTGTGTGTCAAATCTGGTGCTAGAAAATCTTTGCTTAATGTATTAAAAGACGGAAACTGCCATCGAAAGATGGCAATGGTCATTGATGACCGCATGAAAGAAGACATGCCTACTAGTTACATTCGAGATGATGTTGATGAACTAATACAACTTTCGTAATGTAATAAATTAATTTGTGCTCTTTAATTTATAACTATAACTCTTGATAGATTGCTGGTTGGTTTGTTGATTTGTTGGATGCACTACTACAAATTTGCGCTTGCGTAGCGTTTTTTTTGCACTTGCATAGCGCTTTTGAGCGCTATGTAAGCTGCCACTATGCAAGTACATATGACTTACATAGCGCTTTATTTTGGAGCTATCTAAGTAATGTGCTTTTATAACGATTTACAAAACGCTATACAAGTAAGAGTTGTCCAAGTGCACAGCACTTGCATAGCACTTCGAAAAGTGCTATGTAAGTGATATGTTCAATATATTACATCACTTCTATAGCATTTAAAAAGTGCTGTTGAAGTGACACAATTTTTGAAAATTCATAATTTAATTATTTTTCTTGCATATTTTACCTGTAAAATTATTAAAAAAATTATAAATACAACAATAAGTAAACTAATATGAAATACATAATAAACTCCAAATTGTAATTATTATTAATTCAAAGAAAAATGCAAAAGGTTGGTTTTATTTATAAAAAAGGAATGGAGAAGTGCACATATGGTTCTGTTTCTGAAAAGGGAACAACTACAGATAGGCTAATTTGCTCAACTTTGACAATTGGAAAAATGACTCGAGGTTGTAGGGGCCTGTAACACTAGAACTTCCTTCCCACATCAGCTTGGCCAATTGCTGGTAAGCGATCACTAGGATGATTAGAGTCGAAGAACAAATACTCACTAGCATTTTCACATAGTCCATAGTCTTTAATCCCTCTCCATCCCACTGCAGCTATAAACTCCTCTATACGGACCGCTGCCACAGCATGCACTGTCCCCACTCTTAAAACCTTAACAAGTTAAAACACAGGGACATTAGAAATGGTAAGGGTATATTATATTTATATATTGCGATATCACAGAAAGTAGTTTGAACATACCATATTTGGATGGATTAATCATTCTGTCATTAAAAGTAGTGTGTAAATCAAAAACGGAGTACTTAAACCCTTCTAAGGCCTTCTCTAATTTCTGCAGCTCCTCGGAAACTGCTTTAGAATGTTGGTGTACCAGTGCTGCTAGATCTTTGTTGTAGAAGTCTCCACTATATGTTTTATTTGCTGCATTTTGTGCCTTTATGCTTGGCCAACAACCCAAGGGCAGTATGGTAACAAAACTAAATTTTCTTCCCTCGGTCTTCTATATGGCCTGTCAATTATCAAGGAAATTTAAATAAGGTGTTTGAAAATTATTGGAGCTAGAGTTGTAAAAAAGGGTTTTCAAGTAAGCTAAGCACTTTGATAACAGAGGTCAAGTTACCGATAATCATGCGCCTAAACTGTTGTTGAGTGTAGGATTGTTGGGAGTCTCCTCGGGTGGGGCTTAAATAATCATTGCCTCTAATGCTAATCATATAAACAGACTGCGAAAGGAGGTCAGAAGCTTCTTCATCCCCTAGTTGCTGCTTTAGTTGACTTGGCTACATTCTTGAATTGATTCAGCTGCGTGTTGGGGTTTATCACCTATAGTAGAATTAAAATTAAGTAATATCATGACATCATTGAAATCGACTGAATAAGCTTTTGGTTGTACATTTGTTTTTACTTGAAGAAACTTACCAATCCAGGATAAGTATCATCCAGAGTGCTAGCTCCCCTAGAGGCAAAATTTGCTCCATAAACAAAATGATGTTTCCCAGGTTGGAGATAAGGTGGAATTATCGGAAATCTCGCGTACTCACCTAGCAAGTAATTGTAACTTACACAATTTTAGCTGTCTGAATAAATTAGTTAAATGATGTGTAAATATCAATTGTGTGTACAATCTTACAAATAAAACCGGGAATGAGGCGGCCATCGGAGAATCTAAAATCGTACACATATGTGCACATATGTAATTATTATTAAAGCAAGAACCAGAAATATACCAAGTAAAATAAGCAACAAGAGAGAAGCTAAAATCGTAAGAAAACTTTTCCACCTGTTTCATGTAAATGCTTTTCAAGTATTTTCTTTGAATTGCAAGCTCTAAGCACAGGTCGGTTATCACTGAAAAAAACTTCAGTATGCACCTAAGGCAAGAAACTTATATTAAAAACCAACTGATATAAAATAAATAAATAAATAAATAGGAAGATTCATAAGGATGTAATTACATATGCCATCACATAGATTCATCAAGAGAACGTAAACCAGGTGAAAATAGAGCATAAGAAATTATTTATGGGCTCGTAATTATAAAAATCTTAAACTTTAATATGAATAGAATGGTAAGCACGTTATACTAATTAAGTGTGAGGCTTAAGTCAGAACAGAGTCTACAGACAATATGTTCTCTTTTCTAATATTTATTATGTAATGCCTAGTTCATTCAATGAATACTACAGAAGTTTCTTGTAACTGTAGAATTAGAAACAGATGTCACATGTTCTTTTTTAATTCATCGGCAAGCATCAGAATCTAGATTTTACTTACTGGAGAGTGTAGCTGAACCCTTTCCAGCCTTAGCTTTCACAACTTCTGTGCCACCGTCTTGTGTACAATTTGTCAGAGTGGTAAGTACTTCATCAAACAAATTGTTTTCCTGTGGTGTAGCCTCAAGCAAACAATTTCTTAGGATTTATGGAGAGAAAGGCTATGTTAGTGCAAGCAGGCTATGTTCAGGAGTCATGGTATCACTATATTTAAGTAGAAAAGACACATCATGGTTGTTAGAAACTTCTAGAAAATTATTCTAGACACATAAGAGATATTTCATTTACTGTAAACGGGCTCCTGAAAGGCCAACCAGAACAGTGATTGGTCACTGATTTCTACTGTAATGTTGATGATAGTGATATCTATCTGTTGAACTACCATTCAGCAGAACAAGAAGACAAAACTAGAAACCTTGTTGAAACAGAAGGTCAAGTAAATTAATCCCTTTCTTTGGTGAACAGAAGGTCAAGTAAATTAATTACATCACCCTTGTTGAAACATGTATGATTCCTGCTTTTGTCCAAATTTATTAATCTTGGATCAAAACATGATTCTTTTTTTGCTTCCTCCACTTTGTAATGTATATTTTTAGGGGTTTTTGCCAATATAATTAAGTTAATTATAAACTTATCTGGCAAAAGCTTTGTGGAAAAACTAAATACAGTTATAAATTGTTCAAATCTCAAGTATCAATCACTGCATAATGTACACCAATTACTTGCAAAATGTGTTTAATATTCTTAACATTTGTAATAACAATTATGCGGAGCTACAAATGAAGCAGAAAAAGTACTAAGTTTGCAACCAAATCCGAATATTTTAACATCGATACAGATTAAATCAAGTAAACACAAAAAAAAAACAGAGCATAGCTAGCCTGGCAATCAAAATGAGGAAAAACCCATAACTTCCCTAGGATAGATACTGTTGTATATGATTATGTCTAACCTCCATTATAGGTCCTTCGGCAAGACTGGAGAAAAGTGCTAGTTCTGAATGAAGTGAAGCTTCTGCTGCTATAGCCACCATAACCATTAGTAGTTGATATTATCGTACATCTTTCTGTTGCGTGGTAGCATGTTTTTAAGCCATTTGAGAGAAAGCTTCTTCTACTAATCAATCTTCCCAAACTACTCTTTACCAGACAACGAGAGAGAGAGAGAGAGAGAGAGAGAGAGAGAGAGAGATTCCCAAAACCCTCCGACAATTTGCTTGACGTCGGTGAGGAGAAAGTTCCAATGGAGAACTACCAGCGTCAAGATTGCTTGACGTCGGTGAGGAGAAAGTTCCAATGGAGAACTACCAGCGTCAAGATTGCTATTGAGAGAACAAGTTAATGATGATATATTTGTATACACAAAGTATGTATGTGTTCAACTGAAGATCTGGATATGCTCAATGAAGAAGATGGAGTGAAAGAGGCGGAAGAGGTAGTTTTAGGGATAGATCTGGATTGAGAAATTAATTTGGTCGATAACTAAAAACTAAAATATCTCTTAAAAAATGGTAACTACAATAGCGGTGAGTAAAAACGCTATGCAAGAGAAATCTACTATAGCGCTTTATCCATAACTGCTCTGTTAGTACATTTCTTTAATTTTTAATTTATTTTTACTTTTTCATATAATAGCTTACATAGCGTTTTTATTAAAAACACTATGTAAGTGACGCACTTAAATAACATTTCTCCAGAAACGCTATACAAGCAGTGTATCCTAAGTTTAATTTTGTAGTAGTGATGACAATTTGCTGTTTGGCCTTTGTTGATTTTTTGGATGCCAATTTGGTGTTTGGCCTTTGTTGATTTGTTGGATGCCAATTTGGTAGGTTAGTCATCATTTAAATATATTTTTTTTCATGTACAGTTCATTAGACAACAGTTTTAAACAGAAGACACTTGTATGAGTTGAAACACACAATAGCCCAGAACCTGTTGTGTGTTGGATTAAGTTCATACAACACTATGTAAAGCACTTGTGTTAAATATCATTACACAATACCACATTGGAAACCACTTGTCTCATTCTAACAATACTTTTTACGATGTATTGTCTATGTTTCATTCACATAATATTTCTGAAAAATGTTGTGTGTTGGTTCATGTCACACAACACTATGGATAACATATTGTATGACTGCTTCTTAGACAACAAACCTAAAAACACTTGTCTAAATACAACAACGGTTTTCCAGGATATTGTGTTGCAGGCATTCACACAACACTTATTTGCTAACGCTTGTCTAATCTTAAAAATACTTATGCATTTACACAACACCCTGGTCAAGAAATGCTTGTCTGGTAAGATTCATCACACAACGGTTTTGGCCCATTGTGTGAATGTTGGATTACACAATACTTTCTCGAGTAGGAAAATAACAGTTGTCTGATCATTTCGGGCAACACTTTTTTCCATGGGTGTTGTCTGATATGTGTCGTCTATTGACAGATTTCTTGTAGTGACTGATGAACTTCTTCCAATGAACAATTATATTGTATCATTAAATTTGCAAGTACAAATCACAATAAAATTTAAGGTGAACTTAAAGAAAAACATACCTGAACTTGAAGATGTTTAACGTTACCAGAAATTACCCATGCCGTGCACAGGTTGTTAGGTAAACTGCACGTATATATCATTCCTGTAATTTTCTGCGGCTATTCAGTTGAAACTTTTATGTATAATTTAAGTAAGACATCAGGATGGAAAAAATCTTGAAATGAACAAGTCTGTCAAAATTATAACCATTGCATTAAAACTAGGACCATTTTCAAGGGTTTCGGTTCTAAATTCTTTTTGAATATTTTTGGGTTATTAAAACATTGGAACTCGAAATTTTAGCGTTTATACAAACAAATTTTCAAAGAAAAGAAACATACATACAAATAAATTTTCAAAGAAAAAAAAAACATACCTCCATCACCATGTCCCCAAAATATATCCTACGTACACCCAAACATTATTTCCGTGGTATATATATGATTGAGGGATAAATAAATAATTTTATGTCGAGGGATAAATGAAATTTTTTAAGTGTTTTTGTAAAATTAAATCAATCATAAACAAAATTCATATTTAAAATAATTTTATTTCAAAAATCAACATCATTATTACTTTACATAATTTTGTATTGTGATTATTTTATTTTACAAACTTACTTATCGACCTATATTTTAACGTGAAAATCTAACAAATGCTCTTCATATATAGAACAAATCTGACAAATGCTCTTCATATTATAGTATTATTAACACTGACTATCGCTCACAATTTAGATTTATATATTACATATACTAGTCGATAATCTGCCGCATACAGATTGAATATAAGTTGAAAATTAAAATATTAATATTAATACATTTAATTATGTAGTTAGTATAGAGAATCGAACCCGAGATAAAATTAAAAAAAATTAAAATTAACAAATCTTTATTATTATGTAGTTGTAAGAAATCGAACCCGAATTGAAGCTAAAAAAAATTAAAATAAATAAATCTTGTATAATTATGTAGTCGTAAGGAATCGAACCCTGAATTTAATGATAACGAAATTTGATATTTTGATATTTTTTTTGAAATAAATCGTACTTACATTACTTAGAAATGATCACTTTTATTTGCAAGCAAAAGGACCACACGATTCGCAGATCGATAATCGAACTACTAGCACTTGATCAACGTGCTTTAATGATTTTGTACAAGAAATGGCTTCTCGAATGCTAATGGCTTCAACTTCTGCCAATTACCCTCTATATGACAGCATCGAACTCCAACCTGCCAAACCTGGAGCAAATGTCGAGCTGCTGCCAACTCACCTATCATGACAAAAACTAGAAAATATAACCAAAAACATAAACCCCAAAAAATTGGGGACAAACATAAAACCTCCAACAATTGGGGACAACAACTCAAAAAATGGGTAGAGAAAATCACTTCGAAAATTCAAAGATCTCGGATTGCCACCAAATTTTGATATGATGTTAAACAGGAGATTTTGAGTCTAAGAAATGTGTTTATTTAATATTTCGAGTTCTAAATCAAAATAGATCTGAAAAGAACTCGAATGGGTTTTTATTTTAGTATTATTATGAATCATTAAAATATGGTTTTACATATTAATACGGAGTATTGATGTAAATATAACAAAAAAAATTGCATGCAATACACTTCATAAGCAAATAATTTTAGACATAAGTTTACAATACATTGTGTAAAAGGATATCAACAGATACAAAATTTAATAGAAAAACAGGGAGTAATTTTTTTAAAATGAACGCACGCTTAATTATACAAGATTTTTTGTAATTAACAAAAACAACACCAAGGCAAGACAAAGAACCTGCAAGCTGCAGCTCGGGGTTGGAATTTAAAGTAGACTGGATAGTAGCATTATCAGTTTTATCAGACAATAATATTAGTATCTGGAGCTGTGAAGGTGGCGGCTCGGGCTCCGTCTTCACTTGTATTCTTCTTCTTCCTATTAATAATCTTTGTACTTATGGTTATGATTTTCCTCACTACATAGTAGAAGATGCGGAATACAAGAACCAAAACGGAAAGGAAAATCAATATAACCCATGCTACTATCCCAATTACAAGTGCAAATAATGTAGTGCCAGGTTTATCAAAATTTCCAGGTGATGTGGTGGTGGCTGCAACTGCACATGCATAGGCGAATGTCATTGATGAGAGAGTTATCCACATGCCCAACCGTATAAGCCAAATAAAGAACCTCCCTTTCAGACTTGCACCGCTTACATAGAGAAAGATCACACCTAGCGCAGCAATAAACGCGATTGTGTTGGATATCCAAAACCTATTACTCAATTCTGAGTAGAAATAAGACAAGAGAGATTCTGTAGGTACAAGATAATGACTTGGTGGGCTAGAAGGGGGAAGGTTGATATTAAATTCTCTGGCATCCAATCCAGCGATACCACCGGGAGGGCTTATAGCTGCTTGGTAAGCCATTGCAGCTATTACACTTGCTGCCACCAGTAAATTCTTGTCTTTCTTTCCTTGTTTCTTTGGAAACAAGCTTTTTTTTTTGAACTTGCTACGGCCTGCTCCTTCTATGTTGTGATCAGCTACTGCGCTAGCTACCCTTGCAGGAATCAGGTGGCTAGTCGTTTTAATTTCTGTAACCCTTGAAGTACCAGCGGAGATGAGAAGCTCCTTAATTTCCATGGATTTTACATCTTTAGGCATCTGTTCTATTATGTCCAAAGCTGTGAGACCGTTTTCATTCACTGCATTCACGTCCAGATCTTCACTTCTTCTCATCAGCAGGTGTTTTATTATCTGAAGTAAGCATGCATAAACCCGTCATTATGCAAATCCATCATTACAAGTAAAACTAGATTAACCGGTGCGTGCATAGATAACTACATTTTATTTTATTTTAGATTAATTAACCGGTGTTGTGCATGGATAACTACATTTTACCTACATAATATCTACTCTCTAATTGAGTTGTCGCATCCAACATCCTATAAAGTAATAGAACACATAAACATTTATGTATATCTAAAGTAGGATAAGTCGATGAGGTAATTATATTTAATGAATTATAATCAATCAGACACACGTATCATTTTATAAAAAAATTTGTATCCAATTTAATATTTTTAATATTTTGAGAAAGAGCATAATATAAAGTTTACCTCCAACCGTCTCAAAGCTGCCGCAGAGTGTAAAATAGTGTTGCCTTTGTCATATTTAATATTTGACAAATCCTGATCACCAGATTCTAAAATAAGAATAAGAACATTCAAACGATTATACACAACACACAAGTGCAGTACTGTCGCTTCCTGATCAAACGACGACTCAGGGTTGACTTTTATCAACTCACGAACAGATTCTTCTTGACCATTCATTACAGCTAAATGGAGAGGGGTCCTTCCATCCTCGTCACCAACTTGGCACATTTTTTGATCGTGAAGTAACAACAGTCCAATGATATCCGCGTATCCGTTTGCAGATGCCAGATGAAGAGGAGAACGACCTTGCGAATCTAACCTTCTTGCAAAATCAGGCTTAAAAGAAAGGAGAGATTTAGCAAAATCAAAGTGACCTAACATGCAAGCTAAATGCAAAGGTGTTTGGTTAAAGCAAGAAGATAGTGAAATTCGTGCAAGAATGAGTTTATCTTCTCTCATCAACGCCTCCAACATCCCTACATCTCCTTCCACACATGCATCGTTTAGTTTCTTCTCCATCAACTCCATATTCATCATGTGTAATTATTTATGTGAAATTTCATGCGTTGGGAGCTGTGGTATAGACAGGCTTTTATAACAGTACGAAGATATATAATGAGGGGTTTGATATCAAGTACATGCAATTTCTTTTTACATGCAGCTGAAAAGAGTATTCACAATTTCTAGTTTGTAGTTTCGTAGAATAACTTGGTTACTTTTCTACTTATCGAAATATTGTGGTTTGGAAAAATAGAAGGAACAATCCAGGAAAATGTGCAAGTCAATATTGAATCATTCGTCTGACTTTCATTGCGTCGTCGCCGTTTGGAATGTATCTGCCTATTTCACTATTTGGTCATGCTCGGAGCCAATTAAATTAAGAGCATTAGTATTAATATTTAAATATTTAGGGAAATTATCAAAATTATAAAAAATCTGTAACTTGAGTATTTTCGAAAAAAACCCTAATATCTATTTCATGTTAATTATCCAATAGTTATGTAAAAGAATATAAATTATGAGGTGAGGTAGATCTCCGATACTTTTTTTTGAAATATTGATTGGAGATTGAATGTAATACATTAATTTAATAATGCATTATTTATTTTTGTAATTTATAAATAAGTTTAAACAATAATTAAATATTTAATAATAAATTATTAGAACTAATGATTTGTATGTAATTTTTGTGATTTTTAAGAAAATTTAGTGGAATTTGCCCTAGAAACCTTATAATATATATTTGACGGGCTTTTATAGTAAGCAGTGAAAAAAAATATTTGTTTTCATTTATGTAAAGTGATTTCAAAATGTATATCTCATTTGCTTAAATTTTAGATAAAATACTAAACTTGTTTTCATTTATGTAAAGTGATTTCAAAATTTATATCTCATTTGCTTAAATTTTAGATAAATAACTAAACTTGTTTTCATTTATGTAAAGTGATTTCAAAATTTATATCTCATTTGCTTAAATTTTAGATAAATAACTAAACATTGTGTGCTAAGCACGGTATATTGCTAGTTTACAACAATCAGAGCCGTTTGGCGTAGCTTTAAACCAACCCAATTCACCTTAATTTACCAGTTGATGTGTTTATGTACTTAAATTTTTTAATTTAAATTAGTTTTAGTTCGAAAAATTTAAGTATTTTCGAGGTACCGTTTTTCAATTTTTTTTCATATCAATTGTTATATATTTGAGTCACCTTTAACTCATATTATTTTTTGCATATATTTGTATTTTATATTTTTATATTATGTTTAAAAATATAAATTTCTATTTTTTTTAATTGTTTTTTTTAACTTAGTTTAAAAGAGTATTCACAATTTCTAGTTTGTAGTTTTGTAGAATAACCTAGTTACTTTTCTCATTTCAAAATATTGTGGTTTGGAAAAATAGAAGGAACAAGTCAACAAACTAGGAAAATGTGTAGGTACAATATTGAACTATTCGTCGTTGTGTCGCCGTTTGGAATGTATCTACCTATTTCACCATTTGGTCATGCTCGGAGCCAATTTAATTAAGAGCATTAGTATTAATATTTAAATATTTAGGGAAATTATTAAAACTAGTTTATAGCCCGTGCAAAGTACGGGTTAATTTTAATTTTTTTTTAATTTACTTATAGTATAATTACATAATATTATAAATATTTTATCTTTGTACATAAAACTAATATGTTTTAGTATTAAATATAAAACTAATATGTTTTAGTATTAAATATAAACTAATATGTTCTTGACGGGAATCGAATCTTCAACCTTTCATTCTATGTAGCATCTTTTAATATTAATTTTAAATTAAAATATTGTCGATGGGATTCGAACCTTATCTGTATATAACAACTTTATAACAATTTTTAGTATTGTATCCAACGATCATCATCTATTTGAGCTACCGATATAACAACATTTATTGTGAATGAAAGGGATAACCAAAACCAATATACAAAATATATCCCATTTTGCTTATTATAGTATAGTATAGATTGCATAGATTTTGTAAAAAAATTATATAAGTAACTAATAATAAGTTTTTTTTTGGGTTTTTTGTTACATCTTATTATTACATGATTTTTTTTTCAATATTTACGTAAATTTATGCACACATGAAGTACAGAAGACAAACATGAATTTTTGTTTTGAACCAGAACTATTTGGTAGATAAAGTCAGGTTTGATTTGGATTGTTTTCCGAAAATTGGGGCTTAGTAGTTTTCTATAGAATAGATGAGTGCTTCTTCGTGCTTATGTATTCGTAATTTTTTAATACTATCTTGTAAATTAAATTTTTGACGTGTACTAATATCAAATTTAATAGATGATAATGAGTTTATAATATTAAATTCAATTGATAATTAATGAGTTTTGAAAAGTGAATTTATCATATATTTTATTTTGGATTGTTTCCCGAAAGCCAGGACGTAGTAGAACGTAGTAGTAGTTTTCTATAGAAGAGATCAGGACTGCTTCGTGCTTATGTACTCGCAATTTTTCAGTGTTATCTTGTAAACTAAATTTTTGGCGTGTACTAATATCAAATTCAATAGATGATTAATGAGTTTATAATATTAAATTTAATAGATGATTAAGAGTTTTGAAAAGTGAATTTTATTATATGTTTTATTAGTATATTTAGAGTTAAAAATATTAAATTTAATTATCATATGTTTTATTAGTATATTTAGAGTTATAAATATTAAATTTAATTATGTTGTTAGGCCCTTGACCTATGGTAATACTTGTTTATTATCCTCTTACTTTTATGATATAATAAGATATAATTATCCTTTTTTTAAAATTTTTTTGCAAAAATATCATAAAAATTATATATATGGTTGCGCAGGTTGCAATTGCATTGTAAGGGTTGCAAATGAAGTTGCACCATATTTTAAAAAAATTCTGCAAATTGAGTATTTTTGAAAAAACACTAATATTTATTTCATATTATTTATCCATTAATTATATAAAAGAATATAGATTATGAGGTGAGGTAGATCTCCGATACATTTTTTGAAATATTGATTGGAGATTGAATGTAATAAATTAATTTATTAATGTATTATTTATTTTTGTAATTTTTAAATAAATTTAAATAATAATTAAAGATTTAATAATAAATTATTAGAACTAATGATTTGTATGTATTTTATGTGATTTTTAAGAAAAAATCTTGGAATTTGCCCTAGAAACCTTATAATATCTATTTGACAGGCTTTTATAGTAAGCAGTGAAATATATTAATTTGTTTTCATTTATGTAAAGTGATTTCAAAATTTATATCTCATTTGCTTAAAATGCACCGTATAATGCTAGTTTACATTAGTACGTATATTAACAAGCACATAAAAGGGGAATCAGAGCCGTTTGGGGTAGCTTTAAACTAACCCTTCACTTTAACTTGCTAATTGACGTGTTTATGTACACTTAAATTCTTCAAAATTTGTTTTAGTTCAAAAAATTTAAGTATTTTTCAGATACTTTTTTTCAATTTATTTTTTCTCATATCAATTTATATATTTGAATCACCTTTAACTCATATTATATTTTTTACATATATTTCTATTTTATATAAAATATTATGTTTAAAAAGAGTATACACAATTTCTAGTTTTTGTAGTTTCGTAGAATAACTTAGTTACTTTTCTACTTTGGAAATATTGTGGTTTGGAAAAATAGAAGGAACAATCCAGGAAAATGTGCAAGTACAATATTGAATCATTCGTCTGACTTTCATTGCGTCGTCGCCGTTTGGAATGTATCTGCCTATTTCACTATTTGGTCATGCTCGGAGCCAATTTAATTAAGAGCATTAGTATTAATATTTAAATATTTAGGGAAATTATCAAAATTATCCTTTTTTTAATTTTTTTTGCAAAAATATAGTAAAAGTTACATATATGATTGTGCGGGTTACAGTTGCATCATTGCAAGGGGTTGCATGAGGTTATACTGTATTTTTTTAAAAAAAAAAATTCTGCTAACACTTATATTTTTGAAAAAAAAAGTGTGAATTGCAGAGGGAATACTAGTCATATTTTCTCGTTTACAGCTACGTGAAAAGATATTTTCATCTTCTCTTCCCAAATTTATTGTGGTGTACAAAAATAGAAGGAACAATCTGGAAAATGTGTGATAAATTACAATTTTGAAAATACTGGAAAGGAAAGAAGAATTGTCAAAGTAAAGAATATGATGATCAGAAAAATTAAACTTAAAGTTTTCAACGTTCCTTCCTTCTCTCTTAATCAAAGTTTCTATCTCAATATATACATGAAGCCAAAGGTGTATTCCTTGAAGCATGCCACTGATTCTGGATCTACTTTTTTTCTTTTTTTGACTTAACTGATAAGATATGTACAACTATTACTATAAACCATTCCGTGATTATAGGAACCGCATTTTCTACTTAGACAACAAAATAACAACTAGGAAATGGTTTCAAAAAAAAAAAAAAAAAAACTAGGAAATAATAACTATTATTTCTTCATCCCCCCTCAAGTTGGACTTGGGAGAGTAGACACAAGTCCTAACTTGACACACAAAAATTTGTGTTGATGAGCTGACAAGGACTTGGTCATGATATCAGCTATTTGCATAGAAGATCTGATAAAGGCAGTGCTGATGAATCCTTCTTCTATGCTGTCTCTGACATAGTGACAATCAATCTTCAAGTGTTTAGTTCTTTCATGAAAAACAGGATTATGAGCTATGTAATGTGCTGCTTGGTTGTCACAATAGAGAATTATAGGTTTAGAAACTTCCACTCGAATATCCTTTAAAATACCATCAAGCCAAACCAATTCACTAGTACTGTGAGACATGCATCTATATTCTGCCTCTGCAGAAGATTTGGATACAGTTTTCTGCTTCTTTATTTTCCATGATATCAAACTCTTTCCAAGAAACATGCAGTACCCAGTCAATGATCTTGCACTAAAATTACAAGCGCCCCAATCTGCATCACAAAAACCTGTAATTTTGAGCTCGTCCCCGGCTGGATAAAACAAGCCCAGATCTGATGTACCTTTCAAATATGTAACAAAATGCAATGCTGCTTTCAAATGTGGCTCCCTAGGACAAGACATAAATTGACTCAGTTGCTGGACTGAGTAGGAGATGTCAGGTCTAGTTAAATTCAAATACAATAGCTTTCCCACCAGACTTCTGTACTCTTCTGGATGTTGTAAAAGTTTGCCTTCATCTGTGGATAACTTGACCTTCTTTGGAAAAGGAAACTGAGATGGCTTGCAGTCATTAAGCCCTGCATGATTCACAATATCAATAACAAATTTTCTTTGATTCAACATAGTTTCTTTCCCATTTCTGCACACTTCAAGACCTATAAAATATCTCATATCTCCAAGATCTTTGATGGTAAATTCCTTATCAAGTTCTGACTTCAATTGGTCGTTGAACTTCTCATCATCTCCAGTAATTAATAAATCATCAACATAAATTAATACCATGCTCAATTTACCATTTGCTTCCTTAGTAAACAAGGAATGATCTCTTTTGGACTGCTTATATCCAAGTTTGAGTAAAAATTTCTTTAACTCCTTATGCCATTGTCTTGATGCTTGCTTCAATCCATAGATGCTTCTTTTTAATCTGCATACAGTTCCTGGAGGGGTTTTTGTATAACCCAAAGGTGGTTTCATATACACCTCTTCTTCTAAAAATCCATGGAGAAAAGCATTGTTGATGTCAAGTTGACTCAACTTCCAATTCTTTCACTAGTACAAAAATGATCTTTTACGTCGCCTCTTATACGTCGGTTAAGATCAAAGGCGACGTATAAGGTACTTATATACATCGGTTCCGCCTAAAGGCGACGTATAAAGTACTTATATACGTCGGTTAAAGAAAAAGCCGACGTATATGATGATATTATACGTCGGTTGAGGAAAAGTCGACGTATATGATGATATTATACGTCGGTTGAGGAAAAAGGTGACGTATAAAATGCTAGTATATACGTCGGTTGAGGAAAAGGCGACGTATATATGATGATATTATACGTCGCTCTTAATATAACCGACGTATAAAACCTTTAAAAAAAATTAGAAGTGAGTGCTGCGTCGCCACGTGTCACATTATTATTGGTTAATACCTGAGCACACGGATTGTGCTTCTTTAAATGGATTAAAGCCGTTGGATGCTGTGGGGAATAGATCTCGACCGTTAATTTTTTTAACTGAAGGATTTAACTTAATATCACTCAATCAATTTTTTCTCCCTCAAACATCTCTCTTAATCTCTCGTCTCTCCCAGATCTCTCTCCCTCCTTATCTCAATCTCAATCTCTCTTCTCTCCCTTATTTCTCTCATCTCTCTCGTCTCTCCCTTATCTCTCTCCCATATCTCTCTCCCATATCTCTCTCCTCTCTCCCTTATCTCTCTCCCATATCTCAATCTCTCGATGTTGTCTTGTTTTGTTTGTTGTCTTGCAATTAACTGGAATCGCTGGGTTTGCAGCGAGTTTGCGAGAGGAGAGGGGCGTGTGGGTGTTGTGTTGGGTGAAGGCAGAGGAGGGTTACGGTAGTAGAGTTGTGGGTGAAGTATTGTTGCATAAGATTTAATTCCGATATGATGGGAATATGGCAAAAGCAGTGCAAGGGCACAGGAGGTTTGAAGGATTCCGAAAGACTATCAACCCCGACAGGTGTGTTGATTTTTCCAAATCAACCCAGAAGGTAATTTCATTTTCTCTGTAAATCCCATTTTTTCTAAATCAATTTTGGTTCAAAATAAAATAAATTTTAATTTCTTGAATTTAGGCTTTTTTGGGTCTTATTGATATTCTTGAAGTAAATTTGAATGACAAATGCTGAAATATTTTGTATTTATGCTCTTATGTGATTAAGCTTTAATGTTCTACTGATGCATTGTTCTGATAAATAATTGGAAGGTTTTAATGTTGAATATATATTGTTGTTTAGGTGACTCGGAGTTTCAAGAAGATGAGAGTACAAAAAAGGAAGCCAGGAAAGTAGCTGACCATTATAGTGCAAGAAAAATCATACCCTAGAGGAGCGAGAAGCGAGTCCTATCATCCACTTGAAGAAACTTAACAACTGGGCATGTCTTATATTATTTTTTTACCATGCATTTTAAGCAATTTTAGATACCTGATGGAAAATTGAGTGAAGAAACTTTGTTATTATTGAACAGATAAAAAGTGTCCTAATTCAGCTTTATGCACGTCGAGGAGATGTTGTTCTTGATCTTGCTTGCGGCAAGGTAAATATATTTTGTAAATAATTAGCACTTGTTATGTAATGTATGAAGCTTACGCATTGTGCATACTTGTTTAGAACGTCTATTAACAGTAGTTCTTGTACTTCTATCAGGGTGGCGATCTTATTAAGTGGGACAAAGCAAATGTTGGATATTATGTGGGCATTGATAGATCTGATGGATATTAAAGCTCGAATATTAACTTTAAGCTACTTGTGCATTGCAGATTGAACCTTGTAAAAGTAATAGATAAACTGGATGCTGGTACTTTAAGTTGGGAAAAATTTTCGTCAAAGGTGAAGAGGCTGCATGCCGACAGGCTTGGAGCACCATACCTTAGATTGGCTGGTGAAACACCAAAAGAAGAAGAAAATTTCTATGCAAACCCCTTGCCTGGTTGTGTTTATAATAGATCTCAGCAGAAACTAAGTAGCAACATCTAGAGCACAGACGTAAACTAAGGGCTGCTGCTTCAAAAAGATAGGTTTTTGCATATTATTAGCAAGGTATGGCTTTCAAAGTTGTAAGAGCATTGTAAAGATACCACAACTTTCAGCACACCCCAGAACTCATAGCACAGACACCAGGGGAACGCGGAGAGACTACCAAGTTATCTGATTCAGCAGAAAGATCAGATTTTGATATCTATGTACAGAGGGAACCGAGGATACAGGCATGATGCCGAGAAGAAGAGATATTGGATGAAGAAACAGAGATGGAGAATACCATTTTGTGTTCACGCAATCCATTGGCTGAAGCAGGATTTTTAAATGTGCCAACCAAGTATATATGGTGACAAATGACCTGGTAGTTACTCCATATTATCATCAATATCTTGTATCGAGTATATCCATAGTTGTAAAATTCCTCCAAGCGATATCTTAAAATGTTTCCCTGTTAAAGCGATATCTTGTATTGAGGAACAGGTGGTTGTATCTTGTATCATCAATATCATAAAATGTTTCCCTGTTAATTTGTTCGGTTTTTTTCCTTGTTAATTTGTACCAGCTTATTTCTAATCTTAAAATGTTTCCTTGTTAATTTGTTTCTTTTTCTGGAATTTTTTGGATGTTGTTCGGTTATAAAATTATGGATGTAAAAATATTTGTTGATTTTGGGAATTATGGTTTTTAATTAATTTTCTGGGTTGTACAGAAAAACAAAATAATTTTTTTTTAATATTTTGGATAATATACGTCGGTTGTTTAGAAGAACCGACGTAAAAGGATAACAATATACGTTGGTTACTAATGAATTGTTCTTTTTTTTTTTTGGACCTTATACGTCGGTTGTTTAGAAGAACCGACGTAAAATGATACAATATACGTCGCTTTTTTAACCGACGTAAAAGACTCTGACCTTATACGTCGCCTGCCCATACGTCACCACTTAATCGACGTATAAGACCTATTTAACCGACGTAAAAGGCCAATTTTCTACTAGTGTTTGCAGCTGCTACTGCAATTAAAGTCCTGAGTGTTGTAAATTTTGCAACAGGTGAAAAAGTATCTTTATAATCTTGTCCTTTCATTTGTTTGTCTCCTCTGGCTACAAGTCTAGCCTTTAGTCTTTCTATTGTCCCGTCTGGTCTGTATTTTACTTTGTACTCAGGACTGTATTCTTCCATTGAAGATACATACGTAGCTTCTTGATCATCTACTTGTTGAGTAGAATTTTTCTTTGGCAGAATTACTTCAAAATCCTTAAACTTGCTTGGAAGTTGGATATGTCTGCTTGATCTTCTCAAATGAACTTCCTGATTTTGTTGAGAACTCTCTGATTCGTCATGTTCTCTTGGCATATCAGTCATTGCATTCTCTGCTGATTCTGGAACTAAGTCAGCACCTTCATTCATTTCCATAAATACCTCTCTTTCTTCAATAACGTTTTCATCCACTTCGTCATTTGCAACATCTGGCATATATTCTTCTTCAAACATATAGTTATTGATATTTTCTGTCAATGAGAGATCATTCATTTTCAATTTCACCTCTCCTTGGGTGTCTTCAAGTTTTAGAAAAGGAAGAACTTCTTCCTTAAAATCTACATCTCTACTAACAAATAACCTTTTCTTTTCTAGGTCATATAATTTATATCCCTTTTGTGCATATGGATATCCCACCAGTATGCTTCTAATGCCTCTTGCATTAAATTTATCATCAGGTTTCTTTGTTCCACTAGCATAACAAAGACATCCAATAATCTTCAAGTGATCATAATTTGGTTTCTCATCTGTAAGCTTTTCATAGGGAGTCTTCCAACCTATCACTGCACTAGGTAACAGATTTATTATGTGAGTAGCAGTTAAGATAAGTTCTCCCCATAAAAACTTTGGCAAACCAGCATGAATTCTCAATGCTCTTGCAGTTTCTAACAAAAATCTATGTTTTCTTTCAACTCTTCCATTCTGTTGAGGAACTCCTGGTATACTTTGCTGATGAATTATTCCTCTATTTCTGAACAATCTTTCACATTCATTTTGCACAATTTCAGTTCCATTATCACTTCTGATAATTTTAACCTTACACATAAATTGTGTTTCAACATGACATAAAAATCCCAACAAACCTTCCTTCACTTGTTGTTTATTTGATATCAAATGAGTCTAGGTGACTCTACTATAATCATCCAGAATTGTTAAAAAATAACTTGCTCCAGAAATAGATTTAACTTTATAAGGCCCACACAAATCAATATGAATCAAATCAAATTTGTTCATTGCAATATTTTTGCTCAAAACAAAAGGCTGTCTGTGATGCTTTGCCAAACAACATGTATCACAGAAAATTTCTCTCAGACCTTTACAGTCACAAAAAAATAAATGTTGCATCTTAGAAAGAGAACTATGTCCTAATCTAATGTGCCACTTCTTCAGGTCCTTTTTTATAATCCTTGCTGCATTCCCAGCCATTTTTCTTTCTCCTTTTCCCATTCTTTCTGCTAGAATAAACTTGTATAATCCATTGATTTTTCTCCCATACCCTATCTCACTTCTATTGAAAAGGTCCTGAAATATGCAGCCATATGCATCAAACATAATTTTCAAATCATTTACTTCAAGCAGTTTACTCAATGACATCAAATTGTGCTTGAATTCAGGTATGAACAAAACATTTGTCAGTACAATTTTGTTTGATAAGTATATATTTCCAATCTGTTTCACCTGCCGATTGCTTCCATCAGGTAAAGCCACTGTAATAAACTTATACAAATCTTTTATTTCATGAAATAAATTAATATTTCCTGCCATATGATCAGAGGCACCAGAATCCACTATCCAAGATTCATTATCAAAACCATCAATTAAACTAGCTAACTTTGATATACTATCATACCTGCAAAGTTGCTCATTTGAGAGTTTCCTCCCTTTCTATCAGAGATGGCCTTCATTCCTTCCTGCACAACACTAGAGATTAGATTAGCCTCATTATTTCCAGACTCAATCTTATTTTCTGTTCCATCTGCTTCCAATGGTGTGTCATGCCTCATTCCTTCTTCATGTCTGTTCACATTGCCTGCATATCTTGGCTTTCCTTTTTACTTGATATCTTTGAACCAATCTGGAAAACCATGAACCTGAAAACATTCATCTTTAGTGTGCCCATTTTTGTTACAATGTTCACATTTCTTGCTCAGCCTTTCCTTTTTATAATCTCTTTTCTGATAACCTGTTCTTTGGTAACCAAAATTATTTTGCCTTATTGCATTGAATGCACTCATTTAATTTCCTGTGAAATTCTGATTTCCTTCAGTGATTTGTTTTTGCTTCTCCACTTGTTGAACCAAATGGTAAGCTCTATTCACAGTAGGTAGTGGATCCATTGCAAGAATGTTCCCTACCATGTTCTCATACTTTCCATTCAATCCCATCAGAAAACTTATCAGCTTATTCTTTTCTTCCCTATCCAATATCTTCTTTTCAATATTACATTTACAAGTAGCCATAATACCACAATCACATGTAGGATAAGATTCCAGATTCTGAATCTCATCCCATAATTTCTTCATTTTGCAATAGTAATCAAAAACTGACATATCTTCTTGTTCTATCTTACTAAGTTCCTTTTTAAGTTGATAAAGTTGAGGAGCATTACTCTCATCATACCTCTCAACAATCTCATCCCATAGCTTCTTTGCAGAGGGACATAGACTCAAACTTTCTGACATTTTCTCAGTCATTGATTTTAAAAGCCAAGATCTAATCATGTAATCATTTCTTATCCATTTTTTATAATCTTTATGACTTGCATCTGGTTTCTTACAACTTCCATTTATAAAGTTTTGCTTGTTCTTAGCACCTAATGCCAATTTAATACTTCTACTCCATGAAAGAAAATTACCTCCATTGAAAAGAACTGTACTGATCTGGCTGTATGGATTATCAGAGTTTAAGAGGAACAATGGATCTGTATATCCATTGTTGTTATCTTCCTGCTTCTCTATCCTTCCACCGTCTTCTGCCATTCTTCAGTTCCAACCCCTTTTAATATAACTTCAGGATATATTAACCTGAAAGCTCTGATACCATAAAGAATATGATAATCAGAAAAATTAAACTTAAAGTTTTCAACGTTCCTTCCTTCTCTCTTAATCAAAGTTTCTATCTCAATATATACATGAAGCCAAAGGTGTATTCCTTGAAGCATGCCACTGATTGTGGATCTACTTTTTTTCTTTTTTTTGACTTAACTGATAAGATATGTACAACTATTACTATAGACCATTCCGTGATTACAGGAACCGCATTTTCTACTTAGACAACAAAATAACAACTAGGAAATAATAACTATTATTTCTTCACAAAGGAATATGATAGAAAATGGAGATGCGATTTGTGAAAATCTGGGGAGAACTCTTTTTCATATGATTGTGAATGAGTGTGTTAATTTATTTAAGCATTTTAGAAATATACTAGTCATGTGTTATGTTAATAGATAATAGATCTGTGAATGGTGTGGTGTGGTTCATTTGTTAGCATCCTTATATGTCAGATTTGATACAGGAGTGTTATTTAAATACTATTGATTTTATTTTGGATGTAATTTTTGCTGAGGCCTTATGATTAAAGAAAGACCTTAAATTCTAAAAAAAAATGATAGAAAATGGAGCGTTAGTTTTTGAATTAGGTAATTTAACTCTACTTTAGCTTCTTAAGAATAAAAAATGTTTTTTTTGTCATAAGAATAAAAATTGTTTTTTTTGTCACGAGAATAAAAATTGTTAAATATTACCAATTTTAAAAATAATCCTTTTAAATTCTATTTCATTTTCTCCGAATTTATCTCAATCAAAACTTAACTCAACGCATCACAAAAAAAATCTAATTTGAACGACGGTTCTCCCCTCCATAATAATTTTTATTTAATTGTTGTTCTAAATACTTGTGATGGTAGTAAGAGATTTCGGGATTATGAGAAGGAAAATGCTACGCATCTACAACAATCTTGTGTGACAACTCCATTTTTTTTCCTTTGACATCTTGACTGCTTTGAAGACCACACAAGGTTTGGATATGGCCATAGACAGGTTCCCCATTTCATCATAATCCACAAATTATTCAAACGAAAGATCAATATGCTCCCAACCTACAAAAATAACATTATAATTATCATTAGCTTGAAATTATATAAATCACAAAAAAAGCAAATAAATATCTTATCATTTTGGCTTGCCAACGTGAACCAAAAGTGCACTCAATTGGAGTGAATCCAATGCACTCAATTTGCATTAGAGGAAAATGTATTCCTTTGATACTATGTTCCTTAGAGATTGATTGGGTAGAATCATCAACTATTACTTCTACATTTTGAGCACAACCATGACACTATAAGCAAAAGAAAAAATATTATTGTGGTACAGAAAAATATAAAATCTATAATAAACTATGTATCTTATAAATTCAATAACAAGATATGTACCGACGCATATCTCAAATTAGGCCAACTATTTTCACAAATCATAGTAATGATTTTCTCTTAGAATTGCACCACATTTTTCAACACTAACTAAAACTAGAAGAAGAAATTAACAACTTAAATGAGAATACCTCTTCAACGCGCAAGAACTGTATCTAAATCAGTTTAGTTCTTCCACAAACGACGCTTCGCAGCCGAACTAGAACCCCCTTCATTTTCTGCATCCAGCACTTCAAATAAAGTCAGAAATTCAGTAATTGAGATCGGACACCCACCCACCTCATCGTAATCATAGAACTCGCCGGAACTAAGATCAATGTCATGCAACTTCTTACTCGCAGTCTACAAAAAATAACATGGTCGACTATGAACGGAAAGAAAAAATAGTATAAAAAGAAGTAAGATATTTGAGTTAACACTTACTATTTCAACCTTCCATCCATGGGAGAAAACACAATCAACCGGTTTAAACATGTTTGAGCTAATCTCCATCTAAGACACAAAACACCTATCCTCACTTAGTTTTTGAGTTAAATATTTACCACCGGAGATCGTAATTGCACCAAAGCACCCGCAAACCTCGCACTAAAACAAACCAAATCATTTCAAGTCAGAAAGAAAAATAGAAGAAGCTAAAAATTGTACAAGAAAAGTGACAACCTTTCATCATGTTATTCAGAGCTTTTTTCATGTCCAACTACTTAACATCCATCATCGCAATGATCATTTTAGTTTGCAATTTGTTGCAAGCAACACACTGCATCTGTAAAAATACAAAAACAGAGATAATTAAAAGCATAGTACGTTGGAAACAAAATAGAGCATCGAGCGTAAACACATACATATTATACATATACATATTACATGCGTAAACACATACATATTATACATATACATATTACATGCACGCTGAACACTGATTTTTAAGTAGAGACCAACATTAGGATTGTTGGCTCCAACATCAAGCTCCATTTCACTGGTATTCACTAGATGAGTTGAAAATTTTAGCAACTACAACATTTTTTTCTCTTCCTAACTCTCTGTTTTTGTGTGTGTATATTTTGATGTGGGTGAGGACAAACAAAACACAACTACCCCCTCTCTTAAATTCTCATAAGTGCCAACTTTAAAAATTAATTAATTTCATTTTTATATCCTTTTCGTTGGCTTTTTAATTAGGTATATTTTTGGTGTTATACATACTAGCTTATAATGCATTTTTTATATGTATTAAATTTTGTTTTATATTATAATTATATTTTTATATAAGCATTATTTTCAATAATTTATTTTAATTTAAATAATTTAATATAAATTTAATTAATGACATGCATGTTTTAAAACTTATATTATAAAATTTTTAAAATAAATATGTCGTTGACGAAATTTGAATCTTGAAATTTTAATAAATTAATTTAATCATATAATATATCTAATTATTAGATCTAGCGGTTCTAATGTTTTACTAAAAATCTAACGGTCATTATTCGTTATATACGGATATCTATTATATTTTATTAGTGATTATAAATATGGTGTGATATTTTTGGGTATATATTAATTATTGCAAGATTATGTTTTAAATTTAAAGTTAACGTATTTTAATTAAAAAAATATTATTGATCGGAAGATACGATATTTTAGTTGTTTATAAAAGGTAATATCATAAATTAAAAGTAAACATCTTTTAATTAACAAGGCAATCAGCTAAATATCATTAATTATATTATTTTATTATATATTAATAATTAGGATGACCGTGACAAAAACCGAACTAACTAACTTTCAATGTCCGTGTGATGTCTTTTATTCTGTTATAAATTTTATTTAATATTAAAGTTATGTTTTTATGTAATCATTATTTTAATAATTTTAATTCAATATAATTTAATTTGTTCATGTTTACGGATAATACTAATGTTTCTTTATTACAAATAAAGTGTATAGATTTTTAATATATTTTATTAATAATGAGAAAATATGGTGTGATATTTTCGGGTATATATTAATGACTGTAAGATTAGTTTTAATTAAAATAGTAACGTGTTTTAGACAAGAAATATTAATGATTGGAAGATATGGTATGTATGTATGTGTTTATAAAAGGTAATATAAAAGACAACTACTTACCATTAATTACATTATGTGATTTTTTTATTTTAATAATTAAGATAATCGTATCGAAAACTAAAACAACAAAATTTCAATGTTTGAGCTATAATAGTATAGATTTATATATATGTTGGCCAAGATATTTTTAGGAAAAGAGATATATTAGTTAAAAAATGTAGAAATGATATTATGTTTCTGCTGAAAAATAGTAATCAGTTAGTTATTGGTAGTTATAATAACATTTTTTTATTTCATTAAGTAAAATGATCCATGATATTTTTGGCAAAAAAGGTTTTAGTTAGAAAAATTAGAAAAGAAATTTTGTTTTAGCTAAAAAAAATAATTGGTTAAATATTAGAAATTATAATATCGTTATTTTGTTTTATAAACTAGAATTGCCCATAACTACAAAATAAATATGTCCCAAAATATAGGAAATTAAGTAAAGAATAACTAAGTAAAGATAATTAAGTAAAAACATAATGTACCGTACCAACCGACTAAAGTTTTAATGTTTCTGTTATTATAATATAGTATGGATTTATTACATAGAAAATTTTCAGAACTGGATTGTTAAAGTTGAATAGTATATTTTTTTTTATAATTTTTTGTTGAGCAAAGTCAGTTTGTATATATTGCAAACTGGAAATTATGATAATGAATTAGCGATCAAGTTTGTTGGGCAAAAACAACACTTTTCTTATTTATTTACTTTGAATTTAAAAAATTGTAATTTTATAGACTAAATGCTAATCATTATTTTTTATCTTACGGAATTACAATATTTTTTAATCGATATTATTATATAATTTTTAATAGACAAAAGGTGAGTAATATTTTTTTGTGACATTTTATCCAAACTTTTTTAAGGCATTCACATGTATTCAACCATTTCTAGACCAACTTAAATTGAAAAATGAATTTCGAACTGATCTAGTTCCTCATATGGATTGCTCCCTACACCAAGAAATAAGCGAACTCCCTTGAATGTATGTGCTGTAGTACATCAGTGCTTAATATAAATGTTTGACATGTAATGTCAATTTTGTGTTGGGTCATTAAAGTATTTATTTACGATATTATTGTAGTTATTTTAAAATCGAAAATATTTTATTGCAATTTCGATTTTTATCGAATCCATTCGTGCCTTCCCGAAGTAGGAGATTTGAACGAGAATACAACTTCTTATATAAATTTAGAATAGTACAACATGCTTTTTTTCTTCCCCTGTCCCCATATCTATACATGGCCACGGTTCGTGAACCGCCGGTTCCGGTTCGTGAACCGCCGGTTCCGGTTCCGAGTAATATGATCACAGCAATCACAATACTCAACTTCGAGTGGCACCTCAGTCGCCAGTCGCCGAAAAACTCAGTAGCAGAGAAGTTACGACACGAAGGGCATGTAGAGTGTAGAGAGGAGAAGAGAATGTAGGGTGTGGTACACTAAAATCAGCAGCTTAGCTCTCTATTTATAGGAGAGGCCAAACGTAACTGATACCACCCTCATTAATATTGTAATGTTTTCATTTGGAATATACATGTCATCACTAAATTAAAGATAATTTTATGAGTTTCGCGTGAGCTGTAAAATCATCCAAATTTAATTTCTAGATCTCGAGATAGAGCTCAAATAGTAAATATGAATTTTTTTTAATAGTAAAAAAATAAATTCAATACAATTTTAATACAATTTTTTTTAATTATATCCTTTTCAGATTATAATTTTCTTTATAAAATTCAATCCTAATACAAACTTTTCTAATTATATCCTTTTTAGACTATAATTTTCTTTTTAATATAATGTGATCTTGATAGTTTATTTTTAAAAAATATTAGATTCGACGGTTGAGATTATTTTGGCGGTAGAGGGACCAAAATTATGGATTAACTCCCTCTTACGCTTATTATATAGGAGTATAAAAGATATTAATATTACGTAGCCGATAAGAATCGATCCCTTAACCTTTGGTAGCACACTCTTATTATCCCTCTTACTCTTATTATATAGTAGGATATAATTTTAAACAAATCTTGATTTTACAAAAATGCCCCCCATATTTGTATATAAAATTGTATATCTCATGGAACTTACCTAAGACATATCTTAGACTCCCTTATCACTATCTTAATTCCCCTAAAACATCAAATTCTTCTGGTTTTTTGCTTTTTATATCCAAAATCATAAATAATATTTATGATTTATATGTTTTCAATATATATCTAATATATAAAGGAGGATACGCGGGAGCTTAGCTGGCACCTCTAATATCGTCTCAATACAATTTTCTAATTTTCTAGAATTTTAGGATTTTAAATATTAATAAACAAAAAATATCATTTATAATATTTGAAGTAAAATAGGTATTATGTGTTCGAGTTTAAGAAGGAGAAGAGTTCAAATTTATAGAGAAGACATATAATTAATAGTTCTACTAGAAGTAGAATAGGTGATTGTAGAATATATAATTTTAGAATTATAAAGAGTTTATGAAGGAGAAGAGTTCAAATTTATAGAGAATATATATAATTAATAGTTATATTAGAAATAGAATAGGTGTTTGTTGAATATATAATTTAGAATTACAAATACAAATGAATAAAATAATATATTCTTCATAACATAATAGAAATAGAATATATTTTAAAGGTGTTCGAATTTATGAGAAACAAAGATCAACGTCTCATTGTCATTATTTTAATTTCATAAATTCTGTTTTCTTTATTGCGTGAATGGATTTATACACCAAGATTTGCAATTATTTTTATGCATACATGTTTGTCATTTTATAAAGTTTTATTATGTTTATTTTTTTTATGCATGGATGCATATTTATATGAGTAGGTTTGCATATATTTTCATGTATGTTTGCTTAATTTTTTTATGGAATTTATTGTTTTTCTTTTGAATTTTGCAGAAATGATAAAATCAGTTACAAACAATCCAGACATCAAATATTGGGTATATATCGTCATCTATTCTTATCTCAGTATAGATGTTATTTTGATTTACGTCTATACAAAGGAGAATATGCGGGATGTTAGGTGGTGTCTCTAATATTGTCTCAATCTATTTTTTAATTATTTTAGAATTTTAAATACTAATAATTAAAATAATATATTTTAGCATATTAAAAGTAGAATAGTTGTTATAGGTGTTCGAATTAATGGAGGACATGATTTCGAATTTATAGAGAAGACAAATAATTAAAAAATCTATTGGAAGTAGAATAAGTGTTTGTAGAGGAGAAGAACACGAATTTATAAGGAATACATATAATAAAAAGTTCTATTGAAAGTAAAATAGCTATTTTTAAAGCTTATAAAATTAAAAGTTTTATTAGAAGTAGAATATGTGTTCGAATTTGTAAAGGAGAAAAGTTTGAATTTAAAGAAAAAAATTATAATTAAAAGTTATATTAGAAGCATAATAGGTGTTTAAATATATAAATGAGAAAAGTTAGAATTTATAAGGAAGACATAATTAAATGTTCTGCTAAAAGTAGAATAAGTATTTCCAGAGAAGAAGAATTCGAATTTATAATGGATACATATAATAAGAAGTTCTATTGAAAGTTGAATAGATGTTTGTAAGACATATAATTAAATTTTTATTAGAATTAAAATATGTGTTCGAAATTTGTAAAAGAGAAGAGTTCGAGTTTATAGAAAAAACCTATAAATAGAAGTTATATTAGAGGTAGAATAGGTGTTTGAATATATAGAGAAGAAAAGTTTATATTGAACACATATAATTAAAAATTTTCACTACACCATAAAACGCCTATAGCAACCACAAGCAAAAAAATTCGTTGCTATATAGTCACCTGTTTTTCTAGATTTTGACCTATTGTAACTAAATTTAAAAAGCGTTACAAAGGCTTTATTTTCTTACTAAAAGTGTAACCTATTGCAACGTTTTCAGAAAGGAGTTGCCATAGAATTTTAGTTTGGTTCTAAAATCTTGGCGGGCCTCCAAAAAAAAGAAGCGGGCTTTCTATTTTTATTTGCCCGGGCTTTATTTGGACACATACTGTACTAAAAAATAAGTTAAGTAAATATACTATACCTGCCTAATTACACGGTCTCTCAAGCACACCCTCTCCTCACAGATCCAAGACGGCGAAGACGGCGATTGAAGCTCCAAGACGGCGATTGAAGCTCGTTGACGGCGACCGAAGCTCCGACACATAAACTCAGGTACGGTCCCTTTTCTATATCTCTGTTTTTGTCTTTCTCATTCTTAAATTAGGGTTTTTCTTGATTGAATTAGGGATTTGTTTGATTAAATTAGGGATTTGTTTGATTCTATATCTCGTTTGTAGGTCTCTCTACGTTTGTAGCTCTCTCTCTCTCTCTCTCTCTCTCTCTCTCTCTCTCTCTCTCTCTCCCTGTCTCTCTCTCCCTCCCTCCCCATCTCTCTCCCTCTCTCTCTCCCTCGCACACACACACACACACAAAATAATTGTACATGTCCTTTCTTGTTTTTTTTGTTTATAAGCTTTCTTGTTGTTTGTCGGTGTGAATTGAGGTCTAATTTTTGTATTTCTTATTGTCTTTCTTTAGGTTAAATTGGAATGCAAAGATGAATTGGATTTTATTGCCTAAATTCTGTGAAGAATATAGTAATGGGGTAAAAGCATTTGTTTTGAATGGTTTTGCTCACTTTGGCATAGGAGATGAATTAAAATGCCCCTGCAAGGACTGCGGTAATCGGTTTTGGCAGTCCAGAGGTGATGTATTTGATCATCTCATTTTTAAGGGTCCGTATCCATCACTTGTAGATTGGATATATGACATTTCAACCGACAAGTACAAAACTGTAGGTAGTAATAAGGTGGATTCTGATAGAGGTTTTGGTTTAGGAGAGGATTTTGATGAGATGATAAATAACACGTACAAAAACAAGCATGATACAAATGGAATGACTAGTGAAACCAGATCGTTTTATCAGCGTGTAGAGGAGGGAAAACAACCTTTATATCCGGGGTCCAAACTGTTTACGCGTTTAAGTTTTATTGTCAGACTTTATGAATTGAAGTGTACCCTTGGATTCACCGAAGCTGCCTTCAGTGGTATGCTAGAGTTGGTGAAGGAGGCCTTCCCTGAGGCCAATTTGCCTTCATCTTTTAGAATAGCCAAAAAAATGATCACAGACTTAGGGCTTAATTACGAAAAGATACATGCATGTCCTAATGACTGCATGTTATATTGGGCTGAAGATAAAAATGAAAATGATTGCAAAGTTTGTGGAATTTCAAGATGGAAGGAATCAGAAATTGGTCATAACAATACTGTTGATTATGACCAGGAAGTAAAGCGTAAGATCCCAGCAAAAGTAATGAGGTACTTCCCGTTGAAACCAAGGCTACAAAGGCTGTTCATGTGTAAAGAGTACTCTGAACTCATGACATGGCATTCAGTGGGAAGAACAAAAGATGGCATGTTAAGGCATCCCGCGGATGCCGAAGGTTGGAAGTCAATGGATGAGAAACATCCAAATTTTGCGCGAGAAATTAGAAATGTTAGGTTAGGCTTAGCCGCTGATGGGTTTAATCCGTACCGGTCAATGAATATATCCCACAGCACATGGCCTATTGTTCTTGTTAATTACAATCTGCCCCCTTCTTTGATTATGAAACCGGAGAATTTGATTTTATCAACCATAATCCCTGGTCCTGTATACCCTGGTAATGAGATAGATGTGTACATGCAGCCCCTAATTTCCGAGTTAAAAGAACTGTGGGGTGTAGGTATAGAAACTTATGATGCATTTAATCGAAACACATTTACATTACGTGCGAGTCTTCTATGGACCATAAGTGATTTTCCCGGGTATGCAGTCTTATCAGGTTGGAGCACAAAGGGTAAGTTAGGCTGTCCAGTATGCCACTACTGCACTTCCTCGACCTATCTAAAACATAGTCGCAAAGTCTGTTACATGAACCATAGAAAATTCCTTCCTCCCGAGCACGAGCTTAGGTCTGATAAGAAAATATTCAACGGTGAAATTGAAACTGGTCTTTGTCCTCCTCCATTATCTGGAGAAGACATCGAAGAGTTGTTATGTGGATATCAAAATAATTTTGGGAAGGGGAAAAAAAGTAAAAAAGCTGCCGACTGTCCATGGAAAAAGAAGTCGATATTTTTCGAATTACCATATTGGAGTGGTAATTTAATCAGACATAATCTCGATGTCATGCACATTGAGAAAAATGTATGTGACAAAATATTAGGGACTTTACTAAATATGGGGGGAAAAACGAAAGATCACCTAAACGCTCGCCTAGATTTACAAGAAATGGGCATTCGCAAGGTTCTGCATCCCGTAACTGCAGACAACATTCATTATGAGTACAATCCGGCTAGTTTTGACATGACAAAAATAGAAAAGAAGAACTTCTGTTCAGTGCTTAAGAATGCTAGACTACCATATGGTTCCGCGTCTAATATTAGCCGTTGTGTGCACGTAGAAGAAAGAAAAGTGTTTGGCTATAAAAGCCACGATGCACATTTTATACTTCAATATTTGCTCCAGTTTGCTGCTATAAAGACCTTAAAACCAGAGGTTGCAATTCCCTTGATAAGGCTAGGTGCATTTTTCAGAGGCATATGTGGTAAAGTGATTAATCTGGAGGATGTGCAAAAACTACAAGAAGAGATCATTGAAATATTATGCGAACTTGAAACGATCTTTCCACCGGCCTTTTTTGATATTATGGTCCATCTGCCAGTACACTTGTGTAAAGAAGTCGAATTTGGAGGACCAGTACATCTCAGATGGATGTTCGGAATCGAAAGATACTTGTGTAGATTAAAGTCCTATGTGCGTAACAGGAGCAAACCAGAAGGAAGCATGGCTGAAGGGTACTTAGTTGAAGAGTGCTTAACATTTTGCTCCAGATTTTTAAATGATGATGTGAAGAAAGAAAAAGAGGAGCTTTCATATCCCATTGGTTCCAGGAGAAACAAGGATGGCAAGCCTGTAGCTTTGGTAGATAAAATATGGACTGATGTCCATCGCTACATACTCTTTAACTGTGGGAATGAAGAAATTGAGGAGTTAATTGAGTAAGTCTTTTTTATCAATTTCTTCTACAGTTTAGAGTATATTCTAGTATCAAATATGTAGTATGATAATTATATTCATTTTTCTTAAATTTCAGAGAGCATCGTAGTTTGTATGATAATGGAAAATTGAAGAGGTACAGAAGTGTAAGATCACACACTAAAGACTTCCACATCTGGTTGAAGGAGGTGGTTGCCAAAAAAAAGGAATGTTCAGTGGAGTTGTTGTATTTCGCGAAGGGACCTCTACCTGCAGCGAAGAAGTATACTGGTTACGTCATAAATGGTTTTCGATTTCATACAAGGAAAAGAGATATGCGGTGCACGACACAAAACAGTGGTGTCTTCTTAACAGCCCTTACTACCAGCTTTGCAAGTTCCAAAGATCAAAATCCGGTAGTTGGTGAAGTTAGTTACTATGGTGCAATTGAAGAGATTATTGAAGTCGATTATTGGGGAGCCTTGGCTGTAGTCTTATTCAAATGTCGTTGGTACCAAAAGGATAAGGACTTCTGTGGTCTAACAAGGGTTAATTTTAATAAATTACATCACAAAAATGACCCCTTTGTTCTAGCTACACAAGTAGAACAAGTATTTTATATTCAGGATTGTACTGAACATAATTTGTACTATGTTGTCAAAAAATCGCCAAGTGAGTATGTCGATAAAGAACTTGAAAGCGATGCCCTTGAAGAAGTTTCAGGACCTACAATGCATGAGACAAACGTAAAACTTAACTTGGAAAATCAGTCTGATGATGTTATGTGGTACAGAGATGACCTTCCGATGCAACAAGTTCGTGTTACACCACTTGAACACGCAGAATCTGATGAAGAATACTCCGAATGAATGGAGTCGATGAATTCTAATAGTTTTATTTATTTAGTTAAATTTTTCTCTGTGTTCACTTGTCAGAATATTCAACAATGTTTGTAATATATTTATCTCTATGTTTACTTGTAGTATGGAACTAAATTCAGCAATGATTGTAATATATTTTCTTGTCAGTCATTTAATTTTACTTGCTCATTTCTTGCGTTACTTGAATTTGTTTATATTTTCTTTTTTTAGTTGACGTAATGGCCTAACTAGTTGCATCTACGTGTTTAATTTCAGGATGGCAGACATATTCTTTCAGCTCAGGTTGCATCACAAGGGACAGTTCCTGAAAACCAAGTACCAATGTGGTACTTGTATTAAAATTCCTGATGTGATGGAGAGTGATAGGTTTTCCTACTCTGTTATTATGGAGTATGTAAAAGACGTAGCCGGATACACCGAAATAGGAGGAATTTATGCCAAGAAGGTAGGAGGTGGCTGGAGGCTAATAAGTAATGATGCAGATGTTACCGATCTTGTGAACGGGTTAAAAGAAGGTTCTACGTTAGACCTTTATATCGACACAGTCGTGGACAAGGCGATAGAGCCTGTGAAGCAGCTACAGCCACATGTACAAATAAGGCCAAGGACGAGTTTTTTTGAAGGTAACATATTATTAGAAAGATCATTTTTTGATTAGATATTGACTTCACATTCTTGTGCCTTAAATATATTTTGACCTTGCCCTGTTTTGTGATAATATTATTGTAGGTGAAGATTTGCAAGTGAAACGGAAGTATGTCACACTACAGGCCCTTCAGCAAGAACAAAGGGATAAAAAGAAAACAAGTCAGGGAACTGGTGGAAATGATAAGTGTGTGTCAAAAGTTGACGAGGTTCAGGGAAATAAAAAAAAATGGATGAAAAGGTGACGCGCATTGAAGAACAAAAGAGCAAGGATCAACCTGCACCTACTCTCAGAACAGGAAATCCTAATGTTAAAAAAAAGAAAACGCTTGAAGAGGAATGGGCAACTTGTAATAGGCCCTATGTTTCCGGACATGACAGCTCCTCAAGCAGTGAAGATGATGGATATCATAGGAAGGACAAGGAAGTGGCTAAGTCAGCCACCGAAATTGGTGGAAATTTTGTAACTGATAAAGGGGTAATATTTTATGCTTGTAATGCTGTTTGTCTATCTGATTTTTTTATTATTGTAATCATCCTTTTTTTAATTTTTTATAATTTGCAACTGTACTTTATGTCAAGGTTAACAAGTGGGAAGAAGATAGAAAGAAGAGAATCTTGGAAAACCAGAAGCGCGTTCAAGAACTCGGGCTGAAGCATCTTGCATCTGGTCTTGCATCTGGAAATTTAAAAAAGAAGAAAAAGCAATTAACCAATGACAAATCATCCGGAGAAGAGAATGATGGAGAGTATGTGTGTGGAGATGATATACTTCCAACTAGTGAGGATGATCGAGAACCGGATGCCCCCAAGAAGGTACATTATTACTTGTCTTGCATCTTGAATCGTAAAAATTATTAAAAATCAAAAAAAATTCATAAATTGTAAATATATTTCTGTATCGGTAGAACTCAAATACGATCTGTTTAATAACTTAATTTTATTTAATTAGAGGAAAAAGAAGGCTGAAAAGACAAAACCGGGAAGCGGGCCAAGAACTCGTTCAAAATCTACATATGCTTCTGTTGGTCGTTTGGTATATTTTTATTTACAGTTTCATTATATGCATTTTAAATTTGTCCCAGCAGATATTTGACATTTTCAATCAAAATGTGACATTTTCTTACAAGGTTGCTGATGAAGAAATTTTACCACCTCCGCCGCCTATCCCAACTGATATTGAACAATTCAAGCAACTGAGAAGGGCTGACACTAATGCTATTGGTTCAATGACGTCATACCTGGAAATGCAAAAACGCAAAAGGGATCAGAAAGCAGCTGAGAAATCAGTGCTAAATGATTCAAATCATGTGAATGAGGTGAATGGTGAAACAATTATTGAAAATCCAGCTGTTAATATGCTTACTCTTGCAGCAGGTATGTCTTTTCACACATACGTAGAGGGAAAATAACTATCAATCATTATGCAACTTATCTGTTTGTTTATGTATTTTAACAGATGAGCCTAAAACCAAACGGAAGAGAGGGCCTACAAAAATGAATGCTGTTTTTACAAGGAGACTAGAAGACAGACCAACTTTGACATTAAATCATAAATTACAGCCCGTTGCTGAAAACTCCAAAATTAGAGCTGAATTTAGTAGTTTCCTGGGGGCAATAGCTAGAGAATGTGTGCCACTAGATCATGTTAGTTGGCTTGCTGTTCCTGAAGAAGAAAAAAATGGGTTGTGGGAATTTATCAAGGTAAAAAATCAACTCGTATTTTCCAAAACTTGTATATTTTATTGTGATAACTATATCACTTCTTGATATTTTTGTACTTCTTGATATTTTTGTAGACAAAGTACATCATTCCCGAGGAAGCAAAAGACTATGTGTTCAGGAGTATTTGTGAAACATGGAGAGTGTACAAGAGTCGATTCAAGACACGGTATTATTCAAAATACAAAACTGACGAGGAACGTATAAAAAACAGATCTCCGAGGGTTCCATTGGAACAGTTCAAGACGTTGCTGCAGTATTGGGGTGACGAAGATGTGCAAAAAAAAGCTGAGACAAATGCAAATAACCGCCGACAAGTTAAAGACATGCACAATGCCGGTCGTACTACCTTTGCGCAGATCCGTAATGATATGGTATGTCATTAACTGATCTTATAAATTGTGCTTTAGAATGCATAATGTATTATGTTAATACTGATTAATTACTAACATATATAATTTATTTTTCCTTGTTTCACTCTATATAATTTGTGCTAGAAAAAGAAGAAGTCAACCCTTGGAACACCCACAAAAAAAGAATTATACCCTAAAACCCGCAAGGGTCTTGAAAATCTGGTAAAAATACTACTTTTTGGATAATTTTATGATGTTTTATTTGCATTTTGGAAAATGTTGATGGTTCCCATTTCTGTTAGGAAAATGTTGATGGTTCCGAGGATGAAACAGTCCATGGAGGTCTGGAAGTTGATTTTGCAGCACATGGCCCAAACTGGCTTGATGGCAGGACAGGCTTAACTAGGAGGACTAGGAATAAGCGAGCAAAGCAGGGCAAAAATTCTGAAGAACTGGCCAAGATACGAGAGGAACTTGCTGCTGAAATGGAGGATAAAATGAACCAGAAATTGAAGAGTATTCTTACAGAAATTGCTCAACAAAATCCTGCTTTGAAGATCAATGTTGATGAACTGTGTAAAAGTTCCGCGGAGGATGGAAATTATTCTGATGGTGAAGACGGAGATGATGTTTAAACTTGGCATCTAGTTATATTTACTTTATGCATTTCTAATATTTTGGTCCTTTGTTTACGACGTAGCTAGACTCTTGTACTACGTAGCGTTCTATTTTGTATTTTGGTACTTATGGTTGGTAGAACGATGGTTAACCATTCTGTTGAAAACTGTTGACTTTGGGTTGGTTGAAATGAAATACCATTTAATGGTGGCTTTCTATATAAACGAAAAGGTCATGTCCATTTTTTCTTAAATAAAAGCATTGCTATAGCCTCCAAAATAGTTGCCATATACTGTCATTTTTAACTAAAAACGTTGCCACTGCCCTTTAATACGTTGCCACTGCCCTTTAAAACGTTGCCATTGCCTATATATAACTAAAAAAAGATCCAAAGCAGGGTTATCAAATCCTATGGCAATGTTTTTAAAACGTTGCTACAGACCAAAAACCGTTGCTATAGGGCTTTATTGCAATGAATTATTGGCGTTGCTATATGGTACTAAAAGCATTGCTATAGGCGCCTATTGCAACCCAACCTAAGTTCACGGCCAATTTTCCCAAAAACATTGCCATAGATACTATGGCAACGGATTTGGTGCCTATAGCAATGATTTTTAGTGGTTGCTATAGGCGTTTTATGGTGTAGTGTTTATTGGAAGTAAAACATGAGGGCATGTTCTACTGGAAGTAGAATGAGTGTGTAAGACTTATAGTTAAAAGTTTTCTTGAAAGTAGAATAGGTGTTCATATTCATAGAGGAAAGAGTTCAAATTTATAGATCATATAATTGAAAGTTCTATTATTGAAAGTAGAATATGTGTTAAAATATAGAGAAGAGAAGAGAAGATTTCGAATTTATAGCTAAAATATAAAATTAAATTTTTTTATTGAAAGTAAAATACGAGGGCGGTGATGTGGCATCTTTTATGATCTTCTAAATTTATCTTTTATTCTTATTTATCTTTATAATTTATAGAAAAACGTTCAAAACATGTTTAAGCTACTCAAAACGTGCTTAATGAGAAAATGATTCACTAGAAAAGATCGTATTAACTTTTAGAATTTGATATTATGCTACAATTTTTTTTAAATTTTTAGGATTCAATTTTTATGGATTAAAATTACAATAAAAGTATTCATAATATTTGTTAAAGTTTAATTTCAGTTTAACGAGAGAGCAGCTTTATAGTAAGAATCATACTAATCACTAGAAAAGATCGTATTAACTATTAGAATTTGATATTGATGTTATAAATTTTATTTCATTTTTAGGTTTTGATTTTTGTGGATTAAATTATAATATAAGTATTCATAATATATGTTAAAACTAAGTTTTGATTTAATTAGAGAACGATTTTATAGGAAGAATTATGTTTAACGAGGAGAAGGATTCGTTAGAGTGTACCATGTTATAAATTGTTAAAATTTAATATATAATATGAGATAAATATAAATTAAAAGAAAATTAAAAAAGGTTTGATACCGCCGCGAAGCGCGGCTGTTGTGGAATAAAAACTAGGTCGAAAATATTGCGGCTAGGGTTTGTATATTTAATGCTAGGGTTCGTGAGCTTCGTGCTTTAATGGCTGCTTCTGCGTTCGAGACTTAAACGGTCCTCACAGAATGCCTACGTATCTCTGTAAATTAGAGAATCAAGCCAATAAAAACGTAGTTCTGAGGTGAGGGGTCAGGCCCTTTATATAGGCTGAGAAGCCTTAGAATTATGGTAGGATTTGGAGACTTGTTGGGCAAGTCTTTGAGGAATGTTCTAGATCTATTCCTTGTAGGAATCAGTTTCCATATTGGATTGGATGCTTTATTGGATAAGTCTAAAGGGGATATTATCTTTATCCAACTCTTATTTGCTGAGCTGTTTATTACTGTTAATATTAATTACGAAATTAATATTATATTTAGGGTTTTGGGCCCAGCTGGTGGGCCCCACGTTTTGACTATTCTCGGCCTAATTAATGCCACATTAAATGTGTCTTTAGGGCTTATTTTCAGCCCATATCATTTGCCCCCCAACTTCTTAGGAAAACTGATCAGGTTTTCGTAGAAGTTATATTTGCCTTAATCGAGACTCGGGGTCGTTTTTATCCCTTACCTGGGACTTCTTAATTTTCCTACCCTTATATGGGAGTTTTGGTTTACACTAGTGTTTCACGAGTATCGTCTTGATTGTAAAGTGTGGAGCGACCTACACATTTACGACGATTTGCCTTATTCGAGGCTTTAATTTGTGCTTGCTTTTAGCAATTTCGGCACTTTCATAGAGTTTTTATGCATTATTAGCATATATTATTGCTCAACTTGTCAAGAAAATATTTCTATAATTTTCCTCGTATTTTTCTGTACTTTTCCTAATATTTTAGGAATTTTATGTACCAACAGGTATTTTTTGTAATCTTTCCTAACAATTTAGGAATTTTTATGTACCACCAGGTATTTTTTGTAATTTTTCCTAACAATTTAGGAATTTTTATGTACCACCAGGTATTTTTTGGGGATTATTTTTTAATTTCCCAACATTATTTTAAAATTTTTTTAAAGGATTAACTTTAAAAAAGTCATCTTGGCAAGAAATGCCTCCTGGGCGTGGGTACCCCCGCCAAGGAGACACCCTCCTTAGGCACGCCTAGGGGGTTTGGTCTCCTGGGCGTGGGTAATTTTTGTCCCTGGAAATGTTTCCTGGGCGTGGGTACCCCCGCCAAGGAGACACCCTCCTTAGGCACGCCTAGGGGGTTTTGTCTCCTGGGCGTGGGTATACCCTTTTTTAGAGAAAATCGAGCTAGGCGTGGGTACCCCCGCCAAGGAGACACCTTCCTTAGGCACGCCTAGGAGGTTTGGTCTCCTGGGCGTGGGTACAGCCTTCTTTAGAGAAAATCGAGCTAGGCGTGGGTACCCCCGCCAAGGAGACACCTTCCTTAGGCACGCCTAGGAGGTTTGGTCTCCTGGGCGTGGGTACAGCCTTCTTTAGAGAAAATCGAGCTAGGCGTGGGTACCCCCGCCAAGGAGACACCTTCCTTAGGCACGCCTAGGAGGTTTGGTCTCCTGGGCGTGGGTACAGCCTTCTTTAGAGAAAATCGAGCTAGGCGTGGGTACCCCCGCCAAGGAGACACCTTCCTTAGGCACGCCTAGGAGGTTTGGTCTCCTGGGCGTGGGTACAGCCTTCTTTAGAGAAAATCGAGCTAGGCGTGGGTACCCCCGCCAAGGAGACACCTTCCTTAGGCACGCCTAGGAGGTTTGGTCTCCTGGGCGTGAGTATAGCCTTTTAATTGGGCTTCCTGCCTTTAAATTCTAACGGGATTTTATCCTATTTTCTAAAAATGTCGTAGAACATTCTAGAATTATTTCAAAATTTGAATTTCATGGGCTTCCCGCCTATTCAAAGGCCCAGTCACCTGTTGACAGCCCATTTACTGGATATAACCGGTTGAATGACCAACCATGAACTCTATAAAAGAGTGGTGTGCATCCCTCATTTCTCATTTCACTATTCAGCAAAAATTATCATTCCCTTATCACAAAATATTTTTCAAAAAATCTCTGCTAGGGTTCTGTCGTGAGGCGATTTCCGGCGTCTTTACTCCGCCCTATTTTCCAGTTTCTGTTTGAAGATCGTTGAATCTTCATCTTCTTCAACCTCTTTTTTCAACTTTTCTGGGTTTCAAGCTTTCAAGGGAAGCATATCAATGGAGGATTCTAGCTCTTCGGGCGAGTCACAACTCGCTAACACTTCCACCACCGCTCCACGGCTTTCAAGGGGTAAGAACCCTAAAACATCTCTTGTCCATGCCAGTGTTTTTTCCCTTAGAGATCTTTTAAATGAGTTTGGTCAAGCTTTTCCAAACATGCTTCATTTAGATGCTTATGAATATAAATCGAAATATAAACAACATAGGGTAGACATTCTAGCCCAACTCTTTCATATTAATGGGCCTTATAGGGCCGTTGTTCCGGCCTCAAACGAAAGGGCTTGTCACCCAAAGCCTGGAGCCATTAGGATTTATAAAGAAACTTTTTATGCTGGTTTTCGCCTTCCTCCTCCTCCCTTTGTTTACCGTCTTTTGGCCGAAGCCCGGGTTTGTCCAACCCAACTTATGCCAAATGCATGGCGTTTTATTTATTGTTTCTTGGTCCAATGTAAGAAACATGGGCTTGAGCCCAGTATCTCTGTTTTTCGATATCTATTCAAATTTGTCAATTCTTTTGATAATTCGGGCTGGGTCAAAATCCAACACCGTTCCTTGGCCCGTTCTTGTTTTGTTTCAGATTCCGCTCCTGATTCCCTTCCTAATTGGAAAAGGGAATGGTTTTATATCTTTTTGGATGGGGATGACTGGGACAACTATTTTCGGCCCAACTTCTGCAGAGCCGTTGATGGGCCTGTTAGGAGTTTAAAATTGGGCGTGGAAGAAGAGGCCGCCATAACTTTGTTAACATCGGATAATTTGCATCAATGTGCTAATTTGATTTCTGAAGATTCGCTGCAGGCCCATGGGCTAAGCGATTTGGGCCCTGAGGGTAATTCTCACCTCTTGCTTTGTTAACATTTTATGCTAGATATAATTTTCTAACTTTCTTATAATCATTTTGCAGCCAAAACTGCTCTGGGTGCGATTTTTAGGCAGAGGGAGACTGCTGCCACTGCTAGGGTGGTAACAGAGAACCCTAGGGCCAAAAGGGCCAGGACAGATGAGGCTTCTCCCGCGGTGGAGCGTGTTCCTGCTTTTCTTCAGGAAAAGCCCGTTCCTATTGAGGAAGACCTTACTCCCTTTACAGTGGGATGGGGTTTATGCAATAGGGACACAGCTGTAGGTGACTCCAGGGCTGCAGCTGAGTGGTCCAGGAGCGTGGTTACTCCACGGGACAGGGTCCACATTGTGGAGTCCTCTGATGACTTGCAGATTGAGCTTCTCGGGGCTCAAGCTGTTGCTTCGGTAATTTCTTATTCAACTTCTTTAATTTAATTGCATTTACTTTTCCCTTATTTACTTGTTTCCTCTGCAGATGAACGCCTACCTTCAGGCCGCTGTTCATAACCTGAAGGAGGTGCGTGCTGAAAAGACCATTGCTGAGAGGGATAGAGACAGATACTTTGATGCCTCCGAGGCAAACTTTGCTCGTTTTAGGGAGGTGGAGAAGGAGCTGGCTGCTGAGAAGGAGAAGAACAGGAAGCTTCAGCTGGAGGTGCAGCAGAACAGGGAACACATCATTGCTGATTACAAGGCTTCTAAGGACTTTCAAGATGTCCTGAATGCCGAGTATGATGCAAACTTTCCTGGCACCTTCAAGGAGTGTTGGGAGGGGATCATCGAGGAGCTGAGTGGGAAGATCGAGGGGGTATCCTTGGAGAGGTTCCCGGTACCTGCTATCCCTGGATTGACAGATACCTTGGAGATTGCTACAGAGACAGCAGTGGATGGGGACTCTCAGCCCACTCAGGATCCACCTTCTTCTCCTGGGGTAGAGACAGCAGATCCTTCTTCCACTCAGGGAGATGTAGTTATTGAGGACTTAGATGAGTAGATGGCCCTGCGTGGCTTATTTCTGTTTGTATTTATTTATTCTGAACTTTTGCCCTTCGGGGCTTATGACTTAACTTATTTATGCAGTAGTTCCTTTTGTTTCCATGTTCTCATTTTTTGCTTATTGTTCGTTAAACTTTAGAATTTCTCAAGTACTTGGCCTCCTGGCTGGTACTAAACTCACAAGTTAGTTCAACGTTTGTCTTTCGTGTTTATTTTAACAAAGAGAAATAACTCATAAAGAAAACAATATAAATTCCATTATGCTGTCAATGGATATCAATAGAATGGGTTCAACCCTTACATAAATATTCTATCTTCTACCGGGAGCAACATGCTCTAAAATGGTTTCATTCGAACCTTATTCCTAATAAATAGATAAAAGTCCAAGCCTTTGTCAAAAGAACTTAGATATAATAAACTTTGAGGTTCACAGCATGCCAAGTTCGGGGCACCTCAACCCCATCCAAGGTTTCTAACTTGTAGGATCCTTGCCCTAACACCTTTCTGACTAGATATGGTCCTTCCCAGTTTGGTGCTAACTTTCCTTTCTGGCCAACTCCTGAGGCTTCAATCTTCCTTAAAACCATGTCACCTTGTCGAAAGAATCTTTCTTTAACTCTCTGGTTGTAGTGAAAAGATGCTCTCTTCTGATATTCAGCATTCTTCGCATTAGCTCCATCTCTAACCTCATCAATTAAGTCGAGGGCAAGTCTCATTCCTTCGTCATTAGTTTCTGGCTCATATGCCTCAACTCGAGGTGATGCTTGCATGATCTCTAAAGGCACAACTGCCTCGGCTCCATAAGCCAGCAAAAATGGGGTTGCTCCAGTCGTTACCTTACAAGTGGTACGATATGCCCAAAGTATGGGCAACAACTCATCTACCCAAGTATTCCTAGAGCGTTCGACCCTCTTTTTCAGTCCATCAAGGATAATTCGATTAGCTACCTCAGCTTGCCCATTGGCCTGAGGGTGTGCCACCGAGGTAAAACGGAGCTCAATCGCATTCTCTTCACAATACTTCTTAAACTCCTCATTGTTAAATTGTGTCCCATTGTCTGTCACAAGGATTCGTGGGATTCCATATCTGCAGATGATGTTCTCCCAAAAGAACTGGGAAACTTGCTTGGTGGTTATCTTGGCCAGGGGTTTAGCCTCAATCCACTTAGTGAAATAATCAATTGCTACTATTAGGAATTTCCTCTGTGCTGAAGCCATGGGAAAGGGTCCAAGTATATCCATCCCCCACATTGCAAATGGAATGGGAGAGTTAATCGAGGTCAACACCTCAGGCGGTTGCCTCACAATTGGGGCATGCTTCTGGCATCTCTCACATCTCTTGACATAGTTTTGTGCATCAGCCAACATCTCCGGCCAATAAAACCCTAAACGAATTATCTTGTGAGCTAGGGCTCTGCCCCCCAAGTGTTGCCCGCAGATTCCTTCATGAACTTCCTCCAATGCTTCCCTTGCCTCTATAGGCCTTAGACATTTCAAGTACGGGATTACAAACGACCTTTTGTACAGAATACCCTCAATCAAAGTATATCTCAACGCTCTTACTGAGAGTTTTCGTGCCTCCATGGCATTGTCTGGGAGCCAACCGGTCTCCAGGTGTGCCTTAATAGGATCTATCCAAGAGTCTCCTATATCAATTGGTGCCACTAACTTTGCATTAACGGTCGGGGCCTTCAAGACCTGAAAGTAGACACTCCCGGCATAATTTTCTATTTCAGAAGAAGCAAACTTAGATAGGGCATCGGCCTTAATGTTTTCCTCTCTTGGAATGTGCTCAACATAGCACTCCTCAAACTGGGACATAACAGCCTTTACTACTCTCAAGTATTTTGCCATAGTCTCATCTTTAGCCTCGAATTCACCATTTACTTGTGCTACCACAAGCCTTGAATCTCCACAAACTTTGAGATTCTTGACCCTCATGATTCTGGCCAAGCCCAAACCAGCTATCAATGCCTCATACTCTGCCTCGTTGTTGGTAGTAGGGAAATCCAACTTTAAAGCGTACTCAACTGTGAACCCATCGGGGCTTTGCAAAACCAAACCTGCACCACTAGATTTTGTTTTTGATGCTCCATCAAAATAGAGCACCCAATATTCCTTTAGATCGGGTGTAAGTTTCTCTTCTTTTTCCTCTTGCACAGGGGTAGTCATTATCTCTTGCCCCCCGACTTCTTGGTTGTTAATAGTACATTCAACCACGAAGTCAGCTAATGCCTGAGCTTTGATAGCTGTCCGAGGCTTGTATGTGATATCAAACTCTCCTAACTCAATCGCCCATTTGATTAGTCTTCCACTGGCCTTAGGGCTATGCAATATGTTCCTCAATTGCTGGTTTGTCAGAACTTGAATCTTATGTGCCTGAAAGTAAGGCCGCAGCTTTCTTGAGGCAGTTACTAATGCCAAAGCAAACTTTTCTATGGGTGAGTAATTCAACTCAGCCCCATGCAACACTTTGCTCACATAGTAGATAGGTTTCTGGACCTTCTCCTCTTCCCGAATAAGGACAGCACTCAGGGCTTGTTCGGATACCGCCAGGTATAAACTAAGAATCTCCCCAGGACTTGGTTTAGTCAACAACGGGGCTTCAACCATGTACTTCTTCAGTTGCTCAAAGGCCTCTTGGCTTTCAGGTGTCCACTCAAAATTTTTCACCTTTTTTAACGCTTGGAAGAAAGGCAAGCATTTGTCTCCAGACTTGGAGATGAATCTTCCTAAAGCTGCAACTCGACCTGTCAACCTCTGCACATCTCTTATAGAGCGTGGTGACTCCATGTCTACAATCGCCTTGATCTTGTCAGGATTGGCCTCAATGCCTCTTTTCGAAACCATCAGCCCTAAAAACTTCCCCGATCCAACGCCAAAAGCACACTTGGCGGGATTCAACATCATCTTGTGGTGCCTCAGCACTTCAAATGCCTCTCCGAGGTGCTTGATATGATCAGCCTTAAGTAGGCTCTTGACTAACATGTCATCAACATATACCTCCATGGTTCTTCCAATCAGATGGGCGAATATCTTATTCACCAATCGTTGGTAAGTAGCTCCTGCATTCTTTAGACCAAAAGCCATGACAAGATAACAGAAGACACCAAAGTCAGTTATGAAAGATACCTTAGGTATGTCATCCTTGTGCATCTTAATCTGATTATAGCCGCTGAATCCATCCATGAAGCTTAACATCTCATGTCCAGCCGTAGCATCTATCAACATATCAATCCTCGGCAGGGGAAAACAATCTTTTGGGCATGCATCATTCAGGTCAGTGAAGTCTATACACATTCTCCACTTCCCATTTGCTTTCTTGACCATGACTGGGTTCGCTAACCATTCAGGAAACTGAATCTCTTCAATAAAACCAGCTTCCAAGAGCTTATTCACTTCTTGCCTAATGGCCTCTTGCCTCTCCGGAGCAAAGTTTCTCTTCTTCTGCTTTATTGTCTTTCTTTTGGGATCAACATTTAACCTATGAGTTATGAGTTGGGGGTCAATCCCTGGCATATCAGCTGCTGTCCAAGCGAACACGTCGCTATTCTTCTGTAAGAATTCTATTAACTTGCCCTTCAGGGGTTCTTTCAGAGATGCTCCAACATAAGTAACTTTTTCTGGGTCATTAGGTTCTAGAGGTACGGGAATCAAATCCTCTGCTGGCTTCCCTCTATGCTCTTCATCTTCGCGGACATCCATGTCTTCAATCGGAAGGACCTGCCCCCCGACTCCATCGGCCCTCAGTGCGGCCACATAGCAACTTCTTGCCATCTTCTGATCACCCTTTTGTTCTCCGACACCATTCCGTGTCGGAAACTTAATTTTCATATGATAGGAAGAGGCCACAGCCTTAAACGCGTGAAGTCCAGTCCTTCCAAGGATTGCGTTGTATGTTGATGCTGCCTTGATCACCAAGAAATTCAACATCTGAGTCGCTTCTTTTGGCTCCTGCCCAATAGTCACGGGTAGCTGAATAGTCCCTTCAACGTTAGACTCCACTCCGTTAAACCCGTATATAGGCATGTTTGTAGGGGTCAGTTGAGAGTCATTGTAACCCATCTTTACAAATGCATCATGAAATAAAATATCCATAGAAGCCCCATTGTCTATCAAGACTCGTTTTACTTCGGAGTTTCCAATCACGGGAGTTATGACCAGCGGGTCGTCATGGGGGAATTTCACACCTTCCAAGTCTGAATCATCGAAACCAATTACCATCTCGGTTTTAGCACGCTTCGGGGCTTCTCCCACAATGTGCATTACTTCTCTAGCATAAGCCTTTCGAGAATTCTTAGTTGTGCCAGCTGCTGTCGGGCCTCCCCAGATCATATTGATAACTGCCCTTCGGGGCTGGGGATTGCGATCATGGTTGTCATCCCTCCTATTATTATCTCTCCTTTCATTGTCCCTTCTGTCATTGTCCTTTCTCTGGTTCCCACGGTCATCACCCTTGGTGAACTGACTTAGTTTTCCTCTTCGTATCAAGAACTCAATCTCATCCTTGAGTTGCCTACAATCGTCGGTGTCATGTCCCACATCTTTGTGGAACCTGCAGTATTGCTCCTTATTTCGCTTAGCTGGGTCTCCTCTAAGTGGCTTCGGCCATCGGAAATCCTTTTCCTTTTCAATGTCCAACAGGATCTGGCTTCTTGGAGCATTAAGTCTGGCATACTCTGAAAACCTTGGACCCGAGTTCTTTTTTGGAGCAGATTCAGAGTCTCTGCTAGCTCGGGGATACTTGTCCCTAGCATCGTACTCTTGTTCTTGCTTCCGCTTGTTCCCTCCATTGCCCAACGTGGCTTCTTTCTTGATGCTGTCCTCAGCTTTTATATACTTGTCTGCCCTTCGTTGAAGTTCATCCATGCTTTCAGGGGGGTGTTTTGCCAACGACCTCTTAAAAAAGAGATCCGTGGTTCCATGCTGCAAGGCTACCATGGCCACCTTATTTTCCAAATCGGTTATATTCAGAGTTTCCTTAGTGAATCGCTTGATGTAATCTCTTAAGTTCTCATTCTTTCCCTGTGTCACATACATAAGGGATGCAGAGCTTTTTTCATGAATTCTTCCGCTAATGAATTGACTGACAAAAGCGGTACTCAACTCCTTGAAAGAGCTTATAGAGTTTGGAGGTAAACGACTATACCAACGTTGCGCCATGCCCGACAGGGTTTGGGGAAACGCCCTACACTTAAGGGCATCGTTGGCAGGCTGCAGTAACAAGGCGCTCGTAAACGTTCTCACATGAGTTGCGGGATCCCCCGTTCCATCGTAAGCTTTGATCGTGGGCATCTTAAACTTTCGGGAGATATGTGCATTCATTACCTCCTCAGTGAATGGAGGGGTCGGATCATCCAGATCTCCTTGTAGCATCAAATCTCTAGGATTATTCTTGGGGGGTTCCACCCTGGTAGTTCCTCTGGTTGGGGCTTCAGCCCTTCGGTGTCTCCTTGAAGACCTCTCCAGATCTATGAAGGGAATCCCTCCTGAAGTCGGAGGAGGTCGAGTCTGATTAGGGTTCTGTCTCTCTAGTTCCCTTGCTTGGTCGTCCTTCAGCTTCTGAATCTCGGCTTCATAAGCCTTAATTTTCTCTGCGATTGTTAAAGGACCATCTCGGTTCGATGGATTCCTCCCTAGAGGCTCCTTACTAGCGCGTCGCCTCCTTGGGGCTTCGTCTCGATCATCGTCTTCAGATGACGAGTCTCCGGTATAAGGACCAGAGTAATCATAGTATCCTGGTTCAGGAGGAGCCGGGCCTCTAAGATAAGGGGATTGTTGTTGCCCATGGATCAACCGAGCATGACCGCTTGGTCCTGGATCCCTTGGATCTTGGGGGTAATTAGGTAGCCCATACATTGGGTTAGTGTTGACAAGGAGCGAAGAAGTGGAGAGACTGTGAAGCGGCGGGCGGCTACTCAGAGGGAGAGGAGAGACCACCATCTGGAGCGGGTTAGTCTCCTGTCCTAGAGGGACGATTACAGGTTGAGATCTTTCAGCGGGGGGATCCGTCCCTTGTGGTTGAGAGGCCTGACTACGAGGGTTTGTTTCCGTCAATGGGGGTACAGACCCTGGCCCTGTACCAACAGGAGGAGCAGTGATTGGTGGAACGATGGTTCCGGAGGTAGCCTCGGTTGAGATCGGTGTTGTTCTTCGAGTGGTAACCATGGTTGATGTCTTCTTCCCACAGACGGCGCCAAATGTTGTGGAATAAAAACTAGGTCGAAAATATTGCGGCTAGGGTTTGTATATTTAATGCTAGGGTTCGTGAGCTTCGTGCTTTAATGGCTGCTTCTGCGTTCGAGACTTAAACGGTCCTCACAGAATGCCTACGTATCTCTGTAAATTAGAGAATCAAGCCAATAAAAACGTAGTTCTGAGGTGAGGGGTCAGGCCCTTTATATAGGCTGAGAAGCCTTAGAATTATGGTAGGATTTGGAGACTTGTTGGGCAAGTCTTTGAGGAATGTTCTAGATCTATTCCTTGTAGGAATCAGTTTCCATATTGGATTGGATGCTTTATTGGATAAGTCTGAAGGGGATATTATCCTTATCCAACTCTTATTTGATGAGCTGTTTATTACTGTTAATATTAATTACGAAATTAATATTATATTTAGGGTTTTGGGCCCAGCTGGTGGGCCCCACGTTTTGACTATTCTCGGCCTAATTAATGCCACATTAAATGTGTCTTTAGGGCTTATTTTCAGCCCATATCAGCGGCTTTGTCGACTAGTTGACCTTAAAAAATGAGAATCGTTAATTGCAAAAACATGGATTATTGGATAAAATTCGGAAATAAAAAACACAAATGATCAAAACTACAAGTACGTATAGTGATTATTGCTCCCAGTTACGTACTCACTACAAATGAGTTTAAATTTAAATACAAATTGGATATTTTTGTAATTACACGAATTTGATATCATATTTTTACAAATATGCCACTAAAATATACTACATATTAATTAGCAAAAAAAAAAAAATATACTACATATTTAGGTAAACCCCCTAAATACGTATTTAAAAACATTTATTCCCGTATACTATTAATAAATCGGCTATCGTTTTTAATTTTGTGAATCCTATAAATCCATAAGAATTTCAAATTTCGAATTACCTGCGTCGGACAACTTGCATCCCACGATGCGTTCAAGACAAATCATGCGTTCAAGACAATTATGCATTATTGCAAAATAAAATCTCAAGTGGGTTTTAAGTAGACGTGGCAATCTTGTCGTGTCGTGTATTTTTTTTTTTTTTTTAAGTCGTGTCGTGTATTTTCGCTTCTTGTACTTTCGTGTTTCGTGTACTTGAAGGTGAAATCCGTATCCATCCAAAATGAATTCGTATAATTGAATGTGAAACCCGTATCCGTCCGAAATGAATTCCTGTACTTTCGTGTCATGTTTTGCTTATATATTATATAAACTTAAAAATAAAATTTAGTTAAAATTATATTCATTGAAATATACATAAAATATTTTATATTTCCATATATATATATTTAAATACAACTCTATAAAAACTTGTAAATATGTATATTTTTGTGTAAAATATATATTTTAAAAAAAAATAATATTAATATATACATAAAATCTATAACTAGTAAATTATAAACATCTTTATTTCGGGCTCGTGTACTTTCTTTTATCCAAAATGAAAACCCATATCCAATACTAAATATTTCATTCAATTTCGTATTCGTGTACTTTCGTGTTTCGTGTACCAAAAATAAAAACTCAAAAACTTATTTTTCGTCTCATTTCGTGTCGTGTTCACATGTCAAATTGACAGGCCTACTTTTAAGTATAATTAGATAAATGAATTACAAAGGTTGATTATAGCGTCACGGTGTAGATGATAACGAAATGGAAAATTTTGGAAAAATTTTCATGGATGTGTATATTTTACAATCAAATAAAAATGGATGTGTATATTTTATTTGAGAAAATGGAACCTAAGATACATTTTAGGTAATTTTCTAAGATTTTAGTACAAAATAATAGAATATCCTTAAGATTTTAAATGAACCTAATTTTACAAAAATACCCATTCCATGTTTGCATACTCCCTCTATCCCAAATCTTTTGTCATGTTTGACTTTGTGGTCAAATTGATTTTGACTAAAATTATCGTATTATTTTATTATAGTTTACAAAATCTGGAAAAAAAACATATTAAAGTAGATTAGATGTATTTTATAATGATATAAATTTTATCATAAACTTCATATCTATACTATACTATAACAAGCGAAATGGGGTATAATTTGTAGTTTGGTTACCCCTATTTTTTGGTTATCCCTCATTTTTTGTTATCACTCATTCACAACCGTTAGATCTTCAACTCAAATATATCATGACCGTTAAATTCGATAATACTAAAAGTTGTTATATACAAAGGTCAAAGGTTCGATTCCCGCCAACAACATATTAATTTATATTTAATACTAAAAATTATTATATACATAGATGTAAAGTTCAAATTCTTTTAATAACATATTAAAATTAATATTTCTAATATTATACTATACTATAAACAAATTATAAAAAATTAAAAGTAACCCGTGCAAAGCACGGACTATAAGCTAATATATTATATATGTAATATTTGGTCAAAGTTTGGTTAATTTGACCATTAAAAGTCAAACAAGACAAAAGATTTAAGATCGAGAGAATATAACATATAAAATTTTTTGTATCTCACCTAACTTATATTAGGTTCCCTAATCTCATTTTATTTTATCTGTTTATTTAACGAAATTTATCAATGGTGTTGAGCTAGTCAAATCCAAACTTAATCAAATTATCATAAGAATATTGGAATGATAGAATTAAAGTAAAATGTAAAATGGGACAGGCGAATTTTCGGAATTTTTCATATTTGCTATGTTTTCACCATTTTCTTTATTCACCACATGATTGAATTTTTGGAATTTTTTAGATGTGTTGCTGGCGATTTGCGCTGTTGCGCGCTTATGGATTAACACAGCCTCTTATGTTTGTTATTATGAGCCAACTTATTAATACTCTTGGAAAATCTAATGCTAGTAATATTACTCATGAAATCTCTAAGGTATGTTCTTGGTTTCTTTATTTTTTCGAAATATCACGTATGCATGATCTTCGATGACCCTTTTTGTTGTGTTTTGTGGGATTAAGGTATGCATTGGTTTTATTTTGACTAGAGATACTGTTTTTGCTGGAAAAGAAGCTCTTGAATCTTGATAATGTACTGCGTGTGTGTCTGTTTTTCGCTCAGTAGCCTTAAATTAGGATGGAAAATGGTGTTAATATCAATAAAAAATTAAACATAAACTGGTTCATTATAAATTTAGCCCGTGTAAATCATATAGCATTTACATTGCTCTATATCTATCTTCAGGTCTGCCTTCTGCATGCATACTTGGCCATTGGTGCAGGCATTGCTTCAGGCCTACGTGAGTACTAACTGTCACTTTTACCTTTCATTTGATAAACTTCTAATTTTGTATCAATTGCTATTCTTCAGCCATTACATTTTGCACAATTTATACGGGTTATGAAGTGTTAAAACACAAATTACAGAGGCAGTATTTAATTTCCCCTGTAAGCTTGCTCACAATTTATATGATGGTAATTTGTTAGCTGTACTATATAAAGGTCTTTAGTTACGAGCTTATATAGTTTAATTACAGAGGTCTCGTGTTGGATGGTATCCGGGGAGCGACAGGCTACTCATATACGAGGACTCTATTTAAAAACAAAACTGAGACAGGACATTGCATTCTTTGACACTGAAACACCAGATGGAGAGGTTATTGGGAGAATATCTGGTGACACCGTTCACATCCAAGATGCCATGGGCGCAAAGGTAATGCACTCTGTGTTTGGCAGAATAACCATGGAAAACGAGGTTCTGTATAGTGAACAAAGGATTACAACTGTTAATCATGGCATGAATTTATGGGTTGAAATAGTACACCAGCTGACTTTAAAACAATAACAGAAAATCTATACATACATGTTTGTGATGAACAGAGAATGAAACAATCTGTTTATTGAAATGAAAGTTAGTTATGACAATTACATCACCATGAGTATTTATACTCAAAAGTCTATAATAGTCAACAGTGACTTTTACTAATACCATACAAAATTAACCAAGTCCTTATTGACTTGTGAAACTAAAGCAAAGTTTATAGTTGCTTTATATTGTGGTTTGTGTGTACTAACCACAACATTAGCTATACTATTAGAATTATTTACATCATTCGTAATACGCCCCCTACAAGTTGGAATTACATAAGGATTATGTAATCCTAACTTGGAACAAAGAAACCAATGTGATGAACTTCCAAGAGCTTTAGTTAATACATCTGCTAGCTGCATCTTTGTAGAGATTTTGACAGGCAAAATAACACCATTCTGCACCTTTTCTCTAATGAAATGACAATCCAACTCGATGTGTTTAGTCCGAGCATGCTGCACAGGATTCAATGCTATGTCAACTGCTGCTTGATTATCACAGAAAACAGGAGTAGCTTTAGCACAATCAATAAGCAAATCAGCAAGTAGATATTTGAGCCACATAATCTTTGTAGTGATCATTGCCAAAGCCCTATATTCTGCCTCTGCAGAACTCATAGAAACAACTGTTTGCTTTTTAGCTTGCCAAGAGATTAAAGATGATCCCAGCTTAAGACAGTATCCTGTTACAGACCTACCAGTAGATGTACACCCTCCCCAATCACTGTCACAGTAACCTTGAAGAGACAAATCACTGCTAGCAGGAAAAATCAAACCTAAGCCAATGGTACACTTAAGATACCTGAGAACTCTTAAGATTGCAGACAAATGTTTCTCTCTGGGATTGTGCATAAACTGACTTAATAAATGCACAGAAAAACTAATATCTGGTCTAGTGAATGTCAGATAAAGTAATTTTCCCACTATACTTCTATAAAAAGAAGGATTACTAATTTCAGCTCCTGATTTGTCAGAATCAAACAACTTTATATTTTGATCCAAGGGAATTGACAAAGGTTTAGCATCTACCATGTCTGCAAGTGTCAACATGTCCAGAATAAATTTCTTCTGACCAAGAAAAATTCCTGTTTCATTCCTGGTAACTTCTAACCCTAAGTAATACTTTGCCTCTCCTAGATCTTTAATACTAAATTCCTCATGCAAAGCATATTTAAGGTCAGTAATCATGGCTATGTTATCACCAGTTAACAAGATATCATCAACATACACCACAGCCACAGTAAACAAAGAATCTTTCTTATAGGTAAACATAGAATAATCAGCAAGAGATTGTGTAAACCCATAATCTATCAAGAACTGTGAAAGTCTAGTATGCCATTGTCTTGATGCCTGTCGAAGTCCATAGATGGATTTTATGAGCTTACAAACCAATTTAACATTGTTTGGAATGTTTGAAGGCAATTTGTATCCTAAAGGTATATCCATGTACACTTCTTCATCTAAAATGCCATGTAGAAAGGCATTATTAATATCCAATTGATAAACTGGCCATTTCTTGGCAGAAGCAACAGCAAAAATAGCCTTAACAGTCACTCCCTTAGCCACTGGAGAAAAGGTATCATGAAAATCAATTCCTAATTCTTGAGTGTACCCTTTAGCAACCAAACGTGCCTTATATCTTTCAATTTCACCATTAGCATGATATTTAATCTTATAAACCCAACGACATCCAATAGAATTCTTCCCTGGAGGCAAAGGTACTAAAACCCAAGTATTATTAGCTTCTAAAGCTTCTAACTCTTTGTTCATGGCTGTAATCCAATTTGGATCTAAAACAGCTTGAGCAAAAGATGTTGGTTCTTTATTTTGAACAAGCTTAGCCAGAAAACTGGCATGATCAGAAGAAAGAGATTGAGATGACAAAAACTGAGATATAGGATATTTCTCAACAGAATTAACAGTGGTTTTTGGAACAGTGGTTTTTGGAACAGAAACATTATAATCATTCCACCATAAAGGTTTCACTCTGGTTCTAGTAGATTGTCTCAAAATAGGTTGCATAACATCAGTATCATGCTCTAAAGACACTAGTGTATCAAAATCTGGAGGAGTTTGACTGACAGAAACTGTGTCAGTTGAAGAAATCTGAGGTTGTAATGATGTCTCAGAAATATGATGAGAAGGAGAATGAATAGAACAATCTGATTTGCTAGCAGTTACAGGAAAATCAGAACCAAATTCACCAGAAAAATGACTAGAATCATGATTATGTTGTAAAGCTTTTGGTGGAACAAAATGATCATTAAAATTTGTCCAATGTGACAAAAAATGAGGATCATTTGCTTGAATAGTATGAGTATTGTTTAGAAAAGGAAAGACTGTTTCATGGAATACCACATGTCTAGAAACAAAATGTTGTTTAGTAGTCAAATTCAACAATTTATAACCCTTTTGGCCATGTGGATATCCCAAGAAAACACACCTGATAGCTCTTTGAGAAAATTTATCTGAATTATGAATAGAAGCATAGCATAAACAACCAAAAACCTTAAGAATGCTATAATCTGGAGATGTATGAAAAAGACACTCAAAAGGTGTTTTACATTGAAGCACTGGAGTAGGCAACCTATTAATAATGTAGGTTGCTGTCAAAAGACAATCCCCCCAAAACTTAATAGGAAGTCCTGATTGAAACCTTAAGGACCTTGCTATTGCTAACAACTGTCTATGTTTTATTTCTACTCTACCATTATGAGCTGGAGTATGGACACAAGAAGATTGATGAGATATACCCTTAGCAAGAAGAAAAGAAGCCAGAGAATTATTAAAAAACTCTGTTCCATTGTCAGAACGAAAGACTTTAACATTTGTGTTAAATTGATTGTTCACATAGGCAAGAAAACAAGTCAATTGATGAAAAACATGTTGTTTAGAAGGAAGCAAAAAAGTCCAAACAGCTCTAGAATTATCATCTACAACAGTCAGGAAATACTTGCAACCATTAAAAGTTTCATTAGCATAAGGTCCCCATAAATCTACATGAACAAGATCAAAAAGATTTGTAGCATGTGATTGACTTGATTGAAAATTACTTTGTTTAGATATTGGACAGACAGGACACTTTTTGTTGTCTTGAACAGAAATAGATGAAGCAATATCAGGTATTTTAAGAAGAATAGGAGAAGATACATGTCCTAATCTCAAGTGCCACAAAGCATTGGAATTCTGATTTGAAACCACAGTATTACTAACAGAAAAGAGAGAAGGTACATTACACTTGAAAGAAGAAGAATCCAAGTGATAAAGACCAGATTTAAGACTACCAGAGGCTAGAACTTTCTGCTGGTTCTGGGCCTGAAAAATACACTTATCAGGAGTAAAAAACACAGTCCCACCAGTATCAACTGACCATCTTGGTACAGAGAAAAGATTATATTGAAAACTAGGAACAAAAAGAACATTAGAGATCTAAAAAAGATCACTAAAATGAATTGTCCCTGTATGAGTAACTAAAACAGAATTCCCATTAGGAAGAACTATATGAATAGGTGTAACTACTGCAGTCATATTAGTAAACAAATCAGATTGGCAACACATGTGATCAGTTGCCCCTGTATCTATCAACCATGTATGTGATGAAGTGTTGGACAAAACCAGATTAGAAATGGCCATACCTGCCATGTGATCTTCTGGACTTTTAAAAGAAGGATTCATACCAACAAACATGTTCACCACTTTGCTTAGCTGATTCAATTGTTGTTGCATTTGAGTCAAAGAATCACTTGACTTGAATTCAATAGCTGACTGTGAACTATTGTCAACAGAAACTTGATTTGCCTTTGGAAGATTTCTGAAGTTGGCATTAGGAGTAACCTTTTCTTTCTTCTTCCAATTAGGTGGATAACCTATGAGTTTGTAACAATTCTCTTTTGTGTGTCCATTAAAATTGCAATAAGTACACTTGATTACAGTCCTCTGATTTCCAGATACATTCTTGTTTACTCCAAAACGTTTATTCTGAACAGCTGCAACTACATTATTGCCAGAGTCTGAACCTGTTACCAAAGCATTGACAAAAGGACTAGAAGAAGAAACCAGATTTGTATACCCCTGTCTAGCTCTCTCATCTTGTTTGACAAAAGCAAAAGCTTGAGAAATTGTAGGTAAGGGATTCATCATCAAAATTTGCCCTCTTACAGCTGCATTACTATCATGAAGCCCCATCAAGAACTGCAACAACTTTCGTTTCTGATCTCTCTCAAACTGCAACTTGTGTGCTCCACATACACAATTCACATTAGGTTCTAAAACCGCATATTCATCCCAAAGACCTTTAAGTTTATGAAAATAAACTTCAACAGAATTATTTCCTTGTTCTAAAGCATGAGTATCTTTCAAAATCTGATACACACGATGACCATTAGTGCCTGAAAACCTCTCAAGAAGCTCATTCCAAACCTCTTGAGCAGTAGTAACATAACTCAAACCATCACTAATGTCATCTGCTACTGTGTTTAGTATCCAAGTAATAATCATGTCATTTACTCGTTCCCATTGAGCATACAAAGGAGATGATTCAGTAGGCTTCTCAAAGCTACCATTCACAATAACAAACTTGTTTCTAGCATTCAAAGCTATCTGCATCGATCGACTCCATGGACCATAGTTATCAGGACCAAGCAATTTCTTAGCAATCAACATTAATCCAGGATGATCATTGTTGTGTAAATACAACGGATGTGAATTATTAGTAACAAGGCTATGATTATACTGAGAATCACGATCATCTTGAATAATCTGATTAACAGGTATTTCTACATGAACATCTTGATTAACAGGAGAATCAACATCATCTTCATTAACACCATTAACGACATTAACCGAAACATTACGATTACTAGTTCTATTACTAGATCCAACTCCTTGAACAACATTAGCAAAAGTATTACGCATCATGACTGAAAGAAATTAACGCTTGTATGATTTGCACAAAAGCTAGGGTTTCAACAAAACAAGATCTAATCAAGAAAATTCGTTGCAGAGAAGCACGAAAAGCAAGAAACGAAAATACCGTAATCGACGAACAGAAAAGTGATAATGAAATCGCGAAGAAGATCGTGAGAGAGACGAAGATCTATGATCAATTCAGCCATGATGGCTTTGATACCATAAAACAATAACAGAAAATCTATACATACATGTTTGTGATGAACAGAGAATGAAACAATCTGTTTATTGAAATGAAAGTTAGTTATGACAATTACATCACCATGAGTATTTATACTCAAAAGTCTATAATAGTCAACATTGACTTTTACTAATACCATACAAAATTAACTAAGTCCTTATTGACTTGTGAAACTAAAGCAAAGTTTATAGTTGCTTTATATTGTGGTTTGTGTGTACTAACCACAACATTAGCTATACTATTAGAATTATTTACATCATTCGTAATAGACTTCGTGATGTATAATGTGTAATATAGGTTGCATATTGCAATGGTATTGTGTAATATAAGTAGCATATTGCAATGGTATTCTATGGAAATCAATCAATTTAATTGTATATCAGGTTGGGAAATTCATTCAGCTTGCGTCAACAATTATTGGAGGCTTTGTGATAGCCTATATAAGAGGATGGCTCCTTGCACTAGTCCTAACTTCGTGCAATCCTGCCATTCTCATTGCTGATAATGGCCAAAATGTCAAGTCGTAGTCAGGTTGCTTATGCTGAAGCTGTTGAACAAACCGTTGGAGCCATTCGAACTGTATGCCACCAGTACAATGATTCTATTTATTTATATTTATAGTTTATACAGTATACTGATTATCTTGTTGATTTCCTAATGTACTTAGGTGGCTTCCTTTACTAGGGACAAAGATGCAATTGATAAGTATGATAGCAAGATTCATATTGCGCATGCCCCTTCAAAGCACAGCGACACAGCCTCAGGACTCAGGATTAGGAATGGGCGCAGTAATATTGAGCCATATGGTACGGATCAAAACATATCATAGAAAAAGGGTATGATGGTGGAAAGGTCATGAAACGTACATCTATTAGTTTGGTACATGCATATAATATTCCAAGTTTTACTTGCAAAATCATATGTTCATGGCTAATATATGCTTGTCTCTTTCTTTTTTTTTTTGGACCAGTTCATTAGGCCAAGCACTCCCAAGTTTAAGTGCATTTTCAGCAGGGCAGGCTGCAGCCTATAAAATGTTTGAGACAATCAATCGTAAACCAAATATTGATGCATACAATACTAGCGGAGTTGTATTGAATGATATCAAAGGCTCTATTGTGCTGAAAGATGTGTATTTTAAGTATCTGGCAAGGCCTGATGTGCAAATATTTTTTGGTTTCTCGTTAAAGATATCGAGTGGTGTAACTGATGCGCTGGTTAGGCAAAGTTGAAGTGGGAAATTGACAGTCATTAGTCTTCTGGAAAGATTTTATGATACGGACTCTGGTCAAGTCCTTATTGACGGGGTAGATTTGAAGAGATTCCAGCTTAAATGGTTAAGAGGGAACATGGGGCTTGTGAGTCAAGAACCTATTCTGTTTGCAACTAGCATTCAATCAAATATTGCATATGGAAAGGAAAATGCTGCTGAAGAAGAGATTAGAACGGCTATTGAGCTTTCCAATGCTGCAACATTCATTGATAAGTTACCTGAGTTATGACAAGTTCACATGCTTTATTTTCATCTTTTTCCCCGAAAAAAATTGTAATTTCTTAATTTGACTACGAATATACTTTACTACAAGAGAAGTGTGTATTTCTTCATGTTGGGACATTTTCAGAATAGGCTTTTGAATGTCTAAAAGTTACCATTACCATAAATATGTAGAAATACTAACTATGAACTTCTATTACCTAAACAAAGTAGTACCTTTGGTGGCCATGCCCAACAGTAGTTAAGCAAGCTATCTAACTGTAAGTCTACCGTTGGTCCTCTCTGAGACTGCAAAATCTGGACCACCTGAGCCTTGAAATAAACCTAGGGGAGACATGGTCATTAAGGAACTATTGAGGATCTCTGGATATCTAGAAAGTGTGCAGTAAGGAAGCAAGTGACTGATTTAGCTGGCACACAATAAGAATAAGACCAATAGAGACTACATTAGGGACCATTCGATATTACACTACATTGTTAGTTAACAGCCCATTATATTTACCTATGGCACTAACATGACTTATAAGTTAATTGTTATAACTGCGTACGGCATCCAAACAGGGCTTGGACACAATAGTAGGTGAACATGGAACTCAGATGTCTGGTTGACAAAATCATATAATTACAATCGCATGGGCTATTCTGAAGAATCCTAAGATTATTCTTCTTGATGAAGCAACAAGTGCTCTGGATGCGGAATCAGAAAGTGTTGTGCAAAATGCACTTGAAAAAATCATGACAAACAGAACTACCGTTGTTTTGCACACCGCCTCACAACCATCAGAAATGCAGATATTATACCTTTTGTGCATGCTGGGAAACTAGTAGAGAAAGGTGACTATATCATTCAGTTTGACATTACTAATTTAAATTTTTGCATACATTCTTATGTAAAACATCTATTGTCGTCCATATTTCTTGTATTTGTTTAATAGGAACTCATGATATGTATATGTTAATTAAAGATCCAGAAGGTGCCTACACTCAACTCGTCCGAATGCAGGTGTGGGGACTAATCAGGGTGAAGAAACTAGAGATGTGGAAACAGAAGAGGATGATGAAAATATACCATAATGAGATCCTTAAGCAGAGGATTAGGTCGATCTTCATATCAAGTTTCTGTTCCAGGTTTCAACCATATAAATGAATCAATTGGAGGAGATGTTGTGAATAACAATTCCAGAAGAGAAAACATAGAAATTGGCGAGCGGAAAAAGGAAATTTTTATATGGAAATTTTGAACCTCATTCTAAGCTGCGAAGGGATTCCAGATTTTGGGCACTCATGTATGTTGGTCTTGGTTGTGTCACCACTGTAGTCATACCAGTGCAGAATTATTTCTTTGGAGTTGCAGGTGGAAAATTAATCCAACGAATTCGCTCATTGTCATTTCAGAAGATTGTGCACCAGGAAATCATATGGTTCGACGATCCTGAAAACTCTAGGTACACATGTTCTTTTTGAACTGTGCACATACCATTTTAGTATCTTTAACTAACGAAGATATGTTTTCCTGCGCATAAGCAATTCTACCTCTTTGAAGTACTCAAACAGATTCTTGTGCATGCGCTAATACTTGATAAACAAAACAATTTTCTCGGATTAAAAATTGTTCTTGAATGCAACGGAGCAGTTGGTGCACGGTTATTAACTGATGCTACAACTGTCCGGAGTCTTGTGGGTAATGCATTGGCGTTGATTGTCCAAAACATGCATGGCAACAATAGTAGCTGGAGTTATATCATTTACTGCTAATTGGATACTTACACTGGTGATCCTAGCTGTACTGCGTTTGATGCTTGTGCAAAGACTCCTTCATACGAAGTTTAATAAAGGGTTTAGCACTGATGCCAAGGTCTGTACACATGTCTGTCCAACTTGTAAACTGAAGTGGCTCAAATATACCATTTTGTGCTGAAGAGAAAGTGATGGATATGTACCAAAAGAAATGTGATGGCCCAATGAAATCAGGAATTAGGCTTGGAATTGTGAGCAGTGTTAGTCTTGGCGTGGGTTCTTCAGCTCTCTTCTTGGTTAACTCTTTCATTTTCTACATTGGATCAGTCCTGGAAAAGCATGGGAAAGCTACTTTTGCTGAAATTTTCAGAGTAAAACATTACCACTGTTTTATAACCTAACTTGTGACCTAAGCATTTATTTATATTCCCTTTTTATTTACCAAGTTTTTTTTACTAAGAGTTATTTCCCATTTTGCTTACAACACACTACAAGAAAAGGGTCAATAGACATTGTTTCTGGCCGATGTTTATGTTGTTTTGCAAGCGATGTCTTTGTCGGTGATGTCTAATATAGACATCGGCTAGAAACCGATGTATGTACTTAAATACACATCGGTTATACCTTAAATACACATCGCACTACTTTCCCCTTAACTTAAATTTATTTCCCCATAAAATCTTTTTTCCCCAAAATTCATTTCCCCCCCCCCCTTCGGTCTACCCCCGCCTCCTTTTCATTTCCCATTACCTTCTCTCTCTCTCTCTCTACCCCCTCTCTCTCTCTAGTATAATATATCAGTTATATATATAAAACATATAGAGAATAAAATGCAGTTTCAAAATTTGGCTAAGTCAAAATCATATAGAAAAGTCCATAATTCTAGATATAGAGAAGTCAGAATGCCTGTATTGAGAAGTCAAGGACATGCATATAGAGAAGTCCATATATCAACAAGTGCTAGTTCATGTAGAGAAGTCAAAATATCGATAGGTGTTAATGCTATATCGATAACTCATCATATCAATAAGTGGATTATCTATGTCGCATAGTCACCATATCGAGAAGTCAGAGATACATATAGAGAAGTCCACATATCGAATAGTGGATCTCTATGTCGAGAAGTCTACATATCTTAAGTGGATCTCCATATTGAGAAGTCAAGAATAAATGATATCGATAAGTGAAGAAAGACATTTCGACAAGTCTAGAATGAACTATAACAACCCAGAATTTTAAGGTATTATTTTTATTATTATTTTAATTGTCTTGAATATTTTCTTAAATAAGGAGGAATAAAATTTTAATATTTTAATTCCAGTTGGATGTATTTCAATTTTTACCCATTCAGTTATGTTATACCCACACAATTAAAATATTACGAATTTCCTCCAACAACATTTGACGCTAGAAGCAGAGCATAATTTTCGTTTGTGAAGGACAAACGAATATCAAACATACACACATTGGGTTTCAGGTTTTTATCGATACAAGGAACTGACAGCGGCGAAAAAAGAAAGAAAAAAGAAAAAGAATGATGACTATGAATTTGGAGCATAAAGTTCACAACATCTCGACGCAGCGACGGATGACTACACACTTTAAAAAGAAGACATGGTGGCGCGACATGTAAATGGAGGAACAAGCACAAGATTAAAAGCATAACACCAAGAAACAGAAAAAAAAAAAAAAAGAAACATGAGACGAAACTGGTAACACAAATCTCCAATATTCATCCATAAAGGCATAAAATATCAAATTATTTTATTAAATTAAGATCATACATAATACTTAAATTAATTAAATTTAAATATGTAATTACTTTTATAAAAATAAAAAATAGAAGGTAAATCATTATTAATTTTATTGCAGCTTTTTGAGGTTTAGGTAATTACACAAGGGCACAAGGCTAGGGACGACAAAAAAAATCGATCCGATGGATACCCGATCCAATTCGACCCGATCGGATCTTACCGAACCCGATTTTTTGGATTTGGATTTGGATTTGATTTTTAAACCCGAAAGAGTTTGGATTTGGATATTAGCTAAATCCAACCCGATCCAATATATATATATATAACCCGTGCAAAGCACGGGCTATCATATATTATTATATGAAATTTTTGATTTAATATATAATTTTAATTTATTTGAATAAATGTTATTATTAATTTTAAATTTACATATGTCCCATACTTAGTTTCACGATATAAATAAATATCATTAATTTAATGTTATTTTTAAATTTATTGTTAAATATCTTAAGAATTCAATAGATATTTTTTAAAAATTATTTAGTGTAATCTAAAATCGTAGAAGAAAGAATCGTAGGAAGAAGTGTGTGCAGACGATGATTCTAACCGGGATATAATTGAAAACGTTCATAATTCTATAAACCATGTAATTTTTTTATTCTTAATAGATTATATATAATTTAATTGAATTTGGAATTTTTAACACGTTTATTAAATTTCTTTAAAATATATTTGTATGCCTTAGTTCGTTGGTTAGTTGGATAAGGCCTTACTAAAAAATTTGTTAACACCTCCCAAAAAACAAAAAAAAATCAAAATGTATTTAATTTTAATTAAAAAAATAAACCACATATTTTACATACTATTTTGATTATATTTCCATTAGAATTCTTCACCGTTATATCCCAGTTAGAATCATGACCCGCACACACTTCTTCATTCTTTCTTCTAAGATTTTAGGTTACACTAAATAAATTTATTAAAGTATCTATTGAATTCTTAAGATATTTAACAATAAATTTAAAAATAACGTTAAATTAATGATATTTATTTATGTCATGAAATTAAATATGGAACATATTTAAATTAGAAATTAAAATTATTAATTGGGATATAATTGAAAACGTTTATAATTTTATAAAACATGTGGGTTTTTTTATTTTGAATAAATTATATATAATTTAACTGAATTTTGAATTTTTAATACGTTTTTATAATTTTTTGTAAAAATATATGTTTGTGCCATGGTTCTTTGGTTAGTTGACCCCTACAAAGCACGGGCTATCATATATTATTATTGTGAACTAATATATTCATTATTTGATTTAATATAAAATTTTAATTTATTTTATTATTAATTTTAAATTTACATATGTTGCATACTTAGTTTCATGACATAAATAAATATCATTAATTTAATGTTAATTTTAAATTTATTGTTAAATATTTTAAGAATGCAATAAATATTTTTTAAAAATTATTTAGTATAACCTTAAATCATAGAAGAAATAATCGTAGGAAGAAGTGTGTGCGGGCGATCACTCAAATCGAGATATAATTGAAAACGTTAATAATTTTATAAAACATGTGGTTTTTTATCTTTAATAGATTATATATAATTTAAATGAATATGGAATTTTTAACACATTTTTAAATTTTTTTAAAAATTTATTTTTGTGCCTTATTGGTAAATAATATCTTAAGAATTCAATAGATAATTTTTAAAAATTATGTAGTATAACTAAAATCGTAAAAGAAAGAATCGTTGGAAGAATCTGTGCGGTCGACGATTCTAATCGGGATATAACTAAAAACGTTTATAATTCTATAAAATATGTGATTTTTTATTTTTAATAAATTGTATATAATTTAATTGAATTTGGGTTTTTAGCACATTTTTTAATTTAAAAAAATATACTTTTGTACCGTATTGGTAAATTTTGTTGTTTAAAATAAATTAATTAATATTTTTAATATAATGTTTTTAACTTGTTATTTTTAGGAAGATGTTAACAATTTTTTTGAAAAATAGAGCGCTGATTGAGATTAAAGTAGTCGTTTGCTGGTATTACCCGATACGGATAGAGATGATTGTTTTTCTCATTAGTTTATCATTCATTTTGTGTTTTAATAGACTCATTTATCTCAATTTTAATCGGAGAAGAAAGAGTCCTTGATGGAATTTTAATGCCATCAACTCGAAGAGTTTGTATACGTTTTTGCTTCATTTATTAATTAATAAATTAAATTTTTTTTTGGAATGCTTAAATTTTGTTTTAGGAAGGTGTTAACAAACCAACCAATTATGCCCTATTTCGCTTATAATAGTATAGTATATATATATATATATATATATATATATATATATATATATATATATATATATATATAGTCTTACTCCACTACAAACTAAAACTAAATACAAACTAAAAACAAGCAGCCTAGCCAAACAGAAATTATTAAATTACACCACCGAAATCATTAATTTTATTTTTGACAAAAAATATTAAAAATACCCACTCCCCCTCACCACCACCCCACCCCACCTGAAATCAGTAAAATACACCACCAAAATCACTAAAATACAAACACCCCCCACCACCACCCAGCCCACCCCCACCTGAAATCAGTAAAATACACCCCCAAAATCACTAAAATACAAACACCTCCACCCCCACCCCCATCACCCCTCACCACCCCACCCCACCTGAAATCAGTAAAATACACCCCCCAAAATCACTAAAATACAAACACCCCCAATATTTTAAGCATTTTTTTTTTATTTTTTTAATTATTTTTGTTGGATAGAGCCAATTATTTTAAGCATTTTTTGTATTTGGGTACCCCTAGTTTGGTCATTAGATTAGCTTGAAATATTAGATTATGCTTAGTTTGTAGGTTTGTATTTTAAGGAGGTTTGTATTGGAGTAACCCCCTATATATATATATATTATAATTTATTTGCAATTGTAATTTTAATTTTTATGAAATTTAGCTTAAAAAAATATTACTACTTATTTACAAGAATTTAAAAATTTGGGTTTAGATAAACCCGATCCAAACCCGGTGGATAAGGTTTGGATTTTGAATTTCCAAATCCAATTGGATTTGAATCGGATTTAAATTTGGATTAAAGATTCGAATTTGGATTTGGATATGACACTCGATCCAACCAGTTCCTATCCCTACACAAGGCTATATATTCGAAAGATCACAAGTTCACAACATATGTGTTGGTCGGAGCGAATAATAATAAAACACAAGCCCAGCCTCTCCGTGTATAAAATCACATCTTTCTTTTGATATTGCTGTTAATTTTTTCTAGGGTTCTTTAATTTTTTAGGGTTATAGGGTTATAATTGAATTTTCTTTGGTGGGGTTTGTTGTTTAGATAGATTAACACAACTTTGTTGTTGGGTTTTGGTTATTTTTGCTTGTGTAGATTATTTTGGTTGTTGATTTTAATTAGTAATGGAGGTGGGTGATTTCGAAACTGAGAAAATTAGGAATATTTGCATTCTTGCTCATGTTGATCATGGTAAAACTACTCTTGCTGATCACCTCATTGCCTCTTCTGGAGGTGGTGTGTTGCATCGGAAACAAGCGGGTAGGCTTAGGTTTTTGGATTATTTGGATGAGGAGCAAAGGCGGGCTATTACAATGAAGAGTTCTTCTATTGGTTTGCAGTTTGATAAGCATGCCATTAATCTTATTGACTCTCCGGGTCATATGGATTTTTGTAGTGAGGTTTCCACTGCTGCGAGGTTGAGTGATGGGGCTTTGGTTTTAGTTGATGCCGTTGAGGGGGTTCATATTCAGACTCATGCTGTCTTGAGGCAAGCTTGGATTGAAAAGCTTACGCCTTGTCTGGTTTTGAATAAGATTGATAGGTTGATTTGTGAATTGAAATTGACTCCAATGGAGGCGTTTAATAGGTTGCAGAGGATTGTTCAGGAGGTTAATGGGATAATGAGTACTTACAAGTCTGAGAAGTATTTGTCTGATGTTGATTCTATTCTTGCGGGGCCATCGGGGGAGTTGAATGATGACAACTTTGAGTTTATTGAGGATGACGAGGATGATACTTTTCAGCCACAAAAGGGTAATGTTGCATTTGTGTGTGCGTTGGATGGATGGGGATTTTGTACAAGTACGTTTGCTGAATTTTATGTGAAAAAGATTGAGAAATTAAATCTCGACAAGAAGGTCAAGGTGAATCCAGCCACAGTGAACAAGGCTTTATGGGGTCCTCATCCCAAGACTCTGATGTTTATGGGTAAGAAGGGAGTAGCTGGAATGAGCAACCCTCGACCACTGTTTGTGGAATGGATACTAGAGCCAATCTGGAAGCTTTACCAGGCATCTTTAGAACCAGGTGGAGACATAGGTATACTTCAAAAAGTCATCGAGAACTTTGAATTGAAAGGTTTGGACCATGAACTTAAGAACAAGGACCCAAAATCCAAGCTTCAAGCTGTCATGTGTCATTGGCTTCCATTATCAGATGCTATTTTGTCAATGGTTGTGAACTGTATGCCAAACCCTATACAGGCACAGTCTTTTCGGGTATCCCGTTTGCTTCTTAAGCGAGAAATTTTACATGACGGTGAAAAGTCTAATGTAGTTGCTGAGGCAGAGGTAGTAAGAAAATCTGTTGAGGCTTGTGATTCTAGGCCAACAGCACCATGTGTTGCGTTTGTGTCTAAGATGTTTGCTGTTCCAATAAAGATGCTTCCCCAGAGGGGCTTACATGGGGAAATTATAAATAATTTTTCAGAAGAAAGTGGAAATGGAGAGTCTGATGAGTGTTTTCTTGCATTTGCCAGGATTTTCAGTGGGGTCCTTTATGCGGGACAGAAGGTATATGTGCTTTCAGCTCTATATGATCCATTGAAGGTGGATGATATGCAGAAGCATGTGCAGGAAGCTGAGTTGCATTCCCTGTATCTGATGATGGGTCAAGGTTTGAAGCCGGTTGCATCTGTAAAGGCTGGTAATGTTGTTGCTATTCGGGGACTTGGGCAGCATATACTAAAGAGTGCAACACTTTCATCAACAAAGAGCTGCTGGCCTTTCTCTAGTATGGTTTTCCAGGTTTCTCCAACTCTGAAAGTGGCTATTGAACCTTCTGATCCAGCTGATATAGGTGCACTAATGAAAGGCTTGAGGCTCTTAAACCGTGCTGACCCTTTTGTGGAGGTTACTGTTTCTGGTAGAGGGGAGCATGTGCTTGCTGCTGCGGGTGAAGTTCATCTTGAAAGATGCATAAAGGATTTGAAGGAGAGATTCGCAAAGGTAAGCTTGGAAGTCTCTCCCCCTCTTGTGTCTTTTAGAGAGACTATTGAAAGTGAGGAATCCAATCCACTAGAGAATCTAAGGTTGTTAACTGGGACTACGGACTTTGTAGAGAAAACAACAGCCAATGGAAGGTGTGTTGTCCGCGTGCAGGTTATGAAGCTTCCTACTGCCCTGACTAAGGTGCTTGATGAGAGTTCTGAATTTCTTGGAGATATTTTAGGGGGTAAAATGGGTCAGACATTTAATACTTTGGAGGCTCATAAATCTACCATCACGGAAGATGATTATACCATTGAATCACTTAAAAAGCGCATAATAGATGCTGTTGAAAGTGATAGTTTATATTGGAGCTCGCAAATTGATAAGGATTTGGTTGAAAAGTATAAAGCATTGTGGCAGAATTTTCTAAAAAGGATATGGGCATTTGGACCAAGACAGGTTGGTCCTAACATTCTCCTCACCCCTGACATAAAAAAAGCTGCCAATATTGATTCTTCTGTTCTTCTCCGGGGTTCCCCTTATGTGTCTCAGAGATTGGGGTTCCTCGATGTAGAAGAAAGTAACAGGAGTAGAAAATATGAGGCATCAACAGCTACGACGAATACGTTGTACCAAGAAGTTGAGACTCTTGAGAGCAGTGTTATGTCTGGGTTTCAACTTGCGTCAGCAGCTGGTCCTTTGTGTGATGAACCTATGTGGGGTTTGGCATTTGTTGTTGAGGCTTACGTTTCACCGTCAACTGGGCAATTAAATGATTCTTCAAACTCTCAACAGCAAGCAGAGCAATATGGCATGTTTAGTGGACAAGTGATGACAGCTGTCAAGGATGCATGCAAAGCGGCTGTACTCCAGAAGAAACCCCGACTTGTTGAAGGCATGTACTTTTGTGAATTAAATACTCCAACAGAATATTTAGGTCCTATGTATGCAGTTCTTGCACGTAGACGAGCCCGAGTGCTAAAGGAAGAAATGCAGGAAGGGTCTCCTTTGTTCACGGTTCATGCTTATTTGCCTGTTACAGAGAGCTTTGGTTTTGCTGATGAACTGAGGAGATGGACGTCAGGAGCTTCAAGTGCATTACTTGTTCTTAGTCATTGGGAAGCACTTTCTCAGGATCCTTTCTTTGTACCTAAAACTGAAGAAGAGAAGGAAGAATTTGGGGATGGTGCTGGTGTACTCCCAAATACAGCTAGGAAACTAATTGATGGTGTAAGGCGGCAGAAGGGCCTCCCTGTGGAAGAAAAGGTTGTCCAGCATGCAACAAAGCAGAGAACACTGGCTCGGAAGGTGTAATACCTTAACTGTAGTATTTTACTATGTCGTTGGTTTACTATAGACAGACAATATTTATTATACTTTGATTGCTTTGCTAATGTAATGATATTTATGGAGTGAACTTTTCTATCTTGTGTACTTGTGCTGCTAACAGCTTCTTGTTCTTCAAAGATCTTGCCAAACACTACTCTATTACTATTAGTGTATTCTACATCTTACACAAAGATTAAAGTTGTTGGCCCGTGCTATAGGATCAGCTGCTGCATAAACATTCCGTGTCTTGTTAAGAGTTACACTTAAGTAAATGCCCAAGTGGATGTATAATTATAGGATTGTTTTCTATTTATATATTTCTTACAAGTTAGATATTTGGACTTGGTTTTAAGAATACTTAGTTTTCACCAATATAGCTTAACTTCACAGGAAAGAATATTTTTTACAGTGCTGTTTATTCTACCAATCTGTGTTCTGATGAATGCGTGAGCTGCACTGTCTTATTACTATGCAACTCTGATTCTTTGTCATTGCATAATGAACAAGGACCGAGCGTTGAACCGGAGAAGAGTTTGGTGTTTTGTGTTTTGTTTGGTACGATTTAATGGAATATTAATATTCCTGATTTGGTTGATTTGTATTGCATTCAGCCGCTTAAGCCAGAGTACATTTTGAATTCAGTATCAGTTATGCAACGTCTGACTTTGAAGCTTTTAACATTTATTCTCGATTGAAAATCCACATAAGATATCTGCAGTGTACAATATTAAAGCTTGTAGCCATTTTCTTGTTTAATACCATACTCAGAACGAGTGAACTTTTGTCTTTAAGGGTGGCCCTAATTATACAGCCATTTGGCAAAGGCATAAACAGGATCGGCTTTGTGCAGGATTTCTCTCATACTAATGTATAATAACATGTCCTGCCCTATTAAGACAGCGGGATTGCATGAAGATTACACAGGATCTTACAGAGGCTCAAAGTAAACTCTGGTTTTGGGTTATGGAGTACATGATTGCATGTTAGCTAGTTGCTTTTCAGTTGTGCATTAATTTGTCATCTCCTTGGATTGCACTTTCTAGTTTCTAGGGAAGAGGCTGATTGTTGTGCTTCTAATCATCTATCCGGTGATGAAGGCCGGTCATTACATATATATGCAATACAGAGCTGTAAAGCAAAGATGCTCGGCCATTATTTTAGCCGAACAGTGGATATTATATTTGCTGTTGACACTAAGCACTGTTCCTAACTTCGGTGCATGCAGGCAAACATACCCATACCTTCCAGGATATATGCGTTCATTTTGTATTCCAACTTATGGTCTTTTTGTCTTGGTAGTTATGTGGAATTCTTCAATTTTGTTGGATATACTACCTGGAGTGCTCAACTAGTCATTACAGTCTTTGTTTCTGTTCTGCACTTTACTATCAAGCGAAAACATTTTGCATAGCAAGAAAACTAGAAAAGATTGTAGTAGACTCAATAAACAATACAACCTGATTTGCCAAGCTGTGAAGAATGGTGCCAATTTAAGCCTAGTACTTGACAGCAATGAACTTGTATTAAACCTATCCAAAGGCCGGCCGTCCCCAATGTCGAAATTCACAAATAAGCCATAGATATGAGTAGTATTACCTCGATAACAAATAGAAAGTGCAATTATCTGAGTTTTTTTTTTTATAATATTTACGTTGCAAAGTAAACTGCTAGTTGCCTACTTATGAATTTTCAGATAACAATATTACCTGGTTTCACTCGAGTAAAGAATTATTTACTGTTAATATATCTATCTGGTACTGATTGTCGGGGGTAAAAGAAAAACCATTGATCCCCTGATCCCCTCTAATAAAGTGCACAAAGAGGTGTACTAATAAAAAAACAAGAATGAATGCATGTGGATTACAAAAAATACAACAATAAGGCTTGTTCTGTAGTTCACAGAGGTGTTTGCCTGGGTAAATATCACATTCCCACTGAATTCAAGCTGAATTAAGAAAAAACGTTGAGAATACTGTGTTTTTGTACAAGCCAATTAAAATAAGAATAGCTACAAGGCTTTAGTTGAGTGAGCAGTCATCGCCAAATAATGACTTCAACTCTAAGAAATACCTTTACATTTTGAAGTTCTTTCTCTATATTGTCATACAGAGAGCCCGAATAACAAATTTCGTCCAGCAACTAAGCATTCATCTTGATAACTGTACTTCTTGCGGTCTGCAACTCCTCCAATCTTCTCAAATCAATCTGCAATTCTTCATCTAAAATATGCAACTCCTCACCCTTCAATTGATATTCGAAGAAATATTGCTGATACTCAAAAAACAGGCTTTCAAGTTCAAGCATCCCTTCTTCTTTTGTATGCAGTATAACATCCTTCTCTTCTATGACACTCTGAAGCTTCTGCTCTGCCTCTTTCACCTTTTTTAAATCTTCGTGTATTTCCTTCTGAACAACTTGTGTATGGTAATCCACTTTCTCAAACTTTCTGCTCAAATCTTCATATTCCTGTCTTAGGAGCCTAAGTTTCTGGTGAGCCGGTTTTGTTTCAAGTTGAAGTTTTGTTTTCTCTTCCTCAGCTTTGAGTAAATCCATAGCTTTACCGTCTTTCCAGGTTTTATGTGATTGGTGAACCTCTAGCTTGTTATCATCTATGGCAATCAAAACCTTTTCACTTTCTAGCCTTCTGCTCTCCTCCTCGATTTTACTGTTCAGCTCCGCAATATTGCTCTTCAGTTCAACTTTAGCTTGTTGAATCTTTTTCTTGGCCTCTTCAGTATCATGTCTATTAACTTCGAGTTGCGCCAATTCTTCTTTCTTTTCGGTTATACAGGACAACAACTTGGATAAGTTTGTCCTTGCTCGACCTTCTCGCTCTTCAAAATAACCGAGTGATGAAGAAAAGTTTGATATGGAATACTTGAGTGCCATCAACTTCTTTTCAATCAAAGCACCTTTCTCCTGAATCTCTGAGGAAAGGATATTCAACGACCTATGCTGTTTAAGTAGGATACTATCATCTAATGCTTCTATATTTCTGGAGAGTTCTCCAATCTCAACAAGTGCTCTCTCAAGTGACCCAAACACGGAAATAGTGTTGGTTGAAGTTGAAAGCATGTCTTGAACTTTGTCCAGATCTGAATACAAATCCTTCGAAACCTTTATTATAGTGTCATCTGATGACTCATTCAACTGCCCTGTAAACAATTTATCTTTGTCTGATGCTTCTAACTCAGCAAGTGGCACAGTCTCTAGGATATCATGGTCCATAAAATCACACTCTATAACGCTTCTTGCATCCACAAAACTTGGAATTTCATCTAAGTCAAGATAATCATCTACTTCAGGTGCAGAAGATCCATTAAACTTTAAAGGATCCCCTTCATCTACCCGTACAAGCTTTTCAAGGCAATTAATGTCTTCCCTCTGATTTCCAGGAGCCATTTCAGCAGAATAATGCATTCTTTTCAACTCATCCCTTTCTTGCATGGCTTTTTCATATTGACCAAGTAGCTTCTCATTCTCTTCATGCATTTCAGCAAGTTGATGTTCTAAATCCTCCACTTCCTGTTTACTTCGTAGCACTTTTTCTTCAGCAAATCCAGTTAAGTGACTACTCTGATTATCAGTTTTTTCTTCTTCAGGAGCTCGGGGATTAACTTTATTTATATTCTCAGATACTGCATGTTCATATATTTCAATCAGTTTATTGTTGTCTTCAATCAATATCTTAAGTTTCATCCTGAGTTCATCATTTTCTTTGGACAAAGCAACTGCAATTTCTTGAGCTTTTGCTTCTCTTTGGCTTGCTGAAGCAATTGCATCAACCATAGTTTTGTGCTCGGTTTGTGTTAGAACTCAAACTCGGCTGCTAGCAAAGCAAATGGTGGTTGCCGACCACTGAAAATAAAAGTAGCAGCTCCACATAAATCATGGTAGCTTTGCATGTGTTTACAAATAAAAGTCAAAAATTGTGGCTATGCACATGTACGTGTATGGTACTCATTGAAATGGCTAGTTTTTGGTAGGCTGCATGTTTGCAAACATATGTAAGCACGTATGTAAGCATTTTAGAGCCTATAAATAGACATGTCCAGGAGCAGATACAATATATCAAGAGAAGAGAAGTGAAATATTGTAGAGAGAAAAAAGAGCAGTAGCTCAGAGAGAGAAAAGAGAGAAAGGCTGAAGCCTTGTTATTGTGTAAGAAAGTTGTAGCTTATTATTATTAATATATACAGGTGTGTGTTTGTGTTATACAAAGATTTTATATATTTTGTGCAAGAGCCCATCTACGTTTCCAACAAGTGGTATCAAGAGCTAAGGTTTCGTTCGGAAAAGAAATTGGCAAATTTCTGGAAAAATTTTCCGGTCACTATTTCTGCCGGAAAACACTGTTCATACGGCACTGTTCACACATACGGCACTGTTCACACATACGGTACTGTTCACTTATACTGTTCAAAAAAAAATTTTGGACATGGCAAATATGGTGCAACAAAATATTCCAAAGTTGACGGCTACAAATTATGGAAATTGGAGTATCCAAATGAAGGTGTTACTCGGTTCGTACGATAATTGGGATATCGTTGAAAGCGGCTATAGCGAGCCCGAAGATGCTACCGCTGAAGCAGCACTTCCTAATGCCGAGAAGACAGCGCTAAAAGAATCTCGAAAAAAAGACAAGAAGGCTTTGTATTTAATTTTTCAAGGAGTTGATGAATCAACCTTTGAAAAAATCTCGGAGGCAAAAACATCGAAAGAGGCGTGGGAGATTTTGCAAAAATCATGCCAAGGTGTCGAGAAAGTTAAAAAGGTGCGGCTCCAAGTTCTTCGTGGCGAATTTGAAAATATCAAAATGAAGACTTCAGAGAATATCGGTGAATATGTTACGCATTTGAAAACGGTGACAAACGAGATGAAAAGAAATGGCGAAAGTCTCGATGATGTTCGGATGATGGAAAAGCTCCTCCGCTCGCTAACAAGAAAATTTGATTTTGTTGTTACTGCCATCGAGGAGTCGAAAGATTTGTCCACAATTTCAATTGATGAGCTGGTTGGTTCACTTCAAGCGCATGAGCAGCGGATGAACCAATATGATGATGCAAGCCATTTGGAAAAGGCGTTGCAAAGTAAAGTATCCATCGGTGACAGTTCTGGCAATAGCAGCTCTTCACATGGCAGAGGTGGCTATAGAGGTGGATATCGAGGTGGACGAGGACGTGGAAGACAGACGTTCAGTAGAGGCCAGAATAATGAAGGTTATCAACCATCTGGCCGCGGTCAAAATTTCAGAGGCCGAGGAAGAGGCGGATTCCAACAACGAGGTGACAAGTCTCAATTACAATGTTATAATTGCAACAAATATGGTCACTTCAGTTACGAGTGTAGATCACCGAAGGTGGAAGAAAGGAGTCATTTTGCAGCCGCAAGAGAAGACAAAGATGTGGGTTCCGCTATGTTCCTCACTTACAAAGGAGATGACGAAGGCAAGAAGAATACATGGTATCTTGATTCGGGAGCCAGCAACCACATGTGTGGCCACAAGGAATTATTTACGGAGATAGACGACACCATCAGTGGAGAAGTTACTTTTGGTGACTCGTCAAAAATTCCAGTCAAAGGGAAAGGCACTGTTACGATTGTGACAAAGAGAGGTGATATAAAGTATATAAATGATGTTTATTATATACCTGCTTTGAAAAGTAATATCATCAGTCTTGGACAACTTGTGGAGAAGGGATATAACATACAGATGCAGGATAATTCTCTTATCATCAGAAATCATATTAAAGAATTAATTGCAAACGTGGAGATGTCAAAGAATCGTCTCTTCACACTTGATATGCACACAAATGTGCAGAAGTGTTTGAAGTCAGTCATTAAAAATGACTCGTGGTTATGGCACTTGAGATTTGGTCATCTTGGATTTACTGGCTTGAAATTATTGTCAAGGACAAAGATGGTGGATGGTTTGCCAGAAATCAATGAACCAAATCAGTTGTGCGAAGCATGTGTTAAAGGGAAGCAACACCGACAAAGCTTTCCAGTTGGAAAATCATGGCGAGCTAGATGGCCGTTGGAGATTGTTCATACGGATATAGCTGGTCCATTTGATATTGCATCATTTGGAGGAAACAGGTATTACCTAACATTTATTGATGATTTCAGCAGAAAAAGTTGGGTATATATCTTGAAAGAAAAAGCGGAGGCTCTTGATAAATTCAAGGAGTTTAAAGCTATGGCAGAAAAGCAAAGTGGTCATTATTTGAAGGTACTTCGATCAGATAGAGGAGGCGAGTACACTTCAAACTTGTTCAGAAGTTTTTGCAGAGCACATGGAATAAATCATCAGTTAACAACGGCATATACTCCACAACAAAATGGTGTTGCAGAACGAAAGAATCGCACCATTCTAGACATGGCAAGGAGCATGGTGAAAGCAAAACATATGCCAAGGACTTTCTGGGCTGAAGCCGTTCTATGTGCAGTTTATTTGTTGAATCGTTGTCCAACTAAAAGTGTCAGAAACAAAACTCCAAATGAAGCATGGAGTGGTAGTAAACCATCAATTGGGCATCTTAGAATATTTGGATGTATTGCATATGCCCATGTTCCCGATCAGAAAAGAAAGAAGTTTGATGACAAAGGTGAGAAGTGTATCTTTACCGGATATGACAAAAGAAGCAAGGCGTACAGACTCTATAATCCCCTGACGAAGAAATTAATCATTTCTCGAGATGTTGAGTTCGATGAATCTGATTACTGGAGATGGAGCGAGGAAGAAAGAAAAGTTGCAGGCTTATTCTTTAATGATGATGATGATGATGATGGTGATGACTCCAACATAGAAGATGGCGGAGATGATGATCCAACTCCTCCACAAAGTCCAAATCAACAAACTCCTGCCTCGACACCATCGAGTTCAGGAAGCAGTAGTAGCAGCAGTTCAGGGAGAGCACCCAGAAAAATGCGAAGTCTGGATAGTATATATGAGGCGACAAGTCCGGTACAAACATCCTTTGATTATTCTTTATTTTGTTTGATGGCTGAATGTGATCCAGTTACATTTGAGGAAGCTTCTGAAGAAAGCAAATGGAACAAAGCCATGGATGAAGAAATTGGTGCAATCAAGAAGAATGATACTTGGGAGCTTACAAGTCTTCCAGAAGGACACAAACCAATTGGTGTCAAATGGGTCTACAAGACAAAGACCAATCAAGATGGAGAAGTGGAAAAATACAAGGCAAGGCTAGTGGCTAAAGGCTACAAGCAGAGATACGGGATTGACTATGATGAGGTATTTGCTCCAGTTGCAAGAGTTGATACCATAAAACTTCTTACAGCAATTGCAGCTCAGAACCAGTGGAAGATCTACCAGATGGATGTGAAGTCCGCATTCCTAAATGGTTATCTTGAAGAAGAAGTCTACATCGAGCAACCACCTGGATATGTTCAAAAAGGCAAGGAAGATAAAGTCTACCGACTAAAGAAAGCACTGTACGGGTTGAAGCAAGCCCCGAGAGCATGGAACACAAGGGTTGATGAATACTTTCAGAAGAATGGTTTTGTGAAGAGTCCATACGAGCATGCACTCTACACCAAAACAAATTCAGGGGGAGATATTATGATCGTGTGCTTATACGTGGATGACATGATCTTTACCGGAAACAACCCTGGTATGTTTGATGATTTTAAGAAAGTCATGACTAATGAATTTGAGATGACAGATATTGGTCAAATGTCATACTTTCTTGGAGTCGAGGTGAAGCAAAGCAAAGATGGGATTTTTATGTCTCAGAAAAAATATGCCGAGCAGATTTTAAAGAAGTTCAGAATGGAAGAATGCAAGCCGGTGAGCACGCCCGCAGAAACGAGCATAAAGCTCAGAAATGATTCAACGAGAGAGTCGGTAAATCCGACATTGTTCAAAAGTTTGGTTGGAAGTTTGAGGTACCTAACTTTCACTCGTCCAGATATCATGTATGCAGTTGGACTGGTTAGTAGGTACATGGAGAAGCCGAAGCAAGATCACTTCATGGCAGCTAAAAGAATTTTGAGATACATTAAAGGTACACTTGATCATGGTCTATTTTACACGCATTCTCAAGATTCAAAATTAGTTGGCTACTCAAACAGTGATTATGGTGGAGATTTGGATGACGGGAAAAGCACTTCAGGATATGCTTTTCATATCGGTTCGGCGATATTTTCATGGTCATCAAAGAAGCAATAGACAGTTGCTCTCTCATCATGTGAGGCAGAATACATGGCAGCAGCAGCGTGCGCATGTCAAGCTATGTGGCTAGGCTACATATTGGGCGAGTTAAATCTTGCCAAGGAGGATCTGGTTACTATTTACGTCGATAATAAATCAGCTATTTCACTTGCGAAGAATCCAGTGTCACACAGTCGAAGCAAGCACATCAATATAAAATATCATTTTATTCGAGAACAGGTGAACGACAAAATTGTGCAATTGGTGCATTGCAGGACTGAAGAAAATTTAGCGGATATATTTACGAAGCCATTGAAGCCGGATGTATTTCACAAAATGAAGAAGAAACTCGGGATGGAAACTCGAGTTTGAGGGGGAGTGTTAGAAGTCAAACTCGGCTGCTAGCAAAGCAAATGGTGGTTGCCGACCATTGAAAATAAAAGTAGCAGCTCCTCATAAATCATGGTAGCTTTGCATGTGTTTACAAATAAAAGTCAAAAATTGTGGCTATGCACATGTACGTGTATGGTACTCATTGAAATGGCTAGTTTTTGGTAGGCTGCATGTTTGCAAACATATGTAAGCACGTATGTAAGCATTTTAGAGCCTATAAATAGACATGTCCAGGAGCAGATACAATATATCAAGAGAAGAGAAGTGAAATATTGTAGAGAGAAAAAAGAGCAGTAGCTCAGAGAGAGAAAAGAGAGAAAGGCTGAAGCCTTGTTATTGTGTAAGAAAGTTGTAGCTTATTATTATTAATATATACAGGTGTGTGTTTGTTTTATACAAAGATTTTATATATTTTGTGCAAGAGCCCATCTACGTTTCCAACAGTTTGATCATTCGAATCAACAGTTATCAGTTCATCAGATGTTATTGGACTGACAACTTGTAATGATCTCTCTTCTTCTACTTCTTTTACCAAGTCGTTTAGCCTCCTGCAAGTATTTCATCATTACTATGAAGTCCACAGTAGTCTGTAAATGATATTACTATGTAAGTATTTATGTATTATGTATTGAGTGGTAACTCAATGGAATAAAAAAAGTCTAAGTTTGCGTAAATATTCATCCTGTCCCATATGGTTAAAGGCTACCAGGAGTCTGGACAACAAAAATTATATATGCGAGACGCATAATTTTGAAAAAGATTTTCTACAAAAAAGGATATTATATTTCAAGAAAATAAATATCGCGACATTTTTTAAATAACATATTGATTATTGCATATGGATTTGTAACATATTTTTCATATATCATCGCGATAGTACATATATGTCAAAAATGTTTACAAACTTGCAAACTGAAATTTTCAAGTAGGGTAGTCTAGATAAACTATAAATTCCGCAATGCTACACGCTTTAGTAAAGTGCGACACCCTCTGGATTATTGAAGGCACATGAAGAATGGGTGGATTATTGAAGGCCCATGAAGAATGGGTGGAGACATTCCTATGCATAATATCTTTAAGACTTCATAGCACAACTAACCCAACAAGGGACGCGTGCGACGTTCTCCAGGATTACATCTAAATCTCTTATTGAAGACGCCAGACACATCCTTATGTGGTTGCATCAGACACATGAATAGCGTGTACGCCAATTCAGGATATATACAAAAGCCAAGGTCCTAACTAGACAATAAGGATCGCAAATGATTTCAAACAAATTATTTATGCTCGCACATTTGAAAACCTTGGCAAATATATATCTTATACTGGTCATCGCATGCTATCACACTTGAATCCGCATACGCCTAACGAGCACTGTGGTGCTCTAAATGTTTTTCTAATCATTTATTTTCAGTTTTTTCAGCGACTCAAGAAATATGGAAGCTTGAAGATTTTTAGTTCTCCACTGCATCAAGCTATACTGAAGAACTGGGGGCTAATTGTTATGCCATATTTTTGGCATGTCTAATAATCTCCCAAATTTTATTAATTATTAATTATTAATACGGATTAATAAATATTGCTTAATTGCTAAGTAATATCCTCTCTCTGAAACGAGGAAAGAATCAATCTCAATCAATCAATTACAGCAAATATCTCCAAACGATATTCTTCAAATCAGGAAGATATCACAGTGTCAAGATTAAATCAGATAAAATCAGTAATTGCCCACATTAACAAAGTTTATCCTTAAAGTCTCTCAGGGATAGACACAATTGCACGGAACTGCGTAAGCTTGATCCAATATAAATTGGTACGCAGGCATCTTGGGCAAAGGGATTCGATACACAAGACAAATCGAGACACCTACCAAGTCCAGCCCTTTTTTTTTTTACAAATCCTAATCCCCTAAAAACAGCAACATACTCATAATTTCGCTATATTATTCCAGCACACTTCTGATTTCGTGTTGTTACGAAATTTCTCCAATAACAAGTTATTTTTCGGTTCAGAGGAATCAGGTTCATTTTTAAAATATTACTGATCGAGTTCGTATCTCACCAAAAGTACCCATTTTTCTACCTTAGGGCGCGTCCTATGTGTTTAAGAAGGGTCCTTAAATCCAGGCAAACCCCTGGAGGCCTTCTGCGACGGACATCCCCCTCCTGGTATAATTAGATAGAAATATTAATGATTGAAAGATATGGTATGATTTATGTTTTTAGTTATTGATAAAGGATAATATTTTAAACTAAAAGTAAACGTGAAAAAGGTAATCAGCTAATTACCATTAATTATATTATGTTATTTATTATTTTAATAATTATGATAACCAAACCGAAAAATAAACCGACCAACTTTCAATGTTTCGGTTTTAATATAATAGATGCTATCTTTTACATTTATTAACATAATTAACACCCAAAAATTTATAGTTACATATAATTACTTCATCAAAAATATTAATTTTGTATAAAAAATATTGACAAAAGATACATTTGTACTTTTATTGTTATATATATATTACACATTGCCATCAAAAGCGTCTTTTATATACTTTACATGAAACTATTATGAGCAACTTTTTTTTTGTCTAAAATATTTTCTCTTTTTTCTTATAAAAGGAATTTGATCCCTTGCCTACTTCGTTCATTTTTTAAAATATCACTAATGCAACAACAATGAGCTACGAAACTCAGCAAACATATTCAGAATATAACAAAAGTGAGTTTTCATCAAAAAAACAAAAATCCTTACCAACATATAAAGTGTCAAAATATAGAGAATATTGAGATGATCATAAAAATGACAATAATTTAGAAAAGAGATATTGTAAAACAATAACATAAAGAAAAAATTATTTGACTGAGCAACTATATTAAGCCTCTTAACGTTATCATTTTCAAATATAATTATGGATGGACATCGAGGATCATTTTGGAGTCGAGGATTGCTATCCTCGCCCCGATCCCCGAACCCATACATGTTCCCCGAACCCGCCCCTATTAGTCATAGAGACATGTCTGTACACATATTGTAACAAGATTACTTGATCATAGTAACACTGTGTATTACTTACATGACCCCTTGGGAACCCATAGTTAGATTTTTATCATTGTACTTATTGATAGGCATCAACTTTATCTGTGTACTATATAAAATAGTCACTTAATAATGCTTGAAAGAAGATCCATGCATCATGTCTCAATGTCGAAGAAAGAAGGCTTTAATAATAATAGTTGAATTTTGTAGAATGAAGATTTGCCTAAGTACAAACTCGAGAAGTAATTTATTCTATTAAAAAAGTCAAGAATTCAACATCTCAAGAATTCGATGTGCCAAAGATATTATTCGATATCTCAAGAAGTCAAAAAGTCAAAGCTCAATTCGACATCTCAAAGATTCGATATGTCAAAGACTATATTTGAGATCTCAGGGAGTCAACAGGTCAAAGTTCTATTCAATATCGCAAGGAGTCAAACAAGTCAAAGGCATATTCGATATCTCAAGGGTTTCACAAGTAAAATGATATATTCGATATCTCAAGGATTCCACAAGTCAAAAAACATAATTCGATAAATACTTCAAAAGTGGATTCTCTATGTCGCATAGTCACAATATCAATAAGTCAGAGCTACATGTAGAGAAGTCCACATATCGAATAGTCACTACACCATAGATGGGCTAATGAAACAAAAATCACACATGTTGCAAGAAAAATGTTGCAGTAAAATCTAAAATGTTTCAGCCTTGCAACATATTTTTGCTAATGTTGCGGCAGTGTATACATCAACTGCAACACCTTTTAAAAATGTTACAATTATGTTACTAAAATTTGGCGCACTACTTTCCCCTTAACTAAAATTTATTCCCCCCTAAAATCTTTTTTCCCCAAAATTCATTCTCCCCCAGCCTCCTTTTCATTTCCCATTACCTTCTCTCTCGCTTTCTCTCTCACTACCCCCTCTCCCTCTCTCACTCCCTCTCTCTAGTATATTATATCAGTTTTATATATAAAACATATAGAGAATAAAATGCAATTTTAAAATTTGGCCAAGTCAAAATCATATAGAAAAGTCCATAATTCTAGATATAGAGAAGTCAGAATGCCTGTATCGAGAAGTCAAGGACATGCATATAGAAAAGTCCATATATCAACAAGTGCTAGTTCATGTAGAGAAGTCAAAATATCGATATGTGTTAATGTTATGTCGATAACTCATCATATCAATAAGTGGATTATCTATGTTGCATAGTCACCATATCGAGAAGTCAGAGATACATATAGAGAAGTCCACATATCGAATAGTGGATCTCTATGTCGAGAAGTCTACATATCTTGAAGTGGATCTCCATATCAAGAAGTCAAGAATAAATGATATCGATAAGTGAAGAAAGACATTTCGACAAGTCTAGAATGAACTATAACAAGCTAGAATTTTCAGGAATTATTTTTATTATTATTTTAATTGTCTTGAATATTTTCTTAAATGAGGAGGAATAAAATTTTAATATTTTAATTCCAGTTGGATGTATTTCAATTTTTACCCATTCAGTTATGTTACACACACACAATTAAAATATTACGAATTTCCTCCAACAACATTTGGCGCTAGAAGCAGGGCATAATTTTCGTTTGTGAAGGACAAACGAATATCAAACATACATACATTGGGTTTTGGATTTTTATCGATACAAGGAACTGGCAGCGGCGAAAAAAGAAAAGAAATGGTGACTATGAATTTGGAGCATAAAGTTCACAACATCTCGATGCAGCGGCGGATGACTACAGACTTTGAAAAGAAGACATGGTGGCGCGACATGTAAATGGAGGAACAAGCACAAGATTAAAAGTATAACACCAGGAAACAGAAAAAAAAAACATGAGACGAAACTGGTAACACAAGTCGAAGGAATACGATCCAATATTCATCCATAAAGGCATAAAATATCAAATTATTTTATTAAATTAAGATCATACATAATATTTAAATTAAATAAATTTAAATATGTAATTAGTTTTATAAAAATAAAAAATAGAAGGTAAATCATTATTAATTTTATTGCAGCTTTTTGAGGTTTAGGTAATTACACAAGGGCATAAAGGCTATATATAAGTTGAAAAAATATTAAAAATAACGTTTTTAAAAAAAATAAAAATAAAAATTCTCGGAAAGCTGTGTTAAAAATACCGTTTTTGTTACCCAATTGTGAAATGCGTCTCCATGATACGCATGATGCTTATGCGTATTGCATGATACCCAATTTACTTATGTGTATTCTATACATTTCAATTATTAGTTACCCCTTTGAATAATGCGTATTTGTTGTTACCCAAACAGTAAATGCGTTACCTCATTCATACTTTAAAGCTTTTACCCTATCCATGAATGCGTACTTAAATCTGACAATACCAAAAATATATATTTAATGATGATACCCAACTTACCGTTTCATATTCTTTATTTGAGAATAAAATATTCTAATGTTACCCTATTGGTAAATGCGTGATAGGTAATACCCGATTGATAAATGCGTCTTCCAATTGGTATTTTTTGCAACCTCCCCCGCCGATTGTTATTTTTGTCAGCCGAGGCTAAAAATCCAGTATTTTCAGACTTCAACCTATATTCGAAAGATTACAACATATTTGATGTGTTGGTCGGAGCCAATAATAATAAAACACAAGCCCAGCCCCTCCAATATTTTCTTAATTAGGTATGTCTTTCTTCTTGATTTCTTCCTGCTTTCAAATCTTTCTTGCTTTATTATATATATCTATCTCTCCGTATATAAAAGCACATCTTTCTTTTGATATTGTAAACTGTTAATTTTTTCTTGGGTTCTTTAATTTTTTAGGGTTATAATTGAATTTTCTTTTGTGGGGTTTGTTGTTTAGATAGATTAACACAACTTTGTTGTTGGGTTTTGGTTATTTTTGCTTGTGTAGATTATTTTGGTTGTTGATTTTAATTAGTAATGGAGGTGGGTGATTTCGAAACTGAGAAAATTATGAATATTTGCATTCTTGTTCATGTTGATCATGGTAAAACTACTCTTGCTGATCACCTCATTGCCTCTTCTGGAGGTGGTGTGTTGCATCGGAAACAAGCGGGTAGGCTTAGGTTTTTGGATTATTTGGATGAGGAGCAAAGGCGGGCTATTACAATGAAGAGTTCTTCTATTGGTTTGCAGTTTGATAAGCATGCCATTAATCTTATTGACTCTCCGGGTCATATGGATTTTTGTAGTAAATCTTTACCAGGCATCTTTAGAACCAGGTGGAGACATAGGTACACTTCAAAAAGTCATCGAGAACTTTGAATTGAAAGGTTTGGACCATGAACTTAAGAACAAGGACCCAAAATCCAAGCTTCAAGCTGTCATGTGTCATTGGATTCCATTATCAGATGTTATTTTGTCAATGGTTGTGAACTGTATGCCAAATCCTATACATGCACAGTTTTATTTTTAGTTTTTTCAGCGACTCAAGAAATATGGAAGCTTGAAGATTTTTAGTTCTCCACTGCATTAAGCTACACTGAAGAACTGGGGGCTAGTTGTTAAGCCATATTTTTGGCATGTCTAATTATCTCCCAAATTTGTAATATTTATTAATTATTAATTATTAATATGGATTAATAATTATTGCTTAATCACTAAGTATCATCCTCTCTCTGAAACGAGGATAGAATTAATCTCAATCAATCAATTACAACAAATATCTTCAAACGATATTCTTCAAATCAGGAAGATATCACAATGTCAAGATTAAATCAGATAATCAGTAATTACCCACATTAACAAAGTTTATCCTTAAAGTCTCTCTGGGATAGACACAATTGCACGGAACTGCGTAAGCTTGATCAAATATAAATTGGTACGCAGGCATCTTGGGCAAGGGGATCCGATACAAAAGACAAATCGAGACACCTACCAAGTCCAGCCCCTCTCTTTTTTTACAAATCCTAATCCCCTAAAAACAGCAACATACTCATAATTTCATTCTATTATTCCACCGCACTTCTGATTTCGTGTTCTTACGAAATTTCTCCAATAACAAGTTATTTTTCGGTTCAGTGGAATCGGGTTCATTTTTAAAATATTACTGATCGAGTTCGTATCTCACCAAAAGTACCCATTTTTCTACCTTAGGGCGCGCCCTATGTGTTTAAGAAGGGTCTTAAAATCCAGGCAAATCCCTAGAGGCCTTCTGCGACGGACATCCCCCTCCTGGTATCCCCCAAGAGGGAATTCTTCAATAATCTCTTGTAAAACTAACAAACATCCTTTTTAATTGCTTCCACAAATTCTCACAAAAACCCTAATTTATCTAAGAAATCCCCAAATTAAAACTCAATATTGACCCGAATCCAGAATAAAATACCCGTGCGTGATTTTGGGCATAACAACTACCCCGCAATTTCATGTAAAATCAAAGATGAAGCATGGAATTTCAATCTTAAACAACGCCAAAATCTTTGTAGCTTTTCTTCTTCAGGGCGCGTCCTCATTCTTCTTATCTTCAAGATTATATGCGGATGGTGCGTCCTTAGATTCTTCAATTCAAAATTTTATCTCATTGCCGACTCTAGTTTTAATTTCTTCAGAGGAATAACACAAATGCACTACATCTCTAAGCTTACATGAGCTGACTCGGCGTAAGAAACAAGAGATATTATGCACAAGTGTAAAACCTCTCACAGGGCTCGCACTAAAGCTAAATATATATTTGTTGAGGGCGCGCCTTTTGACATTAAGGCATATGGATTCCCCCAGATGTCCTAATTTCAAAAATGGAGTAACTTTTGTAAATGTAGATATACCCTTGTATGTATATGCCTGTATAGTGGTATAATTAGTTGTACTACTCTACTCATTGACCGACACGTTCCACCTAATATCTCCTCCATATAAACCTTTCTTCCTTCTCATTTCCTAACTTTTACTCTTTCTCTTAGAACATACACCACCACTCTTGCGATGTTTTTCGAGTAGAAATTCCAGTAATCTCACCGTTGAAGTTCAACTTTGTTGGGCGATTTTTTGTTCTAAAGATCAAGAGGTACATAGATCTATTCTCATTCTTCAATTTCACCATGTATTATGACCAGAATATGCTTGTATTTGTCCATGTTGTTTTTGTACTATGCTTGTGTTCTTGAGTTCATATATGTATGTATACTTGTATATGCCAGCATTTGATTTTTCTTCCATAGAGGGCGCGTCTTTAGTTGAGGAAAGTTGTTCTGAGGACGCGTCCTTGTTGATAACTCATATGTAATTAGGCTTCTTTACAACTATGGGATCATCCTTGGAGGGCACATCCTCGTTAAGAGGGAAGACTTCCTCGATAAAGGTATTTTTCATGCCTTCCAATAGCATCCTTCTTACCTCGATCTGCTCATCCCTAATGTTGATTGATTTAATATCATCAGAGTTTTCTTCTTCAATTTCCTCTAAAATTATTGTCTTGAAAATTATTAAAAATAAATGCTTCTTCTACCCACAGTCCGTGAGGGCGCGCCCTAAGAGTGGGCACATCCTTCTCTGGCTCTTGAAAATAATGGGTCTGAACCTCTCATAGGATAGCATTCATGATTCCTTTTAGAACTATTTTTTTTGAGGGCGCGTCCTCCATCTCTTTACCCCCTAAAACCTTTAATTGCCTTGTGGTAACACTCTCTTAAATCATGTTAGGATCCTCGAACAATGCCCACTCCATGTGGTATAGGAAATTTTATTGTGAGATGATAAATAGAGGTCACAACCTTCATTTCTTTCAACAAAGGACGCCCTACCAAGGCATTATGAGCATATTCCTGATCCAAAATCATAAACTCCAACATCTGAGTTGTTGAGAGAGTACTTTCTCCAAGAGTTACCGTGGTAAGGAATAGTTATGCTGATTCTTCATTTCCTTTTATTCTATAGTATATTAGACTTTGGAACACAACAGTTGCATGTTTTTTACAAGTGTTTAGGTCCAAAATAGGTAGCTAGTTCGAACTACTTTGTTACCTACTAATCTGTTCATAAAAGATTGTCGGTAGCATTATTGATACTACATGATAGTGATTGTTAGTTTGTACTCATATCTAATATTGAGTATATTTTTCAATTTTATGCTGAGTATTCGAATTTTGTCAAATATAAGTGTAAGAACCCCGATTTTTGGTAGGAATTAAAACTTTTATTATGGAATGGATATGGATTCCAATATTTATATGTCATGAAGAATGCAATGGGTTGACAACTTAGGTAAGAATAATCTATCGTCAAGAAAGTAGGATATGGCATACAAACAGAGGAAGTATTCTCATGTCATTCAAATCGATATCTAGTATAAGTCCAATGATTACGTAAAAGGGTTAAGGAACGCTCGGGAAAGCGCAAGGACATTTTTCTAATTAAAAGGAATAAAGAGAGAATAAGTGATGAATAGTGTTTTTGGTGAAAATAGGAATATTATTAGACGACACTATATAGAAGTACCCAGAACGGATTTCTGAGTTCGTATTAGTGATCCAAGGGGAAAAATAGTGTATGTAAAAGTTATCGGATTCTGAAAAATAGCACTTTTATTTTCCCCGAGATTTCCCTGGACACTGAAGGACTTAAGGATTTGTTGAAAAGATTTAAGGAATTTGGATTCAAGAATTATTAAAGAGAATTGAAAATGATAGTATAAGTATTAAGACGGTTTCAGGTAAAACCCTAATTAGAAATCTTCGAGATATTCCTCCGAGCAATCAATGAATTGAGCAATGATCGGACAAAGAAACAAGCAGGGGATCAAGATACATGCATGTGCTAGTAGATATTATCAAGTAACCAAGTAGTTACATGATCAACTAGCTTACTTAGCAAACATAACCAAGCACTTAGCTTCCAAACCAAGACAAACCAATACTCATCCATTAAGTGATGCATGCAATGACATCTTACCTTTATTAAAGTAGCTTTATGGCTTAGATATTATCCTAATAACATATCAATAATTCATTTGGATGAGACTAAACCAAGCAACCAAGCAAGAACATTCCATCTCTCCATTCTTCTTCAAACTGCCCAGCAAGAACACCCATGAAAGAAAAATTTATATCTCAAGATCTATAGCTTTACAAATCACCAAATTTTAACCATATCTTCTCCACTCCAAGGGAAACATTCGTTCAAAATTTCATGGCAATCTAATGAGTATAGCCTAGTCAAATCTCCTCCCCAAGTTCAAGAAGCCAAACTGCCTGTTCTTGACAGTTTCTGTCCAGCGGGAAAAATTGGTTCGAAACCATAGCTACCAAGCTTCAAATCTCATGATCTATTGCTTAAAACAAATCTTATGAAGAGCACAAGATGTGGTAAACATTTGGGAGCTAAACTCTTATTTTTCGATTTTCTATGATTTTTACAAGTTTAGGGTGAATAGTAACTTTCAAGAACTAACTTTAGTTTTCTTGTTTCTTTTGATGATCTAAGCTATATTAAGGTGTTCTAAGGACTAGATCAAGGCTTAGTAAGGTCTTACACACATCAAGGAAGGTATGGAACTCATGAAACCCTAGATCTTACTTTGAGTGTATGAATGTTCTTGATGGATTTTTTAGGTTAGAGTGATTATGGTGATGTTATAAGCATGATAGTTATGATTGGGCATGGTTATATGTCAAAATGGTTTCGATGAACGGAAAGGTAGTGCTCGGCCTTAGTTCAATGTTAAATAACATGTATAGGTGATTTGGAGTGGAAACCATGTTTGTGGGAGGATTGTAAATTTGAAAACGTTCGATTTATAGCCGTCGTAATGCCGAAATTTCGTTAACCATTAAGATTCATTCATAACAGTTGGTATAATTTTATGATCTTGATGAGTAGTTGACCCACCCTAATAGATCTCGAGTCATAGATCGTTTTGGTGAAAGAATCGAAGCAAACGGACTTACGGTTTAGGTATTATGGCCGATTTACTAAAGGTGGTTCGAAACCGTAAATGCAAATTTGTAATTGAAATTGAACCCCTTAACTCGAGTAATTCAGTGACGAATCTTGGTAAATAAATATTAACGATCATAAGAAAGGTGTGAGAGAAGACCTCATGTTAAAAAAATCATTTTTCGATTTTATAAAAATGTTCGAATCAAGGTTAAGTGCGAACGAACCTCTAAAAAGGATGCTTGGTTATAACTTTGTAAAGTAACTTAGATAACGATCGATAAATCTCGAGATATAATTTTGGTTAGTAAACGATCGACCCTAGAACTTATATGACTCAAGTACCTATCAAGTGTAAGATTAATGACATACCCTGATAGCAAGCAAGTGTCGGGTCATAACGATGTTAATGAGCGATAACTTGAAAACGTGCTTTAGCTTAAGTAAAGTATTTACTTGGCGTTTCAAAGTGATAGGTGATTAACCCGAGATAATTATGGTTATTTATAGATTGATGGACCACCCTGAGTCATACCACTAGCATAGCGGGAGTACCAGGCAAGTTTCCAATACTTTGGAACTGTTGTTGTGATACTATATATATCTGCTGTTTTCTGATACATATGCCATAGCATGCATGCCTACTTTCAAGTTATATTGTGATCCTTGTTCCCTGATTTATTGTTAGCTTATAAGCTAGATAAATAACGTATCGGTTATAAGCTGGATATTGCTAAGACCCTTAGGAAAGGGCATTTGAGTCTCATTCTTCGAATATAGACCGGGAGTCAGTATTTCTTGATATATCTTGATTATTCCGGAGAGAACATTTAAGTTAATATTTCTCCATTATTAATTCAATAAATATTATTTCAAATATTCATTCGAACTTTATGTAGTTAAGGAATATTATTTCTTATATTCATTTAAAGTTGATTCATTTATCGAATATTATCTCGATTATTCCTTTGGAATTTATTCATTATTTATTTATTGAATATTATTTCAAATATTTATCTGATCATTATCTAAATATTATTTCGAATATTCATTCGAGTTTTATTTATTTGATAAGTATTATTAATTTAAATATTCATTAATTATTTAATGAATATTATTTATGAATATTTATTCGAGGATTATTCCGAGTGATATTTTATATTAAAATTATTCCTTCAATATTTTTAACTTAATAAATATTCTTTGGAATATTTATTTAATTCTTCTAACTAGTTTAAAAAATGATTTACTTCATTCAAATATTATCTTCGACCTTCGAATAATATGAAAATTATTTCGGAGTCTTATTATTAATACTTGTATCAAGAAAGGTTCTCAAAATTCCATTCTTCATTCAAATCTAACTTTCAAATTATAAGGGAACCTTACTTGAGAAATGTTATTTATCTTGTTGACTTCCCGGTCATAAATCCTTTGAAGTTATTCTTTTCACTCGCAACTTGGTTGCTATTTGCTTATTGAATCTTTGTGTACATTCTCATCATTCGAGGGGTATGATTGTTGGAGCAATATGATATCCATTAACAAGCAGTAGCTTGGGAAATATTGGTGAATTTTCCTTTCCAACTAGATACGACTACTTTGTGGAGTCTTATCAACAAGTATTATACTTGGGGAAAGGGGGATGAACTTTACGTTTCAGAGTCGTGGATGTTATTCGAACTAGGAGCCGCGTAAGTGGCCGAGTTGCGCCGGTCCAGCAATAGCCCAACCGTTGGCCGGGGGGTTCCAGAGGGCGGTAGACAAGTAAATCCGTCGGTTCTTCCTTCTACATGTAGAGAACAAAAGTGGGGAGCATAACATGTGACTGATCATCGTAAATGTTATGTCTTCTGGCGCGTCAATTCTCCAGGATTAGTACATTTTCTCAGAGTTGGAAATTTTCTGTAACATTATCATTGTTGGCAGGGTTGAAAAGTGTTTGACACTGGAATTGCAATATTTTTCCTGCAAGTTCCTCTTTTATGATAAATGATAATATCTTGCTTATCTCTGACATAGTAGATATTTCCACGGATTATATATGTTGAGTTACCTTGTAACTTCATCCTTTACTTTATACTAGTACTATGTTCGTTAATGCATGGCATATGGTTTCAAAGATATTTCAGAACTGTTATATGTTATTGTTCAGTTACATATTATTTTTGGTGGGCTATTGCTCACCCGTGCTATATTTATTATATCACAATAACAGCTAGATCTGATGGCCAGCGCAAGGCGCACTCGGTGCAAGCAGGGACAGCAGTCATAGGGTTGCCTACTGATGTCATGGACGGCATTGCTGAGGTAGATGCAACCATTAGGCTAGACTGTCAGCTTTTGGTTTACCAGATGTATTTACTTATATGACATATGTAAATGGATGGTAAAGAGTATGTAATTCTTTTGGGTTATCAGAACACAAAACTTGTGATTAATAATATTTGTTGGTTACTCTGATTTCATCTCTGGGACTATAACGGGTGTGTTTTATGTTTTTTTGGGGTCACAATGTTGTAATTTATTTATATTGATATTATGGATGGAAATGGAGACCGTGACGACTGGATCCCCGACCCTGGATCTAGGGTTGTTACAGAAATGGTATTAGAGCGTTACGTTATAAACCCCAAAGATGACACGACGTTAAAACAATAAATTCACTAAGATAATAAGAACTCTTGCCAAGTTCATAGTCGGACTACTTAACGTAGTACTGACATATAAAACCCTTATGGGAACTCTTAAATATCATGATAGTAACTTAGCTCGATATCGTATCGACGAGTAAGGCAACGGACCTTGAGGCTTACGAGCAGCAGCGCCAGGATGCTTTATTATATGTTGACGGTCGGCTTAAAGACTCGATTGAGTACCCTACTAAGGACCCGAAGGAGGTTCTAGTTAAGGAGGAGAATCCTGTTAAGGATAAAGAGTTTACCCTTGAGGAAATGAGGACTGCAGCCAGAGAGACTATAAGAGTTAAAGTATAATGCTCAGAGAAGTGAGCATAAAGAACTGAGACATTATTCAAGGAACTAAATATGCATAATGGATTCATAGCCGGACTACCGAGTGTAGTACCAGCAAGCAAGACGAATTGGAAGAATTACTTGGGATCTAATATGGGGATAGATAAGAATCCTTAGAGACTTTCATATTAATGAGAAAAGAGTTAGTATGATGCAAGACATGGATATAGGATAGGGATCAGAGTCTCCAGGAGTAGTTGAGATAGAGGCATCAAGTGCCATATCATTTGATAAATGAATTAGTGGGAATGTTGATAAGATAATTCGCCATGAAAAGGCAGATTTCATAGGTTATAATTATGAAGTCAAATTGAGATTGATGAGGTGGTTTATTCAAGGAAATGTTAATTTTATGAATGGATCAGCTTAGAAAGTAAGGACATTGGGAAGGGAAGGTATGATTGGATAAAGTTATATAAGGAAGTAGTAAGCAAGTCGATGATCTCAGAACCTACAAGAGGAAAAGACCAGTGAGTCTCTGATAAACTCGTACTAAGACTACTGTCAGGGACTAAGTATAGTTTTATTTCAACTCAGTGAAATGATGAACCAGAAATATTAGATGCATGTGATTCAGAGGAATATTAAATTCTTTCTTTTCCTTGAATGGATTATAGTAAGTTACATTAAGTTTATTCCGACGTTGAATCATAAATGGATCAAGTAATGCGATCAATGGTGAGTAGCATTGGTTGACCCCGCCGAGTTAAAGGCAGCTTCAAATAGAGAAAGATCAACCACACCAACAAAGGTGAGAAATTTCATAGGATTCACAAGGTATTACCAAAGATTTGTTCAGGACTTTACAAAGATTGCAGTCCTGTAACCCGACTTATTTATAAGACTAAGAAGTGTGAATGGACAGAAAAATGTGAGAAAATCTTCCTGGAGCTAAAGATAAAAATTGGCGACGGCCCCACGTTGGCGTTGCCTAGTGGAAAAAGGAGATCTTGTGATTTTAGTGATGCATCTCGTACAGGTTTAGGTGGTGTGCCTATGCAGCACGGCAGAATAATTGCGGATGCATTCCGACAGCACGGTTCGCCAGATTGAATGGTCTTGGTAGTGCCAAATTTTGTGGAACGACTAACTCTGACGATAGTGATCCTTCTAAGACTAGTGGTTAAGTAGATTGACATGTGATAGTATCGACTATTAGGATGTATATGTACCAGGAAAATGTGGCATGTTTCGGCTTAAAACTTTTGATTTCCCTTCTATGGGATGTATATATTTGGTTCCTTTCCAGTGGTTAAACTTCCAACCTTATGTCAAACATTCCATTATTATAATTGCTTACGATTCTACCTGCTTGGATCTCTATAGAACCGTTCCTCAGGTTTCGAAATTGATCTTCTTAGTATTGCCAGCGAGTGGATAGATTGACCAAAATTTCCATGATTCTGGAAAGAATTCAACAAATTTTTGCGAACCTTGTCTTTCTGATTATCAGAAAACATCACTAAAGAAAGTGGAAACTGAAGCGAACCCTGTGGATGGGGTAAGGTAGCTGTTGCATGGGTTGGCGAACCGACCCTGATTGTTACAATAGATTGTAGAGATAAAATGATAAAGTTGAGATGGAACGGTAAAGGAAAACTGCAATCAAGGACCAAAACGGACTGGGAAATTCCGGGATTGACTTAAATGAAAAGGCCATTATGCCCAGAGTGTTAAGCTTAGGTAACACGTGGGGTTGATAAGCGAAGTTGAAAAGATAAAAATAAAGGAAAGGTGATCGGAGACGGTACCGAGAAGTCGATTGAAACTTATATGGAGTAAAATTTTGAAAAGATCAGAAACGGTATCAAGGAAGAAGGATGAACGAGGAGTGACTATGCCACTCTGGCACCCAAGATTTGCTGTATGATGAAAGCAGTGAACAAATACAAAAAGAAGAAGTTTAAGAGTACGTGGGAAAAAGCATATTGATAAGCGTAACCTACCTTAGATAAATTATCTTTGCTATGGACGAAGGAGGCACTATGCCAGGCAATTGCTAAAAAAGTAATGTCATTAGCTAACACTAAACTCACATACTGTAGCGCGGCCATTTGGGGCCATGTGGTGAATAATTATAAAGTGACTAGACCAGCAATGTAAGGACAAAGCAGGGTGTTTCTAACCGAGCGCCAACCGCTAGAACTTTTGATACAAAGTGAAGTAATTCAGGTGTATATGATTGACCAGCTTATGAGCTAGAAATCCCACTATAGTGAATTGAGGTACATAATGTTAGGATTTTATAAATACAATGGACATAGTATGACTGAGGAAAGTGATCAATAAAAGGTTTATGGAGATTGTCAAAGATTGTGCAGTATGATGCATAAAGGTTATCTGAAACTTAGTATCCTTAAGAAGAATAATAGGTACTAAGAGATTCACGTTGAACTCGACCAATATCTTCCAGAACATCCTTGCTACCATTACCAAGTTCCGTAAGAAAAGAAGTTAGACATATATTGTCTTTTGGGAAGGTCATGTAAACTGACGTCAATTTGAAAGAAAAAGGTTAGCATTAAGATACCTATAGGTTATCAAGATGAGAATGATTGAAAAGAGACCCTTATTAAGGATATATGATTTGATTGTCAATTACAGGATGAAAGTATTTCTTGAAAATAGAATTGAGGATAGAATATCCATAAATTAGGATGAACCTTGGAAATGTACAAAGGATGGCATTGACCCTAATTGAATAAGGCAACAATAATCTTTAAGGAGTTATTGAAAGGAGTTTCGGAAAGTACATAGACAGAATTGTTATAGAATCGATTAAGGATATTTTGATATACCCTGTACCTAGAAAATACAGGAGGAACAACGAGGATGACCTAAGAAACCTTACAGGAAAAAGGGTAATATTCTGAGTTTCAAAATAGAAGTTTGGTAGGGAATGTATGACCCAATAATAATAATTCCAGGCGAGGCATGTGTGAGACCATGAGGAAGTATGGATTGAACCAAATAAAGGTTAAGATTATCCTAAAACAAGAAAGGATTAAGAAAAGAAATATCCTAAGTATGATTGGGAGTAACCGTGATAAAGTTCACACGAAAAGGTGGAAACAATGACTTATGGAAAAAGACTGTTAGATACTTTCTCCTTCAGCAGAGCTTAAGGGAGAATGCATTCACCCAATAGTGATGGGAATGAGGTAGAAAAGTTTGAGTTGGAATAGATTCAGAAAACATTGATTGTGAGAAGTTATTATTATCAGGAAAGGCCAATGAGGTGGCCGACACTTTAATTATAGAGGAGTAATTATAAATGCTCATACCAAAGAAAACAGAACGATATTTGGAAGGACCTTGAAGGTCATAATGTGGTGGAGGAATTTACACTCCTTCTGATGATTGTGTAAGAATCGACTTAAGCATATTACATACCTTAGAAGGTCCCATTTTGAGATAAACCAGGACCATGATATGAAACTGATTAAGTGAACCGTGAAGTTTCTAGTCTTCTAATGAAGACATGTGATTAATAATTTCATCAACCTGGCATAGCTGCGGTGATTGAAACTCTTCTGCAATTTTATCTACTTCATTAATACCTACATCAAGTTCAGGAAGTATTCCTTATGAATAAGAAATAGTGATTATTTCATCTTCCTAGAGAATTTTGGATATGACAATTAAGAAACTCGTCTGATTAACTATTAAAGCACTACGTAAACAGCAAACGATGGTGATTCAATAATGGCCTACATTAATGTATTGGTGATTCTTCTAAGAAAGTAGATGACAACGCCAAGATAAGGATAGTGTTCCTATTGATTAGCTAAATGGCTTGTTGATGAATGACAAGCAAGTTTATGTTAGTGTATTTCTGCGCAAACAAGATAGAGAATGCGAGGTTGGAGATTCATGATGCTAAAGGTATTCTCGAAGAAAGAATTAATGAGATGTGGAGAGAAGGACAGTTGAGCCCGAGATTTATTGGGCCATCTTAGAATTTAAAAGTGTTCGGAAGGTGGTATTCGAGCTAGCTTTACCCCCAAAACTTATAGCATGGTCGAAACGTGTTTCATATGGCAAAGCTACACCAGTAAAATGCACATGCTCGACAGATTATAAGGGTACGAGCAGGTAGATATATGACCTGGTCTGACTTACGAAGAACAACCTGTGGAAAATCACGGATGGAAAAGAACAAGTGATGAGAAACAAGTTTGGCAGAAGTAGATTATATTGGATCTAAGTTAAAGAAATTGACCAGATTCATTTCAGAGGGTTTAAATTGGAATAATGTGATGATTATAGAGTAAATGTGATGGGATACCAATAAGAAGGTGCCAAGTGCAAAAGATGTCCCAATAAAGAGATGACGGTGGAGGTAAATAATAGAAGTGAATAGGAATCAGATAATAAGAAGGATGTGATTGATAAGGAAAAGACTGGGAAAGTAACTATAGAATGTGAAGCAAGGAATGTTATGACTGGATTAATGAATGGGATTTCTAATGAATTCTCGGGATGACTACCTGATAGTGTTAGTATTATAAATATGAAAAAGCTAGTAGCGTGGCATGGAATGTCAGTACCAATGATGTCAAGCGAGAAACCTAAGATTTAACTTGAAAGGTTGAAGGAATTTCCTGAAAGCCCATTTGATTTTGATGGTTAATTGATTACATATATTTTGCTATACTAACATGCTGTAACAGGACATTCAGCAAGCCGTTTCAGGAAATAGTAACACAGGAACTATACTAAATCAGCAAGCTGATTTCATCCTTCAGCAAGCTGTTATGACATTCAGCAAGCCGTTTCTGGGAACACAGAAACTATCAAGAACAAGTCCAGAAATACAAAGAGCTGCTATTTAGATTTAAATGTAAGGACTCTTACATATATATTACGTGTATAATATATACTAAAGAGCTCAGAAATATCACAAACAAAACACTCAAGCATGGAGATACACTAAACAATGTTTTATGACATGTCTCCACCCAAACACAATCATTCCTTTACACACTCCCACGTTCTCAACACACCAACTCAGAATTCCATTGCAGAGAATCATTCCTTTACACACTCCCACGTTCTTAGCACACCAACTCAGAATCCTCTGCATGAGAATCATTCAGTCATACACAAACCACGTTCTTCACATAACCAATCTGCAAAACATCCAACGGCTCTTTCTTGAACAAATCTGAATGTTGGACCTGTTAGTATATATATACCTCTCTTGTATAAACGAAAAGACCACCGAAAACACTGAAACTGATATACACATTCTTGAATATTCATCAAATCGTTTATACTTTCAGTCACCTCAAAAACAGTTGTTTTACATTGCCATATTCACAAACAACACACACACACACACAAGCTCTAAAGATATATTACATGTTTTATATATATATATATATATATATATATATATATATATATATATAAGAGTCTATATCTTTGAGTTGTAATTTCAATCCTTCAAATCTGCATTGTACTTATTGTAAAGGCATAGTTGCTGGGCAGTGGCTTGTGAAACAAGGGTTTGGTAAACACGAAGCTAGAAAAGTTTGTACTACGGGGAGTGGTATAGTTCTTAGAGAGCAGGTTTAGAAACGGGGTTTCAGCAAGCCATTTTGACAGTAGCTAGGGAAAAGGGAGATATATTATTGAATCTTGTAATTGGGTTTATAGTGATTAATAATATATTCTCTTGCCGCGTTTGGCAAGGGACTAGGACGTAGACCATAGAGATTAGGGGTCGAACCTATCTAAAATCTTGTGTGTTAAGTATTTCTATTCTGCTCGTTTTTCTCTGCATTGCATTAGCTCATAACAACAAGCTATTTCATACTAGTTAGTTAAATATCAGCAAGCTGAGTCATTCTAGTATCTAATAACAGCAAGCTGTATTATTCTGGTAAAAACTTGGAAAAATAAAAATAGACCATAGTTAACCTAATACACCTATTCACCCCCCCCTCTAGGTGCATACTTTCATTTGGTATCAGAGCCTTGCTATACTAATCATTTCTGTAACAGGAAAAGTATCGATCTAAATGGCTGACAATTATCCGCTCGGAAACTCAGACTCGAGGGCACCGCTTCTTCTAGGTACTGAAAACTACAACTGGTGGAAAAGTCGAATGGAGAATCATCTGGCCAGAGAACCACTGGAATGGAGAGTTGTAAGCAGAGGACCATACGTCTTCAAAGATGACAAAGGCATTACAAAGGATATTGATGTTCTCACTGATGCTGAATTAAAGAAAATAAGCTACAACAACCGTGCAAAGAATACTATCTTAAATGGTCTTTGTCCAGCTGAAAGTGACAAAGTTTCATCATGCAAAACAGCTAAAGAAATGTGGGACACCCTGGAATCGTATCATGAAGGTTCTAAGGGAGTGAAGAAAATGAAGCTTGGTACTCTAGTAAGAGAACTAAACGGTTTCACTGTCAATGAGAATGAAACCATTAAAGAAGCTCAAGCTAGGTTTCAAACAACCTTAAACAGTCTTCAAGTGCTTGGCAAAAGGATACCTCAAGAAGAGATCAATATGATCATCTTAGGATCCGTCCCATGGAGCTTCGCCCCTAAAGTTACGGCGTTGGAATCTCATCCCCAAATTGACACTATGGACAGTCTGGCTCTATTCTCTGAATTAGAGCAGTTTGAGTCAAAAATCAGGGCTAGCAAATCCAGGCTGACTCAAGTTCCAGCAGCTAAAGTGAAGAATCTAGCTTTACATTCGAATAACAACAAGCTGGAAAATAACAGCAAGCTGGAAAATAACAGCAAGTTTGAAGTTGAAGAAGATTCAGATTCTGATGAAGAAATTGCACTCCTCACAAGAAAACTCCAGAGGATAATTCAAAAGAGAAACTTCAAGAAGAAAGGCATGTATTCAGAAGCTAAGAAGGAAACAAATGATGAAGGCTGTTTTGAATGCGGAAAGAAAGGCCACTTTAAAAGAGATTGCTTCAAACTCAAAAGCAAAACAAAACAGCAAGATGACTTCAAAAACAGGAAGAAAGGGAAAGCCTTCCTAACATGGAGTGATGACGATGATGAGGAATCCAATGATGATAATGAAATGGTGAATCTCGCTTTCGTAGGTCTTGATGTAGAAAGCAACGAGGAAGTAGAAACCAAAAATGACTCCTCGGATGACAATGACAACGAGGTAAACTCCTCTAACACGTATTTTGATTCCCCTATAGAATATGCAGTAGATAGCATAACCATGCAGGACACAAGTAGCAATTCTATGGATGATACCGTAGAGCTGAAAGAGGAAATCAGCAAGTTGAAAAAGAAGATTGGCTACCTAAGAGAGATCATTTCTGACTTGACGGATGAAGAAGATCACGTTAAGAATCATAATGAAGTTGCTGATCTAAGAGCTAAGCTTGCTCAATTCGAAGGGCTCAACAAAGTATTGCTGAAGAGAAATGACACCATGATGAAAGAATTCAGCGTGCTGAATGCTAAACTCACAACAAAAGATATACACATTGACTCACTACAAAAGCATTCAAACTCCAAAGAAGAAGAGACAAAGGAGACAGAGCAAGCTGAGAAGATACTTGAACTAGAAGATGAATTAAAGAAGTGTCAAGAAGGAATGGGAAAATTTGTCCAAGGTGAAGAAATCCTAAAAGCAATTATAAAGCAAACAAGATCATCATTGAGTAAAGAAGGACTTGGATTTAATTCAACACAGAAGAAAAAGAAGTTGAAGTACGAAGGCAAAGATGGAGTTCCATATGAATATGCCATGCCTTGGAAAATCTGCCCAAAATGTGGAAAGAAGGGACACCTACCAAAGTACTGCAAAACAGAATCAGCTTGCCGATATCATTCTGGCAGAACTCATGAAACCAGAAAAACAACATCAAAAGTGATCCAAATGTGGATCAAGAAAACTGACTTGAATGTTTCATATATTCCTGATGCTAACCATGTTGGACCCAACATAACATGGGTACCAAAAGGATGAGCTATTTTTTATGTTTGTTTTTGTAGATGTGTCTTTCCACGAAGTTGAAAACTGGACAATGGATCTTGGATAGTGGGTGCACTAGACACATGAGTGGAGATAAAACTTTATTCAAAAATATCAAGATGAAAAAGGGTGGACAAGTAACAATTGGAAATAACAAAACTCTTCAGATTCTTGGAAAGGGCTCAATAGGTAACAATTTTATATCAATTGATAAGGTACAATATGTTCAAGGACTTTCATATAATTTACTTAGTATTAGTCAGTTGTATGATGATGGTCATTTAGTTAATTTTGGTCGTGATAAATGTATTGTTACTATTTGCACTAACAAAGTCCCCCTAGTTGCTAGAATGGAAGGATATATATATATATATATATATATATATATATATATATTAGACTTTGACACGCAGAAAACAGCATGCTGTTTAGCTGCAATGGACTCATCTCCTGAGATTTGGCATAGAAGGCTTGGTCATGTTAACATGGAACAAATCGGCAAGCTGTCTTCGCAAAAGCTTGTTAGAGGATTGCCAAAACTCAAGTATGTCAAGCTGGAAACTTGTGGAGCATGTCAACTAGGCAAACAAATTAGAACTCCACATAAGTCAAAAACAATGGTATCAACTACTAAACCCCTAGAACTTTTGCATTTAGATTTATTTGGTCCGGAAGCATACAAAAGTTTGGGAGGTAAACAATATTGTTTTGTTATAGTAGATGATTATTCTAGACATACATGGACTTTATTTCTGCAAAATAAAGATTGTGCTTTTAGAGAATTTGAGTCTTTAATAAAGCTACTTGAGAACAAGCTCAACACAAATCTTATACGAATAAGATCGAGGTGGAGAATTCCAAAAGGAGTTTGTTTCTTATTGTGAAGAAAGAGGTATCACTCACGAATGCTCAGCTCCAAGAACCCCTCAGCAAAATGGGGTAGTTGAAAGAAATAATCGATCTCTGCAAGAAACAGCAAGAACTTTATTGCAAGAGAGCAAGCTACCAAGAAGTTTCTGGGCAGAAGCAGTAAATTCAGCAAGCTATATTCTCAATAGAGTCTTGATAAGGCCTATTCTCAACAAGACTCCATACGAACTGTTAAGGAATAAAACTCCAAACAATGGATACTTCAAGGTCTTTGGATCAAGGTGTTTTGTACTTAAAACAATCGACAAGGATGGTAAATTCGATGCTAAATCCTATGAGGCAATATTTCTTGGTTATTCATTAACTAGTAGAGCTTATAGAGTCTATAATTTATCTAAATTAACTGTTGAAGAATCTATTGATGTTTCATTTCAAGAATCTAAGCTTGATCTACCAGAAAATGAGGAAGATTTTGCAGGAACAAGAGATAATGACAAGCTGATATCTCCAGAAACTCAACAGACTACAAATCAGCAAGCTGAAGTTGCAAAACAACAATCTGAAATCTCTACTGCAGATAAAGAAACACAAGAATATGAAGAGATAGTACCACATTCATTGCCTAAAGCACCAAGAACAGTCAAGGATCATCCTCCAGAGCTAATCATTGGCAACAAAACTGATGGAATCAAGACAAGAAGGGCTCAAGCAAATATATGTGGATATGCGGCTTTTGTAGCTCAAGAAGAGCCAAAGAACATAACCGAAGCACTTCAAGATGAAAATTGGATTGTGGAAATGCAAGAAGAACTCAACCAATTTGAAAGATGTGATGTTTCGGAACTTGTAGAACCACCAAAGGATGTATCAATCATTGGCACTAAATGGGTTTTCAAGAACAAAGTTGACGAGTTTGGTACAATAATTCAAAATAAGGCAAGACTTGTTGCTCAAGGTTACAATCAACAAGAAGGGATCGACTTCGATGAAACCTATGCTCTTGTAGCAAGGTTGGAATCATTCAGAATGTTGTTATCATTTGCATGCTTCAAGAAGATAAAGCTTTATCAAATTGACGTCAAAAACGCATTCCTAAACGGCGTGCTGAAAGAGGAAGTATCCGTCAAACAACCTCCTGGATTCGAAAGTCAGGAGTTTCCAAATCATGTTTACAAGCTGAAAAAGGCCTTGTATGGACTACGGCAAGCTCCTAGATCATGGTATGAAAGATTAAGTGAATTCTTAATCGAACATGGCTTTACTCGAGGTAATATTGATCCTACTTTGTTTACCATGCATAAAGGTAAAGATTTATTAGTTATTCAAATCTATGTAGACGATATTATCTTTGGATCAACTAATGCTTCTATGTGCAAGTGGTTTTCGAGATGCATGCATAGTGAATTTGACATGAGCATGATGGGTGAGCTAAATTACTTCTTGGGTCTTCAAATTAAACAAACCTCAGCTGGAATATATGTTCATCAAACCAAATATGTCAAGAATCTACTCACTAAATTTGGTTTTGAGAACTTAAAGGCAAAATCAACACCAATGACTCCAATCAGCAAGTTGAAATCTGATGAAACAGGTATTAGTGTTGATATTCGAAAATATAGAGGTATGATTGGTAGTTTACTATATCTTACTGCATCTAGACCTGATATCATGTATAGTGTATGTGTTTGTGCTCGTTTTCAAGCTAATCCCAAAGAATCTCACTTAAATGCTATTAAACGAATATTCAAATATTTAAGTGGAACTCAAAATCTTGGATTATTTTATCCTATTACAAATACATTTGATCTTGTGGGATATAGTGATGCAGATTATGCAGGTAGTCAAACTGATCGTAAAAGCACCAGTGGTGTCAGAACATTTTTAGGACAAAGCTTAGTCTCTTGGCAAAGCAAGAAGCAAACCTCTGTTGCTCTCTCTACTGCAGAAGGAGAATATTTGGCTGCGGGTAGTTGTTGCACTCAACTACTTTGGATGAGGCAAACATTAAGAGATTATGGAATCAAATGTGACAAAACTCCAATTCGTTGTGATAGTACAAGTGCCATCAACATATCAAAGAATCCAGTAAATCACTCGAGAACAAAGCACATCGATGTCCGTCATCATTTTCTAAGAGATAATGTTGCTAAGGGAAATGTTGAACTTATCTTCGTGCCAACCGAATATCAGCTCGCTGATATATTCACTAAGCCTCTTGTAGAAGAAAGGTTTATTGTTCTAAGAAGAGAATTAGGCATGTGTGAAGTGGAAACAGCAAGCTGAATTGGAAAACGGCAAACTGAAATGCGTAACATCGATTCTTGTTATCATGATGAATTAATATGTTTCATGCCTTCCAGTTCAATACTTAAAAATAATCTATTATTTATTGCTGTATTCTACCAATGTGATTATGTGTTCACCACTTTGTTTTAAATATGCTAAAATGTTACATGAAAATAATATAATATACTTGGTAAGTATTATTTTTATGACATGCTTAAGTGGGGTTATGGGTAGTTATTTTTTTTAAAAAAAAAAATTTCGTAAAATAAACTCTTCCCCTTAATTAAACAAAGGAGATATATTAGCACGATTAGATTTAAACTGTCGTTTCAGTGCACCATTCCCTATCTCTACACGATTCAAGAGTTTCAAGGGTTTCAACCGCCGCTCTCTCTCAAATCAATACACACAAATCATCATGACTGGTCGCAAGACTCGTGCAAATCGAACTCCGGGCTCTAAACGCAAGAAGACTGAGGCTTCCACTGAGAATCTCCTCGACGAAATGAACGAAGCAAATGATGATGCTCAAGGGTCTCTAAATCAAGCTGTCGATGTTGATGCCAGTTCCCCTCCCAATTCAGATGTTAGATTGGCTAAGCATCTCAAGCCCTCTTTTGCTTTTGTGAATGAAGAACTCAAGGACCGTTTCTTCACCAACAAACTCGATGTGCGCCCAATTGTGTCTGGTAAATCTATCACTCCTACTCTCTTCAATGCATGTGGGGCTATGAAACTTTTTGCTGCTGTGGGTATGAAATCGTTCTTACTAGATATGCCCAAATGCATATTTCCTGAGTTAATAGCCGAATTTTATGCTAATTTGAGTAAGGATAAATATGATAACTGCATCTCGGTTGTTAATAACAAACGCTTAATTTTAAACCCTCCAATCCTTGGAAGTATTATCAAACTTGATGTGGATTCGGATGTAGATGTTTTTACTCATGGGTCTAAAAGCTTTCCTGGATTTAATGATGTCGATCAATTGAATGTCTTAGTTTTTCCTGAAAAATCAATGGAACTTGCTCCTCCTACCTCCACCATAGTTAATCCCATGGCTAATCTGGTTTTTAAAGTGTGTTGGTCAAATGTGTGTCCTCGGTTGGGTAATAGGTCAAATTTTACATGGCAAGATGTCTGTGTATGTGCCATGATTCTTGAAGGTAAGGCTTTCGACCTACCTAAGTTGATATTGGATAATATGATGGATGCTGTTGGGAAGCAAAATTCTGGGCTTCCATATGGATTGCTGCTGACTCGAATCTTCGAGCATTTTAGCATTGATTTCACAGAGTATAATCAAGTGATGATTAAGGACCAAATCGATGCCAAGAACTTGGCTCAATCAAACTTGCGTGTCTCTCATGGCAAAATGGACTTTATCACACCTCCTGTGAAGGAATCTGATCACACTTCTTCCACTCTTGGCACTGGCAATGTTGATGCCCCTCCAAGTGATGGCCAATTTGCAACTCTGTTAGCTGCAAATTCGACTCTTCTTGGTGAGGTCAAATCCTTGAAGACAGAACTAACAGAGATCAAGTCACTGCTGTCTAGGGTACTTCAACAAGGACCAACTGATACTCCACCTACTGAGACTCCAGGTTTGGCTATTCCTACGGATTCCAGGAAGAAGTCTTCATCTCAACCGGCTGCACAAAGTGTTGGAAAGACTGGCACAAATGATGAGTTTCCTGACAATATGGAGGTCACTGAAGAAAATATGGAGGTTGCAGACAAAGATGGAAATGAAGTTGATGCTACTGCTCAGTCAAGGGATGACGCAATCTAATGACTTGCTTCTATTTACTCCTTTTTAATGATTAAGGGGGAGAAAACTTTTGCGAGCTAAACTAATTTCTGGGTTAAGTTTCTGTGTTAAGTTATGATTCTGAACTTGTTTTGTGTTAAAACTCGAATTGCTATGCTATGTTGTTGCTGCTTAAGTTAAGTGTTATTGGATTGTCTAAATTGTTCAAATATGCCATGTCTATATGAATATTTTAGATGCATGATCTTAGGGGGAGAAAACTATCTTCTCTTATTTATAATGTCTATACAGGGAAGCATATGTTAAGGGGGAGAAATTCCCTCCCAAAAATATATGTTGGTAATCATCAAAAAGGGGGAGATTGAAAGCCCACTTGATTTTGATGGTTAATTGATTAAATATATTTTGCTATACTAACATGCTGTAACAGGACATTCAGCAAGCCGTTTCAGGAAATAGTAACACAGGAACTATACTAAATTAGTAAGCTAATTTCATCCTTCAACAAGCTGTTATGACATTCAGCAAGCCGTTTCTGGGAACACAGAAACTGTCAAGAACAAGTCCAAAAATACAAAGAGCTGCTATTTAGATTTAAATGTAAGGACTCTTACATATATATTACGTGTATAATATATACTAAAGAGCTCAGAAATATCACAAACAAAACACTCAAGCATGGAGATACACTAAACAATGTTTTATGACATGTCTCCACCAAACACAATCATTCCTTTACACACTCCCACGTTCTTAACACACCAACTCAGAATTCCATTGCAGAGAATCATTCCTTTACACACTCCCACGTTCTTAGCACACCAACTCAGAATCCTCTGCATGAGAATCATTCAGTCATACACAAACCACGTTCTTCACATAACCAATTTGTAAAACATCCAACGGCTCTTTCTTGAACAAATCTGAACGTTGGACCTGTTAGTATATATATACCTCTCTTGTATAAACGAAAAGACCACCGAAAACACTGAAACTGATATACACATTCTTGAATATTCATCAAATCGTTTATACTTTCAGTCACCTCAAAAACAATTGTTTTACATTGCCATATTCACAAACAACACACACACACACAAGCTCTAAAGATATATTACACGTTTTATATATATATATATATATATATATATATATATAAGAGTCTATATCTTTGAGTTGTAATTTCAATCCTTCAAATCTGTATTGTACTTATTGTAAAGGCATAGTTGCTGGGCAGTGGCTTGTGAAACAAGGGTTTGGTAAACACGAAGCTAGAAAAGTTTGTACTACAGGGAGTGGTATAGTTCTTAGAGAGCAGGTTTAGAAACGGGGTTTCAGCAAGCCATTTTGACAGTAGCTAGGGAAAAGGGAGATATATTATTGAATCTTGCAATTGGGTTTATAGTGATTAATAATATATTCTCTTGCCGCGTTTGGCAAGGGACTAGGACGTAGACCATAGAGATTAGGGGTGGAACCTAGCTAAAATCTTGTGTGTTAAGTATTTCTATTCTGCTCGTTTTTCTCTGCATTGCATTAGCTCATACCAGCAAGCTGTTTCATACTAGTTAGTTAAATATCAGCAAGCTGATTCATTCTAGTATCTAATAACAGCAAGCTGTTATTATTCTGGTAAAAACTTGGAAAAATAAAAATTGACCATAGTTAACCTAATACACCCATTCACCCCCCCTCTAGGTGCATACTTTCATTTCCTAAGGTGAGCGTTGCTAAGATTAAACAAAAGCATAGGTCCATGGAATGATGGATGGAGCAGTAAGGATATATTAACACGTGAGATTACGATAAAGTAGTATTTGATACGAATACGATTACTTTCTTCTCTAATGAACCTCTATAGTTCAGAGGTAAATTCTAAGTATGATATTTTACAATCATGAAAACTTTCTATAATTCTTTGAAATTCTTTTCTTTTCTTCTCTCTTATTCATCTTCTTTTTGAATTGAGAAGAACAACCCTTTAAGGAGGGGAGGTACTACTACGTGACTATCTGTCTGTGTGATAGAAGTCTAAGTGGAATACCATAACTTGTTTAATTGCTTGTCAAGTACTAAAGGCTGGCCCCCTTATGTACTAACTATGCAATAAAACAAATGTTCATTGATCATAGTGATCTCTCAATAAATCTCTCCACCTCTCTATATTGATCGAGATTACGAAGATTAAAGCGATCAGGAAATGCATAGTATGAGTAAGGTTATCTCCAAATTCGCACCGCGATAGTGATACCAATATCACTGCAGATATCAATAAGGATAATAGTATAGGATTGAGTAAGAGCATAACCCGGATAGTGTGTTGTACGAAAAGTAGGAAAGTTGATGGAAGAAGGATAAAGTATGTATTGTAGCACCAGTAGATGTGCTGAGAAAGGGTAGAACGACTAAGAATTGACTGGGAAGCTGAAAAGTGAAACGACAAACAAACGACTCTTTGTTTCCTACCTGATTTCGGGACGGAATCCTTTTAAGGAGGGGAGACTGTAAGAACCCCGATTTTTGGTAGGAATTAAAACTTTTATTATGGAATGGATATGGATTCCAATATTTATATTTCATGAAGAATGCAATGGGTTGAAAACTTAGGTAAGAATAATCTATCGTCAAGAAAGTAGGATATGGCATACAAATAGAGGAAGTATTCTCATGTCATCCAAATCGATATCTAGTATAAGTCCGGTGGTTCCGTAAAAGGGTTAAGGAACGCTCGGGAAAGCGCAAGGACATTTTTCTAATTAAAAGGAATAAAGAGAGAATAAGTGATGAATAGTATTTTTGGTGGAAATAGGAATATTATTAGACGACACTATATAGAAGTACCCGGAACGGATTTTTGAGTTCATATTAATGATCCAAGGGGAAAAAGAGTGTATGTAAAAGTTATTGAATTCTGAAAAATAGCACTTTTATTTTCCCCGAGATTTCCCTGGACACTGAAGGACTTAAGGATTTATTGAAAAGATTTAAGGAATTTGGATTCAAGAATTATTAAAGAGAATTGAAAATGATAGTGTAAGTATTAAGACGGTTTCCGGTAAAACCCTAATTAGAAATCTTCGAGATATTTCTCCGTACGATCAATGAATTGAGCAATGACCGGACAAAGAAACAGGCAGTGGATCAAGATACATGCATGTGCTAGTAGATAATATCAAGTAACCAAGTAGTTACATGATCAACTAGCTTACTTAGCAAACATAACCAAGCACTTAGCTTCCAAACCAAGACAAACCAATTCTCATCCATTAAGTGATGCATGCAATAACATCCTACCTTTATTAAAGTAGCTTTATGGCTTAGATATTATCCTAATAACATATCAATAATTCATTTTGATGAGACTAAACCAAGCAACCAAGCAAGAACACTCCATCTCTCCATTCTTCTTCAAACCGCCCAGCAAGAACACCCATGAAAGAAAAATTCATATCTCAAGATCTAGAGCTTTAGAAATCACCAAATTTTAACCATATCTTCTCCACTCCAAGGGCAACATTCGTTCAAAATTTCATGGCAATCTAATGAGTATAGCCTAGTCAAATCTCCTCCCCAAGTTGAAGAAGCCAAACTGCCTGTTCTTGACAGTTTCTATCCAGCGTGAAAAACTGGTTCAAAACCATAGCTACAAAGCTTCAAATCTCCTGATCTATAGCTTAAAACAAATTTTATGAAGATCCTAAGATGTACTAAAATTTTGAGAGCTAAACTCTTATTTTTCGATTTTCTATGATTTTTACAGGCTTAGGGTGAATAGTAATTTTCAAGAACTAACTTTAATTTTCTTGTTTCTTTTGATGATCTAAGCTATATTAAGGTGTTCTAAGGACTAGATCAAGGCTTAGTAAGGTCTTACACACATCAAGGAAGGTATGGAACTCATGAAACCCTAGCTCTTACTTTGAGTGTATGAATGTTCTTGATGGATTTTTTTAGGTTAGAGTGATTATGGTGATGTTATAAGCATGATAGTTATGATTGGGCTTGGTTATATGTTAAAATGGTTTAGATGAATGGAAAGGTAGTGCTTGGCCTTAGTTCAATGTTAAATAACATGTATAGGTGATTTGGAGTGGAAACCATGTTTGTGGGAGGATTGTAAATTTGAAAACGTTCGATTTATAGCCGTCGTAATGCAGAAATTTCGTTAACCATTAAGATTCATTCATAACAGTTGGTATAATTTTCTGATCTTGATGAGTAGTTGACCCACCCTAATAGATCTCGAGTCATAGATCGTTTTGGCGAAAGAATTGAAGCAAACGGACTTACGGTTTAGGAATTATGGCGAAAGAATTGAAGTAAAGTATTTACTTGGTGTTTCAAAGTGATAGGTGATTAACCCGGGATAATTTTGGTTATTTATAGATTTCCATACCACCCCGACTCATACCACTAGCATAGCGGGAGTACCAGGCAAGTTACCAATAATTTGGAACTGTTGTTGTGATAATATATATCTGCTGTTTTCTGATACATATGCCATAGCATGCATGCCTACTTTCAAGTTATATTGTGATCCTTGTTCCCTGATTTATTGTTAGCTTATAAGCTAGATAAATAACGTATCGGTTATAAGATGGATATTACTAACACCTTTAGGAAAGGGCATTTGAGTCTCATTCTTCGAATATAGACCGGGAGTCAGTATTTCTTGATATATCTTGATTATTCCGGAGAGAATATTTAAGTTAATATTTCTCCATTATTTATTCAATAAATATTATTTCAAATATTCATTCGAGCTTTATGTAGTCAAGGAATATTATTTCTAATATTCATTTAAAGTTGATTCATTTATCGAATATTATCTCGATTATTCATTTGGAATTTATTCATTATTTATTTATTGAATATTATTTGTGAATATTTATTCGAGGATTATTCCGAGTGATATTTTATATTAAAATTATTTCTTCAATATTTTTCACTTAATAAATATTCTTTGGAATATTTATTTAATTCTTCTAACTCGTTTCAAAAATGATTTACTTCATTCAAATATTATCTTCGACCTTCGAATATTATGTAAATTATTTCGGAGTCTTATTATTAATACTTGTATCAAGAAAGGTTCTCAAAATTCCATTCTTCATTCAAATCTAACTTTCAAATTATAAGGGAACCTTACTTGAGAAATGTTATTTATCTTGTTGACTTCCCGGTCATAAATCCTTTGAAATTATTCTTTTCACTCGCAACTTGGTTGCTATTTGCTTATTGAATCTTTGTGTACCTTCTCATCATTCGAGGGGTAAGATTGTTGGAGCAATATGATATCCATTAACAAGCAGTAGCTTGGGAAATATTGGTGAATTTTCCTTTCCAACTAGATACGACTACTTTGTGGAGTCTTATCAACAAGTATCATACTTGGGGAAAGGGGGACGAACTTTACGTTTCAGAGTCATGGATGTTATTCGAACTAGGAGCTGCGTAAGTGGCCGAGTGGCGCCGGTCCAGCAATGGCCCAACCGTTGGCCGGGGGGTTCCAGAGGGCGGTAGACAAGTAAATCTGTCAGTGCTTTCTTCTGCATGTAGAGAACAAAAGTGGGGAGCATAACATGCGACTGATCATCGTAAATGTTATGTCTTCTGGTGCGTCAATGCTCCAGGATTAGTTCATTTTCTCAGAGTTGGAAATTTCTACAACATTATCATTGTTGGCAGGGTTGAAAAGTGTTTGACACTGGAATTGCAATATTTTTCCTGCAAGTTCCTCTTTTATGATAAATGATAATATCTTGCTTATCTCTGACATAGCAGATATTTCCACGGATTATATATGTTGAGTTACCTTGTAACTTCATCCTTTACCTTATAATAGTACTATGTTCGTTAATGCATGGCTTATGGTTTCAAAGATATTTCAGAACTGTTATATGTTATTGTTCAGTTACATATTATTTTTGGTGGGCTATTGCTCACCCGTGCTTTATTTATTATACCACAACAACAGCTAGATCTGATGGCCAGCGCAAGGCGCACTCGGTGCAAGTCGGGACAACAGTCATAGGGTTGCCTACTGATGTCATGGATGGCATTGCTGAGGCAGAAGCAACCAGTAGGCTAGACTGTCAGCTTTTGGTTTATGAAATGTATTTACTTATATGACATATGTAAATGGATGGCAAAGAGTATGTAATTCTTTTGGGTTATCAGAACACAAAACTTGTGATTAATAATATTTGTTGTTTACTCTGATTTCATCTCGGGGACTATAACGGGTGTGTTTTATGTTGTTTTGGGGTAACATGGTTGTAATTTATTTATATTGATATTATGGATGGAAATGGAGACCGTGACGACCGGATCCCCGACCCTGGATCTGGGGCTGTTACAATAAGATAGGTGTATGACGGTGTTCTATAAATAAAAAGGAAAAGCACGAATTGTTTCTGCATCTCAAAATGAATTATTAAAAGGTTTGAGGAATGTCAGACCATTTTTTGTCATAATATATTTATAAATAATTGGAAGATCGATAAAATGTGTTTTAAGTGGGGTTAGAGCATCTCCAAGCTTAGCAATATGTTAGCTAAAAGCTGATGTGGCAGACATTTTTAGATAATGAGATAGCAAACTACTATCTCCCAACGGTAAGAACTGTTAGTTAAAATTTTAGATAATTGTAAAATGATCCTCTATATTTACAGATTGGGAAGTGGTTATCTATAATTAAAATATAGATAAAGTACAGCTCCATGTCAGCTCCTGTCAAATTAAGTACAAAAATTATAATATACTAATATGTTAAAGTACTAATAATAATAATAATAATATACTATTTTTAAAATATAGCTAACCATTATAGATAATAACATTGAAATACAAAATCTTACAGATTTTCAGCAAATTTTACATAACTATTATTTTATATTATTTTAGCTAATTATGTTAGCTACTCCCCTTGAAGATGCTGGGCGATCTAATTACTGTACACATGTTAAAAGGTACTTCTTCTATCCCCGAATTGTATACTACATTGGTGCACGCACGCATTTTAAGGTTCCTAAAAAGTATAGTTTCATAATTTTTTTTAATTTTTTTGAATAAAAATTTAAATAAGAAAATTTTAAAAATAAGTTATGAAACTATATTATATAGATTTCTTAAAATATGTATCAAGCATACGTACCAAGCAGCAGTGAAAAAAATTATATAAAAATGATTATAACAGAGGGAGTAAAGGGACACTGATGTTTTTAATGATTTTGTACTTTTCAGTACTGATTAAAATACTGTAAGTTACTACTAGTACTAACTTACCGAGCATGTGACTTGTTTCTTTTTTCTTACATCTCCCCAAGTCACAATGCTTGTGCCATTTTGTCATTTGTCTAGTTGTCAGGGTACCTCTGAGTAAAACAAACTTGTACTCACTTCGTCTTTTTCATTTCTTTACATTTTCTATTTTGACTCGTCCATTCCATTTCTTTACATTACCCAAAATAGTATAATTTTAATAATATTAAAGTCAAACACTTATCTTTGTGCCCAGACAAATTTTATGATTAAAAACTTAATCATACTTAAGATAGTTAATTAATCCCACAAATTAACATTACTTTTACTCACCGAACTTAACTCTTGCTTCCTTATTAGGAAGAGTTAGAAAGGGTTTCAATGCATTGGAATGAGATCTAATTTTCCCTTTTTGAACAAGTTTATGCACGGTAGATTTGCATGCATTTAATTGTTGTGCAAATGTCCTAATATTAATTCTGAGGTGAAGAGGAATTAGCCTTACCTTTTCCAAGTCAAGAGCACATCTTGTAATTCCAACCTTGTATTTTCTGTCCACATTAGGAACTACACCTTCCTTGATTGCTTTAAAGACAACTTTCCATATATTGGCTATTGTTATTCTACTGACCCCATAATTAGAAGCAAGTTTCTTGATCATTCCACGTTTGAGTTTGTTGTTGTTGTAGTTTAATGATAACACATATGTAATCTGTTTCTTTTCTGAATTTTTCAATCTCTTTAGCCTATATATATATAGGCTAGCGTTCAAATAGAAACCAACCTTAGAATATAAACTAGAAACCTACACTAAATAAATTATATTTCATTTATTTTAATGGCCCCGCTAGGGGCACCTTCACAAAAAACGTTTAAAATTCTTGGCTCTATTCAACAAAAATATAAAATAAAATAAAAAAATTTTTTAAAAAAAGTTACTGTTCACGTGCCACGTCATCACGTGAACAGTAACTTTTTTTTAAATTTTTTTTATTTTTTTATATTTTTGTTGAATAGAGACAATAATTTTAAACGTTTTTTGTATTGGAGTGCCCCTAATTTGGTCATTAGATTAGCTGGAAATATTTAATTTAGGTTTAGTTTCTAGTTTCTATTCTAAGTTAGTTTCTATTAGAACAAGACCCTATATATATATATATATATATATATATATATATATATATATATATATTCCAAAAAACTGGTCGAAAATGATATCTGAACCCCGGAATTTGCAATCAGAAATTCGTAGCATCTCAGTTGCAAATGAGGTTGCAAAAGTTGCAATTGAGGAAGATAGTATTTTTGGAACTTTTAAAACAAGGTCGGTATTTTTAGAATTTTAGAAAGGTTGGTAGTATATATTTAAAAATCTAATAGTTAACATGGGTAGTTTTGAAACTATCCCTTTTCTTTTTATGAATAAAAATAATATTATTTCGTGACGTGCATGAAATGGAAATGATTTTGTTGTTTTTAGAAAAAAATGTTATTAATTTCTGAAAAATGACTTTCGCTTTCTTAAAGAGAAAATTATTCTTTGAATTGAACTATTTTTTTTATAGTTTTTTCATGATAATCAAATGTTAGAAAATATTATTCCAGAATGATTTTCAAAAAATATTTTCTCGATCCTAAATTAAGTTCCAAAAAAAATGTTTCTCTAAAAAATTCAAGATCGTTATTTTGTCGCAAGAAACGGAGTTTTTTTTTTTTTTTTTTGAATCACACAACAAACAGAGTTAATAATTATATGATGGCCAAAAATTTCAACCAATAATATTTATAATAATTTAGTCTAAAATAATGAAAACCCCGAAGCTCTTATATTCTTAATTGAGTGGGGGCTAAGTAACATATGTTTCTTGAAATCAAATAGGAAACAGAACTAGTTTGGTTCAGTATATATACAGATTTACCCCTGACAATTCCATTCACTTGATTTCACCTGATACAATCCATGCATAAATTCTAAAAAATATGTATAAGCAACAATCTAGTCAAGCCCTCGTTGTTATTATTACTTATTTATCATTATTACTATCATATATAAAAGAATGAAAAAGTATGATAATTGATATGAAATTAGAAATTTGTTCCATGTATGGCTTATTTATTATTGTTATGGTATATAAAAGATCAAAATAGTATGTTAATAAATATAAAATAAGAAATTTACTCGATGTATTACTCATTTATTATTATTATTATGATATATAAAATAAAGTAATTAAAAAATTAAATAAAATCATGAGTAAAATAAAATTATCATTTTTTATTTACATTTTTCAAATTTTTATGAGTAAAAAAATTATAAAATCAACGTTTCCTATGTTACATATATTTCTAATTACAGAGTTGAAGCACGTTTTCCAGATTGGGGCTCAAGTTAAATTAAAACAACCTGGCTGGCTTGTCATAGATTTTCCAAAATCTAATAGGATCCGTATTTTTAGTAATTTTGTTCGCTAAATTTTCTATATATACACACCAACTCCTCCATAATCATATTCACTATTCAGCTTATACGCCCCTATACATAATGTCTAAACAGCAAGCCCTTGTTGTGTTTTGTCCATCAAAGAAACACTACAATGAAGCCATTGACTTAAGTTTACGATTAAATTCTATTACGAGTACTAGTAATGATATGAATTTCAAGAACCACAACAAGAGAAAGATGTGTACTTATGAAGATGGTGATCAAGAAAATTCGGTATGTGCGAAAATGTAACAATGGTGATTAATTTTTGGGTTTTTGCTAATAACAGTAAAGGAATTGTAGATAATAAACGATGAAAGGAAAAATGTTCATTCAGATTTTTCAGTAACTTGACAAGGAAGACAGGGGTGGCTTATATGGAAGACAAATTCCCGCCAATCATTTCCTATTAATTAATAAAATGAAAATACAGAAATTCGTCCACTTGCAATACCGCCACTGTCCAGTCTATACCCTTCAGTCCAAGCCCAACAATCTTCAGCCCAATTCCAATCAATTTCAGCCCAGCCCAACAGAGTCCATACACATATCCGTTCATCAATAACTTAATAATTAAAGTAGTAGTTTAGGTTTTACTCCCCACTTTTAACATTGCCCCTTCCTTGGGCGGCGATGTCCTCATCGACGAACTGGGGATAACTCCGGCGAAGACTGTTGTAGTCAATCCAAGATGCATCTTCTGGTGTCATACCTTCCCATTGGACCAGTACAGAAACAATCGCTGTGTTATTACGGTTTATCATTTTACGATCCAAGATTTTGCTGGGATACGCCGGAGAAGGGAAGTCGACTGCCACCGGTGGATCAATTTGTGCAAAGTCAGTTGGACCAATCTTCTTTTTGAGCAGAGAAACGTGAAACGTGTCATGTATCTTGGCGGTCACCGGCAATTGAAGGCGGTAGGCGACGGATCCGACCCGTTTCAAGACTTTATATGGCCCAAAATACCGAGGCGTAAACTTATTATCCTTGATGACTTTCATGGAGGTTTGTTTAAAAGCTTGAAGCTTTAAGAATACTTCGTCTCCTTCTTTAAACTCTCGTTCTGTTCTTCTCTTATCCGCATAAAATTTCATCCTTTCTTGTGCTTTTTGCAGGTTGTTCTTTAAAAGTTTGTGAATCTCGGTTCTTTGCTGGAGGAAGGCGTTAACACAGGCGTTGGAAGATTTCCCAGCTTGATGGTAGTTAAAGCTTGGTGCTTGGCGTCCATAAAGTGCTTTGTATGGAGTCATATTGATGGCGGAGTGGTGGCTGGTGTTATACCACCACTCGGCCATTGGAAGCCACCGGAACCACTGATTTGGCCTTTGGTGGGTTAGGCAGCGCAAATACATTTCCAAGCACTGGTTCAGGCGTTCACTCTGTCCGTCGGACTGTGGGTGATAAGCCGTAGATAGCCTAGAAGAAGCCCCGAGCTTTTTAAAGAGTTCTGACCAAAACTGAGAGGTAAAGATCTTATCCCTGTCTGTAATTATGGCATTTGGAGGGCCGTAGAGTTTGAAGACGTTGTCGAGTAACAATTGTGCTACCTGTGATGCAGTAAAAGGGTGTTGCAGAGCCAGTACGTGAGCAAATTTGGTGTACTTGTCGATCACCACCAATATAGTATCTCGGCCATTCGACTTCGGAAGGGACTCAATAAAATCCATGGTAATGGTGCTCCAGGCACAATCTGGAATTTGGATTGGCTGTAACAGTCCAGGGTAAGGTACATGTTCCCCCTTGCACCTCTGACATGTTTCGCATTCTTGCACCCATTTAGTCACATCTTGATTGAGGGTCGGCCACCAGAAGAGAGCACTAACCCTTTTTAGAGTCGCATTGATTCCTGAGTGTCCACCTTCTGGCCCCCCATGTAGGTTGTTAATAACTTGTTGCCTTAAGTCCCCTACCTGTCCAATGACTAGCTTGCCCTGGAACCTGAAATCACCATCCTTGATTGAAAATTCAGGATGCGTGTTAGTGTCAATAGCCATCTGTGCTATGATATCGTTAAATTCAGGGTCTTGTTCCCATGATTGTTGTAAATCGAGCTTCCACTGGGGTATTACAACAGTGATGGCTTTCAATTCCTTTCCATTCTTCGAAGATACCTCATACAGGCGAGACAAAGGGTCAGCCACTACATTGTCTTTTCCTTTCTTGTAGACTATAGTGTAATCGAAGCCAAGAAGTTTAGTTAACCATTTTTGCTGCATCAATGTAGTGATCTTTTGGCTTAGTAAGTGCCTGATAGCCTCCTGGTCTGTTTTGATCACAAATGGTCTGCCCAATAGGTAACCTCTCCATTTGTTAACTGCCATAACTATGGCAAGAAGTTCTTTTTCGTATGTAGACAGCCCCATGTCCCTTTGTGAAAAAGCCTTACTAAAGAAGGCTAAGGGTCGTCCTCCTTGCATTAGAACAGCCCCTGCCCCTGTTTTGCAGGCATCTGACTCGACCACAAAGTCCTTGGAGAAGTCTGCTACTCCCAATACAGGGGTTTGACTCATAGCTGTCTTCAACTGTCCAAAGGCAGATTGTGCCTGCTCATTCCAAGTAAAGGCACCCTTCTTTAACAGGTTCGTTAGGGGTTTACTGATGATTCCGTAATTGCGCACAAATCGACGGTAATACCCCGTCAGTCCTAAGAATCCCCGAAGAGACTTGATATTTGTGGGAGCAGGCCACGAAGTCATAGCCTTTATCTTCCTTCTATCCGCCTCCACAACCCTTGCACTTATAACATGACCCAGATACTCAACATAGCTTTGAGAAAAAGCACATTTGCTTAGCTTGACGCACAAACTGTTATTCTGAAGCACTTCAAATACCAGTTTGAGATGACTGAGATGTTCTTCTGGTGTAGCACTATAGATTAGGATGTCGTCGAAGAATACACACACAAACTTACCAATATATGGCTGAAAGATCTCATTCATGACACATTGAAAGGTGGCTGGGGCATTGGTGAGGCCGAATGGCATCACCAAGAACTCGTAATGCCCTAGAGGTGTCTTGAATGCGGTCTTGTACGTATCTTTAGCATGGACACGTATCTGGTGGTAACCACTACGTAAGTCGAGCTTACTAAACACCTTGCTTCCATGTAACTGGTCCAACATTTCCTCAATAAGTGGAATTGGAAATCGATTTTTGACTGTTATAGCGTTTAGGGCACGATAATCAACGCAGAACCTCCATGTATTATCCTTCTTTTTGACAAGTAAGACAGGGGATGCATACGGTGATTGACTATGTTTGATTATTCCACTCTCCAGCATTTCCTTAACCATTTTTTCAATTTCCATTCTTTGCAGGTATGGGCACTTGTAGGGGTTCAAATTGACTGGTGAGCTGCCTTCCATAATGGGTATCAAGTGGTCTTGTGGTCTTGTTGGTGGTAAACCAGTGGGTTTTTGGAAGACTTGAGGATATTCTGCAATGAGTGGCTTAACGGTTTCAGGGATTTCCACCGTGGGATTGTCTGTTGATTCTGCTGCTTCTATAGCAGACAATTGGACTAAGAAACATGCCTGTGCTCCCACTGGGCCTAGCTTCTCACTGTCAAGTACCATCTTCACCTTCTGGTCCAATTTTCTGGACTGCTGCAGTACCACTACTTTGTTCTTCCACTTCAGTGTCATTTCTTGAGTAGCGAAATCAAAACTAACAGGGCTAACCTGTTGCAGCCATTGAATTCCTAATATAGCATCGTATCCTCCCAGAGGTAAAACAAAAAATTCAGACCTAAACTCTGTTGTTTCTGCCTTCCAAGCTAGATCTACTATCTTTTTATTACACTGAGTTTCTGTCCCATCTGCTAATGAGATTTTTATGGCAGGGCAATTTTCTGTTTGCAGGCCTAGCCTCTTGACCAGATTTTGTGACAAGAAATTGTGAGTTGATCCCGTATCCACCAACATTGTGATGGATCTGTTCTTGATTACACCTTCCAGTTTGAGGGTGTGTATTCCTTGGGTACCTTGCAGGGCATGAACAGATATTCCTCCTTCCTCATTTTCATCAACGTTTACTTCTATTTCTGGCTCAATGTCTTCATCCCCTACCATCAAGAACAACTGAGGTTTGTGACACTTGTGCCCACGGGTGTACACCTCATCACAGTTGTAACATAATCCCTTCTCTCTCCTTTTTGCCATTTCTTGAGGAGAAATCTTCTTTACTTCAGGCCACTTATTAAGCATAGTGGATTTTTCTGTTTCTTTGTTGTAAGTGCTTCTAGTTGGGGCGAACATAGGATTTGTAAACTTTGATGTTATACCTTCAGAATGATACCTCTGATTATTGATACTTCCCTTTGCAGATCCTTTCACTCGTTTCTCTAACAACTCGATGAGTGTCTCTTGTTCTCGGGCTTTCTCCATTGCTTCACTTAATGTACGGGGCTTATAGACATATAATGCCTGTTGGATATCTGCTCTCAGTCCACTGAGGAAACTAGACAGGTAAAAATCATCTGTCTGTAACATGTGTCTTGCCATAACATAGCCCCTTAACTCTTCAAATTCAGCAATATATGCCTTTACAGTGCTAGTTTGAACTAGTTTGTTGAATTTGCCCACCAGGTTCTCCTGATTACCAGAAGAGAAGCGCTGTAGCAGCTGTTCCACTAATGTCTCCCAAGTTAGAGCTGGCTGTTCTTGTTGTATGGTTTGAAACCAGTAATCGGCTTCTCCTTCGAGATATAAAGAGGCGAACACCACTTTAGTATAGGTGTCCATCCCTGGGTTCAATGTGAAGAACTTTCCTGCTTTGGTCACCCAACTACGGGCATTACTTCCATCGAATTTTGGAAATTCGACTTTGGGTAGCTTGTAAGGAGCACCCATTCCAGATCTATAAGATGAGTGTTCTCCGTTGTAACTCAGATTGCCCAGACTAGGAGCTGGTGGGTGGTTGGGTTGAGCGTGATATGGGAATTGTATGGTAGGTCTGGGAATGCTCACCGTTGGATTGTATTGTTGTACGGAGTAGGGTAATGGGTTTCGTGGGATTTGGTAATTAGTGGTGGGTATTACTGTGGGGTTTGGTGAAGCTTGGGAAAACATTGGGGCTGTATTCACAATCACAGGTGGGGTAGTCATCGTAGGAAACTGTTGTGGAATAGAAGCCCCAAATTGAATACTCTGTGTGTGAGATCTAGCAGGAGGTGTAACATGTATATTTGTAGAAGATACGGAATTACGCAAAGTACTGTTGGGAGTAGTTTGATTACCTGTAGCTTGTATTTTCATGGCGTCCACTAGATCTCTGATCTGTGCTGTCAATTCATTCCTGTCAGACTTCATCTCTGCTGTTAGGGTGTTGACCTTTCGACCCATTTCTGACATTTGTGAGGCTAGATCTGTTAATTGCGCCTTGTACTCAGACTCCTTTTGTATTGTATCATTCCGTACATCTTCTATATGCGATTCCAGTGTTTTAAGATCTTTTTCGTGTTTGGCTAAAGATGGCCCAGCCATGCTCTGATACCAGTTGTAACAATGGTGATTAATTTTTGGGTTTTTGCTAATAACAGTAAAGGAATTGTAGATAATAAACGATGAAAGGAAAAATGTTCATTCAGATTTTTCAGTAACTTGACAAGGAAGACAGGGGTGGCTTATATGGAAGACAAATTCCCGCCAATCATTTCCTATTAATTAATAAAATGAAAATACAGAAATTCGTCCACTTGCAATACCGCCACTGTCCAGTCTATACCCTTCAGTCCAAGCCCAACAATCTTCAGCCCAATTCCAATCAATTTCAGCCCAGCCCAACAGAATCCATACACATATCCGTTCATCAATAACTTAATAATTAAAGTAGTAGTTTAGGTTTTACTCCCCACTTTTAACAGAAAATACTCAAGAAATCCAAGAAACACTACAATGAAGCCATTGATATAAGTTTACGATTAAATTCTAGTAATGATATGAATTTCAAGAACCACAACAAGAGAAAGATGTGTACTTATGAAGATGGTGATCAAGAAAATTCGGTATGTGCGAAAATACTCAAGAAATTCAGGTTTTATACGAAGGAGGAAGAAGCTGAGGAGAAATTCAATGGGGTTTGTACTAAACTCAAGTTGTATGATGATCCTTGGAAGATCAAGAAAGTTCTTAAACAAAGTGATGTGAATAGTACTTGTAGGCTTATGATCTCGAAAAGACTGGTGGAGCAACATATTGTTAAAGTGTGGGAAAGGGCTGGGAGATTTGAATATGTATGGGGACTAGGTGATAGGGATGGGGTTTCGGTGAAAGTGTGGGATTGTGATAGAGAGAAAGAGTTTGTGTTGACAATGAAGAAGCATGCTTCTTCAGAATGTTTTGTTTTGTTAACTAATTGGAGAAGGCAGTTCGTGTCTGAAAGAGGACTTAAGAGAGGTGATGAGATTGGCCTCTTTTGGTGCAATTTTTCTGGTAGATTTTTCTTCTCGGTTCTTGCTCGCGCTCCTGATCAGGCGGTTCATTATTTGGAGGGGTTTTAAAAGTTTTGATGGTGATTCGAATCTCTTGGTGCAGTAGTTAGTGTAGCAATTTTGTATTCTCGATTCTTGGTTCTTGATCAGCCTCCTGTTTAATATATAGATGATTTAACGATATGTGTAGATGGAGGGTTCTTACTTCTTATGAATTTAGCAAGAAAGCCCAATAGTACTAGTTTAGAAGTTCAGTCAGTACTTTTGTATTTTAGAACCTTCTGTTATGTTTGGTTGTTATACTTTATCTTGTTCTAATGAAAAGTGTTGTCTTGGTTCTATTACGTTGTTTAATGTTTAATCTTGTTTTAATTAAAGTAAGTAGTACAGTTTCTTCCATTATGTATCATTGCTTAATTGCTAGATTTGCTGCAAATTTCAAGTAAAGATATGCATCTGCAGTTTTCAGTTGTAATGGGCCCCACAAAGATCTGCTTTCATTGGGCCCAGAGAATAAACAAACTTTTGGATACTCGTAGTTTAAGTACACTGACAGGGCTTTGTAGTTTGTTCAAAATTTCAAGGTTTTTCATCACTATTTTGTCCTTACACTCTTTCTCAAACCCCTCCCATTTTCCCCTCTTTTGATTTTTAATTTAGGGTTTTTTCACTCTCAATTAATCTGTTCTGCTCAAAGTTCTGTTCTTCAAGTCTTGAAGTTTGCTTACATTCTTGAATTAAAAACCTTCTGTTTAACTCTACTTGTCTTGCATTTGAATCTTTTCCCTTTATTAACTCTAAAAAATAGTTTTTCTTCTTTATTAATCCCATCAAAATCCTTGTCAAGATTTTGGTTATATAGATATAACATCTTGGTAAATGCAGCCTAATAAAAAACATGGGTGTTGCTTGTAGTGTTGGTATATGCCTTCTGGTGACCAAGAAATAAAAAACAGAGGTAGGCCTAGGAGATGTAGTTTTGACTTTTGAGGCATTGTCTTCTATGTCATCTGATCCCTCTCCAAGGTCGATTTCTCCGGGGAAGAAGAAATATAGAGGATGGCCAAAAGGGACTCGAAGGAAACTGAGATTAGGTCATTTTCCTTGTTCAATTATGTTTGAACTTTATTGATTAATTGTAGTTTGATTAAATTCAGTGATCATGTGTTTTGGTATAATATATCCTAGCTTTGGTGTAGAACTTAATTTGTGTATGTGACTTCGAGCAAGTATAAATTATGCTTCCTATATGGATCTTCTGTCTCACTTGATTATATACTTGGACAATAAAAAAATAGAAAATGAGGACAATGCCACCCTGTTTAGATGTGTAATGAACTGAAAGTTAAAAGATGCAAAGAAGAAGAATGGGTCAAATAATAATAAGCTCCTCAGCTTCTCCTATATATCACCACCATAATGACTCTACATTGACCTGCTCTCCTACAATTCTCTCCCCCAATATTCTTCAAGATTTACTTCACTGTACAGGTACTTTTTACATGTGAGCTCTAAATCTTTACTCTACTCTTTGATCTATGATCTTAATCTTAGATCATGCCTTTAGTAAGTCATCAATCCTTTTTGATAAATTAAGTTGAGATTCATACAGTTTCTACTCTTTGATTTATGATCTTAATCTGGTCGAGTTCTGGTCTTGCCTTTGAGCAAAAGATAATTTGTAGAACTCAATTGCCCATAATTTACGGAATAAGTATGTACTCATGCCAACTATAGTACCACTTCTCAAAATATGTGATTGGAGTTTTAAATTGTCTTGCAAATTGTCTATTAGCTGTATGCTTAACAAAGACCATGCTAATATTTGGTAAATTTGACAACCTTTTCCAACATTATATTAAGATTTACAATTAGTAACTCTTGACTTGTACGTTTTTTCACATTCAATATATACATTTGGCTTCAAAAAAAAAACAATATATACATTTACAAAATATTTGAATTTATCGGATGTTACTCAAGATCAAAGATTCAATTTCATTCCAATACAACTTAAATCTTTTGAGAGTTATATTAGATATTTGTATGTATTGTAACTGTACATTGCAATATTGTGGTATTTGACAGTCATGGTTGCACCTCAGAACCAGATTTACATAGCAGAATATTCTTAAACTTATGTATCAGAATAATGATCATTTTTTAGTTTTTTAAAACAATATTCTTCAACCAACATAATTGCTTACCCCTTAACGTTGTGCAGGTTTCATGCATTTACCGGCCTTTCAAAATAGATCTAGGAGATTGGCTAAATAATCTTAACTCTTGGAATATAGCCTATCCATTGTTCTCTTACAAGGAGTATATGTTGCTTTGCACATTTTTTTCGCCCAGGTGTGAGTGGATGAACAATTCTGCAGGATCAGCTTTTACGCCACATATCAGTTATACTGGAGCCTGAGAGGTATAGAACTATGGGATGAATCTCTTAATTGAAGAATAGGAAAAGTATATCCTTGTTGAAGATTTCCCAGCTAAACTGATAACCCTCACATGTCAAAGTTCTCTAAGAGACTTTGTAAGTGCTTTCTTTTTCAGTTTATAGAATTTCTGATAATGCATATTCCCTTATTGGTGTATAGGATATGAGGCAACCTAAAGTTAATTCTACATGTAGAGGTTTCTTGCTTGCAAACATTAGGACTGATGGAAAAAAAGCTAACTGTGAGTCACTGAAAAAAGTGGTTGCTATATCACAGTCAACATGGCTGTTCTCTACATGTGACGCGGGCTGAGAGGACAGACCATACTCCGAATTCTTTGGTGGCCATGGTTTGCTAAAGCCGTTGCCTAGAATCTGAACCGGATCTGGGTACACTGAGGGGATTTGCGCAAGAAAGTATATCTTGCTTATTTAACCCTCGCTTCTAGGGGTGAGCTTGCTTGATAATACAGGAATTATTGATCAAATTCTGAAGACTAGATTGGAAAAGGCCAAGCTTCTAGGATATAACAACTATGCTGAGGTATGAGTCTGATTCTCTTGCAGTACTCCTTCTGAGACATGCTTATAAGTTGAATGTTATTAGGTATCTATGTCAACCAAGATGGCTGCTGTTGCTAAAGCAGAAGAGCTCCTTGAAAAGCTTCGTGCTGCTTCCTGGGATGCAGCTTAAAGGTATCATGTAGATGTAGTTTTCATACAATTCAACAGTTTAGAGTTTATGAGTAGTTACAGGGAAAACCCCCAAATAGAGTTAGATGTCGTATAACAATGCAGGCTGCACCATTTTTAAGTAAAGTTTTTTTCACTTTAAGCCAAAGCCTCTTCCATTTATGTGGTAGTTTAGTATATAACTATCAGGAGAAAACCCTATATAAGGTTAGCTGTTTTAAATAGCAGTAGAGAGTAAATTTATGTGTAATCCAGTTTCATATTTCTACCCTCTGTATAAGCTTTAGTTTTACGTCATTTTAAGTAGAGTGCTTCACAAGTAGAGCTAAAACCCTTGCCAATTAGGTAGAATTATCTGAGAGGAGCATAGCTACTGACTACTAAATCCCCTTTTTGCTTTGACTGTATTGATTTAAGTTTGCAAATTACAGAGACCATTTGCAGCTAATGCTCACTCGCCAGCAGATATAAGATTAAGAGTATAATCTGTTTGGTATTATGATATCATAACTTTACTCAGCAGTCAACATAATTCAATAAGTCCTTGTAGCTTGTTCTCCAATTTTCGTAACCTTCAGATACATTGTAAAGTTGTCTGGTCATCATTGCTAGATGCCTAAGAAAGACCCACAAACTCGCTTGATGTAGAGTACTCGTATGATTTATATTAAAAAGATAAAATAGATATAAATGCTTTGTTTTATCATCTTGATATTAGTTTATGTAATACTGTTTCATCTTATTTGTTATAAACGAGTTCTAAATTTCTTTTTTTATTTTGACTATGCTAATAAGATGGTGGTCCAAATTGTAATAATTCTTATTCTTCTCAATTAATATCAATCTTTTCCAACGTGATAGAGAGTAACAACAATCCTATGAAACAATAGTACGACTCAGCTGCACTTTGTGGCTATCATAATCAGAATGGAAAAAGAGAAATTATTGTGTGATTATTTCTTTTTCCAATGATCTTACCTTTGTATTCCACATCAGCCACAGCTTCTCCAAATTTAAAATATTACAATGCTTGCCATTCTCAAGGTCTCTGAAATCACCTGCAAATTGAAGCTACATGTTATGAAAAGAGAGATTTTTTACTGTAATACATTATCATTGTTTTTTAGTCTTGAACCCCTGTATTGTTTACCTTGTGAGTAACAGGCATGTTTCTTGTTTGAACCCATGTCAACTGAGAATCACTTTCATTGTTTGACATGTGAATTGCCATCTGTTCAGCCTGCATGTTGTAATACATTGTTATGACCATGTCCTTCTAATGCTTCCTTTGTATTAAATATACGATAACTGTCAAATTTTAATCTCACCCTTACCATCTTCAGAAGCTTTGGATTATCATAGAGGCAGGGGCGAAGGCACGCTACCGCGATCATAAGCGGCCTCCTACCCTAAAATCTGATCACTATTTTTTTTTTTTTTTAAAGTTTAGCTGCCCAGCCCAATTGCCAGCCACAATATCAATATAACTACTTTTTATCATCTCCCCCCTTCCTTTTTAAAGCTGCAAATCACCTGTAAATTTGCCTTTGATTTTCTTTTTGTTTTTGTTTAGTAATAAATTAAATTAGAATTTATAAGTAAGGAGTACTCTGATTGTAAAATTTGCTATCAATACAATAGTTTAGAGGTCTACTAGTATCAATATGAGCAAATTTATTGTTCATTGTAATTTTTTTGCTTCTTTTATTTTAAGTTTAATCATTATTTCAGCTTCATTTTTTGCATATAATGTATTTTGGCTCCCCCTGAAATCTCATTCTAGATCCGCCACTGCATAGAGGTACTTGAGGATCCATGTCATGACGCTGGCAGTGGTGTCCTGAGCCGCAAAAAGAACTCCTATAATGTTCTCAGCAATTTGATCTTCATATAGGAATCCCATGTGTCCTCTTTTCTTTTCTTTCACAAATGATCTCATTGAGAATTTCACTTAACCTCTTCCTCGCCCAAGTAAACAAAAAATAGAGTAGACTGTAGAGTCACTTAGAAAAAGCCATCTTTAATAAGAGACTAAGTGTACACACTTGATAAAAATCTAGCTTCAAATTATAGTCTAGCTAGAATATAACAAGCTTGTGGAGTATTATACAATGTTTGCTTTACCATTAGGGCCTTTTTGTACGGAGTTCCTGGTAATCTGGAAGAAAACGAATTGTATCCTCCATCCACTATGCTGCAATTTTTTCAGCTTATGCTTGTAATGAGTCTCCAAGTGGCCAAAAATAGCGAGTATTCCCACTCCAAAAGAAGCCTAAAATGGCAAAAATTTAGAAAGAAAATATGATGTAGAAAAATAAAATGAAAATGTTGTGATAAAGTTTCCGCTCATATTCCAGTTTAAAGAAAAAACAGCATAAATTAGAAGTCCTCTTTGGTAAAAACAGGTAAACAAAAGAAAAGACTATTGATTTGCATGATGAACCTAACACCAAATAACAACAGACACCTCAAACCAAGCTTTTCCATATCAGTGAAGGTCCTAATGACATGAGTGCTGGCCCATGAATCAAGGGCAGAGATTGCAACAGCTCCTATGCTACGTTTCGAATTGCTTCAGGGGATAGAGAGCTCTGAACCAGCTTCTGAAGACGAACATGATAGTCTCCTTGGTGGAAAAACAGTGCTGATGGAGTGATGGTCCAATCAAGCTTTCCTCGCTCTTGGGATAAGTTGGCTTGAACAAATGAGCCTGAGTAGTTAGCACGAGCCGAGACGCCTCCAGGCTAGCCAGCATGATACAGGGACAACCAAGTAAATAAGTCTTGAAAATTTCACCATACCTGAAAATTTAGAAGACGTTAAGATCTAGTCATGACATTTTACGCCTAGCTAGGTAAATGGTGAAGAAATGGAGGTTGTACACTTGTACCTTTTCTGTTTGTTAGCAAAGAAAACCCTTCGATCTTGAGAGTAGAGATGAAGAGTCTCACCAATACATGGCTATCCCATTGAACCAGGAGGAAGCTTTGTTTTATTACTGCCATCTCTCTTATTTTCTCTCATATAATATGTAAGAGAGCAATGCAAGGAGAAAGCTAACACCTAAATATAAAAGAATTTCACCAATTACCATTTTTCATTTTTCTCAATTGACTTGTTTATTTCTTGTGGTACAATGCAGGATTTTGATTTCAAGTCATGACAGGGAGAAGATGGTAGAGGTTCATTTATATAGGGTAAGGGGAGGGGTCACTGCAATTACAGCTATTTAAAATCAAGATTATCCAAGATTTCATCTTTACTAATTGTGAGAAATTTAATCAAGATACCCAATGTGACAAGCCCTGTATTTTCAGCAAGCCCATTACAAATTTCAAACGAGACCCTGTTTTTATCTGATTATTTGGCAAGGAATTATCATGATGGGAGGCCCAGAGGAAGCTTATTGGGAAAGAAGCAATATTTGTGATATTGGGTTTGAAAAGATTCAAGGATGATGAAGAGAAGCTGGGGAAGTTTATAAAAAGTCCTGTTTTGAGATTGTTGAAAATGGATATGGTGGCTGTTCTTAATGAGCTTGAACGTCAAGAAGAGACTTGTTTGGCTGTAAAGGTTTATCTTTTTTACTAAATCTCAATCTCTCTCTCTCTCTCTCTCTCTCTCTCTCTCTCTCTCTCTCTCTCTCTCTCTCTCTCTCTCTCTCTCTCTCTCTCTCTCTCTCTCTCTCTCTCCCTCTCTCTCTCTCTCCCTCTCTCTCTCCCTCCCTCCCTCTCTCCCTCTCTCCCTCTCCCTCTCTCCCTCTCTCCCTCTCTCCCTCTCTCTTTCTCTCTCAGAGGTGCCAAACTTGTATGAATTAAGTACTGACTGAACATAGTGGAAGTGAAAAAGGGAATTTAAAAAGAAGCAAAATTATTTAGTCGAAGAACCGTTAGTGTTGGTTTTGGTTGTGGTTGAAGTCAAACTAGGATATGATTTATTTTAATTATCGAATCCAGTGTGTCATACTTGAATTTGATGTACGAGTATTGTTTTTGCTGAACATAAGGGATTTTTGTTAGGACTTCTGAAAGTCTTTGATGGCATAATAGTGTGTAACCCGAGATGTTAATAATAATACTTGGGACTGGTATCACTTCTAACAAAATGTACGAAGATAAAACCTAGATGAACTATGAAAAATGTGGATTCTACTGTAGATCTATTTTTGTTTTGGTTATAGCAGTAAGGCCTTTATTTATCTTGTATGCATGTGTAGACTGTAGCCTAAGAAATTAGATATTGTGTTTGCAGAGAGGCTACATCTTTTGTATTTGATTTGTAGTAGAACATAACTGGCGAGGTAAGCATTTTCTTTGTACAATTGTGAAGTAATATTCTGTGAATGAGCACTAGTCCAAGCCGAATTATTCTTAAAACGTCACTAGACAAATTACTTGAGTTCAGCTATCTTATAAAAAGAAAGAATGACTGTCAGTTATGGACAAAACCATGGAAGATGTACTTTGGTAATTATTTGTAGAATTGAAGTCCACAAAGCCCAAAAAGAAAAAAAAGGTTGTGAAGTAGGATAGTTGGTTAGATGTTCTTAAATGTCAGTTTTGCATGGTAATGCTTATACTACTTTGTTCTATAAATTTGCTTGGTATCGTTCATAGTCATCAAGTTGCAAGGAAACAGAATATATGAATATATGATACTCGTTACGTTGTCAACATTTCTACTATTTGCATAATTAAATGATGGTATGGGAATTACATTTGTGCTTTGTGTTATTATATTTCAGATGTTTTGGGTGATTAAAAAGCAAGATTGGTATAGGCCAGACGTTTATCTGTACAAGGACTTGATTATTGCATTAGCTAAAAGCAAAAAAATGGACGAGGCAATGCAGTTGTGGGATAGCATGAGAAAGGAAAACTTTTACCCTGATTCTCAAACGTACACTGAAGTCATACGAGGCTTTTTGCGGAATGGGTCTCCTGCAGATGCCATGAATATTTTTGAAGACATGAAACAATCTCCAGATCCACCTGAGGAGTTGCCTTTTAGGATTCTCTTGAAGGGATTATTGCCACATCCTCTTCTGAGAAACAAAGTCAAACAAGATTTTGAGGAGATTTTCCCTGATCAACGTATATATGATCCACCAGGAGAGATATTTGGACTGCGGTGAGGTCCGTCTTTGAAATCGGACGTTCTGTCTATCATTATATATCTGTATTAAAATTGCATCAAGTATGAATTGATAAAGTATAACTCTTATAAAGGTAGATTTAATTTATATGCAACATTAGTTCACTCCCTAGACTTCCCCCAACTTTTTCATTTACTTTTCGTATTGGGGAAAATCCAGAACAAGGCATTACTGTACTAATTAAAAACAAATCATTTAGGTACAAATACATTTAGCAAATAATTAATATGGTGAGGAGAAAACATGACACATAATTACACTCGTATTTCACCAGACTGGTGAAGGCTACTAGATATTCTTGACTGCTCTGGTGTCCAAGTAAAAGACCAAGTCTATAGTAGAGGTTGAGAGATCAGTGTGTTTTCTGTGGAAGAATAATTTCTTATCTCATTCAGTGTGTTTTTCTCCCTTCTGTAGGTTGTTGGAGGTTGCCCTCCGACGCAGCAGGTTCACCGCTATTCATTAGGGTTTATCTAGGAGTCCTCAGAGGACAGGGTCACATGGAAGTGGAACAAGTCACTTCTAAGGTGGAAGGTAGACAACTTATGGGTATTACCAAAACTAGTAAAGTCCCACAAGGGCCTCTGTATTGCTGATTGCAGCTAGCCCAGTTCAGTCAAGTGTATGATTTAACTCCCCTCCTCACCTTTCCTCCTCGCCGGCCCTAGCACATATGACAAGCGAAACACTCCTGATTTTCTTAGTGTAAACAATGGTCTATTTGTAGAAAATACATTGATCAATAGTAACAGTACATCTCAGTTTGAGATTTCTTATAGAAATTTGTTTGTATGCTTTGAAGAGTGGACTTGACAGACAGGAGAGATTAGGTTGTAGTTTCAATGCTCTTGGCTTGATGCAGTTCATACATGGCAACCGTACTGGTGCTTTATCGTAAGGATGCAGTTGATACATGGCAACCCTACTAGTGCTTCATAGTAGGGAACTGATGCATCATGGTCTCATATATTGCATCATACTATCTAATGTGTTTCGTAGTTCTATGACTTTGAAAGTAATTAAATCGGTTCACATATATTACTTATCCACAATAAGTGGAATGAGAAATTATCCAGTTTTTTTGTAGTAACTTAAGTTTTCACTGTATGTTGATTGCATCAACTGTTCTTTCTCAATGTTTGCTTGCTCAAAGATCAATTGCCAATATAACGTTAGGTTTACAGCCTTCATCATATAATTTAACGGGATTATTTTAAAGAGAAAAAGTCTTATTCCCCGGCCGGCTGGTCTAGTAACAGGCTGAAGTGTCGAAAGAAGCTTTTCCTTTGATAACATATCACTTGCTTCAGGTACGAGACACCCTTTAGCTTTCAGGCTTTTATAGGCTTTGCTCAAGGACTCCTTGCTGGAAGACGTTCTGCAAGCAAGCTCCAACTTCGATTTTATCTCGTGGATGCATGTCAGGAGAGGTGGCAATGGGGTTGCGCATGCTCTAGCTAGGCTCTTTCCTTTTGGTACTGAACAAGTCTGGGGGCACCATTGCCCCGGAGAAATTTCTCGCCTTGTATTCATGGACAAATTGCATGCCTCTTTATAAGATTTCTTCTTTCCCCTCAAAAAAAAAAAAAAAAAAAAAAAATCATGGCCACCAACTCCATTTTGGTGGGAAAGGTCATACACTAGTCATTTCGTAGCATTTTACATGATTCAAAAGTGTTTTTTAGCTAATTATTCCTGATTCAAAAATTTATATTGCCAAGTATCATGTTGCTGCAATCGCATTAAGATTCCAGAGCACTTGTAAACTTTTTACATAAATACGTACAATATTTGAATTAACAAAACAATTAAATTTCAAGATATTGGAGAAGACTAATAAAAATATTATATTATAATATTATATTATAATTTACAATATTTGAATTAACAAAACAATTAAATTTCAAGATATTGGAGAAGACTAATAAAAATATTATATTATAATATTATATTATAATTTCGCAACCTGATTGCTAAATTGTTGAGGAAATTCTGGAGGAATGTCGCTGTCTTGCCCCTAATTTCCAAAACGTCACACATTTGTTTTCCATTTTTTTGTTTTGCTAATTAACATCTTTATTTCGAAAAATTGAATTCCCTGTTTATAATTTTTTTGGTAAAAGTATTTATTATATGTTAATTTATTTTTACTTTTCTTTTTCTTTTGAAGTCTTTTTCCTTAAATGTAATGAAAAATTATATCTATAATTATTTCTCTTCATGGAACTATCAAATCTAATGTCCCAAAAAAATTATCGATTTTTCTGGTATAGTTAGAATTATTATATTTTTAATAAAATCTCTGAATAAAAGATGATACCTTCATTCACCAAAAAATGATATTTATCATTGTAATCATGTGATAAAACTCCTAAGGATTCACGGAGAATCACACTAAACTGAGAATCAGATAAATCTAATAAGTTTATTAGCGAAATTTTAAATTTAGCAGCGAAGCTTTAAGTTCAGAAACATAATATTTGTTGAAAAAGATAAATTCAGTCGTAGAACTTTGTAGAAAAAGCAAGTTCGGTTGTAGAAATTTTAATGTCATTTATAAATTTATATTGCCTAGTATTATTTTGCAAATTATAATAATTTAAGATAAGATATCATTTAGCAAAAAAAAAAACTTAAGATATTGGAGAAGACTTGATATTTTTTCACATAAAAAAACCCAGTGGTGTTCTATTGTTTTAATATTCTATCACCATGGGGTATGCATCTATTTTTGTTACCAAATTAAAAAAAACTCGTTAAACCCTAAAATCAATCGAAAAACATTATGCTCTTAGTATTATTTTTAATATTATATTATAATATTATATTATAATTTACAATATTTGAATTAACAAAACAATTAAATTTCAAGATATTGGAGAAGACTAATAAAAATATTATATTATAATATTATATTATAATTTCGCAACCTGATTGCTAAATTGTTGAGGAAATTCTGGAGGAATGTAGCTGTCTTGCCCCTAATTTCCAAAACGTCACACATTTGTTTTCCATTTTTTTGTTTTGCTAATTAACATCTTTATTTCGAAAAATTGAATTACCTGTTTATAATTTTTTTGGTAAAAGTATTTATTATATGTTAATTTATTTTTACTTTTCTTTTTCTTTTGAAGTCTTTTTCCTTAAATGTAATGAAAAATTATATCTATAATTATTTCTCTTCATGGAACTATCAAATCTAATGTCCCAAAAAAATTATCGATTTTTCTGGTATAGTTAGAATTATTATATTTTTAATAAAATCTCTGAATAAAAATATTTCGATGATACCTTCATTCACCAAAAAATGATATTTATCATTGTAATCATGTGATAAAACTCCTAAGGATTCACGGAGAATCACACTAAACTGAGAATCAGAGAAATCTAATAAGTTTATTAGCGAAATTTTAAATTCAGCAGCGAAGCTTCAATATATATATATAAAGGAGGATAGCGGGAGTTTAGGTGGCGCTCTAATATCGTCTCAATCGATTTTTTTAATTTTCTAAAATTTTAAACACTAATAAATATAAAAATATCAATTAGCATATTAGAAGTAGAATAGGTGTTTGAATTTATAAAGGAGAAGAGTTCGAATTTATAGGGAAGACATATGATTAGAAGTTTTATTGGAAGTATAATAAGTATTTATAAGGCATACGATTAAAAATTCTATTGGAAGTAGAATAGGAGTTCGAATTTATAGAGAATAAGAGTTCAAATTTATAGAAAAGATATATAAATAAAAGTTCTACTAGAACTAATAGGTGTTCTAATTTATAAAGGAGAAGAGTTCGAATTTATAGGAAAGACATATGATTACAAGTTCTATTGGAAGTATAATAAGTATTTATAAGGCATACGATTAAAAGTTCTATTGGAAGTAGAATAGGAGTTCGAATTTATAGAGAATAAGAGTTCGAATTTATAGAAAAAATATATAAATAAAAGTTCTACTAGAACTAGAATAGGTGTTTGAATATATAGAGCAGACATGAAAAATATATAAATAAAAGTTCCTGTATTTTATAGAAAGTACGATCTTCTTAAAATATATTTTTTATATAAGTTAATTATATTTATATTAGGAAAATTTATTCATAAATCCAATACTATTGTCATGAAAAAAGTCACCGTATTTAAAAAGAAAAGAATTGATGTGTTAACATAATAAAAGAACAATGAGTAAAAGAACAATCTCATGCAGCAATCCTAAATAAATACAGGAGTATCTATAAAATAAAGAGAAAATACAATGTGTTTTCATTTTCTAAAACTCCAAAAATTTTAGAAAATCTAGAGAAAGTATAAATTGGAATTCACTCTATTTTTTAGGTTTTGATTTCAAGGAAAAAAATTGTTGTGTAAGATAAGTATCATCAATAATATGTAATGAAGTTAGAATTTAGATCCCAAACGAGAGCGGCTCGAAACGTGTTTAACGGGAAGACGGCTCACTATAAAAAATTGTACTAGCTATTAAAATATCATATGATGTTATAAATTATATTTTATTTTTAGGATTTGATTTTTATGGATAAACATTATCATACAAGTAATATGCGTAAAAGTTAGGTTTTGGTCTAACGAGAGAGCGAATCAATAGTAATAACTGTGTTTAACAAGAAAACGGTTCATTAGATAAGACCGTATAAAAGATGTTTAAATATATAATTAGTACAAAAAATAAAATGTTTTATTGGAAGTAGAATACGAGGACGGTGGAGACGTCTTATACGATTTTTTAAAACTATACATCTTTTTTCCCAGAAATCCTTTATTTTAACTTTTTTATACAATTTAATTATACTTGCATTACAAAAATATATCAATAAATGTAATATTATTCCCGTAACGAAAAGTCTTAGTATTTTAACTTTTTTTTTGATATGTTAACATAACAGAAAGACATTCCCATGCGAAAACTGTAACTAAATACAAGAATATCTATAATATACAGAAAATATAAGATGTATTTTCATCTTTTAAAACTCCATAAATATTAGAAAGTTTAAAGAATATAAAAATTAGAATTTACTCTCTTTATATAATGAAGTTAGAATTTCGGTTTCAAATAAGAGCGGCTCGAAACGTATTTAACGGGACGGCTAGCTAGAAAAGATTGTATCAGCTTTAAGAATTTGATACTGAAGTCATAATTTTTTTTTTATTTTTACCGTTTGATTTTATAGATAAAAAATATTATATAAGTCTTTATAATATATGTTAAAAAGTTGGGATTTCCGTTTTAACGAGAGAGCGGCTCAATCGAATGAATCGTATTTAACAAGAAATTAATTCATTAGAGAATATTATTTAATTATAAAAATTTAATATTAATATTATAATATAACGTAAATGTATTGAATTTTTTTAAAAATATTGTAACGCCGCCGCGAAGCGCGGCTTTATGAACTAGTTAAGTTCAGAAACATAATATTTGTTGAAAAAGATAAATTCAGTCGTAGAACTTTGTAGAAAAAGCAAGTTCGGTTGTAGAAATTTTAATGTCATTTATAAATTTATATTGCCTAGTATTATTTTGCAAATTATAATAATTTAAGATAAGATATCATTTAGCAAAAAAAAAAAACTTAAGATATTGGAGAAGACTTGATATTTTTTCACATAAAAAAACCCAGTGGTGTTCTATTGTTTTAATATTCTATCACCATGGGGTATGCATCTATTTTTGTTACCAAATTAAAAAAAACTCGTTAAACCCTAAAATCAATCGAAAAACATTATGCTCTTAGTATTATTTTTATATATTATATTATAAATTATTTAATTTTCCTTTTAAGAATTATATGTAATATTCTATTCTACACTTTACACTTTAAGAATGCAGATCTAAAACAATGAATAAGTTTACTTTTCTTTTTATAATTATAACATCTATAATTAAATAATGAGTTTCAAAACAATATATAATGAGGAAATAGGGTAAAAATAAAACAAAAAATTTCAAAATTTGTAAACAAAATTTTAACCCAAATAGAAATAGATAACAGGGTTCTGCTTAGGGGAGAGCACGGTTCGGTTCGGTTCGGTTTTACCCCGAAACCGAACCCGAAACCGCATGTCTTCGGTTTTTAAAATTGAAAACCGCAACCGCAACCGAATCGTCGGTTTCGGTTTTAAAAAGCTCGGTTCGGTTTTTAACGGTTCGGTTTCGGTTATAAAATCGAACGAAAAAAATCATAATATATTACAAGACTTTAAATTTATAAATTACAACGTTCTCGAATTTTAAACAAAGTAATGTTAGTGGTAATGTTATATGACAGTATCATATGACATTAGTAAGCTAATAAGTTATACATGGCTCACAATATATTTTAACAAAATTTATACATGCATGTGTGATAATGTACAATGTATATGAGTAAATGACAAAATGTACTCTCAGTTGCTAATACAAAAGCAAATTAGAACTTTAGAAAAAGAGAGAATTAAATAATAAGGGGGTGCTCCGCTTATAACGACGAAAACTGTAAGAATGACTACCCCTCCTCCCATTACTAAAAAAAGAAACACAGAAAGGGGAATTTGAAACACGGTGACCTTGTCACCGAGGAAAGGTACGTAGAACCAAAACAAGAACAGCTAGTATTTTCAATGGAAAGGGCACAGGCGTTTGTGGTGAAAAGTTCTCATGTAATATGTAAATTGATTGCAATATAATCTTAGTTTTAATACAATTTACATGGTAGTAGAAACATATATATATAGTTTACGAAAATGAGAAGTTACCAGCCGGAGCAGTCACCAGAAAGTTTTATAAATTTATATAAATTATATATTTATTTTAATAATCGGTTCGGTTCGGTTTTAGTCGGTTCGGTTTTAACCTAAAACCGGAACCGAAACCGAAAATTTCGGTTTTTAAAAATCAAAAACCGCAACCGCCGGTTCGGCTTCGGTTTCGGTTTTTTCGGTTCGGTTTTGATCGGTTTCGGTTCGATTTCGGTTTCATTTCGGTTTTTTGCTCACCCCTAGTTCTGCTAACCCCCAATTAATTTTACTAAATATTTTAATCCCAGCCACACACATGCAGGGGCGGAACCAGCCCATGGCTGGGGTGGGCTGCGGCCCGGGTCACTTAAAAAATAGCAAAAAATTTTGTATGTAACATCAGTCCAAAAATAGTGGCAGCCCGGGTAGAAAAAAAAAGACAGCCCAGTTATACTATTAGTACTCTCTGTTTACAAAGTAAAAACACGTGGCCCATATTCTTGGCCCATATACAATACAATACTAATTTGACAAAAGAAAAACCTTTGCAAATAAACGGACAAACGGTAACAGAGTCTGAGAGAGTTTTCAAAAAAAAGAAAAAGATAAAACTAAATCCGAATTAGAATCTTTGTTAGGCTGCCGCCTGCCGTGACCTGCTAGTCTCCTCCAAGTTCCACCGGAGTCCCTAATTTGAACCAATTTGCAGTTGATTTCAACCAGTTTGCACCTAAAAATGTAAGTATTATTCTTAACCCTAAATCCCTAATTTGAATTATTTTCATTTTTCTTGTGGTTAAGCGTCTTCAACTTCAACTTAATCATTACGAGATTGATGTGGTTAAACATGCTAAATTTCATAATTTGTCTACTCTTTCTGAGTTATGTGTACAATTAGTTGATTCAGGAAAAGCAGAACACTACCACTTGGTTTATAGGTTGATTTGTCTTGTGTTGACTCTCCCTGTTTCTACAGCAACTACAGAAAGAGTTTTTTCAGCTATGAAATTATTGAAGACCGATCTTCGAAATAAAATGGAGGAAGAATATTTGAGAGATTCTATGCTTATCAACATTGAGAGGGAGTTTGCTGAAGGTATTGATATAGATGAAGTGATAGATGAATTTTATGCTCAAAAGAATCGTCGAGTACAACTCAAATGATGTAAGTAAATCTTTTTTATTTCAGTTGTAAACTAGTACTCTTATTAGCTTTATGCAAATGTTAATATATAGCACTTGTGATTTAGATTTTATATTTGCTAGTTTGCATTTATCCTTTTTATTAAGTTGGCGAAAAAAAATTAGTCCAGCCCAGGTAGATTTAAAATCCTGGGTCCGCCCCTGCACACATGACACATACTCGCACACCATACACACTCGTACAAACAGACACACAAACCCCCACCCGTACAAACAGACACACAGATCATCATATTGAGGGTTCCTATTATAAATGTATATAGATTTTTAATACAATTTATTAATGAGTGGAATATATGAAATGATATTTTTTGGGTATGTATTATTCATTCCAAGATTATTTTTTAAATTAAAAGGTAATTTGTTTTAATTAGAAAAGAAATATTAATGATTGAAAGATATGGTACAAGTGATATTTTTAGGTGGTTATAAAAGGTAATATCTTTGAATTAAAAAGTAACAAATTTTACTTAAAAAAAACAATCGACTACTTAACATTAATTATATTATTTTGTATTTATTAATTAGGATAAGCGTACTGTTCTTATTTATTAATTAGGATAAACATATCGAAAACTAGACCGACAAAAGTTTCAATGTTTGGGTTTTTAAATAATAACTAGCATGAAAGCCCGTGCAAAGCACGGGCAAAGCACGGGCACCATATAAATTCGTGTAATTCAGTTTTTTGATTTTTGCAGTAGATGACTCGTAATTTCGTAATTTTTGAAATATTATACGTTATTAGTGTGATATTTTTTATCAAATATATCTATTATGAATACTGATAGTAGTCGAATTTCTTACCTGAATTTCAGATATGATCGTAACATTGTACTTACATTTAAGAATTCGTATGAATTTTTATAAATAATTTTAAAAATTTAGTTTAGAAAGACAAAACAATAAGTATTTTGAAAAATTTATCCTTGATTTAGTAGACTCACGTATAGACATATATTGGAAAGTGCTCAAATGATAACTAATATTATAATGAGGACTGAGAAATATTCTCATGCTCAAATGTATAATGTGTGCATATATACATCATTCTCACTCAATCATTCATTTTGATATGATATATTTTTATATATATTTTAGATGATTTTATTCCCATATTTAATTGCATTTTACATTTATTTGGATATTTATTTAATAAATATTAATGTTTTATTGTAGAAGACAAGAATTCCTAAATTTGGAAGAATTTGGAATTAAAAAAGCTATTTTGGAGCCAAAAAGGAAGAAAAAGGAGTCCGTTTTCAGATCCCTAATAGACCGCAGCTCAGGACTTAAGGATTTATTTATATTAATAAATATTTAATTTATTTAGAAAATTATATTTATAAGTATCTAATAATATTAGATATTTATTTTTATAATTTCTGAATTAAATTATTTATTTATTAATTAAAGATTATAAACTGTGCGGGTTAAAAAGCATTTCTACGGAGCCATCCATATAAAACAAAAGAGGCCCCGGTGAATTGAAATGGTTTTGCAGGTCATTCAGTTCGTGGGTAATGATGTGTAAATGAATAAACAAATAAAAAGAAACAATTGTGAAAGCCACCCGCCACTACTTTCCAGTTTTTCAGGTTTTGGTGTTTTGCTCTTTCGGCTCAATTAATTATTCCCGGATGGTGTGCTGAATTGTAGTATAAGTAGATGTGTTCTACATAAGTTTCAGGGGGATCAACTTTAGCTTAGCATAGCTTAGCATAGGATATTAGACTAGGCAACACTACACTGCATAAACATTTTGCATAAACATTTGTATCATTCTTCATTCGACTACTGCAAGTTTTCTAGGAGCTAGGGGCTTGGTTTTCTTCTCTTTTATGTACAATTTCTTTGGCTTAATTCTCCATTAATGTAAGGTATTCTCTATTTCTCTTGTTTATTATGGATTGTCATACCTCCTTCACCATTCCTTCAACCTCAGCATTCACCAATGTCACACCCTCCACCCCTCCTCTGTTTTATTTTCTCTGCAAACCCGATAAAACCATCAAACCCAGTTCATGCCCCTTTCAATTTCCCCACCAGTCTCCCCTTTCTGAGAACCCAAACCCCATTCTCCCAGTTCGTTGTTCGTCGTTGTTTTAATATAGTGATTTCGCGAGTTTTTGCTTAGTTGTAGTTGCCGAGTCTGCGTGTTGATTGTACTGAGTTCGATATTTCTGAACCACCGAGCTTGTTGTTCGAATTGCTAGAGTTCTTGTCGCTGTTTGCGTTTGAATTAATTCGCTGTTGAGCTTTTTGCCGAGTCCGTGATTTGAATGGTAGTTGAATGGTTATGTTCGTCGCTTTGCCTGAATTTTGGTCATCGAAAATGAGTTGTTGAGTCGTTGTTGAGGTTATAATGTGGGACTGAGTTTTTGATTATCAGAATTTTGCTGGTTTCGAGTTGGTTTTGGTTTGCCGAGTTGATTGTTGATGAGTTGCTGCGTTTTCTTAATTGTTGTTTAGTTGGCTGTTAGTTTTGATTTGTTTAAACCGAGTTTGTTTGGGTTTGTGAGTCGCTGTGTTCGAGTCTTGTTGTTGGTTTTTCTTCGTAGCTGAAATTGAGTTTTGTAATTTGTTTTCTGGGTTGTTTTATGTCCTGCATTTGTTGCTGCGATTTGAGTCGTCACTGCGTTGTGTTTACCGAGTCGTTGTTGAGTTTGAAGTTACGGGTTAGAATGGTTTCACTGGTTTTGAGTCGACTCGGTCCTATTTGTTTAGTTCTTGCTGAGTTAAATCTGCGAGTTGTTATTGCTGTGTCTCTATTCTGTTTGTACGAGATTGTAGTGTTGCTGTGCTGAGTTTTGATGGTTGTGTAGTAGTTTGGTGTTTAAGTGTTGTGTGTTAAAATGACTTGAGTTTTTTGTTGCTTTTCGTTATTATTTGCTGAATTTCAATTGCTGCGTCTCTGTTATAGTGTCGTTAATGTTCCGTGTTCACTTGGTTTTACAGTTTTGTTTTTTCGCTGTCTTTGTTGAAGTCGTAGTGCAGTTTTTGTGTAGGTTTACTGTTAATTTTCGTTATCTGTGCTTGTAATTATTTTGTGCCGAGTTTAAAAAAAAATTAATAATAATAAATAAATTTTGCTATTGGTTTTTCTGTGGTAGTTAAATTTACGAAGCAGTTATGTCCAAATTTTCCAAAATTTCCTGTAAATTTTTTTTTTAATTTGAAAAAAAGAAATTAGAATAAAATTTAGTTTTAATTCGTTTTTTTTTTATCAATTTAGTTTTTGTTCTTTCCACTTTTATTTGTTTTGTTTATCTGCTTCGAGCCCATTAGTTTTTCTGGCCCATTTATTGTAAAATAAATAAAAAAATAAAAATAAAAAGTGGGAGTGCACACCTCTACTTAAAAGAGTGTGTACCTCTACTTAAAAAAAAATTTTAAAAAAAATATATAAAAAAATACATATATTATATTTTGTTTAATTTGTTAAATTTTGTGTGAAATTTTTAGTTCGTTTATGCTTCCACTGTCTCGTTGGAACTTTAGTTCCAATTGAGACCGGTTTTATTGCATTTCTTGGTTTTGTAGTGTGTTTACAGGGATACAATGGATGAGTTTGCATATCTTTCTTTCCGAGTAGAGGCATTTACTCGAGAAATTGCCTCGTGGAAGACTGCAGAGCCCGCTACATGTCCGATGAGTACAAATGAGATGTCACAAGTGGCCCCTGAAACTTACACATGTTGTGAAGTTTGTGGAATTTATGGTCACTTTGGTTTCGAATGCTCTTACAATGTCTATAATTCTCAGAGTGCTCAGTTCGGACAAATGAATTCTTTTGAAGAAGGATATGGGTACAACCAGTACTCAAACACTTTTGATCAAGAATGCGTGAATCAACCAGATTTCTACTACCAGGACAATGGTGCTCAAAATTTTTCATATCATAATCAGCAACAGTTTGAGCAACAATATTATCAGTCATATGAGCAGCCGCCGCAGCAAGAATATCAATATCCTCCTCTACAAGAAGATCTACATGTTTCTCAACCCAGCGTAGATGTGCAAGCTGATCAGACAAATGAGATGTGGGATATCTTGAATAAACTGCTAAAGACGATGGAAAAATTAGAAACTCAAAGTTTGGCGATTGAATCTCAAACTGCACAGTTGGCTAACTCTTCTACTACAGGGCAGCTCGACTATTTACCATCATCATCTATCCAATCCGAAGAGGACCTGTCTGCTATAAATCTCACAAGCGATCAGGAATATGATAATTTCTCCATGTATGTTGATGATGAGGCCGTTGATGATCCACCAATGACGAGATCAATGATGTTGCTGCTACCGAGAACAATGTGACTGATGATGAGGCTACAAAGGAAAGCAATACAGAGATGGTTGTTGTTTCTCTTTCGCAACCTGTGCCTGAGCTACCATGTATTGATAAATTTGCTCTCGAACTAGCCTCTACTTACAAGGTTTCTTTGCTCAAGAACACTTATTTCAAGGTTGATATGATAACAAATATTGTCCAAGATGATATTTCTCAAATTCGGGTTGAGGATCCATACAAAGTGGCTCTTACGTGTCAAGCCCAAGAAGCGGGAGAAAATGGAAGTGTCTACTTAATCAATGATGCGACCAGCCAAGATGTTCGAATGGCTCATGTGGAAGTGATGAATGAAGAAAAGCCACCACCAGAGCCTCCACCTTATGTCAAGGGAGTTCAATATTTTCGTGGTGTCGAATTTTACCGCTGTTTTATCACAAAGTTGTCCAAAACTGCACAAGCACTCTCTCTATTGCTTATTAATGACATATTTTATTTTACTGATGCTTGTTTGGAGACTTTCTGCAAGATAAGGACAACCACTATCACTCTTGATACTTTTTGTGGTGGCAAGTTTATGATCGAAAAATTGGATATTCCGTCTCCATCGGAGTATTTTTGAGGAGGTCGAGCTAATGACCTTAAAAAAGGAGCGCTTCTTGGGAGGCAACCCAATGGTTTGGGCGAGCTATTAGGGGAGTTTTTCTATCTTTTCTTATTTTTTTTATTTATTCTGTAATTTTTAGGATTTCTTGTTTTCCTCTTTTATATAATTGTTCATCGAGAACTCATCCCCACTGAATTGATTTAGAAGAGGGCCATGCAAATATTTTTGTTGATTGAAAAAGAAAGAGCATTGTGTGGCTCGAGGAGGACTTTGAAGACAAAAGCGAGAGTAGGGCTGGAGCTAAATGAAGAAAAGAAAGCGGCAAGCTAGTACATAGCTTGTACTATATCACACCTTACCCGCTAATCTTTCTTTATAAATCAATGAGTTTTTGTCTGTGTTAAAAATCATCATTTCAGCTATACAGATATACAGAGCATATACTGAAAATTTCAACCTCCTCGGGAAAAGATCTCATCATCTAGCTGTCTTGAAAATGGCATTGCAGGGAAGCTTCTGGATTGCTAGAGTTAATCCTACTTCCATCCAGGAAATCAACACCATCCGGGATGAGTAGTTTCAGGCTTGGGCACAATTTCTGAATGAGCATTCAATAGTTCGCTATGCTTTAGTTACACCGGTGCCGCTTAACCATGATGCCTTGCGTGAGTTATATTGCAGTGCGGTCGACACTTCTGGAGTGGACGAAAGTGCAATCACATTTCAACTGCTTGGTAGGTCGATTAGGGTCACCGAACGAGATGTTAATCGAATTCTTCATTTTCCTATGGAAAATCTCGTTGCTGATCCTACACCTGACCAGATTGAAAGGTTCTTTCGTCTCATAAGGTACCAAGATAGCAATTTCAGTACTGGTAATCTCTCTAGAACATATCTAACTCAGTACTGGAATTTCTTCTTCCACATTCTTAACCATGTTTTTTCCTCAGCTAGAACAAATCTAGATAGAATACCTGAGTTTATTCAAAAAAATAGGGTATGCGGTTGCCAATAATTTGAGGATTAATTTTGGTAAGATAGTGCTTGGTCAAATCATTTTGAAGATGAAGCACTTAGGAACAAGGGATGCCCGGACTCAAAGGGTCGAATGTTTATATCCAAGATTTCTGCAGTTAATATTAAATGATTTTTTGAGTGATGCAGACAGGATACGCTTGGACAATGGTCAAGATTTGGAATGCTCTTCCATGAAGAAGAATGTAATTAACTACATAAGCAATAAGAGCTATACGGATGTGCCTACAGTCCTAACTGAATATCTAAAGACTGTCCCACTTCCATTGTTACCAAGACCAGTAAGATCAGAACCACATATGGAGTTTGCTACATCAGCCGATCTACCTCCTGCTAAACGGAGTAAACCTAGCGAACCCGAGACATTCAAGGGAAACTTGGATCTTGTGCTGTTTAATCCATTCAAGTTTAACCTCCCGGAGAGAAAATCCCTGGATCTCTTTCCAGATTTATCACTCTTTTCCAGTGGTCAGCAACTTGATTCACGAGAGGATGGAAGCTCCCAAACTTTCATTGCACCATCCGATAAAGGGGCTAGCATGATTTCATTTGCAGATACGCATCTCGGTGAAAGTTTTGGACAAAAGTTGAGAGAAACACGAGCAGAGCATGAGAGTGGGCAACCTGCTCAACCACATGCACTTGTAACCAGAGCGGGATTCAACGGACTCCTTGCACGGGTCCAACCACTGGAGAACGAGTTGCCGCATATCCGTGAGTCCATTGCAGAAATCAAAAATCTGCAACTTGTTCAAAATGATGCATTCCAGGCTCAATTAAGCTCCATGGCAGCCCAGTTTAGTCATGCAATTAATTCCTTGATGAAAACAGCTTCTTCTAATTTCCCAACTCCACATCCAACTATTCTGGAGGATAACCCAACTGAGGGGGAGAAGGTGGATGAGCAAGAAGCTAAAAGGCGTAATAAAGGCAAGGAAAAGGTTGCTGACACGGATTTAAATTTATTTTTGGGAAGGAAAAGCTAAGGGGAGTATTCGTGCAATGTGGAAAGAATTACGCAAGGAAAGCTTGAAGATATGTTCAGTCTAGAGGAACAATTATCTTGCTTATTTTGAGGGGAGTTTTCGTTCACTTTTGTTCATATCTCATTTTTTATTTGCATACATTGAGGACAATGCATGAGATAAGTGTGGGGATGTTCTCATTAGGGTTTTTAGTGTAAATACATAAAATTGAAAATACCAAAAAAATTAGAAAATCAGAAAATTATTTGCCTCGTCTCATAGTGTGTTAACAAATTTAGGTACACATCTTGTGAGCTTATTTTGCATGATTATTTGACATGTTATATCTCTGAAAGTTATTTGTTACTTGATGATTCCTTGTATGCGCTTGTGAAAATTTTAAAACTTGAGATACATCATTGCCAATTTTAGTGAGTACTGAAACATGCTTTCACCTTGTGAGAACTTGAGCCTAATTTGTGATTGGTACATCTTATATCAGTCGAATTTTATTGTTGTGTGTTGTTCATCATTAAGCATGTTGCTCTAGAACTTGCTTTAAACCATTTTAAGATTACATGATATCTGTATGCATGAAAATGATAAAGGCACTAGGATTAACCGTGTTTACCCAAACAGTACCCTTGAATCATATATCCTTAGTGAACCCCTTTGAGCCTCTTATCCGTTCTTTTCGTATATCACCGATCTAAATTCTTGAGCCTACTTGTTTATTCTTCTCTTGATTTACTAGTAGAGCATTTTGATTCATTTGGAGATTGGTAAGTGCATAGTGTGGGGATTTCTTTGTTGAAATGTGGAAATTTGGTGGGAATTAAAAAAAAAAGAAAGAAAAAGGATCAAGTAGAATTGTGTTCATTGGTTTGTGCAATATGAAAGTGGAAAAGTACATGGTAATATATGCTTGGAGTTTAATGCTTGTGAGAGTCTGATCAGCTTTTACATGATCGAAATTTCATGTTGAGTGTTTTAATTAGAAATGAACATTGTGCTCTATTAGTTTGTCGAGTTAGCCACTTGTTAGCCTTTTTCTTGATTCCCTACCCTTCACCTTAGCCACGTTACAACCTTTAACAAAGACCTTTTGATTTCTGCATGCATGTATACAAAGTAGTGGAGATTTGGTGGATAACCAAGCCTATGGTAGCACATGACTTAATTGATTGAACTTGAGCGAATACACTTCACCTATACACTTGTGTGATTTGAGAGTTTTGTGAGCTTCATTTATATCCATAGCATGTTACTCACCGAATGCGGCATTGATATATATTTCATGATCTTTTTGTCTATCTAGATTGTGTGGTTACTTGGATAGTCTTGTACAAATGATACGTAAATTGAAAGACTTGTCTTTTCTATATTGTGTAATTAAGTTTTGCATGTGTGGAGTACTATGATAGGTTGCATACTTGAGACTGGGCAGAAAAAAATTGGATTTTGTGGGTAAATTCACTATAAACCCTCACGAGACAACACTCGTCCTACTAGGGCTGCCTAGGGGTTTAACGGCTTGTTGCATGTGCTCAATGCAATCGTGTCATCTATGAAAGTGATATTAGGATTTAGTTTTTATTTCGCTTATTTGCCCGAGGACGTGCAAATGCTTAGTGCGGGGATGTTTGATATGATATATTTTTATATATATTTTAGATGATTTTATTCCCATATTTAATTGCATTTTGCATTTATTTGGATATTTATTTAATAAATATTAATGTTTTATTGTAGAAGACAAGAATTCCTAAATTTGGAGGAATTTGGAATTAAAAAAGCTATTTTGGAGCCAAAAAGGAAGAAAAAGGAGTCCGTTTTCAGATCCTCAATAGACCGCAGCTCAGGACTTAAAGATTTATTTATATTAATAAATATTTAATTTATTTAGAAAATTATATTTATAAGTATCTAATAATATTAGATATTTATTTTTATAATTTCTGAATTAAATTATTTATTTATTAATTAAAGATTATAAGCTGTGCGGGTTAAAAAGCATTTCTACGGAGCCATCCATATAAAACAAAAGAGGCCCCGGTGAATTGAAATGGTTTTGCAGGTCATTCAGTTCGTGGGTAATGATGTGTAAATGAATAAACAAATAAAAAGAAACAATTGTGAAAGCCACCCGCCACTACTTTCCAGTTTTTCAGGTTTTGGTGTTTTGCTCTTTCGGCTCAATTAATTATTCCCGGATGGTGTGCTGAATTGTAGTATAAGTAGATGTGTTCTACATAAGTTTCAGGGGGATCAACTTTAGCTTAGCATAGCTTAGCATAGGATATTAGACTAGGCAACACTACACTGCATAAACATTTTGCATAAACATTTGTATCATTCTTCATTCGGCTACTGCAAGTTTTCTAGGAGCTAGGGGCTTGGTTTTCTTCTCTTTTATGTACAATTTCTTTGTCTTAATTCTCCATTAATGTAAGGTATTCTCTATTTCTCTTGTTTATTATGGATTGTTATATAATTTTAGTTATTAATTTTTATATTAGTGAGTAGTTTTATTTAGGGCATAAAGGGAAGCCATGTTTGCATGATAATTCTGGCATGATTTTCATAGTGGTTTGATTGATTATGGTAATTCTAATCGATTATGTTTTGATATTTAATTTGTGTTAGTGGCCAATATCACAGATTAATTACTTGCGAATAGGGGTAATAGATCGAGAGATTTTACTCTTAGAGGCACACATACGATTAGCGGAATTGAATTTTAGTGCGAGAGCATAATTGGATTTCCGAGAGCGTTAATGCTTGAGAGAGATTAACACATGCTCTAATTACCCGATTAATTAAATTACTAAAAGTGATTATATGTGAAAGCACGTTTCGGGAGTGTTGATACTTGAGAGAGATTAACAAACCGTAATTGCATGACCATTTTTGATTGCTTTAGCTTAGAAGCCGGATATTATGTAAACATGGTGGACCTAATTGCCCTAGATTTAAAATTCATTGGTGATCCTTTAATTAATTAGTATAAATAATTTAGTTAATAAATATTTTCACAATAATCGTTTTTTCCCGAGAAACAATTGAATTAAAATCGATAAAACCCGCCTCCCTGAGAACGAACAACAAAAATATACCACTTCACATTTGTGTCACCAAATCGATCATGACTCTAACAATAATTTACGAACACGTTTGTCACCGAGTTCCAACCACATTCCTGACCCCACATAGTTTATTCATTCCATTTTTCATCCTCTCACAATATAAATGAGTTTATAAATCCCCACCGATATCATTTTCACCCACTCTACTACCATCAATGCCATCATCAACACCTTTGAATACTATCAAAATTTCAGATCTGGAAATTTTTGGTAATTTGTATTCAAAACTTTTAGTATAATTTTGGTGATTCAAGTTGAATTTTCTTTGATTCTGATTTGATTTTTGTGGTGTAAGTGGTGGTGTACATTCAAATGTAACCTACATCTCCAACTTTACCCTTATACCTCTACTATTTTTGAAGATTTTTTTACACCATCTTCGACAATCACCAATGTTATCACCACCTCTTATCCACTTGCACATTGTGTGTATACATCTACACACCTTCCTCACTTAACCATTCTTTCGTGTTACCAAATCGACCAACACTCTAAAAATAACTTACGAACACTTTTATCACCAAATTCCAACCACCCTACTTCGCTAGCTCATTCATCCCGTTTTCGTCCACCAGCAGCTCCGAACACTATCAGAATTTCAGATTTTGAAAATTTTGGTAATTTGCATTTAAAATTTGAGTGATATGGGTTCAATTTTTGGTGATTCAAGTTGAATGTATAGAAATTTTGCTTTCATTTTGATTTTTTGGTGGTGCAAAGGGTGGTGTTGATGTGATTGCATTAAAAGTTTTAGTGATTTTGCTCGTGATTCTAGTGGTGGTGTGTGATAGTGACGTTATGGTGGTGGTATAGAAGTGATGGTGGTAGTGGTGTTAGCTATGTCTTGTTAGTGGTGGTAATGGTGTTAACGGTGTGTTGTTAGTGATGGTATTGATAATGATGTATCCATCGAGAAACAAATGACTTATATATAGAATTTTCTTACAAGTAGATCGGTAATTTGAAATATATGATCTATGATTTTTTTTATATTATGTATAATTTTATATTTAATTCTTCCTTGAAGCTCCATAAGTAACCACTAACAATTATATAATTGTGTATATGTACATTACATGTACTCTTATTTTATAAATTCACTTTTATTAACCTATAAGTTTGAATTTCTTTTAAATACAATCTAATTAGCTATTTTTTAAATTTATCTTTTTAAATCCAATCATTTTTACAGTCCTTATATTCAACTAATCGATAATTATAATTTTTGTATTTTATTAGTGTTCTCTTTTTAAATATCTATCTTTCATTAATATAGCTATAAATCTTAATCACATAATTATTTGTATTGAATCTATGATCTAATTTATAATATTGTGTCCTAACCCAACAACGCTTCTTTTATTTAATTAAAAATCAATACAATATTTATATCTCACATGTAAATTATTTAGTGGATCACAAAATCATGTTTTAAATTAGTATAAGAGTTCTCGCCAAAAAATCATTTTGGCTTGTACTAAACGTAATAGACAGACAATACAATTCATTTTGATAATTTCAACTTGATTAAATCTCAAAATGAATATTAAGTAAAATAGAACATGTGAATTATTTGTGCATGTAGTAAATGATTTTTAAAAAGCCATTGTAAGTTTCTTCTTTGATTCAATGGTTAGAGATGTGAACATAATTCATTCACAACCCAAAGGATATGGGTTCAATCCTCCTTACCAACAACTTTTTTTATATATTAATATAACCTATAATATATATAATGGATATAGATTAAGTAGAGGTTGTATCTTAATTGCGTTAACTGTGTTGCTTGCTCAAGTCTCAACAAGATCATAAAATTTTCACACTGCTCTTACAGTCGTGCTACATTAACAAAACACTATGTACACAAGGGTGTCCCTTGGTAATCCTTGTAATAAAATATAATAATACCACTAATTATCAAAACCTGTGATAATGTATGAGGTGCCCTTTAGCTATCAGACTTTATACACAGGCTTTCATGAAGATCATGGTCACCAACAACTCGTTCAAAAAAAAAAAAGACGTTGTCGAAAACTCGTGGAAGGCAAGACTTCAACTCTATCACGAGAAGTAGTAGCACCTCAAAGATCCTTCTGAATTTTTAGAAATCATTGTCCTAGAATCATAGCACCCATTGGTGTACACTACAAGAAAAACGAGCAATTCCTACCACAAATTTGGTAGGAAAAGGCCGTTTTTTGGTAGGAAATGACCCATTTCCTACCACACCCATGTGGTAGGAATTGTTTGACTCGGAAATGACCCCTGGTGGGAAATTTTTTGTGATGGTCAACGTGGGCCCCATCTGGTGACTTGGCAGCCACTTGTCATGGACCCACCTACCAACATGGATGGTCACATGGCGTGGGTCGGACCCATGTCATCTGCCACGTCACCTGCCACGTCACAAATTCTGGTGACGTAATTGGAGCATTCCCTACCCGCATTTCTGGTAGGAAATGCATTGTTTTGGTAGGAAATATGACAGACGGGCTTTTTTAATTCCTACCAGATATTTCCTACCAGCTTGTTGAATGCGGTGGGAAAAGGCTTGAATGTGATAGGAAATACTGGGTTTGTAATGGTCATGATAGTAGGAAAAGCCTTGAATGTGGTAGGAATTACTGGGCAATTTTTTGGAAAAAAAATTGTTTCATTGATATATATCCGGCCATGTGCAACAAATTGCACAAATATTACAACAAATTGCATAATGTGATCAATATATAAATCATAAATTAATCATAAAACATAATATTCATAAGTTAAAATTACATCTCCAAAATAATTGTTTAAATTTACAAAAATGACAATCATAACAACAAATCAGGAAATGTTTTACAAGCTTAAACTAATCGTCCTTAAAGTTTCCATCACTGTTGAATCATTCTACCCAATTTCTTTGTAAATTTTGTCTTCGTCGTGATATTTTTCTTTTTATTGGCTTCGAAACCAATATGCTCTTCTTCGAGTGACAACAATCTACATAAGGAGTGTAAGAAAAAAACAATTAGTATCAATTATACACACATACATGAACAATTAATCAAGAACAATTGAAAATATGAACTAATCAAGAACAAAAAAAATTAAGAAGACACACACACACATACACTAATAAACATGTACGAATATATATAAATTACGCACATATAGATGTAAATCAAATTCACACAAATAATAGAGGGAATAGATTTTTACCCGATTATATAAGAAGATGAATTGGTTCATATGAAAATGAAATTCAATAGAGTATATGGAGAGGTAGAGATGAAAATGAAAGTTAAAAGGGACAGAAAATTTGGTGAAGTGGATGGAGAGATTGAGATGAAATTTGATGAAGTGGTTAGTTTAAATGAAATTTGGTGATGTATTGAAAATTTGAATTTGGGCAAAAAATTCAAATTTTTTAGTTTGGGCTCCATTTTTAATTTTTTTGTGAAATCAAGACTTATTTCCTACCAATATGTGGTAGGTTATGAGTTTTGGACGAAAATTTTGAATTTTTCATTTGGGCAGTCTATTTGAAATTTCGATTTTGGCGACTAGTTTTGAATTTTTCGTAAAAATATGACCTATTTCCTACCAATAGGTGGTAGATTTTGAGTTTGTTTGAAAAAAATATTGTAATTCACAAGAATCGAACCTTTAACCTCCTATAAGGAAAGTGCAATGTCATACCACTACACCAAGATGTTTCTTGTGTAAAATATTATCTTAAATATATATAACCATAATCGGTAGTCTAAAAAATTAGAAAATGATTTTAATTAATAAATCAATGATTTTAATTATATATAACCATACGGGTCTCGATATCACTACAATTAAATCATGTGAGCAAACAATTAAATTCATAAAAATTCAAATAATAATACTCATTAATTCTGTGATTCATGTTACATTAGATTCACTAATTTTCTATTTTTGTGATTTTTCAACCTATTTTTAACTAGTTTGTGAATTACATTAAAAACTTAAATAAATATAGAATAAAAGATAAAATTTGAATTAAAATACATAAAAATACAAATATTAATACTCACTATTTTTGTGATGCATGTCACACTAGATTCACTAATCTTATTTTATTTTTGACTTTAACCCCTAAACTAGTTTCCGTTTCCGATTCTTGATTCAATTATTTTGAAATAGAATTTCGACGATCGAACCATACGAGAGTCAAGATCAATCTTTTTAAATGTTATTCCAAAATTTTGAAAAAATTGTAAATTTATTTGATTAGGTAATTTAACGGTCAACTAGTAATTTGACTTTAACCCCGAAACTAGTTTTCCTTCCCCATTTTTGATTCGATTATTTTGAAATAGAATTTCGATGATCGAACCATACGGGAGTCAAGATCAATCTTTTTAAATGTTATTCCAAAATTTAAAAAAAAAAAATAAATTTATTTGTTCAGGTAATTTAACGGTCAATTAGTACCTTGACTTTAACCCCTAAACTAGTTTTCGTTCCCGATTCTTGATTCGATTATTTTGAAATAGAATTTCGATGATCAAACCGTACGGGAGTCAAGATTAATCTTTTTAAATGTTATTACAAAATTTTAAAAAATTAATAAATTTATTTGATTAGGTAATTTAACGGCCAACTAGTACTTTGACTTTGCCCCCTAAACTAGTTTTCGTTCCAGATTCTTGATTCAATTATTTTGAAATCGAATTTTGATGATCGAACCGTACGGGAGTTAGGATCAATCTTTTTAAATGTTATTCCAAAATTTCAAAATTTTTTTTTTGATTAGCTAATTTAACGGTCAAATAGTAATTTGACTTTAACCCCTAAACTAGTTTTCGTTCCAGATTCTTGATTCGATTATTTTAAAATAGAATTTTGTGATCGAACCGTACGGGAGTCAAGATCAATCTTTTTAAATGTTATTATAAAATTTTAAAAAATTAATAAATTTATTTGATTAGGTAATTTAACGGTCAACCAGTAATTTGACTTTAACCCCTAAACTAGTTTTCCTTCCCGATTCTTGATTCTATTATTTTGAAATAGAATTTCAATGATCGAACCATACGGAAGTCAAGATCTATCTTTTTAAATGTTATTCCAAAATTATAAAAAAATAATAAATTTATTTGATTAGGCAATTTAACGGTCAACTAGTACTTTGACTTTAAACGCTAAACTAGTTTTCGTTCCCGATTCTTGATTCGATTATTTTGAAATAGAATTTCGATGATCGAACCGTACAGGAGTCAAGATCAATCTATTTAAATATTATTCCAAAATTTTAAAAAAATAATAAATCTTTTTGATTAGCTAATTTAACGGTCAACTAGTAATTTGACTTTAACCCCTAAACTAGTTTTCGTTCCAGATTCTTGATTCGATTATTTTGAAATAGAATTTCGATGATCGAACTGTACGGGGATCAATATCAATTTTTTAAATGTTATTCCAAAATTTTAAAAAAATAATTAATTTATTTGATTATGTAATTAACAGTCAACTATTACTTTGACTTTAACCCCTAAACTAGTTTCCGTTCCCGATTCTTGATTCGATTATTTTGAAATAGAATTTCGATGATCGAACCGTACAGGAGTCAAGATCAATCTATTTAAATATTATTCCAAAATTTTAAAAAATTAATAAATTTTTTTGATTAGCTAATTTAACGGTCAACTAGTAATTTGACTTTAATCCCTAAACTAGTTTTCGTTCCAGATTCTTGATTCGATTATTTTGAAATAGAATTTCGATGATCGAACTGTACGGGGATCAATATCAATTTTTTAAATGTTATTCCAAAATTTTAAAAAAATAATTAATTTATTTGATTATGTAATTTAACAGTCAACTATTACTTTGACTTTAACCCCTAAACTAGTTTCCGTTCCCGATTCTTGATTCGATTATTTTGAAATAGAATTTCGATGATCGAACCGTATGGGAGTCAAGATCAATCTTTTTAAATGTTATTCCAAAATTTTTAAAATAAATAATAAATTTATTTGATTAGGTAATTTAACGGGTTTTATATCAAACGGGCCACTAATCTCACTAAAAAGTATCAAGTAGCTCCTCAGTCTCCACGGGGACTCATTTAAGCCACTAAACTAAGAAATATATCATTTGCCCCCCTGTATTCACAAAAATAATACAATTTATGGTGGTCTAAGTGAGAATAATACAATCTATCCAAGATTGAACCTTTTTTGGCCACCATAAATTTTATCCAAGACACTTAGACCACCATAAATTGTATTATTTTTGTGAATGCAGGGGGCAAATGATATATTTCTTAGTTTAGTGACTTAAATGAGTCCCCGTGGAGACTGAGGAGCTACTTGATACTTTTTAATGAGATCAGTGACCCGTTTGATATAAAACCCGTAATTTAACGGTCAACTTGTACTTTAACTTTAACCCCTAAACTAGTTTTCATTCCCGATTCTTGATTTGATTATTTTGAATTAGAATTTCGACGATCGAACCATACGAAAGTCATCTAAATATCAAATAAATTTTTTTTTGATGTTACCCTAATCTAATCCCTAAATTTCAACCTCTAAACATTAACCTTCTGTTTTTCAACTTTGCAAAGTGTTACTTTTTTATAAAACTTAATTTTTTTCTACTTTTAAGCTGAGTAGATTGGTTATGATGTAAAAAGATATTTTAGAATATATTTATGATACTTAAGGTATTTTAAATATTTTTGATTATATAATTGAAAATATTTTTTCTTTATAAAATCATTCCAAATGAAGTTGATAAATATTTGCATACATGATAATTTTATGATTATATTGACATCTGTACAGTTGGATCATCAAAAAAAACTTTTAAAAAATGGGTTTGATGTTACCCTAATCTAATCCCTAAATTTAAATAAAATTAAAATTTAATTTAAAATGGTATTTCCCACTAGTCAATTCCTACCAAACTTGATGAATACGATAGGAATTACTGGGTTTTCACTTTTTAACACAGCTAATTTCCTACCACAAAGAGGTGGTAGGAAATGTTTCTATCTAAACAACGTCGTTTTGGTGACACGCTGACAATAACCACGTGGCAGAAGCGGGCCTACCAGACTCATTTCCTACCAGCGTTGGTAGGAAAAGGGCAATCCATTTCCCACCAGTATACCGTGGTAGGAATTGCTTTGACAAAAAAGACGTCATTTTACTATTGCCAAAAATGCTGACAAAGCCAACGTGGCTTGTGGGACCCATCAGACTCATTTCCTACCAGAGTTGGTAGGAAATGGGGTGAACAAAACCGACCATTTCTTTGTGGTAGGAAATATTCTGGCAAAAATGACGTCGTTTCTTTGTTCACGTGGATAAGTGGGTCCTTCTTCATCCATTTCCTACCAGCTGTAGTAGGAAATGGCAACCTATTTCCTACCAGCATCGTTTGTGGTAGGAAATGGTCCTTTGACCTGCAATTAGTAGGAAATGGCTGGTAGGAAAAGAGTTGGTAGGAAAAATTCTGGTAGGATTTACTCGTTTTTCTTGTAGTGGTAATTCAAAACGACAAAACCTAATATATTTGCCTTCCCACTATTGGCTAAAATACCTTACCCGTACTTTAACTGCATTGCAGATGGTGAGACGGTTCTATATATCAGCCACTGGTCTCAAGATTTCAGGGAATTAATCTATCTATACTATTATATAAAATCCGAAACATTAAAAGTTTGGTAGGTCGGTCGGTTGGTCGGTACGGTACCTGTTAATTTTACTTATTTACCCTACCTGTTGATTTTACTTATTTACCCTTACGTACATGTTATTTTACTTAATTATCATTACTTAATTATTTATAGTTACAAATAACTAATAAATTTCCTTTTTCAGGTTAAACATGTTACCTTTTCTATTCTTCAATAACTAATCAATTTCCAATCTCACCTAATATATGAGTAACTCTATTTAATAAAATAATATTATAATTATAATTATAATTACTAATAATTTATCAATTACCCTTTTTAGCTAAAATACATTACCTTTTCCATTTTTTAATTTTTCCAGTAAAACCTATTTGTGTAGTTTTATTTAAGTAAAATGTTTCTTTTTTCAGGTAAAACATGTTTCCTTTTCTATTTTCCAACAACTAACCAATTAACTTTTTTAACTAACCTTTACTTTTTTTTGAAACGGGAATCCTTTATATCTATTATAGGCCAACATGGGTTTTGTGCCTATTTAGTAAATTACTAATTTGTCCTTAAATTTAAATGAATGATAAAAATTTTGTAACTTTGTATTCAAATGTTCAACCACTAAACCAAATCACTTCTTTGTGCAACTTTTTAAACTCATTCACTACATGCTCAAATAACGCACCTATTAGCAATCTTTATTTTATAATTTATTCAAGATAAAATTGCCCACCTAATTTTTATTAATTTTAATAATTTGAATTTTGATAATTAAAACTATGTCATTCATATACTCATATATTTATGCTCATGTTTATTTTTATGATTTATTAGGGATAAAATCATTAAAATATTTACACATATAACAGTAAAAATTGGTAGTCGGGGAGGGAAATATAAATTGACAGATATGATGTCGTCGAAGTCAGAATTAAGAAAGGTACTGAGTGGCTGAAAATTGGTCAAAAAAAAAATCAAAGTTAGGAAGTAGGTGAGAAAAATAAGTAGACGTCTATGTCAAGTAGGTAAACGGGCGGAAGTGAAAATAGATCTATAAAATTTAATTATAACATTTCTCTTTTTTAACAATTATATCTATATATTAGTCAAATGGCCAGATTATGTTTATTATTAAATTGTTACATTGATGAATTAAGTGTATAACATATTTTTACTCGGTATCATTATAATATTTTATTTTATGTATGAAAGGTACTGAGGTGGCCGAAAATTGGTAAAAAAAAAAATCGAAGTGAGGCGGTAGGTGACGGAAAATTAGTAGAAGTTATCTCCAGTAGGTAAACGGGCGGAAGTAAAAATAAATATATAAAAAATTATTATAATATTTCTCTCTTTTAACAATTATGTCTATATTAGTCGAATGGCCAGAATACAAAAAATGATAAATAAGGTGTAAAACATATTTATACTCGATATCAGTATAATATTTTATTTTAAGTATATTTTCACTATATCGGTTAATCCTATTATCATCGGGTAATTTATAGATTGATTAACAAAATAGATTATAATATTAAAAATAAGAAATAATTTACATATGGGATTTGGATTTGGTAAAAAAATGTCAATATGGTTTTGATATCTATTGTCCCTCGCACTTTATTTTTGCAGCATTTTCGTGATATGCTAATGTTATTAACTTCATACAAAATAAGTTTTGCAACCATATATAAGATAGTAATTTTTACAAATTTTAATAATTTATGCCATTCATATACTCATAAATTTATGCTCACGTTTATTTTTATGATTTATTAGGGATAAAATCATTAAAATATTTTCACATATAATAGTAAAAAATGGTAGTCTGGGAGGGAAAATATAAATTGAAAAATATGATGTTGTCGAAGTCAGAATTAAGAAAGGTACTGAGTGGCTGAAATTGGTCAAAAAAAAATCAAAGTTAGGAGGTAGGTGACGAAAAATAAGTAGACGTCTATGTCAAGTAGGTAAACGGGCGGAAGTGAAAATAGATCTATAAAATTTTATTATAATATTTCTCATTTTTAACAATTATATCTATATATTAGTAAAATGGCCAGATTATTTTTATTATTAAATTGTTACATTGATGAATGAAGTGTATAACATATTTTTACTCGGTATCATTATAATATTTTATTTTATGTATGAAAGGTACTGAGGTGGCCGAAAATTGGTAAAAAAAAAAAATCGAAGTAAGGCGGTAGGTGACGGAAAATTAGTAGAAGTTATCTCAAGTAGGTAAACGGGCGTAAGTAAAAATAGATATATAAAAAATTATTATAATATTTCTCTCTTTTAACAATTATGTCTATATTAGTCGAATGGCCAGAATACAAAAATGATAAATAAGGTGTAAAACATATTTATACTCTATATCAGTATAATATTTTATTTTAAGTATATTTGCACTATATCGGTTAATCCTATTATCATCGGGTAATTTATAGATTGATTAACAAAATAAATTAAAATATTAAAAATAAGAAATAATTTACATATGGGATTTGGATTTGGTAAAAAAATGTCAATATGGTTTTGATATCTATTGTCCCTCGCACTTTATTTTTGCAGCATTTTCGTAATATGCTAAGTTATTAACTTCATACAAAATGAGTTTTACAACCATATATAAGATAGTAATATACCAATTTCACTTGAATTTTAAACTCCAATGCGAGTTTCAACCCGGTGTGAGACTAATAAACTCGAAAATTGCTGATATATACAATGTCTTATGATCACGGATGTGGTATGTGTATTTTTTTTTATTTTTTGGCTATCATTTTACTGTTACCTCAAATTAAAATGATATTCGGGATGCTTCATTATCGTAGTTATGTCTATCTTATTTTCATAGATTGAATTTTATTGTACATATGAACTTTTACAACATAATTCATTCGGTGCATACACTAACACATCTCATTTTAAAAACCCGTTATGAGTTATGACACTTTAATTTTAGTTACTCGTGTATTTTGTTGAATTTGTACATGTCTAAATATGGATTGTCTTGAAATTTAAGATATTACCTTGGGGTTTTGAAAGTTCACTTCTAAGAATATATATATAGTACAATGTATTTGAAGAAAAGATTTTGTTATGGTCAATTTGCTATTGAAAGGATACATCTGCGATGGTCAAATACCATGATCTTAGAAAAGCACACATCACATATTTATTTTGAACGTGCACAACTATTAGAATAAATTTGTTATTCTCCTTGTTTTCCGAAATTGGTCGGAGAAAAGGATCCGAAATTGGAAATGTGCGCTGAAATCCAAAATTGGAAATATGCGCTGAGATTTTATTAGCAGAACTATATGACTCTATTACTTTTATTTTTTCGTCACATTACATTATTTCTTACAATATTAAATTAGAAATAATATAATATTTAATTATTATCCACCCAAAATAAATAAGCCAGCTGTTTTCTCATGTATTTCAATACAACAAGATTATTGTGGTAATACTTGGCATTTAATTAACTCTTACTTATAGATTTCAGTCGGTCATTCTTTTTACACTGACCAAACATAACTAAAAATATAACTTTCGCGGTTCAGAATCTAATAATATTTTGAAACTATAACATATTAATAGATCGAAATACGTAAAGTAGACTAATACGAGAAAATTCTATGAATTATTATATGGCCCGTGCTTTGCACGGGCTATCATGCTAGTTTGTATTAATTCATCAAACAATCATTTTCAAGGGGCTCCAGCACAGACCGTGGAGGAGTCAATAAATCAAAAAAGCAATTCGTTTCACATGGTACTCTAGCAACTAAGTGAGCTACCCTGTTCGCTTGCTTTTTTACAAAAGAAACCACAATATCTCTACGAGCCTTAAGCACTCGACTACATGCCTGCATAACCGAACCAACTTCCAACAGATTTTCTCCTGCATTGTTAATGGCCTGCACTGCTACCAGAGAATCGCTTTCAATATCAACATCTGCAGCCCTAACGACTTCACCCATTCGATAGATTCCCACACACCAGTAACTTCTGCTTCAATGACCGGGACAGCACCGTTGAACTTGTGTGTCCTAGCTCTGATAAACGACCCTGCAGAATTCCTAAGGACAAGCCCACACGAGAACCACGGACAGCATGCAACCACATGAGCGTCAACATTAACCTTCAACCGACCTTCTCTAGGGGCCTGCCATTTAGTGAATACCCTATCCTTAACCTGCACACATTTATTGGTCCTAGAAGCTTTCACCATCTGGCTATCCCTCCAGTGTTTAACTTGTAAGACACTACTCTGCATTGCCAATTGTGTCGTCATTGACTTGTTCTGCCACACCTTGAGATTCCTGGCCGACCAAATTCCCCACAAGACAGTCGCTATCTGAGCCAATCTTTCAAACGACTCAACTGCCAGTGTTTGTAGTAGCCATTCTGAGCACGAATTAAACTGGGAACTATCAAAACACAACCCACGTTCATTCCAACAACCCTTTGCGTAGCTGCATTCAAGGCAAACATGCTTCAAATGCTCTTCAACACTATCACACAACGGACACCCACCTGCAATGTTAACTCCTTTATCTCTCAAACGACTTCTCACAGGAACATTATTTCTACAAATCCGCCACAAGAAAATTTTTATCTTCTGAGGAATCTGTATCTTCCACAATCTGCTCCAGCCATTACTTTCCTCAACACGTTTGCAAGTGCTATAATTTTGTTGCCAGAACTTGTAGCCAGATTTAGCGCTATATTTTCCATCTAACGAATGACACCAGACAAGTCGATCTTGAATCTGATTTTTTGGGATAGGAATTGCTAAAGTATAATTAGCATCACGATTTGAAAACAAATTGTGCACCTTGTTAACATCCCAACTGTTACTACCAGGAACAAGTAAATCGCTTACCTTCAAACCACTCACTAGATTTAAATTATGCTCATCAACTCTGAAACCACTTTTACCACGAATCCACGGGTCAGTGCTCACATTTATAGACCTACCATCTCCCACCACCCACCTATAACCCTGCTTTAAATGTTCTTTAGCTTGCCAAATCCCAGACCAGACATAACTCACACCTCCTCCCCTAGCTGCATCAAACAAGCTCGAACCTGGATAATATTTAGCCTTAAGCACCCTTGCTACCAACGAGTTTGAATTGGCCATAAGATTCCAGCATTGTTTCCCCAGCAGTGCTAAATTGAAGCCCTACAAATCTCGAAATGCTAAGCCACCCACTTCCTTTGCCATACTTATATTCATCCATGAAACCCATCTTATCCCCTTCTTATTACTATCTTGAGAACCCCACCAATAGCTGTTCATCATCTTTTCAAGGTCTGTACATAAAGATTTTGGTAGTAGGAAACACGACATTGCATAAGAGGGAACTGCTTGTGCTATAGAACGAAGCAAAACAGCCTTCCCAGCCTTTGAGAGACATTTAGCACTCCATCCTTGAATTTTACTCCAAAGACGATCCTTCAGATAATTAAAAGCTGTTTTCTTTGACCTCCCTATAAGCTATGGGAGCCCCAGATACCTCCCCGTACTCAAATCATTATGAACACCCAGCAAATTATTCAATTCACCTTGCTTGTCCAACCTCACATTCGAGCTAAAATAGATCCCCGATTTTTGAAAATTAATCGCCTGACCAGAATGAAGCTCGTACTTTTGCAGAATCTCCCTAACCTTCATCACCTCCTCCACTCTAGCTTTACAAAACAAAAAGCTATCATCTGCAAAAAGCAGATGAGTAACCGCCGGAGCTTGAGTACAGACTTTACAACCCTGAATACTCCCTTCATTCGCTGCATTCTTTAACATGCTTGACAGACCTTCCACATAAAATAAAAACAAATATGGAGATAGAGGATCTCCTTGACGGAGTCCTCTTGTCGGATTGATAGGTCCAATCTGAGTGCCATTGAAGTTGACAGAGTAAGTCACTGTCGTGATACATAAACGAATCCATGCAATCCACCTATCATCGAACCCTACCTGTTTTATTTGATGCATCAAAAAACTCCAGTCCACTCTATCGTATGCTTTACTAACATCTAATTTCAACGCCACCTCTCCCTCCACACCTTTCTTCTTCTGTTTCATGTAATGCAACACCTCGAAGGCCAACAGCACATTATCCTTTATATTTCTACCTGGGACAAAAGCCGATTGACTTTCTGAAATAATGCCAGGCAAAATAATTTTAGCCTATTTGCAAGAACTTTAGCTAACACCTTGTACAGAACATTGCAAAGTGCTATCGGACGTAGATCTTTCATCTCATTGGCATTGTCTTTCTTTGGAATAAGCACTATATTTGTATTATTCAAATCAAGGGGAAAAGCCAAATCTTCCAACCACTGCTTACAACATTGAAAAACGTCCTTACCAAATAAATGCCAAAAATGTTGATAGAACGCCGGGTTTAGCCCATCTGGCCCAACACTTTTGTCAGGATGCATTTGCTTAATGGCAACTGATAACTCCTCCATCGTTAGCTCTGCTATAAGTCTCCTGTTCTGATCCTCCGTTATAACACTTTCATGAGCCTCCATACTAGCAATATCCGCTCTACCTTCATCCTCAAAAACCTTAACAAAATATCTTCTTATAACTTCACACATATCTTCTTGCTTAGTAACCACCTCCCCATTCTCATCTTTAAGATTGTCAATCTGGTTTCTCTTCCTCCTACCTGTAGCATACGCATGGAAAAACTTAGAATTCGAGTCACCATCTTGGAGCCAAAATGATTTAGCACGTTGCTGCCAATATAGTTCCTCACTTAATAACAAATCTTCAAGAATTCTCTTTTCCTCGAAATATCTGCTCGTCCTGGTTGCATCTGCACAGTCCTCAAATAAAGCCACCAACTCCTTCTGTTTCCTGATTTTCTCACGGAACTTATTGAAAAACCTTTTCCCCCATTTCTCCATAAAAGATGAAATTTCTACCAGCTTTGAAAGAAAATGACTCGGGTTCAGATTTCTCCAATGAGCTGAAACTTCCTCATGGAAGCTTTCCTCCTTGAGCCAAGTATTTTCAAACCTAAACCTGAATTTCTTCCTCGAATGCTCTGTACTGTAAAATTCTAGCTGGATAGGTTCATGATCAGAGTGCACACAGTGATGGACATTTAATTTACATAAAGGGAATAAGCTCCACCAAGACGCTGTAGCAAACGCCCTGTCCAGTCTTTCTCTCACCCATTCTGGTTTGCCACGACTTTTCTCCCACGTGTAATTTCCACCCATAATATCCAACTCAATCAACCTACAATCCTCAATCGTTTGCTTGAATCCGTCTAGCAACACCTGAGGATGAGCATGCGTCCCTTTCTTATCTTTCATGCTAATCATGTCATTGAAGTCGCCCACCACCACCCAGGGTAATACAGACCTGTTTGCTAACTCTTTTAACAAATCCCAAGACTCCTTTCTTCGAGTTCGCTCCGGAAAACCGTAGAATCCAGTTAATCTCCACAAAACTTCATTGGCATTTCTAACCTGAACATCGATGTAATTACTTCCAAAACCAACCACATTACACTTAACATTATTCTTCCATAGCATAGCAACTCCACCACTTCTGCCAACACAATCCACAGCCCAGTAATTATCAAAGCCTAGCTTACTACCTAACTGCCTTATTCTTTCTGTTTTCGACAAAGTTTCCATTAAAAACACTATGTTGGGTCTAAGAGACTTAATAACGTCTCTCAAAGCACGAACTGCACGAGGATTCCCCAATCCTCTATAGTTCCAACTTACAGCATTCATGACGTCCGGCTAGCTTGCTGAGCAAGCTTAGCCAGTTGAGAATTATTTGACATTGGACAATCCAAATCAGAAAGCCTAACATCCTTAGAAGAAACAGCAACGTTTGACATATTTTTTAGCACTGGGTCAGACACTATAACAAGACCCCCTGGTGTGTCCATCATATCATATTTATCCGGCCCACCTCGCATCCTTTTCCTATCAATTAAAAGCCCAGTCATTTCATCATTATCCAGCCCATTATCAGCACTTAAATTCAAATCTCCCCCCTGACATCCACATTTAAATTTTCCCTCCTATCTGCCATATCTGTCGTTGCTAAAATTAAGGGATTGGTATGATCCCTTTGATTTCGAAACTCCTGCCTCACTGTACCTCCTACAATCATGCTGTTATCCTCTCTCATGCAACTACCTTCCCCTGATTTCGGGCTTGAGTTAAACCGCCCCTGACGCGCCTCCCACTCTGTATCATCCTCCGCCCGTAAATAACGACTTCTCGTCGGACCACCAGCCTTCCTAGTCGGAGCTTTGAGCCAACTCCCCCACTCCTTAACACCACCCTCAGTCGTACCAGAGAGAAATTTCCTGCAGTATCTCTCTGTGTGGGTTAACATTCCACATGTAAAGCAAAACTCCCCTAATCGCTCATACTTACATGACACCATTACCTCCGTTCCATTCCTCTTCGTTATCTTCTTCTTGCGCTTGAGAGGCCTCCTGACATCCAACCTGACCCTAACGCGCATAAATTCCCTCCACAGACTTGAGTTGTTCTTACCATCATATTCCAGGAATTCACCAAAGAAATCCCCCAACAGCTTCCCCACAGCCTCTGTCATGAACCCAGACGGAAGATCAAATATCTGCATCCAAATGTTCACATGCCACAGAGGGACATTTAGAGGTTCCTCTCCATTTGGAATCTCTGTAGTCACGAGCATTGCGTTGTCAAATGACCACGGACCTCCCTTCAAAACCCAGTTCTTGTCCTCCTTGTGGAAAAATTGAAACAGGAAGACTCCCACCTCCAACTCCTTAATATTCACTCCCATAGCCGGTCTCCACACATCTGCCATCTTTGTTCTCATAGCATTTACATTAATGCTTTTCCCCGTCAAAAACCTACCCACCAAACATAAATCATACTTGTTGCCCTGTTCATCTCCTTCCCCTTCAAATACAAACGCAGAATTCTCCTCCTCCTCAATACTCAAACCATCAAATTGATCATTCAAATCATTATAACGAGCCATAAAAACTCTCACGATTCACCCTCGGTATTTAGAGATTGAACGAAGAGACCATCAAAACTCTCACAAAGATGGAGAGAAAGTTATCATTTTTTAATCTTATGTTTTTAGTGTTAATCAATACAACTTACTATAGAAAAAACTTAAAACTAGCATCTTTGCAATTGCTTCAACATCCTAACAGTATACCCTATCTTTAATGCAATTGACGAATTCGTTGAAAATATTGTCAGGTAATACGTAAATGTAATAAAATGATTTAACTAACCTTTACTTAATTGCAGATAAAATTCATCCTAATAGCTAAGCAATTTCTTTTTTCAAGTTAAACATATTACTTTTGCTATTATATAATGTTTAATAACTCCTTAGTTTACCTTTTTAGGTAAAACACGATATTTTTCTAAACAGATAAATTACCTTTTTAGCTAAGACACGTTACAATTTTGTCTAATAAATAATATATTTATATTAGAAATACTATTAACTAATCGATTACCTTTTCAACGAAGACATGTTACCTTTTATATCTTCTATAACTAAAACCTCTCTTTTTTCAATTATATCATATGCGGTTCTATTTAATAAAATAAAATAATAATATTATAATTACTAATAATTAACCAATTAATTTTTTTAGCTAAATCTTATCATGTTTTCTATCTAAAATCTATCCTTTTCAAGAATATCACTCTTTTTCTAGAATATCATGGACAATGTTTATATAATTATTATCAAATAATCTCATTTAAGAATTTAAATATTCAAAATTAATGTTTTAAAAAAGTCAATTTAAAGTGAATAAAAAAATCATATAAAATTAGAAAAGAAAATCCATGGATTTTAGGCTAGTAAATTGTAATATATAAGATGGTATAAAGATGGCCACCACCAACTTATGCAGAAAAAACATTGTTGTAAGACGATAACTCGTGCAATTTGGCAACACTAACTCTGCCATGAAAAGTCCCTGCACCTTAAAGAGATACTTCTGAGTTTTTTGAAATTATTGTGGATACATCACACCAATCTATTTTATCTTCCCACTGCTGATTAAAACACCAATCTATTTATTCGCTAATCCGAACCAACTAAAACCAAACCGAATGGTTTGGTTTTGTTGGATTACGAATTGGCTTGAATTTTTTAAGGATCACTAATATAGGTTTGGTTCCAATTTTACCACTAACCCGAACCAAATCGAGAGATGGTATAAATATGTTGGACCATCCACCCATTCACTCACACATTTTTTCTTTTGCTCCAGTTTAATTGTTGGGTTGATTGGATGGTCTTTTAATATATAATGTGTTGAAATAGATTATAGATGTAAACATGTTATGTTAAGTTCAATACAAAAAAATAAGGATATATATGATGGGACAAATATGATGGTGGTTTAATTTCATCGATGGTGATAATATTTAGGATTAATCTTGATAAATAATCGATCAATCTTAAATATGATCATCGACGATCATATTTAAAGGTGGTCAAATTTAATTGGTCACAATTAATATTTTCGTCCACAAAAGAAGAGAGGAAAACTTCCGGTACAAAAAAAAAAATTTGCTCGGTTTAAATTTCACCAACGGCGGTCAAATTTAACTCTAATCAAATTTATGCTTAATTAGGTCGCAAAATTCTCGCCAAATGTTAACCAAAATAATTTAAAACAAAACTTCCCTGATGACCATTTTCGTCAAACTAAATAAGTTAAAATTAGCATTGTTAAATCCAATTTGAAACTTTTAGTTGAATATTTATGACCATGTTTGTAATGAAAATATTTGTAATGAATGTGAAATATGCTATGAAATTATTTTGGTTCTTATTATTCATATAATATGAATTATGTGATATTTGTGTTGATTAGTGATATCAAATTATAAAAATATACTGTAAATTGTAGTAGATTTTTTCTGTTAAATATGTATCACAATTAATTTTGATCACTTTCGATCAAATTAATATATTTGATCATTTTTTTATCAAATTTATAAATTTGATCAAATACGATCATATTTAACCGATTTTATAGTACGGGTGGCAAGTGAATGAACTTCATGAAATTTGGTGGAAAAGGTCATACCGAAACCATTCTGTCGCATTTTACATTATTCATAAATTTTATTTTAGCTAATTATTCATGATTCGAAAGTTTGTATTGGTAAGTATATTATGTTATACAATCGCATTAAATAAACAATTAAATATAATTTAAGCTTTCGGAGAAGACTTGTAAATTTTTACTTAGTTATATTTTTGCAATATTAAAATTTAATTATAATTCAAGATATTAGAGGAGATTAACTATTAACCTAATAGTCACTTAGTCACTGGTCCCACTCTTAAAACAAAACATCTCACGTACATAGGATTTTATTATAATGAAGAAAAAAAAACTTAAATTCTTTTCTCATTTTTAAAGAAAATAATGGTATAATTTATTAATCTTCTTTCATTTTTCCTTAATATATAATAAAAATTTATACGTTTATGATTTTTTTTCTAAATTATAAGAAGCCCTGTCCTTCATGTAAGTTTTGATCAAGATCACGATCTATCCCTGAAAAAAAATATCCCCGATAACGACATACATTTCATACATTTCATCACTTTGGTATTTAACAAAAATTGTATTAATCCTTGCATTTATTTCATCAACACGAGTTTTGTTTGCAGGTATTGAAAGAGTGTAAGGTCGCTGGATTTCGAAAATTGATAGTGCAAAAATATTTTTGTATGAAATTTATCTAGCTCGAAAATTTGGAATAATTAAGAAAGTAATTTTAGAAACTCATTGCTTAGCAAAAAAAAAAAGTTTAGAAACTAATTACAATTTCAACTTATTTTGCTGATCTAGACTTTTGATCCTAGAAGATGTACCAGTTTTTAGTTTTTATCTTGTGAAATGGTCTCAAGTCAAAAATGATGATAATTGTGTTGCTCATTAATAATTACATTTTTTTGTTTAGTGTTGAACAAATTTGGAAAGATAATTGTTCTAAATATGTATTCACATATGTACTAATCGATAAATCGTCTGTTGACTAATTTATATATCAAGGATTTCCCTAAAAAAAGTGAATATGTGGATTAAATTTTTGTCAATATATACCAAATTGTTGTGGAACGAAATATAGGGTGTATTTACTGCGTATTTAATGCTAAGGTTTATGAGAGCTTCGAGCTTTAATGGCTGATCAAGTGTTTCGTGACTTAACTCGGGTGCTACAAGATGCCTACGTATCTTGCAAATATCAAGAATCAAGCCAAAAAACGTAGTTCTAGATGTGAAGGAGTAGGTCCTTATATAGGTGTTGAAAACCCTAGAAATAGAGTTGAAATAGGAGACTTGGTGGGCAAGTTATTCAGTTGGCCCAATTCTAGAGCCTTCCAAGAGATAAGAAGATAAGTACTGAAGGTGTATGCCTTGGAGGCTACTCCTAATATGATTTAGTTTCCTTTTAAGACTCAATCTTGAAGTTTGAAACTGGCTGATTTATTAATTACGAATTTATTATCATAAATAAGGTTTTGGGCCTCATTAAGGGGCTTTAACCTTGGACCAATCTAGGCTTATTAAATGCCACATTAAATGTGTTTTTAGGGTTTACTTTTAGCCCATATCATTTGCCCCCCAACTTTTAGGAAAACTGATCAGGTTTTCCTTGAAGTTATTACGGCCTTGTTCGAGACTTGGGTCAGGGTTTATCTTTGATATCGTTTTGATGTAAAGCGTGGAGCGACCGACGCGTATACAACGATGTTAGATTATGCCAACAATATTGAACGGTGCTAGACGGCACTAAACGGCGATAAACAACCTTAAACGACGTTTAAACAATGTTAAGCGACACTAAACGGCGTTAAACGGCGTTAAACGGCACTAAACGATGCTAAACAGCCTTAAACGATGTTTAAACGATGTTAAACGACGCTAAACGGCGTTAAACGGCGCTAAACGGCACTAAACGGCACTAAACGGCACTAAACTGTGGTAAACAGCCTTAAACGACGTTTAAACGATGTTAAACGACGCTAAACGACGTTAAACGGCGCTAAACGGCACTAAACGGCACTAAACGGTGCTAATTATCACTAATTTGAAAATATTAAATTGCGCTTCGAGAATAAAATTATTTTTCCATATTTCTGGAATTTTTTGAATTTTTATCTCCGGAACGTAATCATTTTTAATGATTTTCTGAAATTACTGCGAACCTTCGACCTGGATCGAGGTCGTTACGAGGTGCCCAGGTCGTGAGTCTAGCGACCTCGCCATACGACCAGGATCGCGGTCGTACAAAGTCACCAGGATGGCCTGGTTGTGTGATGTCCGACCTCAATCCACGAGGTGGATTCACGTCGTGCAAAGGCTCAAGATAAGGTAGTCGTTCAGCCTGCGATCTGAATGTTCGACCTGGTTCGAGGTCGTGTATGGCTTCTTAATCAGCCAGGTCGTACGTTATTCGAACTCATTTTACGAGGTGAATTCTCGTCGTGTAAGGACGCCAAATGACGCACGTCTTGAATTCTACGACCTCATTTTACAATGTGGATCGAGTTCGTGTATAGCTCTTTTTATGGCCTGGTCGCACAACTCACGACCTCTTATTACGAGGTAATTTGAGGTCGTGTAAGCTACCATAACTTGGCTGTTCGTGAGTTTTACGAGACATCCCTACGAACTGATTGCAGGTCGTGTATGGACCAATAATAGACCTCCTCGTAGGCGTCACGACCTCAACCTACGAACTGGAATGAGCTCGTGGGGGATTTTTTTTTTTTTTTTGAATTCCAGAAGCTTCTACAAGTTTCTAGATCCTGGGCCTCCATTTGGGCCTATGGGCCTTAATCGGCTTTAACCTGTTAGCTAGGCATTCGAATCGGCTAAATGACAGGTTGTGTTGAGTATAAAAGAGTAGGAGGAGTGAGCTCATTTCTCACTTCACTAAAACATTTCAATAAAATTTCTCTCTAGAGCTCTCTAGCTTCAAGTAGTTTCCGGCAAGAATTTTTCCGGCGAAAGCTCTTCCTCCCACGGAGGTTTCTGGGTTTTCTTTGAAGATCATCTTCTAAGCATTCATCTTAAGAGCATCAATGGCAGATGATAGAGAAGCTAGGAGGTTGAGCAAGATGAGTGCATCATCGCGAGGTACCTCTTTCCCTCCTATACGTTCAAAATATACTTCCTTAATAGACATGATTAATCAAAGAGGAGATGAATATCCCTCTGTATCTGCATTAGATTCTTATAATCATCATTCGAGATTTTTTGATGCTGAGAAAATCAAAAAATTCAACAAACTCTTCAATGTTCGTTCCCCCTTAAAATTAGTCCCAGCTGAACCAGGGGATCGTTCTTGTCATTGGAAGCCCCATGCCTTGTGCATATACAAGGATGCTATCATGGCTGGGCTTCGTTTTCCTTTCCATGATTTCATCCCCACCTTATTGGCGGATGTTCAAATAAACCCTTGTCAGCTAGTCCCAAATGCTTGGAGGGCCATTCTTTGCTTCATGGTCCTTTGTTTGAAAAACAACTTTCCACTATCTATTCCTCTTTTTAGGAAGATTTTTCAATTTAAAAATAGCGCAATCACTTATCCTGGCTGGGTATATATCAGCCTTCGTGCTACGATCCCAAATATCTACGATCCCTCCTCAATTCCTGATAGTAATCCTAAATGGAAAGAGGAGTTCATGTACCTTGTGTGGGAGGGGGGTGATTGGGGCACCCTCTTTCGTAGCTCCTTTGGGAAGGTAACTGATGGGAATTCAGATGATATCGAGCTAAATGATGCCGAAAGAGCTGCTTTCAACACCCTTACTGCAGACAAAGGGGAAACTCACTTCTTCACTCTTCTTGAGGAATTTTCCCTCAAGTCTTTGGGTCTTTCTTCTGTTAGTGATAAAGGTAAATCCCTCAATTCTTTTACTTAGTTTTTCATTCATTTTACATGTTACATTTCATTTGTTACTAACTTTGTCTTTGATTTTTCAGCTGCTAGAGCCATTAATGAGCTCCAAGAGCATTTGGCTGGGGAAACTCCCCGTATGAAGAGGAGAAGCGCTACAAAGGACCCTAGGGGACAGCCTACAGAGCCTGCCTTTTTAAGGCCTCATGATGTTGTTGATGTAGAAGAGGGCAGTGGGGCTGCCTCCTCTGCTAAGAGTTCTATTTTTCGACCTGCTTGGGGCATCAGAAAACAGGACTCGGTTGTAGGAAGCACCAAACACTCCAAGGATTGGTCCTACCACTCAATCACCCCTGCTGATTATCGTGATATTGTTGTTTCTCACGATTTGGAGGGGGTTGAGCTAATGGGTGCTCAGGCTCTTGCCACGGTAAGTATTTGTTTTTATCTCGTTACCTTAAATTTTTACTTCTTGCCTATTTTTAACTTGTTGTTTTTCAGGGCAACACCTATTTCCAGGCTGCCATGCATCATGCCAAGTCTTGGCGAACTCAGGATGGGACTCACAAGAAGGATCTTGACCAGTCGAAGGCCCAAGTTACAGGCTTGGAAGAGAAGTTGGAAGCGAAGGAGGAGGAGCTGGAGAAAGCCTAAGGCAGCATTGCTGAGCTTCGCCAAGGCAAGGAGGATATCATTGATGATTATATGGACTCCGAGGACTTTCAGAGGCTTATGGCTAAACATGATGATCTTATCTATCCAGCCAACTACTTTAGTGGCTATAAGGGGGCACTAGATGCTGTTTCTGAGAGGCACCCCGGGCTGTTCCAGATTGGTGATATTCCTTGCCCTGAGGCCCCGTTGAAGCTGGCCAAGTTGTTGGAGTCTCAGAGAATCACCCCCATGGAGGAGGATGAGGAGGAAGGGGAGGATGCTACTGATAGGATTTTGAACCCTGATCGCTCCCCTCTCCGTGCTAGATCTGGCGGTTCAGTTGTTGGGGATTCGACTACCCATACCAGCACTGACAGAGATTCTCCTGCTAGGAGTACTGGCAAGACTAAGGCACCTTGATTTTATTTACCTTGGCCCTGCGTGGCATGACTTTTAATGTTTTGCTTTCTTTAAATTTGCAACCTTGAAACTATAGCCTCCGGGCTTGCTTATTTGATTTATGCATTTTCTGGTTTTTCCTTCTATTTAGTTGCTTTGCCTTTTGTGTTTTGGCTTACTTTAGCTAGCAATTCTAAATATGCTTTTGACACATAACAGGCATAAATCGTTCCTGTCATTGGAAGCCCCATGCCTTGTGCATATACAAGGATGCTATCATGGCTGGGCTTCGTTTTCCTTTCCATGATTTCATCCCCACCTTATTGGCGGATGTTCAAATAAACCCTTGTCAGCTAGTCCCAAATGCTTGGAGGGCCATTCTTTGCTTCATGGTCCTTTGTTTGAAAAACAACTTTCCACTATCTGTTCCTCTTTTTAGGAAGATTTTTCAATTTAAAAATAGCGCAATCACTTATCCTGGCTGGGTATATAGCAGCCTTCGTGCTACGATCCCAAATATCTATGATCCCTCCTCAATTCCTGATAGTAATCCTAAATGGAAAGAGGAGTTCATGTACCTTGTGTGGGAGGGGGGTGATTGGGGCACCCTCTTTCGTAGCTCCTTTGGGAAGGTAACTAATGGGAATTCAGATGATATCGAGCTAAATGATGCCGAAAGAGCTGCTTTCAACACCCTTACTGCAGATAAAGGGGAAACTCACTTCTTCACTCTTCTTGAGGAATTTTCCCTCAAGTCTGTGGGTCTTTCTTCTGTTACCGATAAAGGTAAATCCCTCCATTCTTTTACTTAGTTTTTCATTCATTTTACATGTTACATTTCATTTGTTACTAACTTTGTCTTTGATTTTTCAGCTGCTAGAGCCATTAATGAGCTCCAAGAGCATTGGCTGGGGAAACTCCCCGTATGAAGAGGAGAAGAGCTACAAAGGACCCTAGGGGACAGCCTACAGAGCCTGCCTTTTTAAGGCCTCATGATGTTGTTGATGTAGAAGAGGGCAGTGGGGCTGCCTCCTCTGCTAAGAGTTCTATTTTTCGACCTGCTTGGGGCATCAGAAAACAGGACTCGGTTGTAGGAAGCACCAAACACTCCAAGGATTGGTCCTAGCACTCAATCACCCCTGCTGATTATCGTGATATTGTTGTTTCTGGCGATTTGGAGGGGGTTGAGCTAATGGGTGCTCAGGCTCTTGCCACGGTAAGTATTTGTTTTTATCTCGTTACCTTAAATTTTTACTTCTTGCCTATTTTTAACTTGTTGTTTTTCAGGGCAACACCTATTTCCAGGCTTCCATGCATCATGCCAAGTCTTGGCGAACTCAGGCTGGGACTCACAAGAAGGATCTTGACCAGTCGAAGGCCCAAGTTACAGGCTTGGAAGAGAAGTTGAAAGCGAAGGAGGAGGAGCTGGAGAAAGCCTATGGCAGCATTGCTGAGCTTCGCCAAGGCAAGGAGGATATCATTGTTGATTATATGGACTCCGAGGACTTTCAGAGGCTTATGGCTAAACATGATGATCTTATCTATCCAGCCAACTACTTTAGTGGCTATAAGGGGGCACTAGATGCTGTTTCTGAGAGGCACCCCGGGCTGTTCCAGATTGGTGATATTCCTTGCCCTGAGGCCCCGTTGAAGCTGGCCAAGTTGTTGGAGTCTCAGAGAATCACCCCCATGGAGGAGGATGAGGAGGAAGAGGAGGAAGGGGAGGATGCTACTGATAGAATTTTGAACCCTGATCGCTCCCCTCTCCGTGCTAGATCTGGCGGTTCAGTTGTTGGGGATTCGACTACCCATACCAGCACTGACAGAGATTCTCCTGCTAGGAGTACTGGCAAGACTAAGGCACCTTGATTTTATTTACCTTGGCCCTGCGTGGCATGACTTTTAATGTTTTGCTTTCTTTAAATTTGCAACCTTGAAACTATAGCCTCCGGGCTTGCTTATTTGATTTATGCATTTTCTGGTTTTTCCTTCTATTTAGTTGCTTTGCCTTTTGTGTTTTGGCTTACTTTAGCTAGCAATTCTAAATATGCTTTTGACACATAACAGGCATAAAACAACAACTAAAGGAGGAGAAAACCAAATTGCATTAAAACTTGAAATGGGCCTAGCCCTTACATAATACTCTACTTCCTACTCAGAGTTTAAAAAACTCCAAAATGGTTTCGTCGACCTTATTTCTACTTTCCTAATAGATATAAGCTACGTCCTTCATAGGATAATAAAACATAATAGACCTTGAGATTCGATGCGTGCCAAGTGCGAGGCACCTCGTTTCCTTCCACAGTCTCCAACTTGTATGATCCTCGACCCAGTGTGCTTTTGACCCGATATGGGCCTTCCCAATTTGGTGCCAGCTTTCCTTTTTGTCCAACTCCGGATGCTTCAATCTTTCTGAGCACTAAGTCTCCCTGACGGAAGAACCTTTCTTTCACCCTTAGGTTGTAGTAGAAGGAAGCTTTCTTCTGATGCTCTGTATTCCTAGCATGGGCTTCATCCCTTACTTCGTCGATCAGATCGAGGGCTAGTCTCATCCCTTCCTCATTGGTGTCTGGTTCAAAGGCCTCCACTCGTGGAGATACATGCATGATTTCCATGGGTACTACAGCTTCAGCCCCGTAGGCTAACATGAATGGAGTTGCTCCAGTAGTCACCTTGCATGTGGTTCGGTATGCCTAGAGTATGGGTAGTAACTCATCCACCCAAGTATTTCTGGAGTGTTCCACTCTTTTCTTCAGTCCATCGAGGATGATTCGATTGGCAACCTCAGCTTGACCATTAGCTTGAGGGTGGGCAACTGAGGTGAATCGAAGCTCAATCCCATTCTCATCACAATAGTCCTTGAACTCTTTGTTGTTAAATTGTAAACCATTGTCCGTAACAAGGATTCGTGGTATTCCATATCGGCACATGACATTCTCCCAGAAGAATTGCATGATTTGCTTGGTTGTGATTTTAGCCAAAGGTTTGGCCTCAATCCACTTTGTGAAGTAGTCAATAGCTACAACTAGAAACTTCCTTTTAGCAGTGGCCATAGGAAAGGGCCCAAGAATGTCCATCCCCCACATAGCAAACGGGATGGGGGAGCTAACGGATGTCAACATCTCTGGTGGTTGTCTAACCACTGGTGCATGTTTCTGGCACCAACCACACTTTTTCACATACTCTTTGGCATCAGCCATCATCTCAAGCCAATAGAATCCAAGCCCGACTATCTTGTGAGCTAGGGCCCTGCCCCCCCAAGTGTTGTCCGCAAATTCCCTCATGGACCTCCTCAACAGCTGATTTGGCCTCTTCGGGCCTTAAACACTTTAGGTACGGAATCACAAAAGATTTTTTGTAGAGTATCCCCTCAATCAGAGCATACCTCAACGCTCTCACAGATAATTTTCGTGCCTCCATGGCATTAGTCGGGAGCCAACCAGTCTCGAGGTGTGCTTTTATGGGATCCATCCAACATTCCCTCACTCTAATAGGTGCGATTAACTTTGAATCGATGGTAGGGGTTCTCAGAACTTGGAAGTAGACACTTCCAGAGTAATTCTCTATCTCAGAGGAGGCAAACTTAGATAAGGCATCTGCCTTGGTGTTTTCCTCCCTCGGAATGTGCTCAATGTAGCACTCATCAAATTGAGTCATTATTGCCTTCACAAGCCTTAAGTATTTTAGCCATGGTTTCATCCCTCGCCTCAAACTCTCCATTGACTTGAGCCACAACCAACCTTGAATCTCCACAAACTTTAAGGTTTTTGACCCTTAGGGCTCCTGCTAAGCCAAGTCCAGCTATCAGAGCTTCATATTCTGCCTCATTATTGGTTGTTGGAAAGTCCAACTTCAGGGCGTATTCAATCATGAATCCATCGGGACTTTGTAAGACAAGACCTGCGCCACTTGTTTTTGTTTTTGATGCCCCATTAAAATAGAGCATCCAGAATTCCTTCTCCTCTATTATGGGTCCCTTGTCTTCCTTGTCTTCTCAATAGTGGAGTAGTTCAACTATGCTCCGTGTAAAACTTTGCTCACATAGTATACGGGTTTCTGAACTTTGTTTTCCTCCTTTACTAGCACCGCACTCACAGCTTGACCTGAAATTGCCAAGTAAAGATAGAGGATTTCTCCCGCACTTGGCTTGGCCAACAGCGGGGCCTCAGACATATACTTCTTTACCTGCTCAAAGGCCTCTTGGCTTTTTCTGTCCACTCAAAGTTTTTTACCTTCTTCAAGGTTTTAAAGAACGGCAAACACTTGTCCCCGGATTTGGAGATGAACCTCCCTAACGCAGCAATCCTCCCGGTTAACTTCTGTACATCCCTTATAGAACGGGGTGACTCCATGTCCAAAATAGCCTTGATTTTGTCGGGGTTGGCCTCAATTCCTCGTTTCGAGACCATGAGACCCAAAAACTTTCCAGACCCAACACCAAAAGCACACTTGGCCGGATTCAACATCATCTTATGGTGCCTCAGCACTCCAAATGCCTCGCGCAGGTGTTCAATGTGATCTGCCTTGTGGAGGCTTTTCACCAGCATATCATCCACATAAACCTCCATAATCTTTCCAATGAGATGAGCGAAAATCTTGTTTACCAACCTCTGATAGGTAGCTCCTGCATTTTTTAGTCCAAAGGCCATGACCAGGTAATAATACATACCGAAGTCAGTGATAAACGATACCTTAGGAATATCATCCCTATGCATCTTGATCTGATTATATCCGCTAAAGCCATCCATGAAGCTTAACATCTCATGCCCAACCGTGGCATCTATCAGCGTATCGATCCTTGGCAAGGGAAAACAGTCCTTTGGGCATGCGTCGTTCAGATCGGTGAAGTCTATACACATCCTCCACTTTCCATTAGCCTTCTTGACCATCACAGGATTGGCCAACCATTCCGGGAACTGGATTTCCTCAATGAACCCTACCTCTAGGAGTTTGTCAACCTCCCGTTTTCTGGCTTCTTGCCTCTCAGGTGCGAAATTTCTCTTCTTTTGTTTCACTGTCTTCCGGTTTGGATCCACATTCAGGCTGTGTGTTATCAATTGGGGATCTATCCCTGGCATGTCAACTGCTGTCCATGCGAAGACATCACTATTGTCTTGCAAAAAGGAGATCAATTTGCTCTTCAAGGGGTCTTTCAAAGATGCCCCGATGTAAGTAACCTTCTCAGAATTTCCCAGCTCCAAAGGTACGGGAAGCAAGTCCTCTGCCGGTTTTCCTCTCCGCTCTTCATTCTCCCGAACATCCATATCTTCGATTGGGAGAACCTGCCCCCCGGTTCCATCCGGCCTTAGTGCGGCCACATAACAACTCCTTGCCATCTTTTGATCCCCTTTCTCTTCTCGTACTCCATTTCTGGTTGGGAACTTAACCTTTAAATGATAGGTAGAGGCAACCGTCTTGAAAGCATGTAGTCCCGTCCTACCTAGGATAGCATTGTATGTGGATGTAGCTTTGATAACCAAGAAATTTAACATCTGAGTTGCCTCCCATGGCTCCTGCCCTATAGTCATGGGTAGCTGAATTGTTCCCTCGACCTTCGACTCTACTCCGTTGAACCCATATATGGGCATGTTTGACGACGTCAACTGAGACTCAGCGTATCCCATTTTTAAGAAGGCATCATGAAACAAAATGTCCACCGATGCTCCATTGTCGATCAAGACCCTCTTCACTTGGGAATTGCCTATCACAGGTGAGATAACCAGGGGGTCATCATGGGGGAAACTTCACCCCTTCAAGGTCCGAATCATCGAATCCAATCGAGACTTCTGTCTTTGCACGTTTTGGCGCTTCCCCTACAATGTGCATCACTTCTCGCGCAGACGCCTTTCTGGAATTTCTACTTGTCCCGGCCGCTATTGGGCCACCAAAGATCATGTTTATCACTGGCCCCCGGGGCTACTGATTGGGATTACGGTCCTCATCTTTCCTATCATAATCCCGCCTTGGGTTTCCCCGATCCCCATCTTTGCAGAATTTATTCAATTTTCCCCTGCGAATCAAGAACTCAATTTCATCCTTCAATTGTCTACAATCGTCGGTATCGTGACCCACATCGTTATGGAACCGACAGTACTGATTCTTGTTTTTTTCTCAGGATCAGTCCTTAGTGGCTTCGACCATCTCACATCCCTGTCTTTTTCTATCTCCATCAGGATTTGACTTCTTGGAGTATTCAACCTTGCGTATTCTGTAAACCTTTGCCCGAGACTCCCCCTTTTAGGGGCTGAATCAGAATCCCTGCCCGTGCGCGGGTACTTATCTTTAGCATCACGTCCTTACATGATTAGCGGGATCTCCCGTTCCATCGTAAACCTTTATGGTAGGCATCTTGAACTTCCGTGATATATGCGCATTCATCACCTCCTCAGTGAATGGAGGGGTTGGATCATCAGGATCTCCAAGTTGCATCAAGTCTTCAGGATTGCCTCTGGGGGTTTCGACCCTCGTGCTTCTACCTCTAGGGACTTCGGTCCTTCTCTCTCTCCTTGGGGTGCTTTCCAAATCAACAAAAGGAATGTCTCCTCCCGTCACTGGTGGGGTCGATTCTGATTCTGTCTTCGCTGTTCCCTTTCTATGTCCTCCTTTAATTTTTGGATCTTGGCCTCGTGAGCCTTGATTTTTTCAGCAGTCGTTAAGGGAGGTCGATCATGGGTTCTTCGGCGTCCAACAGGTTCCTTACTTGGACGACGTCTTCTCGGGGCTTCATCCCTATCTTCTTTCGAGGATGAATCATCAGAATACGGGCCTGAGTAGTCATAGTATTGCTGGCCTTGATTGGGTCCTAAACCCCTGATGTAAGGTGGATTGTACGGCTCGTGTATCTGGAGGGCGTGACCACTTGGTCCGGCCTGATACGGGGGATAATTAGGCAACCCATATATCGGGTTCGTGCTTGCGGGGATCACTGTAGTAGAGATCTGAGCGGTGGGTAGAGCGGACTGCCCTCCGAGAGGGGCGACCACCATCTGAAGGGGATTCGTCCCTTGGGTGGTGGGATTCGTCACTAAGGGTAGCGACTCATGAGGTTACGCTTCAGTTCCTTGTGGCCGAGTGACCAGCGGTTGAGAATTCGCCCCTGGGGGCGCTTGTTCCCCAATCGGGGGTGCGGTGGTGTTAGTGATGGTTTCAGAAAGTGTTTGTGTTCTCCGGGTGGTAACCATGGTTGATATCGTTTCCCACAAACGGCGCCAAATGTTGTGGAACGAAATATAGGGTGTATTTACTGCGTGTTTAATGCTAAGGTTTATGAGAGCTTCGAGCTTTAATGGCTGATCAAGTGTTTCGTGACTTAACTCGGGTCCTCACAAGATGCCTACGTATCTTGCAAATATCAAGAATCAAGCCAAAAAACGTAGTTCTAGATGTGAAGGAGTAGGTCCTTATATAGGTGTTGAAAACCCTAGAATTAGAGTTGAAATAGGAGACTTGGTGGGCAAGTTATTAAGTTGGCCCAATTCTAGAGCCTTCCAAGAGATAAGAAGATAAGTACTGAAGGTGTATGCCTTGGAGGCTACTCCTAATATGATTTAGTTTCCTTTTAAGACTCAATCTTGAAGTTTGAAACTGGTTGATTTATTAATTACGAATTTATTATCATAAATAAGGTTTTGGGCCTCATTAAGGGGCTTTAACCTTGGACCAATCTACGCTTATTAAATGCCACATTAAATGTGTTTTTAGGGTTTACTTTTAGCCCATATCACAAACGCTCAAAGGTGATTAAATGTCAAAAAATGTTAAAAATGCAGCTCAATTTTGATCAATTCTATATGAGCCCATTATATCCTATATATAATTAACGTAAGGGAGTTCCTATGTTATAAGTTTAGTTGTTAGGGATAGATCTGTCATTTAAAAAATATTATATTTTATATTCTTAAATAACTTAAATAAGATAAAATAGAAATTAAAAATATTACTGAATTGTATACCTCTTTCAAAAATTATGAATTGGTTTTTAGACATTATCTAATTGGTGTAAGGGAATTTGACGGTGTAGATATGTCATTTAAGAAGTACTAATAATAATTATATTATTAAATAATATTAAGTAGAAATTAAAAATATTGTTAAACTGTACACCTTATAAAGTATATAGAGTATAATATACTTATTACGTGAAAAAAGAATAAAAAATAATTATATTTAATAATTTTTAAATTATAAAAACATGAAATTTCAGGTAAAAAATAGGTTTTTTTAAAACTACCCAAGTTGCAACAGATTTTTTCAAAAATACGACTTGAAACCTTTACAACCTTTTTTTTCAAATGCGTGCAACCTTTTTTCCCTACGTTTTAAGCTCAATTTCAGCCTTTGTCACCTGCGGTGTCAATTTTGCAAATTTTGCAACCTAAAAACCGTATTTTTATAAATAATTTCAAAAAATTAGGTAATTTTGTAAAAAAAGTGTTAATAAAATAATTACATTGATTTGCCACTCCCTTATTTGAAGAGAAAAAATAAGTTATTTTGTGTTTGTGGGGAATTGAACCCACAACCTTCTCCATATATTTCTTTCTCTAAACCATTATGCTACATTATGTTTTTTGGTATGGAGTTAAAACTCTTTTTACATAAGTTTGATCTCTATATTATCCTATTTTTAGTATTATTTTAATTTATGAGTAAAAATAGTAATGATAAATATTAGTTTCAAAATTTGAAATTTTACTTTTCAAAATATGGTACGTAATTATATACCCTAATTTCAAAATTTTATTCCACGCTCTTATTTGCAAATGAGTTAGTTTATTTTTGTTGTGAATTGAATCATTTACCTCGTCCAAACAATCCATCCTTCCGATCATTGTACTACATATATTTTTGATTTTTAGTTAAACTTTTTTAGATAAATTTGACCTCTTATTTATTCTATTTTTAGTGCTATTTTGATTTTTGAGCAAATGATAATGGTGATTCATATTACTTTTAAAATATTGTATTTTAGTTTACAAGTAATTTAAAATTTTGATAATAATATCACGCAATGTAAATTGATTTATTTTCAATTAATTAAACATTTCTTACATATAATATTAACTATAATATATATTTTATATTTTTACATAACAATATATAATTAAAAGATGGGATCATTACAAATGTCAGATTGTACAAAAGTAAAAAAAAAATTGAATCTTGTAGATAAGTTGAAAATAGATCATATAATATATAATAATAAAAAATATAGGAATCAGTTCATATCATATGTACATCGATTAAAAATCGTATAATACACATAGAGAAATTTTGGTTGGAAAGAATATTAAAAAATTTAAAATAAATTGTAAAAAGGATTAAAAATACATTAACAAATATCTTAGAAAATATTATATTGCATAGCATGCACATACACAAAATAAAATATTATGATCGATCAATCACATTATATACTATGAGGTAGTTAAAATTATTTGCCTAAAAAGATAAAAGTTTGAATTATACAATTAGTTTTTTATATACTGATTGGACAAAATCTTTATTGTGAAACATTACGTGGGTAAATAATAAATTTTTTGAGTTGTCAAAATTATAACTTGAATATGAATAAATATGTCATTCGTGTACGACTCATTTATTTTATGATTGTATTCTTAAATATACCTTGAAAGAGAAAGACGTCAAAAGAACTTCATTTCTTCCTGTTATGTGTTGACTAGATTCTTTATGAAAGAATGACAAAAAATGAGGATAAAATATTAAAAAAATATCACTCCAAAAATTAATTTATGGTGATGAAAAACACTAAGGAGAATTAAACAGAAACCCCCTATTATTTAAATTTTATGTTTCTTAGCCAAATTTATTATAATAACATTAGATGTTTTCTACTTGTGACATAAATTTGTACAAATTGGTCTAAATGTGTTATATTATATCCAACACATTTATATGCCACGAAATATTTTATTTTGAGTGTTTATCTGATTAATTAAATCAAATTTTTTGTAAAACTAAATTGGGACATTATAACAAACATGTTTTAACGGAAACTATACAATCATGTCAATATATATTCTTTAAATCGTAAAAATAAACAGTTAATTACATCAAATTCTTAAAGATGACCCGTGCCTCGCACGGGTTATTACGCTAGTCTTTATAAAGTGGCCATAAGTTAGGTTGTCGACAGATAATTCATTATATCATATATATATATATATATAATTAGCGTAAGAGAGTTCTTATGGTATGATTTGGTCGGTAGGGATAGATTTGTCATTTCATAAATGTCCGTGATATTTTAAGAAAAGGAAAAATTAATGTTGCCCGTGATATTTTTAGAAAAAGAGTGATTTAAGTTAGAAAAGATGATACATTTTAGTTGAAAAACTTAATCGATTAATTATTAATATTATAATATTGTTATTTTATTTTATTAAATAGAACCGCCCGTGATATAATTGAAAAAATACAAATTTTAGTTAGAGAAAATAGAAAAGGTAGTGTGAAAATTAAAAAGGTGACATGTTTTAGGTGAAAAAGGTAATTGATTAGTTTATAGTAATTATAATTTAATTGATGTTATTTTACTAAATTAAATTGCTCGTAGTGTATTTAGATAGTGAGAAATTAATGTTGTCCTTGATATTTCTAGAAAAAAGGATTTTTAATTATGAAATATGGAAAAGAGGATACGTTTTAGTTGAAAAGGGTACTCGGTAATTATTAGTATTATAATATTAAATAAAACCACCTTTGATATAATTGGAAAAATAGATATTTTAGTTATAGAATAGGGAAAATGTAACATGTTTTGGCTGAAAAAGGTAATTGATTAGTTAATAGTAAGTATAATGTAATTATGTTATTTTATTAAACAAAATTGCTTGTAATGTTTATAAGAAAGGAGAAATTTTAGTTAGATACAATGTAAAAGATATTGTATTTTGCCTGAAAAGAGAAATTAATTAGTTAGTGAAAAATAAAGAAGGTAATATGTTTAATCTGGAAAAGGAAATAATTAGTTAGTATAATGGATTATATCTGTAATTAAATAAGGATAAATGCTTTTAAAAAAAAGTAAGTATAAATAAGTAAAATCAATAAATACTGTACCAACTAACCAAACTTTTAATATTTAAGCTTTTCTATAATAGTATAAACTTACTAAACATACTGTTATTGAAAATATCCCTTATGTTCTAATCCAAATTTATGGCATAAAATAAAATAAATTTCGATTATTCAAAATTATATTTACAAAAAAAAGTTTTGTATCATCATTAATTGGAGATCTTGGAGATTATGTACATTCTTCATTCATGAGTTTGTGATCGGGTGTGCTTTCAACCATGCTATCTTAGATGGTGCGGGCCTGCGGCCACGTATCACTTCAACAACTCCAGGGCCTTTTGCAGAGGGGCCACCTCCAATTCAATCACTCATTTCCTTGACCGTACCAATGCACGTGACAAGCGCGTGAAAGTTGACCTCACTCCTTCTCCAACACCTCTAAATGGTGAGGTGGCACACGTGGTCCCACCACTTTTCTGATAGGAAAGTCTTAAAATTTTCTGAGTCAGCATTGACCATATCAAATCAAAAGTAAACGAAAAATCAAGTGACGATTCCAAGCCCTTCTCAACATTCTAGGCTCTGTCTACACATGTGTGGAAAGCAATTAAGCAATTGCGTATAATTTTTGTTAAGAAGGAACTTGGTTCGATAGTTAATGAATTATGATTATTTATAATTTTTGTTAAGAAGAATTGTGAATTGAAGTGAAATTTTTTTATATGTTATTTATATATTGTGTTATTTAGGATATTATTGTTAAAAGTTCTTTTTTATTGAAAATGTCCTTATTTATTTTCGGGTAATGTAAAATATAAATTAAATTTACACTTACGGGTGTAAAATATTAGCATGATCAGATTTGGCTCGAATTTGTAATTACTCATCCGGATCCATTCCGGATTTGAATTAAAATTTTAATCCTTTGTTCAAATTTGACTCATATTCGTATATGAATGTTTGTATTTGATTCAGTTCGACTCGATTGTGTACCGAATTACTCGTTTGTGTATTCGAATTCGAATTCGAATTCTTTTAGAATAATCTTAGAAAATTAAAAAAAATTGAATAATTATTTTAAAAAAACTAAAATGTGCTCATGTGGGAATGTTACTTTAATAGTAAAAATTTATATCTAATATACTCACGAATTCTAATCGAATACCTATAAGTTCGAGTACTCTGGATATAAATATGATCGAAATATTAGAGTGGTGAGATTCGACCTGATATTCTTTCGAATTATAAAACATGATTCCAATCCGCTCATTTTTTTATACAAATACGAATTATATTTCTTATTAACGGATCGAATTCGGATTCAAACCCGAATTACTCGGATTCATTTTCGACCCTGACACTCTTTCAGCAACAAAACAAGGGAAAATCAATTTTTTTGTCACTCAACTATATTGTATTTTAGAAATTTACCACTCAATTCAAAGTTTCTGAAAATTAACACTTTACTAATTGGGATTCATGTGCCTAAGTATAACCTCAGGCTTCTACATGAGGTTAAAAGATTTTCAATACAAAAATAAGGGTATTTAGGTAAATTATTGAGAAAAAATTGATATTTACAAAAATGCTCATGCGGGACCACTTACTATTTATGTTATAATATGAGGAGAGATCCGTGAAGATAACCTCAGGTCCAATTTTCTCTTACTAATTTTATGTTTAGTAATTAATCATTTGTTAAAATCTCTTAATGTCCGTTAAGTATGGTCTAATCTGGAAATGAAAATTGTGCATTATCCCAGGCTTATTCACTCTGTTAAATCTAATTTGTGGTTAGTTTTCGTAATAGATGAGCAAATGTGATATTTGCTCCGCTCCTTCAAGTAACAGATGAGCCTTCTAATTAATCACTGAAGTTCTAATAGAACTCATGTATCTGCCTTATACCAATGAGGCAATGAGAACTGAATATTTAAGGCTAGCTGTCATCACGCAAACACAAGCACTATGTTCACTTGGCTACATCAGTGCAACATGATAAATTGTTGGAGATTTGCAATGCATAAGTAATATTAATCGACAAAAAATTGTTCATAACAAAAATTCCATAGAAGATTCAAAACAGAATACAAAAGTTCATAATAAATAATTTTAAAAGAGCCTGCAATAGAAGAATGCTTAAAAATCTATTTCTTTCATTTCCTTAGTTCACTTCTTGGAACTTTAAAAGAAACCGTAATAGAAGAATGCGTTTGATCGACCGTTTCTTTGTATTACTATGTTTTTTCTCTTTTTATTTAATTATTTAATTATGTAGGATTAGATCATATTTAGCGGGCGTTAAGAGTTTTTAACAAAATAATTAATTACTAGTAAAGTGTTAATTTTGAGAAACTTTTTATTTAAGTGGTAAGTTTCTAAAATACAATATAGTTGAGTGACAAAAAAATTGATTTTCCAACAAAACAAATGTCCTAGCGGAATATAGATATATAGATCTCAATTCACACTCAAAAATCAGAAGTCAATTTCGCACATCCCTCCCCACCTAACAAGTTACTCCTAGTTTATATTATTTGTACCAAAGTTATTTATACTAGTTTATCCTATTTGTGATTATAATAAGACTATATTAATATAAAGGTTTTTGGGTCTCGAATTTCATTAAATTTTGTTCTTTACATCCAAATCATGTGATGCTGCCATTTTAACAACTCACCCTCATAAAAGAAAGTTCATGCTTTTTTAAACCTTTCACTTTACGTCTCTCATCTTCTCTATTCTTTACTATAAATCATGTTGAATGCAAAAATCATAAGCACAAGCCATATGAAGCCCAAGAAAGCACCAGAATGTCAATTGGTCACTTTTGATCTTCCTTGCATAGTTGCATTGCCTTTAATCATAGCCAAAAGTTGATGATTTACGAAGGCCAGGGTTGTTGAAACTCCGCAGTACCCTCCTCCCCAGTTAGCTCAGCAACAGTAATCTCCTCCGCCGCGGCCACCACCACCTCGACACCATCCATGTCATCGACATATATACTTCACCTACTGTTGTGTTTTAAGCCTAAAACAATGTTTCCTCATTTTCACTCTTTATCCCACATAGAAAAGAAAAAGAGCATCCACTTTCCTTTTGCATATAAATAAGTCTTCTCTCCCTCCGTATTAAAGACACACCAAACTCTTTTCTCTCTTTCTAGTTCTTGCTTTATAGCTGCTAGATATTTCGTCTAGTAGGAAACTTACCTTGCGATAGTTTCTGGCAGGTCATAATAGGGGACCCTCGTGCTTCTCTCTTCTTTCGTTTTGGATCGTTTCGGGTGAGTTAGTGTGAGTGTTTGGTTGAGCTATAGTCGTTTGGTATTGTCTCGCTATAGCATTGGGAGTTCATTCAGTCGTTGCAGCCGCAACAAGGGGAGTTCATCCAGGTCATCCAGTTCCGTACTGAAGGGACAGTTTTGTCCAGGTTATCTGGTTATATACCGAAGGAATAGTCAATTGTTGTATTACTATTCGGTTGTGCCTCAAGTGTTACTCTGTAAACTTGAGAGGAGATATTGTAACCATTATTATCATTATAGTAGAAACATTCGGAGTTTGGCCTGTGGTTTTTACCTCTTTGCTTTGAGGGGGTTTTCCACGTAAAAATCTTGGTGTTCATCTGTCAATATCTGTTATTATTATTGACTGTTATAATCTCCGTATTTAATTTACGCAAAGACGGGAAACGAGAATTCCTAACACCTACTTCACCTTGAACACACCATCCTCATCTTTCCCTAGTTTTCCAGAAAGCTGATGAAATTCTTCCAAACCAAAGCAAGCCCATTTTTCATTTTCACCAAAAGATTATCAAGATTAACAACCCCTTTGTAAATCAAAATCAACAACCTCTTTGCAAAATCACTACAAGATTTACAAAGGGGTTGTTGATTTTGATGATCTTGTGGTGAAAATGAAAGATGGGCTTCCTTTGATTTTGGAAGAGTTTCATCAACTTGCCGGCAAACTAGTGAAAGATGAGGATGGTGTGTTCGAGGTGGAGTATGCCGATGACATGATGGTGTCGAAGTGGTGGTGGCCGTGGCGGAGGAGAGGAGAGTACTGTTGCGGAACTACTAAGGCGGAGTGTATCTCTACTAGGTTCAAGGAGTTGGTGCCTTACAATGGTGTCTTGAACTTGGAAGGGATTCAAAGGCCATTATTGGAATGCATGTACATTTCTATACTTATTTTTTTTAAATTTTGCTATTATCATTTTTCTTAATTATTTGTTTTAATGTTTGATTGTGGGAAACGTACGAGGAATGGTATAAATCCTTTAAGGTTGACCTAGCTCACTCCCTCCAGCACCTCAAAATGGTGATGTGGCAAAAGTGGTCCCACGGTCCCACCACCCCTAAGAGAGGAAGTCTTCAAATTTTCTGAGTCTGCGATTGACATTATCAAGTCAAAAGTCAACGAAAAACCAAGTGAGGAATCGAAGCCCTTCTCAATATTACTAGTGTCCAGGCTCTGGCTATACATGTGTGGAATGCAGTCACTCGTTCCGGAGGATAACATAGTTTTGGTCATCGTCGCCAACAGTTGGAATTGAGTGGACCCTCGGATGCCCGAGAGTTACTTTGGAAATCTGATCCAGACCATATTCGCTGTCAGTCCAGCTGGGTTGCTAGCCAATCTTCCAGAGTTTGGAGCAAAACTTGTGCAACATGAAATTGTCTCGCTTGATTCAAACGCCATTAACAAATGTAATGATGAATGGGAGAACAACCCTAAAATCTTCCAATACAATGCTGGAGTGAACTGCGTTATGGTGGGATCCTCACCTCGATTCAACGTGTACGAATTGGACTTTGGTTATGGAGCACCTGAGAGTGTGAGGAATGGCTCAAACAACATGTTTAATGGGATAGTGTTTTTGTACCAAGGAAAGAGTGGATGGAGAAGCATTGACGTTGACATAAACTTGGATTCTTATGGAGGCTTAATTAATTATAGTACAATAATTCATATTAATATTTAAGATGTTTGTTATGTTACTTAATTCCTCTGTTTCAACATGCTGCATATTGTATGTTAAATTGTGGGATGGATTTTGTATTATATTACAATAACTTCTTTTGGCCAATTTAAGTCCTGAATTTGCTTCAGAAGATCTATTAACTGTAATTGTTATGCCCAAATCTTGGCAGAAGCCCTAAGCAGGCCTAATGGGTTGAAATAGTGGTCCACAACTCACAATGGGCCTAAAGATGAAGATTGGGTTATTAAAGCCCACCACCAGGAGCTAGTCCTAAATATTATCAAGCACAATGTGGAAGTTTGCGACCCCAAGCTGCGGGTCGAGTTCGCTAGTAAAGTCCCTAGTATGGGATAGCATCTATCATGCACGTCTCTCTACAAGGTCCAACGTGGCCTGGAGGTCCAGCGGCCGCTTGAAATCTGATCACTAACTTTTTTTTAAAAAAAGTTTAGCTGCCCAGCCCAATTTCCAGCCACAATATCAATATAACTACTTTTTATCATCTCCCCCTTCCTTTTTAAAGCTGCAAATCACCTGTAAATTTGCCTTTGATTTTCTTTTTGTTTTTGTTAAGTAATAAATTAAATTAGAATTTATAAGCAAGGAGTACTCTGATTGTGAATTTTGCTATCAATATAATAGTTTAGAGGTCTACTAGTATCAATATGAGCAAATTTATTGTTCATTGTAATTTTTTGCTTCTTTTACTTTAAGTTTAATCATTATTTCAGTTTCATTTTTTTGCATATCATGTATTTTGACTCCCCCATGAAATCTCATTCTAGATCCGCCACTGCATAGAGGTACTTGAGGATCCAAGTCATGACGCTGGCAGTGGTGTCCTGAGCCACAAAAAGAACTCCTACAATGTTATCAACAATTTGATCTTCATATAGGAATCCCATGTGTCCTCTTTTCTTTTCTTTCACAAATTATCTCATTGAGAATTTCACTTAACCTCTTCCTCGCCCAAGTAAACAAAAAATAGAGTAGACTGTAGAGTCACTTAGAAAAAGCCATCTTTAATAAGAGACTAAGTGTACACACTTGATAAAAATCTAGCTTCAAATTATAGTCTAGCTAGAATATAACAAGCTTGTGGAGTATTATACAATGTTTGCTTTACCATTAGGGCCTTTTTGTACGGAGTTCCTGGTAATCTGGAAGAAAATGAATTGTATCCTCCATCCACTATGCTGCAATTTTTTCAGCTTATGCTTGTAATGAGTCTCCAAGTGGCCAAAAATAGCGAGTATTTCCACTTCAAAAGAAGCCTAAAATGGCACAAATTTAGAAAGAAAATATGATGTAGAAAAATAAAATGAAAATGTTGTGATAAAGTTTCCGCTCATATTCCAGTTTAAAGAAAAAACAGCATAAATTAGAAGTCCTCTTTGGTAAAAACAGGTAAACAAAAGAAAAGACTATTGATTTGCATGATGAACCTAACACCAAATAACAACAGACACCTCAAACCAAGCTTTTCCATATCAGTGAAAGTCCTAATGACATGAGTGCTGGCCCATGAATCAAGGGCAGAGATTGCAACAGCCCCTATACTGGATACCACGTTTCGAATTGCTTCAGGGGATAGAGAGCTCTGAACCAGCTTCTGATGACGAGCATGATAGTCTCCTTGGTGGAAAAATAGTGTTGCTGGAGTGATGGTCCAATCAAGCTTTCCTCGCTCTTGGGATAAGTTGGCTTGAACAAATGAGCCTGAGTAGTTAGCACGAGCCGAGACGCCTCCTGGCTAGCCAGCATGATACAGGGACAACCAAGTAAATAAGTCTTGAAAATTTCACCATACCTGAAAATTTAGAAGACGTTAACATCTAGTCATGACATTTTACGCCTAGCTAGGTAAATGGTGAAGAAATGGAGGTTGTACACTTGTACCTTTTCTGTTTGTTAGAAAAGAAAACCCTTGGATCTTGAGAGTAGAGATTGTTGGACTTAATCTAAACGTGTTATTGTCTTAGTTATACTTAAACAAGTTAAGCATGTTAGTTGTGTGTGTCTAGCAATTGCAGTTAGGATATCATGGGAGCAGTTAGAACATGGGAGCTGTTAGAACATCATGTGAACAATCAAATGGGAGTTGTTACCACTGTCAGTAGCAACGTCCCTGCAAGACACTAGTATTTATTTCCTTCAGTTGTAAGCACTCAGTATCAAGTCTCAGTAATTCCACTTTCTCTAGCAGTTTCATAACACTCTTGTCATCACTTTTCTGTCATTCGTTAAGAGTATTTCCATCAATCTGGTATCAGAGCCAATACACACCAAAACACACCTAGTTAAACCAAATGGAGCCTAGCATAAGCAAGGAGAGCTTAGTTGAATCCAGTAAAGTTAAGGAGAGTTCGTTTGGCCTAAGTTATCCAATGTTGTCAAACACAAACTACACAGCCTAGTCCTTAAGGATGAAAGTCTTTATGCAAGCTCACGGTGTGTGGGACGCCATAGAACCTAAAGCTCTTACAACTGTGGTTGAAGATAAAACCGACAAACGGGCATTGGCCGTTATCTACCAAGGAATCCCTGAAGATGTATTGCTGTCCATTGCAGAGAAGAAGACATCCAAAGAAGCATGGGAGGCAATCAAAACAATGTGCCAAGGTGCAGAAAAGGTGAAAAAGGCGAAGACTCAGACTTTAAAATTAGAATTCGAGATGCTGAACATGAAAGAGACGGAGAAATTAGATGAGTTTTGCATGAAACTGAACGGGCTGGTCACTAACATACGAGCACTAAGAGAGAAAATGGAGGAGACTTATGTGGAGAGAAAACTGCTCAGGGCAGTTCCATCAAGGTTCTTGCAGATTGCTTCAACCATCGAACAATTTGCAAACCTCGATACAATGTCTGTTGAGGAGGTAGTGAGTTCCCTTAAAGCCCACGAAGAGAGAGTACGTGGACAGGTTGAACCAAATGAAGGAAAACTTCTTCTCACTGAGGAGGAATGGCGAAAAAAGGAGAACATGGAGGGACAATTACTACTCACTAGAGAGGAATGGTTGAAAAGGAGGAGTAATGAAGGAACTCGAAGTAGTGGAGAAACCCGTGTTAGAGAAGGAAGCCATTTTGTTCGTGATAGGAGCAAAGTGAGGTGTTTTAACTGTGGTGGTCACGGACACTATGAACGAGAGTGCCGTAAGCCACAACGAGAAAGAGACAGAAAGCAAAGATTCGAGGTCAACTTGACACAGACAGTTGACAATGAGCCTTCACTCCTGCTAACAGAGTGTGGAGAAGAGAGAAAAGAAATAGTGATGTTAAATGAAGAGAAGGTGGTTCCATTGGTGAAGCAAACTCATGAAAGAAAGAATGAATCTAATGTTTGGTACCTAGACAACGGGGCCAGTAATCACATGACAGGAGAACGTACAAAGTTCAAATTCTTGGACGAGACAATTACTGGCAAGGTCAAATTTGGTGATGGGTCGACAGTCAATATAGAGGGAAGAGGCAGCATAGTTTTCAAGTGCAAAAATGGTGGAGAACGAATCTTAAAAGAGGTATATTTTATCCCTACTCTCTGCAACAATATAATAAGCTTAGGACAACTTTCTGAAGAGGGAAATAAAGTTATCCTAAATGGAGAATACCTATGGGTATATGAAAAAGATGGAACGTTATTGATGAAAGTTCAGAGGTCTTCTAATCGACTCTACAAGCTAGTTGTTGAAAGTTTAGGAGCTGCATGTTTGCTGTCAAAAATAGAGGAGTTGTCTTGGCTTTGGCACTCAAAGCTAGGACATGTAAACTTTCAGGCAATGCAGTTCATGTCAAACAACAACATGGCACGGGGAGTTCCAAGTTTTAATCTGCCAAAAGAAGTATGCAAAGGGTGCTTACTGTCAAAGCAAACAAGAAGGCCTTTCCCATCACAGTCAGATTTCACAGCAAAGGTCACTATTGAGTTAATTCACGGTGACTTATGTGGCCCTATCTCTCCTGCAACCCCAGCTGGAAACAAGTACTTCCTACTACTAGTAGATGATCTCAGTCGCATGATGTGGGTGTATCTAATCAAAACAAAGGATGAGGCATTGCATGCCTTCAAAGTTTTCAAAGCAGTGGCTGAAAATGAGTCAAAGAGAAAAATACAAGTGTTTAGAACGGATAGAGGGGGGAAATTCTGTTCAAAAGAATTCTCTTCGTTCTGTGATATGGCTGGAATCCAGAGGCATTTTACAGCACCCTACTCACCTCAGCAAAACGGTGTCGTAGAGCGCCGAAATAGAACCGTGGTCGCTATGGCAAGAAGTTTGTTGAAAGAGAAAAACCTACCATCAAAGCTTTGGGGAGAGGCAGTGAGACACGCTGTCTACATTCTAAACAGGCTACCCACAGGAGCAATATCAAGTAAAACACCATATGAAGCATGGAAGGGTAAGAAGCCTAAGTTAGATCACTTGAGGATCTTTGGGTGTGTTGCTCATATGAAGCTCCCCACCATTCACTTAAAAAAGCTTGATGATAGAAGCAAGGCAGTCGTGTACCTTGGAAAAGAACCAGGCACCAAGGCACATCGACTATATGATCCAAACGAAGGCACTGTCCATGTGAGTAGAGACGTGGTGTTTGAAGAAAATAAAGGCTGGCCATGGGGTGAACAAAAAACAGAGGTTACACAGACTATCTCTACAATAAGTACATTTAAAATACTTGGTACTGAGAGAGACGAGCAAGGTAACAACACAACCGAGGAAGAACAGATTTCAACACCTCAATCTGGCGCTTCAAGCGAGGGTGAAAATCATGAAGACAGAGGTTACAGGTCTGATGCTTCAAATAGCAGCAGTGAACACGGAGGTTACAAGTCTGAGGTTTCAAATAGCAGCAGTGAACCACGAAACTACAGAAGACTCAGTGACATTTACAATGAAACAGACGAAATTGAGGCTGTTGAAGAATTGTTGCTGATCAACAATGATGAACCTGTCACGTTCGACCAAGCATTAAAAGAAAAGGTGTGGAAGGAAGCTATGCAGGTTGAGATAGATGCTATAGAAAGAAATGGCACCTGGAAGTTAATCGATTTACCTCCTGGACATAAAGCAATTGATTTGAAGTGGGTGTTCAAACAAAAGAAAGACATAAATGGCAAGGTAGTAAAACACAAAGCGCGGCTCGTTGCAAAGGGATATGTGCAAAAGTTTGGAGTAGATTTTGACGAAGTATTTGCTCCGGTCACGAGGATGGAAACGGTGCGTTTGTTACTAGCTCTTGCTGCACAAAACGAATGGGAGGTACACCACCTCGACGTAAAATCAGCATTCTTAAATGGGGAATTAAAGGAGGAAGTCTATGTGACTTAACCAAGAGGATTCGAGAAAGAGGGGGAGGAACATAAAGTTTACAAACTTTCAAAAGCCTTGTACGGTCTACGCCAAGCACCTCGGGCATGGTATGAACGTTTAAGCAAGTACCTCGTCAAACTTGGTTTCACAAAATGTCCTTTCGAACACGCAGTCTATGTGAAGCATGAGGGCAGTGAAGTGTTGATCATAGGAGTGTATGTCGATGACCTATTGGTAACTGGAACAAACATTTCAGGCATCGTCCAGTTCAATAAACAGATGAACAAGGAATTTGAGATGAGTGATATGGGTAGGTTGGCCTATTATATTGGGATAGAGGTTGAGCAGGGCAGAGGTTATATAGAGTTAAAACAGACCTCATATGCAAAGAAGATACTAGAAAGAGCTGGCATGGCTGATTGCAAGCCGGTAAGTTACCCGATGGAGCCAAAAATCCATTTACACAAAGATGAAAATGGAGAACAGGTAAATCCAACTCAGTTCAAAAGCATCATTGGAGGGCTAAGATACCTGGTCCATACACGACCAGATATTGCCTTTTCGGTTGGTATAGTTAGTAGATTCATGGAAAATCCAACTGTACTACACCTGAGCGCAGCTAAAAGAATACTACGCTATGTGAAAGGGACCCTGAACTACGGTTTAGTGTACACAAAGAGTCAAGGTGATTATTTACTAACGGGATTTTCGGACAGTGATTTTGCAGGAAGTTTGGACGACAGGAAAAGCACGGGTGGAATGGCTTTCTATCTAAACGAGAGTTTAATTACATGGGTATCACAAAAGCAACGTTGTGTAGCCCTATCTTCGTGTGAAGCGGAGTTTATGGCCGCCACTGCCGCTGCATGCCAAGGTATATGGTTGCATAGAGTATTGAGTCAAATATCTAAGGGGGAAGCAGGGCCTGTGACACTCTACATTGATAACAAATCTGCAATCGATTTAACGAAGAATCCGGTCTTTCACGGTAGAAGCAAGCATATAGAGCTAAGGTACCATTTTATTCGAGAATGCATCCAGCAAGGTTCTATCACTGTCAAGTATGTGAAGTCAGAAGAGCAGTGTGCTGATGTTTTAACCAAAGCATTACACATGACCAAGTTCCAGAAGATGAGGAAGCTGCTTGGTGTCAATAACCTTCGTCAACGTTCAGATTAAGGGGGAGCTTGTTGGACTTAATCTAAACGTGTTATTGTCTTAGTTATACTTAAACAAGTTAAGCATGTTAGTTGTGTGTGTCTAGCAATTGCAGTTAGGATATCATGGGAGCAGTTAGAACATGGGAGTAGTTAGAACATCATGTGAACAATCAAATGGGAGTTGTTACCACTGTCAGTAGCAACGTCCCTGCAAGACACTAGTATTTATTTCCTTCAGTTGTAAGCACTCAGTATCAAGTCTCAGTAATTCCACTTTCTCTAGCAGTTTCATAACACTCTTGTCATCACTTTTCTGTCATTCGTTAAGAGTATTTCCATCAGAGATGAAGAGTCTCACCAATACATGGCCATCCTGTTCAGTCTACCAACGAGAGAAAGAAAACAAACATAATAACACTTTGCCAGCAGTATACTCCAACTAACTACAGAGTCTTCCAGAATCAAAGCCACACCAACTAATCAACGTGAAGATACATTTCCAGAATCATTTCCATTTTATTATGCAAAAAGCTAAATTATTCCACCATGAGTCAGCTCGAGCTAAGTGTTACAAAAAGTTACATCGAGATCCTTTTTTAAAAGAAACTATGATATTTTACCCCATACGAAAACATAATAGTCTTAAACTAAGCAATGCTTCATGATGTAGCAATATTCCAAACCAGCTAAATCAAATCAAAAGTTGCGAATAAATTAAATCACTCAAAAATGCTAAAAGATCAACGTGACTCCATCATTTACTAAGACCGTAATGTATAATTCGTATTTAATCACTAATGCCAGAAATAAGAACACAAGAGACCGCATATATATGGACCAAAAGTTTGTAATTTCTATCCATTCTAAACTAAACAATATGTATATAATTCCTTCTACATTTTAGCAACAATCAAGAACAGACTGAAAAACACAACACCAAATAAAGCCCCTTTGCAATTCAACATCCATGAAACAGAATCACGACAATATATTTAAATATCTTCAATTTTTCATTCTTCCCTTCCAACTTATAACTACTGGTCATGTAGTGTTAATGTATATAATTTTTTTTCCTGTCACCCCCTCAATTCGCACCAGTTTAATACCCTGACAGAGGCGCATCTCAAATAGAACGAGAAGCATTCACTTTCAACAAAGCATCAAACCATCAACACAAGTCAGGTGTAAAAACTGTCTACATTCCTGCGACATCCTCGCCATGTCCGAAATTAGACTCTTAACATATCCATGCATTACAAATACTAGCTTTATACAATGCACGGGTAGCTTTATTAGTATTTTATAGTACAATTTTAATTATAATTTTGTTCTTGTAAAATTAGTTTTATAGCATTTTGAATAATTTGTTTTCAACTTTAAAAATAATAATACATATATTATATGGTTTGTAGTTAGGGCTGTAATTCGGGCCGGGCGAGCCGAGTTTCGAGCCGAACATTAATCGAGCTAGGATTAATCGAGTCGAGTCGAGAGCCGGCTCGTTTAACTAATCGAGCCAAAACCTCTGCTCGAACTCGACTCGTTTAATTTCATGAGTCGAGTCGAGCCGGCTCGTTTAGCTAAACGAGCCGGTTTTAACGAGTCGGGAGAGCCAGCTCGTTTAATTTTACACTTAATCGAGCCTAAAACTCTACCCGAATTCGGCTCGTTTAATTTCACGAGTCGAGTCGAGCCGGCTCGTTTAATTAAACGAGCCGAAACCTCTACCCGAGCTCGACTCGTTTAACTAAACGAGCCGAGTCGAGCCCGCTTAAACGAGTTCGAGCCGAGCGAGCTCGCGAGCCGCTCGGCTCGAATTACAGCTCTAGTTTGTAGTATACATTTGTTTTTTTTCTTGTAAATGATTTTTCTATAATTTATATTTCAAAGTTTAGGCTAACATATTTTTTAGTATTTCATAATTTTTTTTGATTTTTTGATTTTATTAGATTACATATGATATACTTGAAGCATATACGTAGTGTAACAATTTATTTATTTTTATCTTTTTGATTATGTAATTTAATGGTTATCTTAAAATTTTTAGATATTTTGTTATAGAATTTTTATAGTTTTTAAAGGCATTTTTTTAACTTTTTTGGAAATATGTGTGATATTAAATTTTTTTATTTGTTTGAATATTGTTATTTTTTCATGTTAATTTTATACTTTTACCAACGTGTATTATGTGTTTTTGTTTAGAGTAATCTTAAAGATTTTTATGTTGTATTATATTTTGATATTAATATAAAATTATTTTGTGGGTGTTTGGATTGCTTTCTAATTTAAAATATGTTCATTTATTGATTTGTGTTCACTTTTTTTAATTTAAATTTTTTCTTTGCAAAGTAAGAATTTGTTTATTTGTTGATTTGTGCTCACATTTTTTTAATTTAAATTTTAGAAATATATTTGTTGTCAAACCTAAAAATAGAATCTTTGATGATTTTTATTAAAATAATTTTTTCTTAAACTACTTTTATTTGCTAAACGATATTTTATTGTAAATTATATTTTAAGATTTAACCTAACTTATATTTTAATATTTTGGGGATGTTTTCTTCTATTTTATTCGAATATACATAACGTACTTTAAATATGTGGGAACTTATATTGATTCAACTATTCTGTGTGTATTTATGTAATTGTGAACACATACATTTGTACTTTTTTTTAAAGAAAATATGTACTATCTTTTTATATTTTTGTGTTGGTTTATATTGTGCATTATATTAAAATTTATTGTTGATTTTAGTTTTCTTAATTTAGATGTTTTTTTTTGAATTGGCATTTGTTATGTAGATTATATTTTGTTGAATTTTGGTATAATTTCTATTTGTGGCATGTTTTTTTATTACTTTTTTAATATTTTACTTTACCATATATTTTTTAAAGACTTTTTTGTTTGGTAATTAAATGTACTTTTATTTGGTAATCGAATTTTTTTAATTATACTTTAAGATTTAGCCTAAAATATATTTTAATATTTCATATTTTTTGACGTATTTTTTCTATTTATTAGAATATATATAATATACTTTATACATGTGGGAACTTATTATAATTTAACAAACATTACATTTGTACTTTTTTTTTAAAAAAAAGTTTGTACTATTTTTTATATTTTGTGTTGGTTTTTATTAATTTTAAGTACATTATATTAAAGTTTATTGTTGATTTTAGTTTTATAAATTCGGATTTTTTTTGAATTAGCGTTTGTTTTGTAAATTATATTTTGTTAAATTTAATTTGGTATCATTTCCAATTATGACATATTTTTTTATTACATTTTTAATATCTAGTTTAACCAATATTTTCTTTAAAAAAATTGTTTTGTAATTAAATGTAAATTCTAGATTTTAAAAAATTATTTTTTAAATTGAAATTCTAATGGTATTTTACTATATATGAAGAATTAATTTATGATTTATAGTTTTGTGCTACTATAACTCTTTTTCATATAACTTGAATTTATGTAGGACCAAAGCATATGAACCTTTTTACACCAATTGTATTATATATGCACGGATTATTTTACTAATCTTTTATAATAATTTTTTCATTATGATTATTTGTCAAAAGTAGTGTTTATAACATTTTGAATTGTTTTTTTTAATTTTAATGTTAATAAATTAATAATATGCATGTATTTTGTGATTATATATATACTAAAACTATTACGGAAAAGATGTTAACTTATAGTAATAAATAATTAAGTTGATAATAATATTTTATTAGTTTTATTCTTTACTAATTTACTTTAAATTTTATTGTTGATGAAATTTAATATTTCTGTAACTTTTAAATTATTAAATTATTATAGGATCTTTTGTGGTTATAATATTTAGATTCTCTATGAATTATTTTATGTTGAATTTTTGGATTTTTTTAAATTTATTTACAACTTTAGTACCGAATCTATAATCTTTGCAAAATAATAAAATTTTAATTTATTGATTTGTGTTGACTTTGTTAGTATAAATTTTAAAAGCATGTTTGTCGTAAAATCTAAAAACAAAATTTTTTAATGACTTTTTTTTATAATTAGGTTTTCTTGAAACAATTGTTTGTGGTAAGGTTTTTTTAAAATTACATTTTAAAGTTCAGTCTAAAATATCTTTGTATTAATTTTAGTTAACAATTATTTTCTCAACTTTAATTTTTTTACCGTTTTATCATGTGTTATTATTATTTGAACTTATCATGTGTTATCTTAGTGCAATATGTTATATTTAGATTCTCTATAAATTATTTTTTTGAATTTTCGGATTGTTTTTAATTTATTTACGACTTTACTACCGAATCTAGATATTTGCAAAATAATAAAATGTTAATTTATTGATTTGTGTTGACTTTGTTAGTATAAATTCTAAAAAGATGTTTGTTGTAAAACCTAAAATGATAAATTTTTATGACTTTTTTAATAAATAGGTTTTCTTGAAAAAACTATTTTTGTGATAAGGTATTTTTAATTATATTTTGAACTTTAGTCTAAAATATCTTTGTATTAATTTTAGTTAACAATAATTTTCTCTAACTTTAATTTTTTTCTCCGTTTTATCATATGTTATTTTAGTGCATTAAATTAAAAATACAAATACCATTAATTATAGCCCAACTCCTAGCCCATTTCTAATTTTAATGAACTTACCTTTTTTAGCCCTAAGGACACCATCTAAACCTCCTTACCCTAATTATATATAGGATATATAATAAAGATTGATAATAAATTATTGCTAAAAATAAAGAAAAACATCTTTTAGGAAGTCTATGTTCAGCAAATCAAAAATTAGGCACGAAAAACATCTTTTAGGAAGTCTATGTTCAAGATCGAAAAGTCATGGACTTGTATTCTTTGCATGTTATTCCAGTATCTTGTTCACTATGATTTTTGAGGATGTTCTGATGCTCCTCTGTTAATTCTTCTAGCACGTTGGGTCCCAACGTGCTAGAAGTGCTAGAAGAATTAACAGAGGAGCATCAGAACATAACATGGAAAGAATACAAGTCCATGAGTTTCTAGTGGCCACGCACAAAATCTCTTAAACTTCTTCTGAGATTCTTCTTCTTCACCATGATTTCATCATAACTCATCATCGATTTGGCAACATAAGCAAATATGTTTGCATTTAAAGGATTTGAAGGAACTTCGTTACACAGAATGTAGATGATAAGATGACCATTATCATCATATTGTTTGCACTTGTTTTGATTTATTTTAAATTATAATAAATTTGAATCCTACTTTATTAATTATTGTTTACAAATATTTTTGGAAGATAATAAAATCGCAAAAAAAATTAAAAAAATTAGTATTTTTGGTAATTACTTTACAATTTAATAGGATAATTGTTTATAATTAACAAATTAATAAAGAAACAGCTATTAAAAATTATATTTGTATATAATCAAATTGATAATTTCTTAGCCTATAATTAATCACATAGTTAGGATGCACGACCGGATTTACATAATTTTTTAATTTTCGCTTAATGTAAAATATAAAATTTATTTTCTTTTAATAACAAAAAAAAAATTTAAAAAAATGCCCTAGCGAAATTATGGCCTTTTGCCCTTTCTTACTCACCTACATTGGATATACAAACTTTAGTGAACGTTAAAAAAGATTTCGGTTATAATTTTTCGTGCCACAGCCCAGGACGGGAGCGGTTATTTGGCAATTTTTTGCTATAGCTCAGTTGTACCCTGCACCTAAAATGACCGGATTTTGATTGCATCCCACAAATCTTACCCAAAAGCAAATATAGACCCCCCAACAAAACGTAAAAGCCACACACCATCAATAAATTTTTTTTATATAAAAAAAAATCTAATATATAGGCCTTGAAGTTGGGCAACAATTTCCTGAAATCTTATTTTATTTTATAATGTCTATGTGTTCTAAAAATTGTTCGCTTTTTCAAAAATTGCCGATAAATTGTTGATAAATCGTTAAAAATATTTGATCTAGTTGATTTTTAAAATTCAATTTATCGCTATGAAATATTTTTAAATGGTATAAATTATTCTAATGTATGAAATGTTATTAAAATATTAAAATTTATCCAATTTTTGTTCCAATAAATCCCGATTTACCAATAAATCGATATTAGGTACCTAAACCAATTTGTTCTGATTTCTGAAATCTGCAACCATGTGTGCATCCAAATATTTGTGAAATTGTGATCCAAATATTTTATTTTAGTATAGATTATGCTAATATCATTTTCCTTAATTATTTGTTAAAATGGATGATTTGCTAATATCTTCCACAGCTGACCAAGCTAGCTAAAAAATGGGTTCGTGATCGGGTTGCTTTCATCTAGGAGTGAGCATTTTCCGGTTCGGAACCGGGAACCGAACCGAACTGGGGGAAAAATCTGGTTCTGATTCTATAATTTTGTAATTTGGTTCCGGTTCGGTTCTAATTTTTATAGAATTTTGGTTCCCGGTTCGATTTCGGTTCTCTTCCAAGAAAAAACGTAAGAACCGAACCGTATATATATACACACAAATAAAAAATATATATTTTATACTATATGTAGCAAGCAAGTGAAGCAATTACCATGCATGATGCAACTGCATTCTAGTAGTAGACTGTTAGTTTTTGTATAAACTGGAATTATGCTATTTTTGGTCCTTTTAGCTATAGTAGACATTTGTTGTTTGGACTTTGGATGAAATAGTATGTTTATTTTCTTTTCAAATTTCAAATTTTAAATTTTAGTGTGGAAATTGTTGTTTGGACGGTTCTTTCGGTTCTGACCCGAACCGAACCGTAATTTATGATCCGGTTCCCGGTTCGGTTCTACTACATAAATGGTTCCGGTTCGGTTCTCAAAATTTCTGAAATTCGGTTCCCGGTTCCACCGGTTCCGGTTCGGTTCGGTTCGGTTCGGAACCGTTGCTCACCCCTACTTTCATCAACCATGCTATCTTAGATGGTGCGGCCACGTATCAGTTGATCAACTCCTGGGCCACCTCCATTTCAATCACTCCTTTTCTTGACCGTACCAAAGCACGTGACAAGCGCGTGAAAGTTGACCTCACTCCTCCTCCAGCAGCTCAAAATGGTGAGGTGGCACACATGGTCCCACCACTTCTCAGAGAGAGAGTCTTAAAATTTTTTGAGGTCAGCAATTGACCATATCAAACCATGTGTGGAAAGCAATTGCGTATAATTTTTGTTAAGAAGGAACTTGCTTCGAAATATAGTTAATGAACTATGATTATTTATAATTTATTTTAAGAAAAATTGTGTATTGAAGTGGAATTTTTTTACATGTTATTTATAATTCCCAGCGACGTATGCTAGATAGTATTCGTGTCAATTGATCACTTTTGATCTTCCTTACATAGTTGCATTGCCTTTAATCAGAGCCAAAAGTTGATGATTTACAAAGGCCGGGGTTGTTGAAACTCCGCAATACCCTCCTTAGCCAGCTCAGCAACAGTAATCTCCTCCGCTGCGTCCACCACCACCTTGACACCATCCATGTCAACGGAATACTTCACCTTGAACACACCATCCTCATCTTTCCCTAGTTTGCCAGCTAGTTGATGAAACTCTTCCAAACCAAAGCAAACCCATATTTCATTTTCACCACAAGATTATCAAGATCAAAAACCTCTTTCAAAAATCACCACAAGATTTACAAAGGGGTTGTTAATTTTGATGATCTTCTGGTGAAAATGAAAGACGGGCTTCCTTTGGTTTTGGAAGAGTTTCATCAACTTGCCGGCAAACTAGTGAAATATGAGGATGGTGTGTTCGATGTGGAGTATATATGCCGATGACTACTAATTAAGGCGGAGTGTAACTCTGCTAGGTTCAAGGAGTTGGTACGTGCCTTACAGTGGTGTCTTGAACTTGGAAGGGATTCAAAGGCCATTATTGGGAATGCATGTACATTTTAATATGGGATATTCTTTTTGGTACATTCGTGGAATTGGGTTTTGCCAATGGTACCATCATATTTTTGGCTCCTATACATGGTACACCCGACATATTGTTTCTCTCTTAGTCATGCCCTTCTGTTAGACAACTGTTAATATTTCAGGTGCACCACGTATAGAAGCCGAAAATGTGATGTTACCATTGACAAAAGCCAATTCCACGAGTGTACCAAAGAGAATATCCCTATTATTTTTAATAGTCATTAATAGGGATTAAACGGTGTTTAACGTTTTTTTAACGTTTTACTTAAAAAAGGGTATGACTAAGAGAGAAACAATATTTCAGGTGTACCACGTATAGAAGCCAAAAATGTGATGGTACCATTGGCAAAAGTCAATACCACGAGTGTACCAAAGAGAATATCCCTTTTAATATTTGTCCTTATTTTTTTTAATTTTACTACTATCATTTTTCTTAATTATTTGTTTTAATGTTTGATTGTGCGAAACTGTTAATATTTGTAATATGCAGCGGAATCAATAAGTAAACAGAGAAGAACGTAGCAAAACAAATTGAACTTTCATTGATAATACTGTATTTACAATCTAACAGAAAACGATACAATCTAACAGACTACATTTTGTATATTATCTAACTAAATACAACTGAATGGGCAAGTGCCTATTTATAGACTAAAAGATGAGTAGACTAAAAAATTTCCGACTGGTGCCAGCTCACACATGACAGCTGGACACGATGACATATTCCAACATCCCCCCTCAAGTTGAAGGTAGGAGAGTCTTGGACACCTGCAGCTTGGACAATCTGGAACCATGGCAGGAAGAACAAGGATTAACAGAGACTTGTATTACATCAGAGTCTATCAGCTTTAGCTATCCATCATGTTCAAACAGTATCAACTCATAACATTCATTGTAGAAGTCCAGAAACAACCAATTAAACTAGTGGATTCAGAAAAATAACCGAGCTGTCAATGCAGCAGTCTCAGCAAAATAATAAGAACAAGTTTAGTACCAGTAATCATACTGGTAGTATTAGGCAACATCAGAACATAGTCTATCATCAGAGTTTAGTAGACTCTCTGATGCAGACAGCAACGCCAAGTCCGTCAGCAATTTCTTGTCGGCAGCATCAATATACTCAGTAAAACATTTCAATTTGTTGCCAGAGCAGGATTAACAATCAGAACACAAAGCAGAAAATATGACCTCGCAGAGTCGTAACACGAACTCGAACGGCCATCAGGAAAAATGATCACAAGGCAATCATCAAATTCAGAATTCAGTTTAACTCACCAAGGAGTTAGAATCAGAACTCACTAAGGAGCTTTCAGAAAACAATTTAGAACCTGCAAAGAGGCTTAGAACTTCTGTTGTCAAACTGCACACATCGAACACAAACTTGGCCAAAAACCTTGCGCCACAACAAACCACAATTCATCCATAACCAAACTAACATTAGAGCCACCAGTGTTGCACTCACCAAAAATACCAAACCAAAAACAGAACTGCTTATAAGCAACACCATACGAAACAAACACCTTATTCCATCTCAATTTGACCGCAACATAGAACAAACGACAATAACTATATTTTGTGTTTTCGTTGTTTTTGAGTGAAGAACAATTTGATAAAAAAAACTAGTAAACAAACTTGAACATCATGAATAAGTGACAAAATGATATAAACTGAACATCACGAGTAGAGATTTGTGATGATGATGATGTTTATGACTGAAGATGAGTGAATGTGAGATGAATTAAAGTAACAAAATGATATAAACAGATTGATAACGATTGAACAAAAACAGATAAAATTGAGAGATAACAAACAAATCACAGATACAGTTCGTTGAGGAATTTTATCAAACAGATAGAGTATGATATAGAATTGATGCACAAAATAAAGAAACACGGTGATGATAACAGTACGAAGATGAGATCAGATAGTACCAATTCTGTGATGACGAAAAAGATCGTAGATAACAGTTGTGAGTGCAGATGAAGAATACGAAGCTTGAAACTCATCAACAATGGCGGAGATGATTGAATAGCTTTGAACAACACTGAATTTGTGGAAGAACGAACAAACGTAATGCCGATCGACACCATCGGCTCTGATACCATGTTAATATTCGTAATATGCAGCGGAATCAATAAGTAAACAAAGAAGAACGTAGCAAAATAAATTGAACTTTCATTGATAATACTGTATTTACAATCTAACAAAAAACGATACAATCTAACAGGCTACATTTTGTATATTATCTAACTAACTACAACTAAATGGGAAAGTGCCTATTTATAGACTAAAAGATGAGTAGACTAAAAAATTGCCGACTGGTGCCAGCTCACACATGACAGCTGGACACGATGACATATTCCAACATCCCCCCTCAAGTTGAAGGTAGGAGAGTCTTGGACACCTGCAGCTTGGACAATCTGGAACCATGGCAGGAAGAACAAGGATTAACAGAGACTTGTATTACATCAGAGTCTATCAGCTTTAGCTATCCATCATGTTCAAACAGTATCAACTCATAACATTCATTGTAGAAGTCCAGAAACAACCAATTAAACTAGTGGATTCAGAAAAATAACCGAGCTGTCAATGCAGCAGTCTCAGCAAAATAATAAGAACAAGTTTAGTACCAGTAATCATACTGGTAGTATTAGGCAACATCAGAACATAGTCTATCATCAGAGTTTAGTAGACTCTCTGATGCAGACAGCAACGCCAAGTCCGTCAGCAATTTCTTGTCGGCAGCATCAATATACTCAGTAAAACATTTCAATTTGTTGCCAGAGCAGGATTAACAATCAGAACACAAAGCAGAAAATATGACCTCGCAGAGTCGTAACACGAACTCGAACGGCCATCAGGAAAAATGATCACAAGGCAATCATCAAATTCAGAATTCAGTTTAACTCACCAAGGAGTTAGAATCAGAACTCACTAAGGAGCTTTCAGAAAACAATTTAGAACCTGCAAAGAGGCTTAGAACTTCTGTTGTCAAACTGCACACATCGAACACAAACTTGGCCAAAAACCTTGCGCCACAACAAACCACAATTCATCCATAACCAAACTAACATTAGAGCCACCAGTGTTGCACTCACCAAAAATACCAAACCAAAAACAGAACTGCTTATAAGCAACACCATACGAAACAAACACCTTATTCCATCTCAATTTGACCGCAACATAGAACAAACGACAATAACTATATTTTGTGTTTTCGTTGTTTTTGAGTGAAGAACAATTTGATAAAAAAAACTAGTAAACAAACTTGAACATCATGAATAAGTGACAAAATGATATAAACTGAACATCAGGAGTAGAGATTTGTGATGATGATGATGTTTATGACTGAAGACGAGTGAATGTGAGATGAATTAAAGTAACAAAATGATATAAACAGATTGATAACGATTGAACAAAAACAGATAAAATTGAGAGATAACAAACAAATCACAGATACAGTTCGTTGATGAATTTTATCAAACAGATAGAGTATGATATAGAATTGATGCACAAAATAAAGAAACACGGTGATGATAACAGTACGAAGATGAGATCAGATAGTACCAATTCTGTGATGACGAAAAAGATCGTAGATAACAGTTGTGAGTGCAGATGAAGAATACGAAGCTTGAAACTCATCAACAATGGCGGAGATGATTGAATAGCTTTGAACAACACTGAATTTGTGGAAGAACGAACAAACGTAATGCCGATCGACACCATCGGCTCTGATACCATGTTAATATTCGTAATATGCAGCGGAATCAATAAGTAAACAAAGAAGAACGTAGCAAAATAAATTGAACTTTCATTGATAATACTGTATTTACAATCTAACAAAAAACGATACAATCTAACAGGCTACATTTTGTATATTATCTAACTAACTACAACTAAATGGGAAAGTGCCTATTTATAGACTAAAAGATGAGTAGACTAAAAAATTGCCGACTGGTGCCAGCTCACACATGACAGCTGGACACGATGACATATTCCAACATCCCCCCTCAAGTTGAAGGTAGGAGAGTCTTGGACACCTGCAACTTGGACAATCTAGAACCATGGCAGGAAGAACAAGGATTAACAGAGACTTGTAGTGCATCAGAGTCTATCAACTTTAGCTATCCATCATGTTCAAACAGTATCAACTCATAAAATTCATTGTAGAAGTCCAGAAGCAACCAATTAAACTAGTGGATTCAGAAAAATAACCGAGCTGTCAATGCAGCAGTCTCAGGAAAATAATAAGAACAAGTTTAGTACCATAAATCATACTGGTAGTATTAGGCAACATCAGAACATAGTCTATCATCAGAGTTTAGTAGACTCTCTGATGCAGACAGCAACGCCAAGTCCGTCAGCAATTTCTTGTCGGCAGCATCAATATACTCAGTAAAACATTTCAATTTGTTGCCAGGGCAGGATTAACAATCAGAACACAAAGCAGAAAATATGACCTCGCAGAGTCGTAACACGGTGATTATAACAGTACGAAGATGAGATCAGATAGTACCAATTCTGTGATGACGAAAAAGATCGTAGATAACAGTTGTGAGTGCGGATGAAGAACACGAAGCTTGAAACTCATCAACAATGGCGGAGATGATTGAATAGCTTTGAACAACACTGAATTTGTGGAAGAACGAACAAACGTAATGCCGATCGACACCATCGGCTCTGATACCATGTTAATATTCGTAATATGCAGCCGAATCAATAAGTAAACAGAGAAGAACGTAGCAAAATAAATTGAACTTTCATTGATAATACTGTATTTACAATCTAACAAAAAACAATACAATCTAACAGACTACATTTTGTATATTATCTAACTAACTACAACTAAACGGGCAAGTGCCTATTTATAGACTAAAAGATGAGTAGACTAAAAAATTACCGGCTGGTGCCAGCTCACACATGACAGCTGGACACGATGACATATTCCAATAGAAACATACATACGAGGGACGGTGTAAATCTTTTAAGGTTGACCTTGGCTCACTCCCTCCAGCACCTCAAAATGATGACGTGGCAAAGGTGGTTCACGGTCCCACCACCCCATAGAAAGGAAGTCTTCAAATTTTCTGAGTCTGTGATTGACATTATCAAGTCAAAAGTCAATGGAAAACCAATTGAGGACTCGAAGCCCTCTCAACATTACTAGTGTCTATGCTCTGGCTACACGTGTAATGCAGTCACTCGTGTCAGGCAGCTCAACTCGGAGGACAACACAGTTTTGGTCATCATCGCCAACAGTCGGAATTGAGTGGACCCTCCGATGCCCGAGAGTTACTTCGGAAATCTGATCCATACCATATTCGCTGTCAGTCCAGCTGGGTACATGTTGGCAGCCAATCCTCCAGAGTTTGGAGCAAAACTTGTGCAACAAGAAATTGTCTCGCTTGATGCAAATGCCATTAACAAACCTAATGATGAATGGGAGAGCAACCATAAAATCTTCCAATACAATGCTGGAGTGAACTGCGTCGTGGTGGAATCCTCACCTCCATTCAACGTGTACGAATTCGACTTTGGTTATGGAGCACTAGAGAGTGTGAGGAATGACTCAAACAACAGATTCGATGGGATGGTGTATTATTTGTACCAAAGACAGAGCGGAAGGAGAAGCATTGACGTTGACATAAGCTTGGATGCTGGAGCAATGAATAATTTGGAGAAGGACAAGGAGGTTCTTATGGAGGCTTAATTAATTATAGTACAATAATTCATATTAATATTTAAGGTGTTTGTTATGTTTGCATGAGAACTATTATTATTATTATTATTATTATTATTATTATTATTATTATTATTATTATTATTATTATTATTATTATTATTATTATTATTATTATTATTATGTTTGGTTTTCTTTGTGTTTAATAATTTGTTATGTTACTTAATTCCTCTGTTTCAACAAGCTGCATATTGTATGTTAAATTGTGGGATACTGGGATGGATCTAGTATTATATTGCAGTAATAACTTCTTTTGGCCTTCAATTTAAGTCTTGAATTTGCTTTAGAAGCTCTATTAGTCGTAATCTTGTGACTTGAAGGCTGAAGCTCTATTAAATTGGTAGAATTGTTTTAATTTAAACTGGAAAATGAACCAAATAACCATACTGCAAAAGAATATAATAGATTTAATTGTACAATACAGCCGCATGCGGCAAAAAGTATCAAAATATGTGATGTAGCGGCGGTAACGCATAATCAGCAGAAGACCAGATCCCGAAAAAGGTTCAATTGAATCAATTTTTGTGCCTTTAGGCCCTCCTTTCTCTTCATCACTATCAATGCAACACACACATACATCCGCTTTGAAGTTTACCGTAAAAAAGTTCCCCTTGTGGTAAACAATATCGTGAATGTCAGAAGGAACTTGTGCATCAGTCCATACTTTGTCTCCCAATCTAGCAAAACCTAAAGAACCTGATTTTTCATGGACAACCATTATAATGGGCAATGGAGTAGTGACGTAGTGTGCTTATGAAAGAAGCTGGCATCTATATTTCCCTTCAGTAATCTAGAAGACATAGCAACTTAAGTATGATACTTGAGATTTAACACTGGTGAATAAAGACAGACAGATTGTTACCAGTTAGTCATCTTGAGCAATGCAATTCTAAAGCACAACAGCACAACTCATTTGGTATCGATGATAAGAATTTGACCATAAATATGATACTCTACTTGGCAAATAAAATATCTGAAGCAATCAAAAACATAAGGAAAATTATTTGTTTTTTGAACATTTAACTTCAAAAAGTAGGGCAATGAGTATTATAGGAACAGAGTTACAGTACATGTATGTTCATGCCTTGATGATGGTCTCTGGTTGATTTTGTAAAGAGTAAACCCAGGATCATTGTTGTTCTCTCATGGTGTTAGCATGTTCTTTTGTAATCTGTAAAGTATTGGTTTCCAACCTGTAGATTCTGATAACTGGGTGTGTAAACTTTGAAAACGATAAATATGTAGTAATCTCTTCCTCACGAGTTCCTCTGTAACACGGCCGGCATGCATGGGTACATAGTGAAGTAGTGGCTCTTTATTGCCAACCGATTTGCAGCTCCACTTATATATATAGCTAGATAGTGACAACATGAGGGTGATGATGTGGTTTTGACATGATACCGACCTCGTACATTGATTCGTCCAGAAGTTTCATGAGTATAGATCGATTTGGAACGACAGCAAAGCTCTGGAGTCTAAAGTACCTGCAAGTTTTTATATTGAACATGCTAAGAGTTCTCAAAAAAGTATATCTAAAAGATGTTTTTGTGCTTCAGAAGAGAGAGTGACAAGTCATGCACAAAAATTTATTTTGCACACGAACCGTACAAAAGTGAAGGTCTTATATTTAAACTCCTTGCTATTTTCTTCGTTCTTCAGCTAAGAGGCCATCCCCTTCTTTACGAATGAAGACCGGTTATTTTTCTTGGCTGCTTTTCCTTTTTGACTCATCTTGTGTGCTTCTTCATCAGTCCATCTCTTTTTTGTTTGAAAATCTTTTTCTTCCATTGTATCCCTATTTAGATGCCTCATCCAACACTATAAAAGCCTTTTTGCTTCAATGTTGAATCTTACCGAGTTATCACAGAGTCGAAGGCTAGGACTTCTGATCGGGACGACTCATTGATGGTTGCTGAAAGAAGGATGGTTCCGACGAATAATCCTTCATGAAGCTGTTGAGATTTGCTAACTTGGTCTCCTAAATGCTGCGCTCCTTTTTTACTTCTTTATAGAGGTCAAAAGCCAGATTCTTCTGCTTCTTTTTTGGAGTTTAAAGAAGATATGAGATGAGCAACTTTGCAGGGATGTCCGATCTTGTTGTGCATCATGTACAATTTTATTTTGCGAATTATATTTCAATAAATTATATTTTTTTTCTACGATTTCAATGAATTATATTTTTTTTCCTACTTCCTAGGATATGTTTGATGTTTTAAATTATACTAGCCGATAAACCGTGCGAAGCACGGTTCGTGATCAATTATCTTAAATTTTTATTTTCTGAATTTTTTTAAATAAAACCATTTATTATATTCTTTCGATTAAATAATTTAATGACAATTACTTACTTTGATATTAATATTTTAAAAAAACACATATTTTAGTTGAACATAATTTAATTATCAATAATATTTATAGGATCTGGATCATGTCGTCACCAATGTGGTGCTACCAAGCGACGGATGAAAACCGCGGCATGGGTAGTGGCTCCTACAGATACAAAGATAGGCTGGACTTTTATAGTATGACCATTGCTAATGCAAAAGCCCAAGTCCAATTCTTTTTGGGTCGGTCCAATATGAGTAGAAGTACGCACTCGTTTAAGTAGTAGAAGTACGCCCACCCACTTCTAATTTAATTACACCCTCCGTCCCCCGTGGTTCTTTACATGGGGATGGACACGGAGACCAAGGAAATGTATAAAAAATGAGTAAAGTTAGATGAAAAGTGGGTAAAATGGTGGGACCTATTAATATTTAATAATAGATTTGAGATAGTGGAGGAAAGTAGTGGGTGTAATAGTGTTTTTTATTATTAAATATATGAGATAGTGGGTGTAATAGTGAGAGAAACTTATTATTTTTGGAATGTAAAAAAATGAGAGGGACACCCCAAAATAGTAACTGTAAAGAATCTGGAGGGACTGACTACTTCAACAGCTTTTCATCTGCTAATAGATATACACGGGTCCACGTACAAGCAACTTCTCTACTAATAGATACGGAGTATACACCTTTTAATGGTGGGGCCCACGTACAAGCATCTTCTGCCCAGATTCAGGTCCATGCATGCACAGTTCATGTCTGTATGGTGTGAACAAGCTAGTATGTATATGTACGAACATAAAAATATTTAAAATATTTCTAGTATAAAATTATGAATTTATTCAAAAAAATAATTAAATAATTATGATATATTTAAAATAAAATTATTTTAAACAAGCATTTTGCCTATAAATGGGTAAATATTGAATGAAATATGCATCAATGTATATAGATTATTCATTAAAACCCGTTAAAATTATAACAACTACTTAATTCATTATTTTTCTAATTCGGATTCAATATTTCGAGCCATATTCGATTCGCATAATTTTTATTCGGTTTTGATACGATATATACACGGAGACAGAGGGTTGGTGCCTTACAATGGTGTCTTGAACTTGGAAGGGCTTCCAAGGCCATTATTAGGAGTACTGCATGTACATTTTAATATCTGTCTTTTTTTTATTATTTTGCTAATATCATTTTCCTTAATTATTTGTTAAAATGTTTGAATATTGCTAATATCATTCCACAGCTGACCATATCAAATCAAAAGTTAACGATAAACCAATGGAGGTGTTAGTTTGACTTGAATATGTGGGCGATGGCCGCCGGCGGCGCCACTGTAGCCACCGGATTTGACTCAGCTAACACCACCTACCCCCTAGATTATGTCTATAAATAGATATGCATGTAAGGATTGTAAATACATCTGAAAAAAACCTCTGTAATCAGTTTATCCTCTCAGATTGATAAACTTATTTCTCTTCTGCATATAATCTTTCTTGATTCCGTTATAACAAATTGGTATCAGAGCTTTGGTTGAAACTGCTGTAAATTTTTTTGTCGGAATTTTTTAAGCTCGCCGGAGTTACTGTTCATCGCCGGAGAAGACGACACTGTTCAGGCGGAGTTACTAGTCATCACCGGAGAAGACGACACTGTTCGGTGGCACTGTTCATACGGTACTGTTCATCCGACACTATTCATCCGACACTGTTCACAAATACGGTACTGTTCACGTATACGTTTCTGGGAGAAAGATTTCTGGTGGTATTAACGTTAAGGTCGAAAAATTTACTGGGAGAAATAGTTTCAGTCTATGGCAAATCAAGATGCGTGCCCTGTTAAAACAACAGGGGCTCTGGGCGCCGTTGAACACAAAAACGGCTGCTTCTACAAGCGCTGAGATGGCCATTCGGGAAGAAAAGGCACATTCAACAATTCTGTTGTGTCTTGCAGATGATATTATTACTGAAGTTGCGGAGGAGGATACCGCGTCTGGTTTATGGTTAAAGCTTGAAAGTCTCTACATGACAAAGTCTTTACCAAATAAGTTGCTTCTGAAGCAATGTCTGTTCAGTCTGCGAATGCAAGAAGGTATGCCTCTTCGAGATCACTTAGATCAATTAAACACAATTTTATTAAAATTGCGTAATATTGATGTTAAAGTTGAAGATGAGGATGCTGCTATGATTCTGTTAGTTTCTTTACCATTATCGTATGAGAACTTTGTGAAATCGTTTATTGTTGGTAAAGATACTATTTCTCTAGAGGAGGTTAGATCTGCTCTTCATTCTAGAGAGCTGCGCCATAAGGTGGTTGGTACTGGTGCAGATAATCATGCTGCTGGGTTGGTAGCTAGCGGGAGTACTGGACATGGAAAGTCGTGGAAGTATAAATCCAAGAAACCAGCTTCTAAGGGTTCGAGAGCTAATGATGTCTGTAATTACTGTAAAGAGAAGGGACACTGGAAATCCGACTGTCCCAAGAAAAAGAAGCAACAGGATAAATTGACAGATACTGCTGCTGTAGTTGATGCTACTTCTGAAGAAGATATTTCTCTTGTTGCTGCTGATCACATGCATCACTCTGATGTGTGGATTCTTGATTCTGGAGCGTCTTACCATATATGTCCATGCAGGGAGTGGTTCACAACCTACGAAAAAGTAGGCGGTGGAAAAATTTCTTTGGCTAACAATTTTGTTTGTGAGACTGTTGGAATAGGCTCGATTAAAATTCGGACACATGATGGTAAATTCTGCACATTGAATGATGTTAGGCATGTTCCACTTATGACAAAGATTCTGATATCTTTGAGTATGTTAGACAGCAAGGGTTTCAGTTTTCAAAGTGAAGGTGGAGTTTTACATGTCTGCAAAGGTTCTGATGTGATTCTGAAAGGTGTTAAACGTGGTACCTTGTATCTTTTTCAAAGTTCTATGTTAACAGGTTCTGTTGCTGTTGCGTCTTCGGAAATTGAAAAAGAAAACATGACCAGGTTGTGGCACATGAGGCTCGGTCATATGAGTGAAAGGGGGATGCAAATTCTGTCAAAAGCTGATCTTCTTTGTGGTCATAAGGTCACAGGTCTTGTGTTCTGTGAACATTGTGTTTTTGGAAAGTTACATCGCAGCAAGTTTCCTAAAGCAATACACAGAACAAAAGGCACACTTGATTACATCCATTCTGATTGTTGGGGACCTTCCCGGGTGGAGTCTTTAGGGGGTCACAGATATTTTGTGTCAATGATCGATGATTTCTCAAGAATGACTTGGCTGTTCATCATAAAGCACAAAAGTGAAGCCTTCAAGGTTTTCAAGCAGTGGAAGGTGCAAGTGGAGAATCAAACAGGGAAGAAGATTAAGAGGCTGCGAACAGATAATGGCCTGGAATTTTGCTCATCCGAGTTTGCAGATTTCTGCAAGAATGAGGGGATTGCTAGGCATCATACAGTCAGGGATACACCACAGCAGAATGGTGTAGCAGAGCGTATGAATCAGACACTTCTGGAGAGAGCTGGGTGTATGCTTTCTAACGCTGGACTAACTAGAAGATTTTGGGCAGAGGCGGTTAGTACAGCGTGTTATTTGATTAATCGTGGACCTCACACAGGTATCCATCTCAAAACTCCTGTTGAGAAATGGTCTGGTAAGCCTGTTGATTACTCCAATTTAAGAGTTTTTGGTTATACTGTTTATTATCATGTAAATGAGGGTAAATTGGAGCCACGAGCTAAAAAGGGACTATTTGTTGGCTATGGGGATGGGGTTAAAGGTTATAGAATCTGGTCTCCATCTGAAAATAGGGTTATACTGAGTAGAAATGTAGTCTTTGATGAAAATTCTATGTTTAACCCTACGGTGAAGTCTACGATTGTTTCAGAAAGTGGTGGTGTTGAGAAACAGGTGGAGCAGGAAGTCACTGAAGATGAGAGTGAACCACAACAAGAAGTTCAACAACCACAATCAGAATCATCAGTACCCGTAGTAAATCAGCACACTTTGGCTCTTGATCGATCAAGGAGAGCTAATTATGGAGTGCCTCCAAAGAAATATGGTTTTGAAGATATGGTGGCATATGCACTACAGGTAGATGAAGAAGTGGATCCTAGCTCTGATGAGCCATCCACTTACAAAGAAGCGGTGACATGTACTGAATCTACAAAATGGTTTGCTGCAATGGGAGATGAAATGGAGTCACTTCAGAAGAATAAGACTTGGGAATTAGTCAAACGGCCTCGAGACAGAAAGATTGTTACTTGTAAATGGGTCTACAAGAAGAAGGAAGGAGAAACATCGGTTGAGGGTATCAAGTATAAAGCTCGGTTAGTAGCTCGAGGGTTCACTCAGAAAGAGGGAGTAGATTACAATGAGATTTTTCACCAGTGGTCAGACACACTTCCATCAGGGTGCTACTAGCAATAGTTGCACATCAGAATCTGGAGTTTGAACAACTCGATGTGAAGACAGCTTTTCTGCATGGAGAGCTGGAGGAGGAGATATACATGACTCAGCCAAATGGTTTTCAGGTTCCTGGCAAAGAAGACTATGTGTGCAAGTTATTGAAGTCCTTGTATTGGCTAAAACAGTCTCCGAGGCAATGGTACAAGAAATTTGATAGCTATATGATAGGTATTGGCTACACCAGGAGCCCGTATGATTGCTGTGTTTATCACAGTAAGACAGCAAATGATTCTTTCATTTATCTGGTCCTGTATGTAGATGATATGTTGATAGCTGCAGAGAACAAATCTGATATTCAGAAGTTGAAAGGTCTCCTCAGTGCTGAGTTTGAAATGAAAGATTTGGGTGCGGCTCGGAAAATTCTGGGAATGGAGATTTATAGGGATAGAAACAAAAGAAAGCTCTTCTTGTCACAGAAGGGATACATTCAGAAGATTTTGTCAGGTTTGGCATGTCTACAGCAAAGCCCATAGATACTCCTAGTGCTGCAAATGCACATCTGTCTGTTGCTTTTGCACCTAAGTCTGCTGAGGAAAAAGAATACATGTCTCGAGTTCCGTATGCTAGTGCAGTAGGAAGCTTGATGTATGCAATGGTCTGCACTAGACCCGATCTTGCACAGTCTGTCAGTGTTGTTAGTAGGTTCATGGGTGATCCAGTCAAGGAGCATTGGCAAGCTGAGAAGAGGATTTTTCGGTACTTAAAAGGTACATCTGATGTTGGTCTTATTTATGAAGGTGATACTGAGTGTTTGGTGACAGGGTTTTCAGACTCTGATTATGCTGGAGATGTTGACAGTAGAAGGTCTATGACTGGTTATGCTTTCACTCTGGGTGGTTCGATTGTCAGTTGGAAAGCTACTCTGCAACCTACAGTGACTTTGTCTACTACATAAGTAGAGTACATGGCATTGACAGAAGTCGTAAAAGAAGGAATCTGGTTGAAAGGAATGATCAGTGATCTAGGTCTACATCATGATCAGGCTACAGTATTTTATGACAGTCTCAGTGCAATCTGTTTAGCCAAGGATCAAGTCCATCATGAGCGGACTAAGCACATAGATGTGAGATATCATTTTCTAAGAAGTGAGACGAGAATTAAGGTGAGAAAAGTGGGTACTGCTGATAACCCAGCTGATATGCTCACCAAGCCGGTTCCACATAGCAAGTTTCAACATTGTTTGAACTTGCTAAATGTTCGGAGTTGTTGACTGCCCTTTTGAGGGAAAAATCTGAGGCAGAAGAGTTTTATCTGGTACATCTGGCATTATTATGATGCGTCTAGTACATCTGTTATCTATTTTTGTGAGAGGATTCAAGTAAAGGTGGAGTCTGTTATCTGGTACATCTGGCATTATTATGATGCATCTGGTACATCTGTTATCTGTGTTTGTGAGAGGATTCAAGTCAAGATGGAGATTTGTTAGTTTGACTTGAATATGTGGGCGGTGGGCAGTGGCCGCCGGCGACGCCGCCGGCGGCGCCACTGTAACCGCCGGATTTGACTCACCTAACACCACCTACCTCTTAGATTGTGTCTATAAATAGATATGCATGTAAGGATTGTAAATACATCTGAAAAAAAACCTCTGTAATCAGTTTATCCTCTCAGATCTATAAACTTATTTCTCTTCTGCATATAATCTTTCTTGCTTCCGTTATAACAGGAGGATTCCAGGCTCTGTCTACACATGTGTGGAAAGCAGTCACTCGTTCCAGGCAGCTCAAGCCGGAGGACTACACTTTTATCGCCATCGCGTCGGAAAAGGGTGGACCCTCTTCGGAAACATGCTCCAGACCGTATTCACTGTCACTGCAGCTGGGTTGTTGCTAGCCAATCCTGCAGAGTTTGGAGCAAAACTTGTGCAACAAGTAATTGTCTCGCTTGATGCAAACGCCATTAACAAACGTAATGATGAATGGGAGAGCAACCCTAAAATCTTCCAATACAATGCTGGAGTGAACTGCATGAGTCGTGGTGGGATCCTCACCTCGATTCAACGTGTACGAATTCGACTTTGGTTATGGAGCACTAGAGAGTGTGAGGAATGGCTCAAACAACAGGTTTGATGGGATGGTGTTTTTGTACCAAGGAAATTAGAGCGGAGAGAGAAGCATTTATGTTGACATAAGCTTGCATGCTGGAGCAATGGAGAATTTGGAGAAGGACAAGGAGCTAGTTTCTTATGGAGGCTTAATTAATTATTGTACTTAAAATAATTCATATTAATATTTAAGGTGTTTGTTATGTTTGCATGAGAACTATTATTATTATTATTATTATTATTATTATTATTATTATTATTATTATTATTATTATTATGTTTGGTTTTGTTGTGTTTAATAATTTGTTATGTTACTTAATTCCTCTGTTTCAACATGCTGCATATTGTATGTTAAATTGTGGGATGGATTTGTATTATATTGCAGTAACTTCTTTTGGCCTTCAATTTAAGTCTTGAATTTGCTTTAGAATCTCTATTAATTGTAATCTTGTGACTTGAAGGCTGAAGCTCTATTAAATCGGTAGATTTGTTTAAATTTAAACTGAACATGAATCATGTAACCATATTGCAAAAGGATATAACATATTTAGATTTATTAGCTTAAACGTATTAGCATCTCCTAGCTATATATGGAGCCGAACATGCATGTTTAAGGTAAGATTTTTGAGCCCAAGAAATTATTAGGAAGAAAGGTGTGTCAGCTTATTACACGATGAGTGTAAATTTGGTATAGGACGGAAAGCAGAGTCGCTCTGTTTTCTGACTTACGTTTTTTTATGGCATAACTTTGACATGGATTAACAAGAAAATTTTCACATGGATATCTCTTTTTTTTACAACATGCAATTGGTGCTACGTAATAACTCAAAATGTTGCTAAATCCCATACAAGTAGCGAAATGTTATCGGATGAAATACATGCAAGTAGAATCAAGTTATCGGCTTTAGAACAACCCGTGGTATGAGTGTACAAGAGTGGATCAATGTAGATGCGAGTCTAGAGTGAGCATTTGTCGATTCCATTTTTAATCGAAACAAAATAATAGTATGAAAACAGACTGTATAAATATATAAACCAAAAAGAAAAGATTGTGCTGTAAGGTTGAAAACTGGACGTGCAAATTTATTAGTACTGCTGGTTGGATGCAATGTATGAAATCTGTATGAAATTTTTATTTCCTCCCGGAAGGTCCAGCCAAGATATTTTAGAGTTTGCAGAAAATTTTCAATGCTACAGACCTGGCACTTCGGCATATCTCTTTTAATGTGGGCAGGTATCTGTTGGAAATAATCTAAACATATTTATTAAATAATATATATGCAAGCTGTTATGTTCCATATAACTAGCAGCTAGACTAGGTCATCTATTAGTAGAGAGTTTTTAAGAGAAATAATAGTAATGGGTACGTGCTAGAAGTCATGCAGTAAGTTTGTTTCTATTATTATGCAGCCACGTTATGGGCTTTTGTATCTATTTAAACATTGTAATCAGTTTATTAAAAAATAGATAGAACAGTTTGTTCTCCTCTCTGTTCTTCATTCCTTGGCTTCGGCCAAGGTCTTATAATTTTCTACACTTGGTATCAGAGCGGGCTTTCCTTGAGGCGTAGCAAGAAACTTTGGCACAAAGTGGTCATTGAAGAAAATTCATTTTAGTATTATTGTAGGTGAGAAGTGCACCATGGAGAGAAGTGCTCCAAAATTGTGTTTTTTGATGAGAAGTGCATCAACAAATAAAATAATGTGTAAGTTGGTGAGAAGTGCATCAACATGGAGGTGGTGAGAAGTGCATCACATATGAAGAGAAGTGCTTCATAAAGTTTAGAGACGAGAAGTGCGTCACAAATGGAAATAAACACTACTACAAATTTAATCTTAGAATACGCTGCTTACATAGCGCTTGTATCATGTGCTATGGAAGGATCCTACTTACATAGCGTTCTTATAAAACACGCTATGCAAGCTATAAAAAATAAAATGGAAAATAAATAGAAATTCTAAAAAAATACTAGAATAGCGTTTCCTAGTCGAACGCTATGGAAGTTAATATGCGGTTAGCGTTTATACAAGCGCTATGGAAGAAACCATATTTTAAGTAATTAAGTTGTTTTTCTTATTTATTTAAATACTACTGTAACGTTTTTAGAAACGCTATGGAAGTATATGTATTCTTAAAAAATATTAATCGTGTTTAACTAATTAATCGAGTGAGATACTGAGATACACACATCCATCTGTTCGAGTAAGTATCGTCACTCTCACCGACATCTCTCGATCGCTCGCGACATCTCTCTGTTGGTCCTCATCTATTTGTTCTTCATCTGGATATCCACATCTATCTGTTCTCTGGGGTCATCTCTCTGTTACTAGTGAGTATCTCTTGTCAATTGGGGTTAATTTTAGGGTTTTTAATTGGGGGTTTTTACTTGCTGGGGTTCATCGATCGATTTTATGGGTGTTTACTGAATACAATTGAGTCGTATTACTTGCAATATCTTATACAAATTCTGTAGACCTAAGAACTGCATATATACAAATATGTATGTATATGTTGTTGCTAACACTTAAGAACTGTATATATGTTTGTTGAACTGTATATAACTTGTTATATAAATTACGTTAAGTTGTTGTTTCCAGTTGAGCGTATTTTTTCGTTATTTCAGTTATGTTAGTTGAATTTTCCGTGGTGGTCAAACTCAAAGACAGTTGCAACAAGTTTTATAAATGTTAAGGGTTTGTTGTAGCATATTCTGTCTATAATATACAAGTAGTCACTACTGAAGTTCACATCTGCCAATGGCCCCACAAATCATATATAAAACCTGTATTTTAATTTTTCTGAGCTTTAGAAGTCCAGGGTAAATGCCTTTAATTGTTCTTGCCTAATAAGAGTGAATAATCTATTCTGAATAAAAGCGTGTGTCTGTACCACAAAAACATATGTAAGTTTCTCGTTTTTAACAATAGTTATATAAAAGAGTACCTGCAAGTTTGTATTTCTCAGGTACATGGCAGACATATGTGGTAAAAGAGCAGAGTGTATGGCATAAAGTTGATAAGGGAACACCAGTGGAATATGCTGCCACGGTGTTCATAAACCCTTTGACAGCACTTAAAATGCTTGAGGACTTCGTGGATCTTGAAGATCAGTTTTATACTAATATGCTATAGTGGACTATGCTATTTGTCTTTATTTACTAATAAATAAATTTAATGTTTGAAATGTTGCTTATAAGTTTGTGGTCTATGTTAATCTTTGTTGGCTGCTTGATTTTTTACCCTGTTGTTTAATTTATAAATAAAATTTAACAATAGCAGTAATAGCAACTACTTGAGAATGTGTAAAGAAACCAATATCTGCAATATACATGTTTTTTTAAGGTACTTAGCTTAATTTTTGAACACCTTTTTGTTTTGTACATTTTTAAAAATTATATCGTGGTTATTTAGTTACGCTCCTTCAGGTTACATAGTTCTTGGTGTTGTAATGGATCGTAAATGGGTAAAAGCCGATCGGATGTCAGAAGAATATAAAAAAGGTGTGACAGAGTTCTGTAATTTTGTTGCAAAAACTGTGAAGGATATTAGGTTCATCTTATGTCCATGTCAAAAATGTTTGAATATCGTTGAAGTTGATGGCCTGGATAAGTTGAAGGAACACCTAAGAATTCACGGTATAGATAAAACTTATACATGTTGGACATATCATGGTGAGAAGAAAGGAGAACATAGTTCAAGTAATGTTCATTCAAATTATCAATTTGCAGATAGAGTGGATAATATGGCAGACATTGATGGTATCAATTCTAGTGAAAAAAATGATATCCCTCACGTGATGAATGAAGAGTTACGTGACCATCCTGATATGAGTGATAAGTTAAAGGACGATGCTTCTTTACCATTGTGGCCTGGTTGCACCAAATTTTCTAAATTATCAGCGGTGTTGACTTTGTATAACTTAAAAGCTGGACATCAAGTTTCTGATGTGTTCTTCACAGAAATGCTCACGGCTATTAGTGAACTCTTGCCAGAAGGCAATGTTCTTCCTCGTAGAACATATGAGGCTAAACAAATGCTCAAATCTATTGGATTAGTTCATGATAGGATTCATGCTTGCCCAAATAATTGTATCCTATATCGAAAGGAGTATGCTGAGTTTAATGAATGTCCAAAGTGTGGTTTAGAACGCTACAAGAATGGCAAATCTCCGGCCAAGGTCATGTGGTACTTTCCATTAATACCCAGACTTCGGAGATTGTATGCTAGTGTAGAAGATTCTAAAAATTTGACATGGCATCACGATGGGAGAGTTAAAGATGGGATGTTGAGACACCCTGCCGATTCACCTCAATGGAAGACATTTGACGATCTACATAAGGATTTCGGGAAAGAACCAAGAAATCTTCGGCTAGCACTTTCAACAGATGGAATGAATCCCCACGGTCTTCAGAGTAGTTCTCATAGTACATGGCCTGTGATTCTAATGATCTATAATTTGGCACCGTGGCTTTGCATGAAGCGCAAATATATGATGATGTCTATTTTAATATCCGGTCCTATACAACCTGGTAATGACATTGATGTATATTTAGCACCTTTAATTGAGGACTTAAAGTTACTTTGGGAAGAGGGAATTGAAGTATATGATGGATATAGAAAAGATCAATTTCGATTGAAGGCCATGCTTTTTGGAACAATAAGCGATTTTCCCGCTTATAGCAATCTTTCTGGTTATAGTGTGAAAGGCTATTTTGCGTGTCCTTTGTGTGGTGAGAAGACCGATCATATCCGATTGAAACACTGTAAGAAGTGTGTTTATATGGGGCATAGGCGGTGGTTGCCCTCAAACCATCGATACAGAAATATGCCGTTGGCTTTCAATGGTGAAGTGGAAGAACGAAGTGCTCCTCCTCTACTATCAGGTGATGAAGTGTTTAAAGAGGTTGAAAATCTAAACATACAGTTTGGTAAGACATTTGCAAAGGATGTTCCTACTAAGGGTTGGAAAAAGCGTTCAATCTTCTTTGAATTGAGTTATTGGAAGGACCTGTATGTTAGACATTTTGTCGATCTCATGCATGTGCAAAAAAATGTTTTTGAAAGCCTGATTGGTACTATGCTTGGAGTCCCCGGTAAAACTAAAGATGGTCATAATGCAAGGATGGATTTGGAGGAGATGGGAATAAGGGATGAACTACATCCGATTAATAAACCTGGAAAATCAACACCCTATTTACCTCCTGCTGCCCATACTCTTTCTAAGAATGAGAAAAAAGTGTTGCTACAAACTCTTCATTCTATCAAGGTGCCAGAAGGATACTCTTCCAACATCAAGAGTCTTGTATCTTTGAGTGACTTGAAATTAAAGGGTTTGAAATCACATGACTGCCATGTCATCATGGAGAATTTTCTTCCAATCGCTATACGTTCCATTTTGCCAGAAAAGGTACGGATAACGATCACAAAGTTGTGTTGGTTCTTTAAATCGATGAGTAGCAAAGTCATTGATCCAAGAAGGTTATCGTATCTGCAACGACAAATTGTTGAGACACTTTGTGAGGTCGAGATGTATTTTTCACCTTCCTTCTTCGACATCATGGTTCATTTAATTGTACACCTTATTTATGAGACTAGGATGTGTGGTCCCGCTCGTATGAGATGGATGTATCCAGTCGAGCGATATTTGAAAATCTTGAAAGAATATGTGATGAATAGGTCTCGGCCAGAGGGTTGCATTGCAGAACGCTATTTAGTAGAGGAAGTAATAGAGTTTTGGTCAGAATTTATCCCAAACGTGGAAGCAATTGGACTACCAGTTGATCGTCATAGTGGTAGGATTGATGGTGAAGGTGTAACCGGAGGTCAACAAGTTGAGATTGATAATGCACAATGGCATCGGGTGCACCTTTGTGTTTTACACAATACTATTGATGTTGTACCCTTTGTAGATTTGCATAAGCAAACTCTTATTGCTGAACATCCAAGAAAAGGTGCTAACTGGATAGAAGTTGAGCACAATCGAACATTTATTGATTGGTTCAAGAATTATGTCACAAATGAGTTAATACAAAATAGTGAATCAATATCAGATAGGGTTAAATGGTTGTCAAGAGGCCCTGATTCATTTGTCTATTCTTATAAATGTTATCTCATAAATGGATACACTTTTCACACCATAGAACATGATGCAACGAGCACAATGCAAAATAGTGGAGTAGCAATTACAGCAACGTCACTGCACCAATCATCCAGTAGTGACAAAGATTCAGTTCTGGCTAATACGACATACTTTGGTAGGATTGCAAATATTTGGGAACTTGATTATGTTGGATTCAGGGTACCGATGTTTGATTGTGATTGGGTTAACAATGTTGGGGGTGTACATGTGGAAGACTCGGGCTTCATACGAGTTGATCTTGCCAAGGTAGGGTACAAAGATGATTCATTTATAATGGCAACACAAGCCCAACAAGTTTTTTATGTTACTGATCCAGTTGATAAAAGGTGGTCCATTGTTGTTTTGTCAAACAAGCTCAACAAAAGTTATCAAGTTAGTGACGGCGTAGACGAAGAAGTTGATAATATTGATGATCCTTTTGTTGGAGTAAATATTTCCACGAGCATGGAAGGCGGTGATGATTTTGAATGTTTTTATTCTAGACATGATCATGACGAGGGTGAATATGTCAATCCAGAATTTTATAATGTGCATGGGCATGAGAGATCAAAGCCTACTAAAAAACGCAAAAGAAAAAATAAATCTAAAAAATGTAAGTATTATGTCTTATTATAAACTTCTCTTATTAGCATTAATTTTTTCTTAATTGTTGAATTTATCTTTATTTACAAACATCTTCTGACCTTAGAATTTGTAAACTTTTGACCTTAGAATAATTTTTTTTTTCCTGAAATCTTGTATAAAATAATGTCTTTACTTTTGCCTTAAAACTTGTATTGATCTTGCTTGAAAATTTGTTGTGTTTTTGTTTAGGATCATGACATCTGGATCTCGTGATACAAATGGCAGTGATGGCACCAAAGACACTAATGTGACAGAAAAGAGTTTGAGGCGAGGTATAGTAAATATGTTAAAGTTGAAAAGAGCTCGAAGCAAAGGCATTTTGCAAAAGGTAACTTAACTGAAAAATAGAAACTAACCCTAATTTTATGTATATTGGACATTTCCAAATTTTAAAGTTGATTTTCTTAATATATTTTTAGGTGAATTGGAATGAGCTTGGACAACCTATTGGTAAAGAGTCAATGAAGTTAGTACATTTCGTTGGTTCTTTTGCAAGAAGAAATATCCCAATCACATGTGAAGATTGGCGTAAAAAAGAATGGCAGAATGTGAAACAAAATTTGTGGGATGAAGTTAAGGTACTTTCATTATCTGCTTTTTATTGTGCTATTCAGATCATATATAACGAGGAAATGCAGAGCCATGTATTTTTTATTGGAATAATGATTTTTTGTAATGTAGAGCCATGTTCAGAACTGTCCAATAGATCCATAATCGGATTTAGAATAAAATTAGAATAAATTTATAGTATATTGCTGATTTACTCATCCTGTGATGAATTATAACTGTTCAGGAAACTTATTTACTGCATTTGATTAATACTGAAACAAATGTGCAGGAAACTTTCCACGGGGTTGGAGAGGAACATAGGAAAAAGATCATTTCTCGTGCCGGTACCCTGCATCGACAGTTTAGAACTAGATTGAGGAATCTTGCTTGTGATAGTAATGGTAACTACTCTCCAAAGCCTCCTGATTTATATGCGCACTTATCTACTGTGGGACCTTATTGGAATCGGTTTGTGGAAAGCTCTATGAAAGAAGAATTTAAGGTATGCTTACTCTTTATTCTTTGTGATTTTACTACATATTTTATTCTACTAACAAGTGTTTAGTTAAATTAAAAAATGACATATTTTATTGCATATTGTACTGTACTAACAAAATAAAAATGCAGGAAAAAAGTAAAAAGAATAGGGAACAAGCAAAAGCAATGGAGGCACGATACAAGAAGGCATGTGTTGGTTATGCACGCATTAGAGAGATAATTGTAAGTTAAATTTTACAAGAACATTTTCAGTTACACCAGAATTACATAAATACAAACAGTGGAAACCAATCTTCGTAGATATGCTAAGTACATGACCATCTGATGGTTGCATTATTGTGTTCTATTTTTCAGGCATTGTTAATGTGGTTGCATCATTCAGTTATTTCATGCCAATTTACCAGTTCTATTATAATCGAAATTTATAACGGGAACTCCCGTGTACACCACTATTTCTCACTTACGTTGCCTGGGATTTGTAAGTCATCACGTTGGTACCATGTGTAGAAATTACAGTAATAACCGTGATGGTTTAGTATTTGATTCTATCAAGGTAATGACGATATATATAGTACTTTGTATAAGTGATACTATCTCCATACTTAAACGAACTTCATAGATACATTTTGCACACAAACAGTATTCATATATACTTAACCTACCTCTATTACAGAGGTAGTAGCTTATTAAACATTTCACTGTTGATAACTTAGGTATGAAGGTATGTATATAATACTTTCATAAGGCCTTGGTATTTCTAATTTAGGGCAGCACAATTTGTTTCAGAAGTTCTTAAAATTATATTATTGTGCACGGAAAACTCATGTACATTATACAGGATAAAACAATGTCACCGGCATTTCACAGTTACTTACGATTTTAGACATTTGATTTAGCCAACCTGTTCTGCCATTTAGGGGCTGTCAGGCTTCCAGCTGAAGTTGTTTCTCGTTACAGACATGATTATATATTGAATTATATTATTTAAGTTATGCCTTTGATTGTAAAAACAATAAGTCTATAGTATGCCAGGATGTTAAAAAATGACAACATTAAAGTAACTTATTGAATGCATGCTAGGCATGATTTAGTACACCAGGGGAAGAAGCTGAATCAAATCAGTACCTGATTAGTTCCTGTGTGCCATATCATTTCAAAATAGCTATGTTTTAGTTCCTGTGTGATATTATTATGCACCTGATTAGTGAGTGTTTTTTTCTTGTACATACAGATAAAGAAAAAAATTGAGGCTGGCGAAGAGAATCCTGTTGTGTCTAGACTAGATGCATGGGAGTATGCTAGGCAGAACGCGGCTGGTGTAGTTGATGATCCTGTTACATTACAAGTTCTTGAGGACGTGGTAATACTTTTCTTTCCATTCCTGTATTGTTATCGATATCTTGCATTATACTACAATATATAGACATTATGTTTGTGTTATTTTTAATCAGGTCACCATATCAGAGCATTTGGCAGAGCATGAGCTTACTAATATTGGTACTGATGACTTACTTGCTCGGTTAATTCCATTGGAGTATTCGGGACGAGTGAGATGAATTTGTGAGGGTGCAGTTTGAGGTGGCAGAGAAGTCGGAGTATGATGCACCTCTGCCCAGACCTTGTGATGAGGCCAATACTGTTGGACAAGCTCCTGGATATTTTCTTGCATGGCCACGCAAAAATGTCTCCACCAAACTTGAGGTCCAACGTATTTTCTAAGTTGTTTTTTTATAAATAATTAAAAAAACAAACATGTTAGGATCATCTTGTCTAATAGTTAGTTGTTTTTTTATTTTTCTAGACACCTCCAAAAAACATGAACAAGAAAAAAAATAAAAAAAAGTATGATATAAGCCATGACAAGCTTAAGGATAAAGCGAAGGAGAAAACGGTGGAGTCAGGAGTTGATATATGTTCGAGACAATTAGGTTATCCACTCCAAGAAGATACTTGCCACGATGGAGTTTTAGAGTTTGTTCGCCTTGCTGTTGTGTTTAATCGTGTTACTGATATAGAGGTTGATATGGGGGGTACTTTATTGGAATGCCAACCCCTGGAAAGAACATATTCATAAGGAAAATGTTTTGGAGGTATTGGATTCCCAATGGTTAAGTGCATCGAGCATCGTCTTTTACATAAGGTAATGAAAATACTCAACAAATTTCACTACTTCGCAAATTAGTTCTAATATATTTTTTCTGACTTGCAGGTATTTGTGTGAGGTATATTTATCCAGAAATCCTAATTTGGCAGCGAAGTTTTCTTTTGTATCACCTCATCTTGTATCTCCCTTCGTAAGTAGCTCTGAAACATCCTTGGCGAAGTGTTTGCTGGGACATATTGACCAAGACCACCTACTTCTTCTGCCCTATAATGTTTCGTAAGACATTTTTTATATGCACATTTAAGTTTCTTAAACTATTAAGGAATTGCTTCTAAAAATATTATAAAATGCAGAAAACATTGGATCTTGGTTGCCATTAATACAAAAACAGAGACGATTTATTATATTGATCCAGCTCAAAAGACCAGCCATGTGGATTACAAGAATGTGAAAGCGCTTATAGAAACGTTAGTGTATTTTTAACATGCTCTCTATATGTTGAATGTATGATACATCTGACCGATAATGTGTTCTTTGACATATGGGTTGTAATCGATTTGCAGGGCTATGAAGACTTTTCGAACTCACAATAAGAAGTACTACACAATGACTGCATTTCCTGTTTTCAAATGGACAAATGTGCAGGTGATCATATTTCTTTTTTTTCCTTTCATTTGTGGACCTTAGCACAGGAAGTGAGACAACAAAAATTACAATACCTCCAAGATGAGCTTAAAGTTCCCTCTGGATGTTTTAAATTCGCAACTTAATTAGTAAATTCCTGAAACTATTTTAAGGAATCTATGATATTAAGTGCATACTGAGAAACATCCAAAATATGTCCTTGTTATATATTAGACCGAAAGGCGCACAAAACTCTGATACTTGACCATCACTGAATAGCTTTATTAACAGAAAAGCTTTAGTCCAATGAGCACCTGAAGTCCGTTTACCTAATCATACAAAGGCACATAAAGATGTAAAGTAGTAAAGGAAATATACTTCAGAAGAACAATCTAGGGCAGATTATCTTATAACAGAACTGCACTATGTAAATTAATTTTGGGGTTTTGCGTGTTAATGAAAATATTGAAGTAAACTATGCTGGAGAAGATAATGCAATTGCAGTGTAATCTGATGTCATCCTGTTTTGTGGGTATTAGGTAGACCTCGTACTTTTCTTAAGACCAAAATGAGGTCGCACACCAGGCCTACATTTCTCTTCTAGTGAGCGCTGCAACTTTAGAGTGTACAACTGCTGACGCAACTCCCCTGCGTACATGAGCTTCTTTGACCAAACATTTCTAGTCATAAATTGTCAAGTGGTTACTCCCATAATGGCATAATACATATCTTTGTTGAGACAAAAAGCAGTGATCTCATGAAACATCCAACACTCTTTTCAAATGACAACTGCACACTGCTGTCGTCTTAACTCCCAATTGAATTGAGCTTGTTTTTCTTACGCTCAGTAGATATTTTTAGAAAAATTTCCCTCTGGATTTTTAGAAAAAGTTGCTAACTAAATCAAGAAGAAATTATAAAACATCCAGGACATTATGAGGACTAAACTTACCCACTATTATCCTTGTCAAAATACTGAAATGCTTTGTATAGATGCTCATAGCTTTCAAGCTTGTGTCTGTGCATAGTAGCAGTAATAAACTCTAGGTAGTCAATTGTGTTCCATCTACGTCAGCCTGAAATGCAGCAAGACTGATTGCCTGCTCTTTTGGTAAGACTGATTGTATGTTTTAAAAATTTTAGTGCCCCAAGCAAGCGTTGAATGATGGCATCTTTTGTGGATATTATGTTGGATGCTTCATTGAGGACATATTGTCTACCGGTGAAACAAATATGAATGTTAACGTAAGTATATTCCATAATTTTGAAATTACTGCTAGTCTTTAAATTACAGGTGTACTTTTTTATATGATCTTAATTTTAATAACAATTTTGTTGGTGTACAGTTCTCATATTCCTCGGGTTCGAAGTCCTATTCACGTGACAAAATGATCCGTTTCCAGAAAAATTGGGCAGGCTACTTGTATAATCGGTTTCTCAAGGACAAGTTATTAGTCTAGTTTGAGTTGTATTGTAGTGATCAGTGGTGGTAGCTATCTAAGCAGAAATTTGGAATATTTGACTTGTACGATGATATTAAGACTAATGAAAATCGTACTTTTTTTTAATTAATTTCATTTTTGATTGGGGTGTTTTTATTTTTATTATTGTATTTCCATTTTTGATTGGGGTGTTTCTATTTTTATTATTGTTGATTGGGGTGTTTTTATTTTTATTATTGTATTTGTAACCTTTCTGGAATATTACAATTTAAATAAAATGGGCAAAATAAATTTTAAAAAATTATATTCTGAAAAATGGTTCAATAGCGCTCTTATAAGTGCTCTGTAATTAAGTAGTTACATATGATTTTTTCCACTAGCACAGCGTTTCCTAAGGGGCTATGCAAGGTACACGACGGTTACTTCCATAGCACTTATAGATGCGCTATTGAAGTAGTTACTTAGAGAGCGACGGTTACTTCCATAGCACTTATAGATGCGCTATTGAAGTAGTTACTTAGAGAGCGCCGAAATTAAGCGCTATAGAAGCTCGTTGAACTTGCATAGCTCTGACTTCCATAGCGCTTAAAAACGCTATGTAAGCTCAAAAATGAGCGCTATGCAAGCTGATTTCTGTAGTAGTGAAATGTACGACATAAAGTACATCAAAGAAATTAACAAAAAGGCTGGAAGGAGGCTGATGAGGCGGAGCAAGCAGAGGCTAAACGAGTGGAGGTTTGCATATGCAACGGAGTTGTGGCAGTATTCGGGCAAATGTGTTAACTAAGTCGATGTCTACTATAAAGTTTTTTGAAAAGATGCTGGCACTTCTGGGTGTCAAAGACTTGCAGAATGATGTTTAGATTAGGGGGGAATATGTTGGAAATAATCTAAACATATTTATTAAATAATATATATGCAAGCTGTTATGTTCCATATAACTAGCAGCTAGACTAGGTCATCTATTAGTAGAGAGTTTTTAAGAGAAATAATAGTAATGGGTACGTGCTAGAAGTCATGCAGTAAGTTTGTTTCTATTATTATGCAGCCACGTTATGGGCTTTTGTATCTATTTAAACATTGTAATCAGTTTATTAAAAAATAGATAGAACAGTTTGTTCTCCTCTCTGTTCTTCATTCCTTGGCTTCGGCCAAGGTCTTATAATTTTCTACAATATCCAGGCTTCTTGTTGTGGCACGACCCGTGGTTAACAAATAGCCTTTGCTTAATCAACTTGATGCTAACATTATCTCTATTATGGATTCCACTGCTATGGTGACTGTCAGAGTGTCAGTTCTATTACTCTTAATGGAAGGTGGCATCTTTGCCCTTATAATCATGCTCTTTCCATTGAATTTCAGCACATGTGCTCCCTCACTATTTTGCATGACAATGACAACATTTTATGGGAAGAAATGGGAGGGAATAGTGTTTCAGTTGCAACAATTTGGAATGCTCCTCGGGCCATTGCTATCCCTCCTCTTTGGATTGAACATGACTTGCGTTAAAACAGAGGTTGCTTACCCATGATAGAATGATCAGATTCGGCATGAGTGTTAATCCTAGCTGCTCTCTATGTGGTACAGGTATGGAGCCGCCCTCGCATTTATTTAGTATCTGTACTTGCTCCAAACACATTCTTGCAACATGTCATATTTCTTTAAATCTGGGTTGGCAACATTTCTTAGATGAAGATATTATCATTGGTAATACTGATTCTATCCGGAAGAATGTGGTGTATCTTTTTATTTCGGTGGCTTTTTTCATTTAATATGGTGTGAGAGGAAGAGTAGGCAACATAATTCTAGGCAGAGCAAGTCTTCTTATCAATTCTTCAGAAAGAAGCTTCGGAGGGATCCTACATTAGACCTTGTTATATATTAATGTAATTCCTAATCTCTGGTCCTTCTGTAGTAATGCTATTTTGTTACTCTACCCTGGGGTATTCCCTGAATTTTTGTGTCTAATTTCTGAGGAATCAAACATTTTACTTAACAAAAAAAAAAGGAATATCTGGAAATTTGGCTGGAGATATGATACCTGTGCTGCAAGCCTGAATCACTTCCCCGAGATCACTCGTTAGTAGGAGTATCTACAAGCCAAAGCATTTCACATCTACTAACGAGATCACTCGTTAGTAGGAGTATTTGCAAAAGATACAAATCATTTTTTTGTGCAAAGCGTCCGTCGGATTGCAGTAAGTTATATTAGACAACAGATATCTCATTTCACATCTTTTACCTAACAAACCATAGCAATATGTTTTTTGGCTTCACCGCATGATAAAGCCATCTGATCCAACACTACACTAAGATAAATAGAGCGCTGGAAGCAAAACTAACTACACTAAGGAGATACAAAAAGAATGAGGAGGGTTCGACAATTTTGGAGGTATAGGAGATTCAAGTTTCGGGAAAGACGTACGAGACCTTTCATATTAGGACTTGTACACTGGATTAGCACCACAAAGTTGAGTGAGATCTTCCATGGCAAAAAAATCAATAAAAGTAACAAAGATCACGAAGAACAAGTCATAGAGCAACACTATTTTCCGTTCAAATATGCACCCTAACACTAAAGTGTGTCCCTAAAGTATGTATGATGTACACCCTAACACTATTTTCCGTTCAAATTATGCTGAATAATTATATTGGTATATCTTGATGTCAAAAAAAAAAAATTATATTGGTATATCGATTGGGGATAAATGAATAATTTCCTGTTGAGGGATAAATGAGTAATTTAAGTGTTTTTGTAACATTACCGATGAACATTTTGACCCGTGAAATACGTCTATTTGCATAGATTAACACATTTAGGATAATTTCTTCAAAAAAAACACATTTAGGATAAGAAAAAGTTCTTTTTTAAATAATTTTTATTTTGAATAAGACTAGACCTGATAAACGTGTATATATTTGAACTGAAATGCATAAAACTGAATCTATTCTAAGTACGGAATTTGATATAATTCCGAATTAAAAAAACAGTAAATTGAATTTTAATCTAATTGTTATAATTTTTACGGAATTTAGCATGTCACATGTACATAAACCCACTTCTTAATTACTCCCTCCATCCCTCTCATTTTTTTTTATAGTTTTTTCACTGGTGGCACGCATTTTAAAGATGTATATAAAATATAATTTCATAACTTACTTTTAAAATTTTCTTTTTTTAAATAAAAATTTATTAAATTATTATTCAGAAGGAAAAATTTAAAACAATTTATGAGACCATACTTTATGTGAATATTAAAATGCATGTAAAATCCTATAAAATCCTTTGTTCAAAATGTAAAGAACCTAGTGGGTCAGGGAAGTACTAAATTACATCAGTCATAAACAAATCATATTTAAAATAATTTTATGTCAAAAAATCAACATCATTATTACTTTACATAATTTTGTATTGAGAATATTATATTTAATAATAAGATTTTTTTTCAAAATAAAAAAAATGATTAATTAGTAAAGGAGATATAACCTTGACAAACTTACTTAACGACCTATATCTAACAAATGCTCCTCATAATATAAAACAAATCTGACACTGATACTATCGCTCGATTTCAATATTACATATATGTAAATATAACAAAAAACAATTGCAATACACTTCATAAGCTAATAAGTTTAGACATAATTTTACATTGTGCTTGTTTGGCAAAACTTTTCTCAAGGACTTATAAACTTATTTTTTGATAAAAATTTTATATTTTGGTAATTTTTTTTATATAAGTATTTAATGTATGTTTGAGATTCAATAAATTGAAAAAATAAGTTGGAAATTTAAGAATTTCTAACTTTGTCTTAAAATATAAGTTAACTTATTCTGGAAGTTCCCTCAAAACACCCCATTAATACATGGATTACAAGATACAAAATTTAATAGAAAAACAGGGAGTAATTTTTTTTTAAATGAACGCACGCTTAATTATACGAGATTTTTTGCTACAAAAACAACACCAAGGCAAGACAAAGAACCTGCAAGCTGCAGCTCGGGGTTGGAATTTAAAGTAGACTGGATAGTAGTAGCATTATCAGTTTTATCAGACAATAGTAGTATCTGGAGCTGTGAAGCTGGCGGCTCCGGCTCCGTCTTCACTTGTATTCTTCTTCTTCCTATTACTCCTTTTAGTTATGGTTATGATTTTCCTCACTACATAGTAGAAGATGCGGTATACAAGAACCAAAACAGAAATGAAAATCAATGTAATCCATGCTACTATCCCAGTTACAAGTGCAAATACTGTAGTGCCAGGTTTATTATAATCTTCAGGTGATGTGGTGGTGGCTGCAACTGCACATGCATAGGCGAATGTCATTGATGAGAGAGTTATCCACATGCCCAACCGTAAAAGCCAAATAAAGAACCTCCCTTTCAGACTTGCACCGCTTACATAGAGAAAGATCACACCTAGCGAAGTAATAAACGCGATTGTGTTGGTTATCCAAAACGTATTACTCAATTCTGAGTAGAAATAAGCCAAGAGAGATTCTGTAGGTAGAAGATAAGAACTTGGTGGGCTAGATGAAGGGGGAAATTTGATATTATATTCATTGGCATCCAATCCAGCGATACCACCGGGAGGGCTTATAGCTGCTTGGTAAGCCATTGCAGCTATTACAGTTGCTGCCACCAGTAAATTCTTGTCTTCCTTTTCTTGTTTCATTGGAAACAAGCTCTTTTTTTCAAACTTCTTCACCATCTTTACCAGCTTATTGCTACCTGCTCCTTCTATGTTGTGATCAGCTACTGCGCTAGCTACCCTTGCAGGAATCAGGTGGCTAGTCGTTGTTTCCGTTTTAATTTCTGTAACCCTTGAAGTACCAGCGGAGATAAGAAGCTCCTTAATTTCCCTGGTTTTTACATCGTTAGGCATCTGCTCTATTATGTCCAAAGCTGTGAGTCCGTTTTCATTCACTGCATTCACGTCCAGATCTTCACTTCTACTCATCACCAGGTGTTTTATTATCTGGAGTAAGCATAAACCCATCATTATGCAAATCCATCATTACAAGTAAAATTAGATTAACCGGTGCGTGCATAGATAACTACATTTTATTTTATTTTAGATTAATTAAGTGCGTGTTTGGCGGATGAGGAAAATGAACTTTCTTGAGCTTAAGCCCGTTTCTACTTAAAACAAACTGCTTGGGTAACTTTTAAAATGACCTTATCTGGATAAGTTGATAAGTAAAAAAATCTCCTTTCCCGTCCGTCGTCTTTTCGTTGAGTAAGTTTTTTTATTGTAATTTCTCAAATTTTTTAATTTATTTTTAGTAATTTTAATTTACTTTTTTATTTTTGAGACTTATATATTCATATTTTACACAAACAATTTATAATTTTAATTAAAAATATTGCAATTTCTCGAGTTTTTTGTTTGCTTTTATTAATTTCTATTTCATTTTTAAAGCTCAAAATATTCATGTATTAAAAAATCCTTTATGCAATAAATTAAAAATAGTGAAATTTGTTTAGAAAAAATTGACAACTTATAAGTCATAATTGCCAAACACCTTTAACTTATAAGTTAAACATTAAAACACGAAAATATAAGCCATAAGTTATAATTAATAATTTCATATAAATTATTTATTACATTTAACTGTTAAGTAACTTATTTTAAGACCCAAACGGACCCTAAGTCAAACTTAAGTTCTACTAAAAGGTTTGGGCATGAACTGCGCCGGGTCATAAATTTTGAAGGTCAGCTGGACAACAAATACTCCTATTTTAATAAAAAAGTGATTAAGTTCCCTAGGGTCAGCACCAAAATAATTTGGAATTTGAGATGAACTCAATAAGTTTGAGTTTGTTTCCATTACTATTAAGTCAAATTTTAATATCTTACAAATTAAACTCGAATAATCTGACTGAAGCATGACATATGCATGCATATCTGTTATTCATGCTATTTGGTCATCATTTTCCACAAAAAAGGCACCATGCACTCAGATTGTTTGTGGAAACGAAATGATTAAAAGCATGCATCTTACGGCCACACCACTACTGAATTAAAGCACATTACTTTTATGTTTGTGTAGTATAGCTAGACCGCACAAACCATAAAATCTTCACTTGACACAAATCATAAAATTGCAGAAGACGACAGCGGGTTTGTTACTATGCGGATCTCAAGGCTATTACTACAAAATTGGGTACAAAAATACTTACAAAGTGATGTGTCATGAATAATCTAATCATAAAAAATATTTTTATTGATTAATATTAGTGTGAATGTAGTGATAATTATATTTAATTGAATCATAATCAATCAGTCACACGTATCATTTTGTAAATTTTTTTGGTATTTTTAATATTTTGAGGAAAGAATATATACAGAGTTTACCTCCAACCGTCTCAAAGCTGTCGCAGAATGTAAAATAGTGTTGCCTTTATCATATTTAATATTTGACAAATCCTGATCACCGGATTGTAAAATAAGAATAAGAACATCCAAACGATTATACATAACACACAAGTGCAGTAATGTCGCTTCCTGATCATACGACGACTTAGGGTTGACTTTTATCAACTCACGAACAGATTCTTGTTGACCATTCATTACAGCCAAATGGAGAGGGGTCCTTCCATCCTCGTCACGAACTTGGCACATTTTTTGATCATGAAGTAACAACAATCCAACTATATCAGCGTATCCATTTGCAGATGCCAGATGAAGAGGAGAACGACCTTGCGAATCTAACCTGCTTGCAAAATCAGGCTTAAAAGAAAGGAGAGATTTAGCAAAGTCAAAGTGACCTAACATGCAAGCTAAATGCAAAGGTGTTTGGTTAAAGCAAGAAGATAGTGAAATTCGAGCAAGAACAAGTTTATCTTCTCTCATCAACGCCTCCAACATCTCTACATCTCCTTCCACACATGCATCGTTTAGTTTCTTCTCCATCAACTCCATATTCATCATGTGTAATTATTTAGACAGGCTTTTTATAACATTACGAAGATATATAGGGGTTTGATATCAAGTGAGAAGTACATGGAGCTGAAAAGAGTATTCACAATTTCTAGCTAGTTTGTAGTTTCGTAGAATGACTTAGTTACTACTTATCTACTAATTTGGAAATATCGTGGTTTGGAAAAATAGAAGGAACAATCCTGTAAAATGTGTAAGAACATGTTTGGCTAAACTTAAAATTATTACACTTAAACTTGCTTAAAATGATATTTGAAAAGTAAAAATTTTAAGTCAATGGTAATTTTATATTATGGGTAACTTATTGATTATTAAAAATGTTAAAATAAAAATAAATTTGATAAATAATTAATTTGAATGATGTTAGTAACTTTTATCAAATAAAAACATTAAAATAAAATAATTCGTTCAAAAAGTACCTCCTACCAACTTCTATCTTTAAGCTGTTTTTTTAACTTTAAATCATTTTATGACTTATTACAACATTTTTTAACTAAAGTAAAAAATATGCAACTTGAATATTTTTGAAAAAACCCTAATATCTACAATCCTTAATTTTAGAATCTTTAATTTTAGGTTTCATATAAAATCATTTAATCATGATATTCCATCTCAGATTCTCAGGCTCTTAAAATATTTTGAATTTCGATCGATATTATAAGTTACAGTATTTTCCGATTCAAGCACTCGAGTTCCAGCCTATCAATTTTTTGTCAAGAGTCCAAATTTGAGTCTAAAATCCAGTTGGAGACCAACTTTTAGCCAGACTCGAGATCCAATAATTTGACAATATTCGAATCAGCTCGATCAAACCGTGCTCACTGTTATACTTGTCACATCGGTATAGGCTTAAATAATCTTCAGTGTAGAATGCATTGATAGGTCTGGTTTGTTATACAATATTAATTCTAATATTTGGGTATTACACAGTGTAATATAATTATAATTGAAATTTGTGAGTTTCTCGTTTTAAAATCTTTAATTTTAGGTTTCATATAAAATCATTTAATCATGATATTCCATTTAAAATCTTTTGACCTACAATCCTTAAATTTTCCAATATCTACAAAGAAATATAGTTATAAATAAGGGAAATGGGAGTGTACTATTTTACAATTGCCTCGATGAATCGTACATATTAGCAAGGACCTAGGAGTCGTATATTTTCAAGCCTTAACCCTTAAGGGATATTCACATAACGTCATCTCATCTTCTCAAACTCTATATATATCTCTCTTGTCGTGTATCTTTAACATCCAATAAAAAAGAAAGAGAAAAAGTTTAAAATATAAACATGGGAACTCAAGGTACAGAAGAAGAGGTGAACAAGAACATGTTGAAGGCAAAAATCATAAGCACAAGTCATGTGAAGCCCAAGAAAGTGTTGGTTTAATTTAAACTTGATTTAATTATTTTAGTCATGTTTTGTTTTATTTTATTTGTTACAATGTAACGGCTTGATTTGGTCTGCAGTCAAGTTAGAGTTCTCAGAATAAATCGTAGTGATAGAGTGCTAGTAGGAGATTAGGTTGGTTAGGTTGGTTAGTTCCACATTTTCAGGAGTTATCTTTCTGTTGCTTTCTGTATTTATTCATTCCTAGCTTTAATAAAAAGGCTATCAACTTTGCTGGCAAATCTGTGTGCTTTCTCCATTCTATACATATTTATGTGCAGAGGTTTTATCCTTTAATCGGTATCAGAGCCTTGGATATCAAACATGTCTAAGGATACAACTTTGGAGACGAACAAGGTGAAGGAAGGTGGAGTTGGTCTGAGTTATCCTATGCTGACACGAGGGAACTACAGGGTGTGATCCCTCAAGATGAAGGTTTATATGCAGGCTCACGGAGTGTGGGAGGCAATAGACCACAAAGATCCAAAGGCGAAGGTGGAAGAAAGAAAAGACAAGATTGCTCTGGCTGTTATATACCAAGGGATACCGGAAGACATGCTTCTTTCGTTGGTTGAGAAGAGCACTGCAAAGGAAGCGTGGGACGCCCTTAAAACTATGAGCTTGGGTGCTGAAGAGGTACAAAAGGCGAAGGTACAGACGCTCAAGGCAGAATTCGAGGCCTTTAACATGAAGGATGCAGAGGAACTGGATGAGTTTTTTTTGAAGCAGACAGGCCTACTGACAAGAATACGAGCACTGGGAGAGAAGACAGAAGAATCATACATTGTGAAAAAACTGTTGAGAGCAGTTCCACCTAAGTTTTTGCAGATAGCATCCATGATTGAACAGTTTGGGAATGTGGAAAGTATGTCAGTAGAGGAGGCAATTGGGTCATTGAAGGCCCACGAGGAACGAATTCGAGGACAAGTCGAACATGGTGAAAGCCAACTGCTTCTTACGGAGGAAGAGTGGTTGAAGAAAGAAAGAAAAGAAGGGCAACTTCTTCTCACAAGGGAGGAGTGGCAGATACGATCTGGAAAAGGTGGATCAGAAGGCAAAAATTTTCGCAGTACTGGAGGAAGTGCTCGGGGAAGGGAAGGTAGTCGAGGCATTAGGGACAAGAGCAGAATCAGGTGTTTCAACTGTGACATATTTGGACACTTTGCCTCTGAATGCCGTAAACCAAAACGCCAGAATGAAGCAAACTTGGAAGCCAACATGGCATAGACTCAATATGATGAACCCGCTCTTTTACTTGCGAAATGCAGCAAGGAAGGGGAGAATGTGATTCTGCTTAACGAGGAAGGTATGGCCCCAAAGGTGAACATTGGGTTTGACAAAAGGCAGGGAGACTCAAATGTTTGGTACCTCGATAATGGAGCCTCTAATCATATGACGGGCCAAAAATCTAACTTTGCCAAGCTAAACGAAGAAGTGAAAGGTGAAGTAAAATTCGGAGACGGGTCCACTATGAAGATTCAAGGAAAAGGTACAATCACTTTTCAATGTAAAAATGGCGAAGAAAGGTCTCTTGATGAAGTCTACTATATCCCAGAGTTATGCAATAATATAGTGAGTCTTGGGCAGCTATCGGAGAACGGAAACATGGTGGTGTTAATGGGAGATTTGCTGTGGGTTTATGACGAACATGGGAGGCTGTTGATGAGGGTTAAAAGATCAAAGAATCGATTATACAAAATTGTCTTCGAAACCGTTGAATCGAGGTGCTTCATGTCAAAAGCTGAGGAGACTTCATGGTTCTGGCATACTCGCCTCGGTCACGTCAATTTCCAGTCCCTGTCATTGATGTATAGTCAGAAGATGGTCGATGGAATGCCTAAGATCAGTCACCAAAACAAGGTATGTTCAGGGTGTTTAATGGCAAAGCAGACACGGAATCCTTTTCCAGCTCAAACGAATTTTAGTGCAAAAAAGGTCTTGGAATTAGTCCATGGTGATTTGTGCGGACCAATAAAGCCAATAACACCATGTGGGAACCGCTATTTTCTTTTGTTAGTGGATGATTTCAGCAGGTACATGTGGGTATACATGATTGGTAGCAAAGATGAAGCATTCGAGTGCTTTAAAAAATTCAGAGCTCTGGTAGAAGACGAACCTCAGAAAAGGGTGAAAACATTCCGTACAGATAAAGGTGGTGAATTTTGCTCCAAGAAGTTTATGAGCTATTGTGAAAGTGAAAGAATTGCATGCCATTTCACAACTCCATACACTCCGCAACAAAACGGAGTGGTGGAGAGGCGAAATCGAACGGTGGTGGCTATGGCAAGGAGTATGCTTAAAGAGATGAAGTTTCCTGAAAATCTGTGAGGAGAAGCAGTTCGTAATGCAGTGTATGTTTTGAATAAATTGCCAACACGTGCCCTTTCAAACAAAATGCCATATGAGTTGTGGGTGGGTCAGAAACCAAATGTGGGGCACATTCGAGTCTTTGGATGTGTGGCGTATGCAAAGGTCCCAATTAAATTTCTGAGTAAACTTGATGATCGAAGCAGAATCATGGTTCATTTGGGACGAGAACCTGGTACAAAGGGCTATCGCTTATTTGACCCGATCAACAAAAGGATTCATATCAATCGCGATGTGGTTTTCGAAGAGAACAGGGCGTGGACATGGGAAAATAAATGTGTAGACACAGATCTCAACTGGAGCAATTCACAGTGGTTGGTATTGACACTGCAGACGAAGGTCTAAATGAGAAAGAACCCAGCACACCAGAGCTGGTAACTCCAGCTACTGCAAGAAGTATTGGTGACAAAACTGATGCAGAAAGTTCCTCATAAACTGACAGTATTTCAGATGCTTCTGCTGAGAGAACACCACCATGAAAGTTCAGATTACTCAGTGAAGTATATGATGAAGCCAAGGAAGTTGAGTTGGATAACGAATTGATGCTGATGGGTGTTGAAGAACCCACAAACTACGTTCAGGCAGCAAGGGAACCAAAGTGGACAAAAGCTATGAAGAATGAGATTGAGGCACTTGAAAAAAATAACACTTGGTCTCTAGTAAATCTGCCACCAGGTCAAAAGGCCATTAGGCTTAAATGGGTGTATAAGCTTAAAAGAGATGCTAACGGAGAGGTGGTGAAACATAAAGCAAGAATAGTGGCGAAGGGATATGTTCAAGAACATGGTGTGGACTTCGAAGAGATTTATGCCCCTGTCACACGTCTCGAGATTGTGAGACTGTTGTTAGCACTAGCAGCAAAGAATGAGTGGGAATTGCATCACCTAGATGTAAAATCTGCTTTCTTAAATGGCGAAATAAAGGAAGAAGTTTTTGTGGTGCAGCCGAAAGGTTTCGAGAAGGAGGGAAAAGAGCATATGGTTTATAAATTAAATAAAGCTCTTTATGGGTTGCGCCAAGCTCCACGACGTTGGTATTCTAAGCTGAGTAGGTGTTTTGAAGAAATGGGCATGATAAGGTGTCCTCATGAACACGCGGTTTACACTAAACGAGAAGGAGATGAGAGCTTGATTGTAGCTGTCTATGCGGATGATCTTCTTGTGACGGGAACTAGCACCAGCATTATCAGGAGGTTCAAGGCTGAAATGAGTAAACATTTTGAGATGAGTGACCTGGGCAAGCTATCATATTACTTGGGTATTGAGGTGGAGCAGAAAAAGGGTTTGATCGAGTTGAAGCAAAGCGCATATGCAAAAAAGATTCTGGATAAAGCTGGATTGAGTGGATGCAATCCCACGAGGTATCCAATGGAACCCAGTTTAGTCATCACGAAGGACGAGGGAGGCTAAACAGTGAATTCTACGGAGTACAAAAGTATGGTTGGCGGGCTGAGATACCTGGTGCATACTCGTCCTGACATTTCTTTCGCGGTAGGGATCGTTAGCTGGTTCATGGAGAGACCTACAGTAATGCATGTAGGAGTTGTGAAACGCATTTATCGCTATGTGAAAGGCACGATCAATTTCGGTTTGGTTTACTCTAAGACCAGTGGAAACAACGTCCTAACTGGATACTCAGACAGCGATTTTGGAGGAAATTTAGACGACAGGAAAAGCACCATGATAAGTGGATTTTATATCCACTGGGAATCCCTCCGTTTGGCTTAAATTGATTGTTTTGGACTCAAGTTGTTGTAGTTTTGATGTGTTTTGCTGAGTTGTGCAGATTTACGAGAATGTTGATTAAAGTTGATGCTTTTATCGTTCTTGGAGAATTAATTAATTAAAATTCGGATTTTTGAGAAGGGCTGCGCAGCTTATACTGTTTGGGCCATATCTGGAGTTCTAGAAGTCCGTTTTCAGCCCATTTACAGTCCACGCGAAGCTTGAGAGATTTTCTACAATATGGGATAGGTTTCACACGACCAGGCCGCGTGTGGTGGGCCCAGGAAGCACGACCAGCAGATAGATGGAAGCAGAAAAATTACTGTTTTGCCCTTTTCTAGTTCTAATTGTATTTTAGGCAAGTTTTATTACCTGAATTGAATTCTAATTGTAATAGAAGGTAATATCTTGCTGGGCAAGATTTGTAGAGCCTATTTAAACACATCTTACCATTGTAAATCATAACAATTCATAGCTGTAAATCGTATCAAGGTACTTTTGATCTTCAATTCTTTCTTCAATATTATGTTTTCATTCATTATTATTATTATTATGTTTTCTTTATTAAATATGCGTAACTAATTCTCTAATATGAGGATTGGGTAGTATTCCTTGGTATTCATGCATGCTTGATTATGTGATTTTCTGCCTGGCTGATTTGTTAATGAGATCTTAACACAATTAGGGGAGTAATTGCTAGTGATAATGATATTCCATGTGATTCAATAGCTTGGTACGAGGAGAATGCTAAACTAAATAATTTTATTTTGGAAGTTCATAAAGTGTGGCATGACAGCTGTTATCGAACTCCCCCTTGTGTCAATTTTCCTCTATGCCATGATTCTTGTTTAGCAATTGATGATAATGTTGTGTCTGATGAGTCTACTGGTGTAGTTGATAATTGTCCCATGCACATTAATGATAATATGGATGCAATTGAAATTCTACCAGTTCTAGAAAATTTTGAGCTTAATACATTGGTAGATGAGATTAAAATTGATGAGTGTCCAATTATAAAAGAGAAGGAAGTTAAGACTGAGGAAGTTGAAGATCTTGCTGTAGAGTATAAGGATCCGATTTGGGAGGAGTATATGAGTCGTACTTATAATGATTATTCTGACGACTTTTCTAGCTATTTTGATGTTTCCAAGTCTCTTGAGCATGATAGGTTCTTGAAAGTTTTCGTACCTTTCAATGAATCTAAGGTTTATTTGCACAATATGCTTATATTAGAAATTCGTAGATATGTGCATCTGTTTGCTTTTTCTCCTCATTGAAGTTTCCAGGTATAATCGGCGTCAAACTATTGACGTTAAAGGAGCGCTTCGTGGGAGGCAACCCACACGTTTGTGTAAAAAAAAAAAAAAAATTTGAGTGTTTTTAAAAAAAAAAAAATCCTATTCCTCTTCCTATACATACAAATCCTATTCCTCTTCTATTTATTTAATTCTCTAAAAATTCAATTCTAAAGAGGAATTAATTGCAAGTTCACCTCTTTGATTCGTATTGGGTAAATCTTTTTCTCTAATCTTATTTTTATTACGAATTTGTGTTCTTGTAAATTGGGATTTTGTATTATTCTTGGAATTTGGGATATTTTTGGTGTGATATTGCTTGGTAATTATTAGTGGAGCTTTATGTGAGTTGGGCATTGATTCTTATGGCTCCTAAGCGTGGGAGAGGTGATGCTAGTGTTGCTAAATTTTCATCTAGCGTGGGAGGTTGAATTTAATCGGTTGTTGTCCAGGCCGATAGCTAAAGAAAAGGGATTTTTGCCATGTTGAGTTGCGAGGGTGACGACAGCGAGGACGAGTAGGTATGTTTTCTACTTTCCCTTGTATTTACTTCCATTCAATGCGGACATTGAATATTTCAAGTTTGGGGGTGTTTTGAGGGATTAGTAGTTGTTGTTGTATTATGTGTTCATGTAGGATTTCATGTTTTGCATATTAGTAGTAGTAATTCATGCATATATGTTCGTGTTATCTACGTTTGTTTCATATAGGACATTCTATTTTTATTTCTGTATACCATGTGAGTTCATTCTAGTTGCATTTTCATGGCATGCATATTTCATGATCCCTTAAGACGAGCTGATTCTGATTGATAGGTAGATGTCTAATTGAGTGTGGTAATGATGAATAGAGGGTTGATTTATAGTTTTTATGAAATTGACTTATGTGTTTCGGAAACAAAACTAATTACACAGACTCATTGGGTACTTTTGGGCTAGGTTAAGGTCATACTTGTTTGGATGTTTTGAGATTTAATCACTTGATTATATTTAGAATTTTCGTTATTCCCTTGATGGCGTAGGAGCACTAAAGTCTAAGTTTGGGGGAAACCAGGGATTTCATGCTAGTTGTTGGCTAGGTGTCAAATGGCTAATAGCCGGCTCATATTTATATGAGTAGTCTAGGGTTGGAAGTGAGAAAGGCTCATTCCAGATTGCAGAAAAAAAAAGCAGAAAAAAAAGAAAAAAAGAAAAAAAGAAAAAAAAAAGTCAATAAATTGTTTATATGCAAAATTAACCAGAGTGAGCTCTTTAATACTCGAGTAATTAAGTCTGAGGGGACTTAGTCCTAGTGACCTAAGGCTTTTATAGTCTGGGATCCACTGACCTAACACTCGCTACATGGGTATTATTGTATAAGCCTTTTGGGGTCTCATTCATTGCACGGTTAAATAAGCATGCGTATTATATATAGTGTCGTAGTAATAAAGCATGAATACCTGGCTAACTTGAATGAGGATGGAGGTGTTCCGAGGTTATGAAGTGTCTACAGTCTATTCTATTTATAAACCTGTGATTGTCTTGGCGAAGGATATGTATGATTTTTTACCTAGTTTTGGGAGTATTTCTGATGAGCATCGCACACACGCACGTTTCTGTCATGTATTGTTAGTATACGGGGACTTAGTCGAGCTCTATTTGGATTTAGTTGCATTCTTTGAGATATTTTCTTGTTAATTGGTTTTGGTTAGTTTGAAGGGGATCGTTGCATATTTCATATTAGTTGCATTCATGCATTGCATTGCATTAGGTTAAATGGATTTTGTGGGTACATTCGCTATAGGCCCTCACGAGACCTTACTCGTCCACTGGGGCTGCCTAGGGGTTTAAAGGGCTTGTTGCATATGCCAAATGCAACCGTGATCACCTACGGAAGTGGTACTAGTTAGTTAGTTAGTTGTAATTGTTTATGCTTGAGGACAAGCATCAGTTTAAGTTTGGGGGTTTGATAAGTGGATTTTATATCCACTGGGAATCCCTCCGTTTGGCTTAAATTGATTGTTTTGGACTCAAGTTGTTGTAGTTTTGATGTGTTTTGCTGAGTTGTGCAGATTTACGAGAATGTTGATTAAAGTTGATGCTTTTATCGTTCTTGGAGAATTAATTAATTAAAATTCGGATTTTTGAGAAGGGCTGCGCAGCTTATACTGTTTGGGCCATATCTGGAGTTCTAGAAGTCCGTTTTCAGCCCATTTACAGTCCACGCGAAGCTTGAGAGATTTTCTACAATATGGGATAGGTTTCACACGACCAGGCCGCGTGTGGTGGGCCCAGGAAGCACGACCAGCAGATAGATGGAAGCAGAAAAATTACTGTTTTGCCCTTTTCTAGTTCTAATTGTATTTTAGGCAAGTTTTATTACCTGAATTGAATTCTAATTGTAATAGAAGGTAATATCTTGCTGGGCAAGATTTGTAGAGCCTATTTAAACACATCTTACCATTGTAAATCATAACAATTCATAGCTGTAAATCGTATCAAGGTACTTTTGATCTTCAATTCTTTCTTCAATATTATGTTTTCATTCATTATTATTATTATTATGTTTTCTTTATTAAATATGCGTAACTAATTCTCTAATCTGAGGATTGGGTAGTATTCCTTGGTATTCATGCATGCTTGATTATGTGATTTTCTGCCTGGCTGATTTGTTAATGAGATCTTAACACAATTAGGGGAGTCATGAACCTTTGATTGTATTCTAGGGATTGTAATAAGCTTGGGAGAGAAGTTGCAATCTTAGTACATGATTTAACAGACATAATTTGAATATTAGATCGGGAGATTAATAGGAGAATTGTGAGACATATAATTCTTGGTAATTAACAGTTTATAGATATACTCTGATTGTATCACGGGAGTGTCAATTAAGGTGTAGCTGTAAGCAATATATTGTAGCCTGGGAGGGTGCAGTATAAATTTAGAAGAATTGTTTTCAGCAAGGTAGGAACACAGATATCACATTAATATTGAGCATGTATTGAAACCAGGTGAAGAACCCCAGTTCTTAGATTGTTTTCCAACATATTTGAATCTCAGTTTAAAATTAATTCTTAGTGCTTATAATTAGCTCTTGGTTAATTTAGTTAATACACAGACCCAAAAATTCTTCTTATACACTTCTAGACGTAAAGAGATAAGAAACCTGAACTTTGATATTACATTCAGTCCTTCCCTGCGAACGAACACACAAAAAGACTACTAACACACCAGTGGGGTTGTATTTTACTTGAACGACAACATTATTACCTGGGTTTCTCAGAAGCAGAAATGCGTGGCACTTTCTTCGTGTGAGGCTGAGTTCATGGCTGCAACAGTGGCAGCGTGTCAAGGGGTGTGGCTTGGTAAAGTACTCAGTCAGGTGACAGATGATTACAAGGGTCCAGTGATTTTGTACATTGACAATAAGTCAGCCATCGACCTAGCAAAAAACCCGGTCTTTCATGGTAGAAGCAAGCATATCGACATCCGTTATCACTTTATAAGAGAATGTGTGAAGAAAGGTGATATTTCTGTTTGACATGTGACGACGAATGAGCAACGGGCGGATACTCTCACGAAAGCTTTACCAGTGGCCAAGTTTGAAAAGTTGAGACTGTTATTGGGAGTTAGGAAGCTGGAAAATCAAGTTTGAATTAAGGGGGAGTTTGTTGGTTTAATTTAAACTTGATTTAATTATTTTAGTCATGTTTTGTTTTATTTTATTTGTTTCAATGTAACGGCTTGACTTGGTCTGCAGTCAAGTTAGAGTCCTCAGAATAAATCGTAGTGATAGAGTGCTAGTAGGAGATTAGGTTGGTTAGGTTGGTTAGTTCCACATTTTCAGGAGTTATCTTTCTGTTTCTTTCTGTATTTATTCATTCCTAGCTTTAATAAAAAGGCTATCAACTTTGCTGGCAAATCTTTGTGCTTTCTCCGTTCTATACATACTTATGTGCAGAGGTTTTATCCTTTAGAAAGCACTAGGAAGAAAAGAGTGTCTATTGGTCAATTTTGATCTTCCTTGTATTGCCTATTTCTATAGCCAAAAGTTGATGATTTACAAAGGGGTTGCTGATTATGATGATCTAGTTATGAAAATGAAACATGGGCTAGCTTGCTGTTGTTTTGGAGTTGTTCCATCAACTTGATAATATCATTCCACAGCTGACCAGGCTAAAAGATGGTGCGGCGGCCACTTAGATGGTGCGGCGGCCATGTATCACTTCATCAACTCCCGGGCCGAGAGGGGCCACCTCCCATTTCAGTCACTCCTTTCCTTGATCGTACCAAAGCACGTTACAAGCGCGTGAAAGTTGACTTCACTCCTCCAGCAGCTCAAAATGGTGAGGTGTTAGGATTTAATCTAAGTTATTTGTTTTACTTATTTTAATTAATAAAGCTAGCTGGCCGAGATTGTAGCTAGTGGTGGACTTAGTATTTGTTTGTTACAAGGTTGTTAGGAGTATAAGGATAGGCAAGTATTATGGAGTGATTTTAGGAGAGGTCGGTGTATTCTGTTTTCTTAGTATTATTTATTGTTTTGAGTCTGTAATCATTTACTTTGAGAGAGTTGAAATAACATTGGTTTTTAGTACTCTCCATCTCTGTCTCTTATATGTGTGTGTGTGTGTTATATAGTTTTTAGTAACTACATTTGGTATCAGAGCGTATATCGAGATCTGGTGCCTGGTGAACACATAAGTGTATGTCAAGAACAATTTCAATGGAAGGAAACAAAAGCAAGAGCGGCGTGGTTGGTTTGAGTTATCCAATGCTGGACAGAGGTGACTATACGTCTTGGTCCTTTAAGGTGAAGGTATTCATGCAAGCTCATGAGGTGTGGGAGGCCGTGGAACCTAAAGACCCGAAAATAGCGGTTGAAGAGAGAAAGGACAAGATAGCGTTGGCCATGATTTATCAGGGAATCCCTATTAATTGTAATCTTGTGATTTGAAGGATGAAGCTCTATTAAATCGGTAGATTTGTTTAAATTTAAACTGAACATGAACCATGTAACCATATTGCAAAATGATATAACAGATTTAGATTTATTAGCTTAAACGTATTAGTATCTCCTAGCTATATATGGAGCCGAACATGCATGTTTAAGGTAAGATTTTTTAGCCCAAGAAATTATTAGGAAGAAAGGTGTATCAGCTTATTATACGATGAGAGTAAATTTGGTATAGGATGGAAAGCAGAGTCGCTCTGTTTTCTGACTTACGTTTTTTAATGGCATAACTTTGACATGGATTAACAAGAAATTTTTCACATGGATATCTTTTTTTTTTAAACATGCAATTATTTCTACGTAATAACTCAAAATGGAAGTTCGAGAACCATAAATTTACAGTGAGAATAAATGTAAATTGTGAAACACAGAAGCACACATGCATGCTAAAAATCCCATACAAGTAGCGAAATATCATCGGATGAAATACATGCAAGTAGAATCAAGTTATCGGCTTTAGAACAACCCGTTGTATGAGTGTACAAGAGTGGATCAATGTAGATGCGAGTCTAGAGTGAGCATTTGTCGATTCCATTTTTAACCGAAACAAAATAATAGTATGAAAATAGACTGTATAAATATATAAACTAAAAAGAAAAGATTGTGCTGTAAGGTTGAAAACTGGACGTGCAAATTTATTAGTATTTCTGGTTGGATGCAATGTATGAAATCTGTATTGTTCGGGATTCAAGGATATAGGGCTGCTCTTCTTTTCCTCCCGGAAGGTCCAGCCAAGATATTTTAGAGTTTGCAGAAAATTTTCAATGCTAGAGACCTGGCACTTCGGCTTATCAATTTTAATGTGGGTAGGTATCTAGGCTTCTTGTTGTGGCACGACCCGTGGTTAACAAATAGCCTTTGCTTAATCAACTTGATGCTAACATTATCTCTATTATGGATTCCACTGCTATGGTGACTGTCAGAGTGTCAGTTTTATTACTCTTAATGGAAGGTGGCATCTTTGCCCTTCTAATCATGCTCTTTCCATTGAATTTCAGCACATGTGCTCCTTCACTATTTTGCATGACAATGACAACATTTTATGGGAAGAAATGGAAAGGAATAGTGTTTCAATTCCAACAATTTGGAATGCTCCTCGGGCCATTGCTATCCCTCCTCTTTGGATTGAACATGACTTGCGTTAAAACAGAGGTTGCTCATCCATGATAGAATGATCAGATTCGGCATGAGTGTTAATCCTAGCTGCTCTCTATGTGGTACAGGTATGGAGTCGCCCTCGCATTTATTTAGCAGCTGTACTTGCTCCAAACACATTCTTGCAACATGTCCTATTTCTTAAATCTGGGTTGGCAACATTTCTTAAATGAAGATATTATCATTGGTAATACTAACGCTCTAGGCAGAGCAAGTCTTCTTATCAACTCTTCAGAGAGGTTAAAGCTAAAATTTGCGACAAGTTGACCACTTGTAGCTCTTTTAGAAAGAAGCTTTGGAGGGATCCTACATTAAACCTTGTTATATATTAATGTAATTCTTAATCTCCGGTCCTTCTGTAGTAATGCTATTTTTTACTCTACCTTAGGGTATGCCCTAAATATTTATGTCTGATTTCTGAGAAATCAAACATTTTACTTAACAAAAAAAAAGAGAAAGGAATATCAGGAAATTTGGTTGGAGATATGATACCTGTGCTACAAGCCTGAATCACTTCCCCAAGATCACTCGTTAGTAGGAGTATCTACAAGCCAAAGCACTTCAGCTTAGCTACAAGAGATACAATCATTTTTTTGTGCAAAGCGTCCGTCTGCAGTATAAGTTATATTAGACAACAGATAACTCAATTCACATCTTTTACCTAACAAATCTTCTGATCCATATTTTTTTGCAACATGTTTTTTGGCTTCCCCGCATGATGAAGCCATCTGATCCATCACTACGTATGGGAGAGGAAGATAAAGAGAGCGCTGGAAGCAAAACTAACTACACTATCTACAAAAAGAATGAGGAGGGTTCAACGATTTGGAGATATAGGAGATTCAAGTTTCGGGAAAGACGAGACCTTTCATATTAGGACTTCTGTACTGGATTAGTACCACAAAGTTTAGTGAGATCTTCCATGGCAAAAAAATCAATAAAAGTAACAAAGATCACGAAGAACAGAGCCAATGAGCAGCCACGGATAATTAGATATGAAAAGAAAGCATAACAAATTTGTATTTGTATATACCATGATCAGGATCCAAAATTAGAAAAAAAAACAGATTTGTATAAATTATAATTAGAATTCCAAAAAATAAGAATATAAGAATAAAAAAAAAAGGAAATATATTTTTTCTTGAAAATGAAGTTCAATTTTGTTGTGCCCATGTTAAAAATTCCCATATCATGCCTGTCTTCATAACTGAAAAGAAACTACGAGTCATCTAAAGACTATCATAATCATTCATACTAACAACACAAGAAATACTCAGATAGGAGAAACCGTGCTTATCATAAGCTTCATAGATAAATATGCAGAGAGAACAAAATGATAGATAATACAAGATATTGTTCTAGTTTGTCTTGTACAGCAAGAGAGCTTATAAATAGAAACTATCTAGTGGTCCTTCTCTACTGCTCACGTGATTAACTAACGGTATTCTTGGAAAATGAGACAAAAGACAGCTAATCATTTTCTTGATTTTCTTGTTATTGCAGAATATTCCTTTATTTCCTTAATACTCCCCCTCAAGATGGCAGAGAGCACGAAGAGGGAACTGCCAACTTGTTGATATGTGACTGGTATGGTGAAGATGAACAGGTAGAATTTTAGTGAATATGTCAGCCACTTGATTTGTAGAAGAGATTTTCTGAGGCAATATATGACCTGCTTTGATTTCATCACGAACAAAGTGACAATCGATCTCAACATGTTTTGTTTTCTCATGCAGAACAGGGTAGCAGTAATGGCTAGGGCTGCTTGATTATCACAATAAAGAATAGCAGGTGAGAGATCAGTTATACCCAAGTCCTTGAGAAGATTGGTGAGGCAGAAGACTTCACAGGTGGTAATGGCCATAGCACGATACTCTGCTTCGGCAGAGCTACGAGCAACTACAATTTGTTTCTTGGCCTTCCAAGAGATACGGGAACCACCTAAAAATATGCAGTAGCCACTAGTTGAGCGTCTGGTAATTGGACAACTTACCCGATCGCTGTCACATTAAACTTGTAATTTTGCAGAACCATGAGATGCTAATAACACCCCTTGAGTCTTTGTTCCAGCAAGATACCTCAGTAGTTTTTATGATGCTTGATAGTGCACAGAAGTTGGAGAATGCATGAATTGGCTCAACAATTGAACAGAAAAAGCTATGTTTGGACGAGTTATGGTTAAGTATAGTTTTTTTGCTACTTGATAGTGTACAGAAGTTGGAGAATGCATGAATTGGCTCAACAATTGAACAGAGAAAGCTATTTTTGGACGAGTTATGGTTAATTAAATTAACTTACCCAAAATCCTTTGATAGATGGAGGGATCTGGTAGAGGATCACCATGAGTAGAAGTCAGCTTCAAGTGTGAATCAAGTGGTAATTTCAGTGGCTTAGCTGTGAGAAGACCATACTCAACAAGAAGATCTTTGGTGTACTTTTGTTGGGAGAGAAAGAAGCCAGCTATTAGGTTCTGTCTACTTCTAAGCCCATAAAATATCGAATGGGACCAAGATCCTTCATGTGAAAGGATTTTGTGAGCATGTCTTTGAGATGATTTATCTCAATTTCAGTGTTGCCACAAATTAGTAAGTCATCAACGTAGATGAGCACTATGGTGATAATGGACCGAGTTTTCTTTAGAAACAAACAGTAGTCTGATTTTGATTGAACAAAGCCAAGCTTCATTAGAATAGATGACAACTTTGAGAACCATTGGCGAGGTGCCTGTTTCAGACCGTACAGAGCTTTAAGTAGAAGACATACAAGGGCAGCATTACCTTGACCAGTAGTAGTATTAAGCTGAATTCGACTGCCACGATGTGTATACCCCGGGGGTTATTTCATATAGACAGTTTCTTGAAGGTCACCATGCAAATGCATTGGTGACATCCATTTGAACTGTATTCCAGTCAAGTAGAGCTACTACTGCTAAGAGTGTGCGTATAGTTGTCATCTTTCCCACTGGGACAAAAGTTTCTTCATAGTCTTCCCCATAGGTTTGATTGCATCCAAGAATCACTAACCTTGTTTTCTTCCTGTCAATAGATCCATCTGAATGATACTTTGTCTTAAATACCCATTTGCAGGCTATGGCCTTTTTATTAGGAGGCAAGATAGTAATCTGCCAAGTGTGGTTGTCTTTAAGAGCCTGCAGTTCAGTATTCATGGCTTGAACCCAACCCATGTCAGTGACAGCATCTTTGAAGTACAAAGGGTCATCATGTAAGGTCATAGTAGACATAAAACTATGAAAATCAGGTTGCATTGTTGTATAAGCTAGATTAGAGACATGCTGGACAGGAGCATGAGTAGCAGCTTGAAAAGTTTTATAATTTTGTAGGTAGGCTGGAGGTTTATGAATTCTTGTGGATTCTTTGGTAGGTATTGACTGAACTATAGGCACTGGTTGAGCTATAATAGTAGTATCAGTATCTGTGGTGTGTTGTGTGGAATCTTGTGGTGTAGAAGTGGGTACAATAGTGTATCAGTTAGACAAATATCATCAAACAATGAGGGAGGTTGAATTGTATTGGTAGAAACAGGCAGGGGTGCCATGTATTTCTCTATTGAGTTAGGGTGAAATGGGAATATGGTTTCATGAAAAGTAACATCTCTAGATATAAAAGTTTTATTTGTGGTGAGATCAAGAAGTTGATATCCCTTTTTTGATGGGGGATAGCCTATAAATAAACTAGGAACAGCTTTGGCAGCTAGTTTATCTGAGGTAAAGGAAGGATTGACTGCAAGAACAAGATAGCCTATGACCTTAAAATTAAAATAAGTTACTGGTTTGTCAAAAAACATTTCATAGGGTGTGAGATTGTTCAAGGCAGTGCTGGGAAGCCTGTTCATGAGGTAAACAGCTGACTCAACAAAATAACCCCAGAATGATTGAGGTAAATGTGCATGAATACGAATTGCACGAGATATTTCAAGTATATATATGTGCTTACGTTCTACTCTAGCATTTTGTTGAGGTCTATGTGAGCATGAATGTTGATGAACAATTCCATTTTGAGCAAAGAATTGAGTACATTTAGTATCCAGGAATTCTTCGTAAGGCTCAGGAGAAGCTTCTGGAATATAATTGTAATCAGTAAAATTAACGACCTTGGCTACTTCATCGAGGCCGCCATCATCAGAGGAAGGCTCTTCGTAGTCAGAGTCATCAGAGTTGGCTTCGTTATCAGCACCTCCCTCGATGTCGTAATAGGCATCGCCTAATGAATCTGTTGGGGAATCACTTATGTGAATGGGCGACACGGTTTGTGATGGAGGCATGGTTCGTGGTGGAGGCGCTTTGGAGAGAATTTCCGCTGCCCTAGCGCTGAATTCATCTCCTTTCTTTGTCAAAGTTGCGATGTCATGTTCGATGTCAGTCATGGTGTGAGGCTCGTCCTCAGCTGGGAGTACATCCAGAGATTGATCCCGCGAGCCTGAAGGGTGCTTTGTTCTCCACGAAATCAGAGGTACTTCGCGGGTATATTCCTCGTTAGACCATAAAGGGTCGAAGTATAGTTTGAACGAGCTTTCGCTGGTGCTCGTAGCTTTTGCGATGTTGGCTGCTGCAGCATCGCTGATTTGTATATGAGGCATGGGAGAAGGTGTCCTCGAACTATCGTCTTGAGACATCTGAAAAGGGTGAAATGATTAAGTGTGTGCCCTTACAGAAAACAAATGAAGGAGGAAAGAAACAAGCGGACAGAAGGGCTCTATGTGTTCTCGCATCGTTCACAGAGAATATGAGGGGTCGCAATCCTAGGGGGAAGGCTAGTGTTCTTAACCTATGTTTCTATCTAAATAATTACGGATCGCACTCCTACAATAGCGAGGGCGGGTCGCATCATAAAATTGGCATTTTGGGGATCGCAGTTATATGGGTTCGCATCGCATGCAATTTAAGCTATCTAATCATGCAATTACAATGAAGAACAGTAATTTAAATGCAAGAAGAGAAAAAAGACTTACTTTTTCTTGAAGAAGGTTGAAGAAATCAAAAGGAACTTGGGGTCGCTGGTGAAAGAGCCTGAGGATTCTTTGCGTTTGATCTGGGAGCAAACTCACAGCACTTCAACAATGTGTTTGTGAGAATAAAAAAGGAAATGATAGTGACAGGGGTATATATAGCCATCAGGAGAGAGAAGGACATGGGACACGTGTTGAAATCTCGTCCGTAGGACACACATCTCGAGACACAACAGCTGTCAAAACCTTTCAAATTCTTGGGGTCGCGACTACTTCAATGGTTATATCTGTTCTTGGGCTCGCTTCGCGGTGACAACTCGTATTCTTTGAGTCCACATCGCATCTCCAATGGCAATATGGACTCGGGGGGTAGTTGTTATGCCCAAATCTGGCATAATGGCTAAATTGATTTGATTAGCTAGATTGATGCTTCATAATCTATGATGGGCCTAGAAGATGAAGATTAGGGTCACTAAAGCCCATTATTGGAATCAGCCCAGCATGTCTTGGGCATAATATCTCTATTACAGGAGCACCTCGCTCGCTCCACATTTGCGCCTCGCGTCTTTTCGCCTCGCTATGCGATGCCTCGCTTCTGCATCTCATCTGTCATCGATAGCGAGGTCATCATTTCTTCTCTGGAAGGCTCATGGCCAGACTCAAGGTCGCATGAGTAGCTAAGCACAGGGGTCGCTTCGCGTGGCCAGACCTCTCAAGGTCGCATGCAAGGGCTCTGTTGGATCTTTCATTCCAAACCTATCCATTCGAGGCCATGGGTTTCTACAGTTAGACCATGGATTGGATTGATGGTTCATTGCCACGTCAGTCCTAGCTACATGTGCTTGGACTTTGGCTTATCTCTTAAAACCCTAGCCCGCCTAGGTAACTTGTGGCCCAAGAACTACGTCAGGCTTGATCCCTATAAATAGGGTACATAGGCACCTTGATACGGATGAGAAACAGTTTACCTGAAAAACACCTATCAAGCTCAGCCACATTCATACACACAAAACCCTATTCCCTTGTTCTTCTTTTGTTGGCAAAATATCCGTATTTTGCTCCGATAATCCAGCAAACCTTCAAAATATTGTTATACAATATCTTCCCTATAACATTGGGTAATTATTAGTGAACACTTCGTTATATGAGTACTATGGTGTTTAAGTAATTACCATTGATCCTAACTAATGTAACCAATGTAGAGTGTAGATAAAATTGTGATTCCAGTTTTACTCTGCATAATTTTATACTAATATGATATGATGTACGGCGAAAGCCTCAAAAGCAACAAAAGACAAAAGTCAAATTAGGGAGTTACGGAGTACAATAGAATCTTTATAATGCATATTTGCTAAATTATATTTTCGAGCTGAAACGGAGTTGAAACAACGAGAAACACAGGGAAGAAATTTAATATTTGAGAGATAAAACTTGAGTATAATACTACCAGTTGTTTACGACATTGGCTTTTACATACTTTAAAATGATACTACCAGTTGTTTACAACATTGGCACATATACTTTAAAATCAGAAGCATAATTATGTAAAAAGCAAGGTGTGGATGTACATTAAAATATCAAAAGGAACATTGTCTCCAACTATTTGCCATAACTAGCTGCCTTGAACAATTGCTGAGAAAAGTTTCTGGTTGATATCCTCCGATCCTGAATCAGGTTCATCATCACCTGCATATGGGCAATATATATCTGTGAGTAGAAAACAATAATATCTCCTTTCCATATCATCATGTACGTGATCACTTGAAACCTTTAAACAACTAGATACATTTCTTACCTTCAAAAATAGACTGCGAATGATATAAGGAAAATGACGAGCTGTGACAAGAAGGTTTTAACTTGTATATTGATCTGAATTAATATAGAAATGCCTTGCAATCACAGAATATTTCTTGTCCCATAGGATGATTATACACTCAGACCATGCTAATTGTACTTTCTACCTTTACAAGTTATCAGAACTATCAATTTGTAGTCTGTAATTTCTCACAAACTTCCATTTCAAGCAATAAATCCCCATCTACTACATTGCACTTGAACATGTTAAAGAATTATATGTAAACTGGCAGGAGCGCAAGATTACTACTTACTCATTTTGGATCTAACTTGTACCGTCCATTCGTCAATGATCTGCAAAGCAAGAGCTTGAGTAATAAAAATATAGTAATATTCATCCAAGAAAACAATGTTCCACGTGGAATAATAAAAGATTAAGAGAACAAGATATATAGCGAGGGCAGGTTTCTTGCATTAGTAAGAACCATAAAACACCAGAGCTACACAGTACTGCTATATAAAGCTCACAGAAACCTCGCCATTTATAAATTAGGTTGCTTGCTGGCAAATGGTGCACAACTTCTTTAGACACCATTTGGAATATAGACAACCTTTAAGTACAACAAAAATATAACGACAGTTCAGTGGATACAACTGATGGTTATTAAATCCTTTTATTCGTACCTGTATATAAGCAGCTTTCATCATTAGAAAAAATCTTTTGCTAAAAGATTATTTGAGCTTAATAGTTTGATTAAATTTCGTTAAATCAACAGAGAATAGTGTGACACAGAGGTCCAAGCAAATGATGTTTCACATGGAATTAAAGAAAATGAGATTTAGAGAACAAGAAATATAGCAAGGCTGGCTGCTTGCATTGGTAAGCACCATAAAACACCAGGGCTACACAATACTGCATTTGTAAAGCTCACAGAAACCTCGCCATTTATAATTTAGGTTGCTTGCTGGCAAATGGTGCAACTTCTTTAGGCACCATTTGGAATATAGACAACCTTTACGTACAACAAGAATATAAAGACACAACTGATGGTTGCTAAATCCTTTCATTCTTACCTGTATATAGGCAGCTTTCATCATTAGAAAAAATCTTTTGCTAAAAGATTATTTCAGCTCAATAGTTTGATTTTTTTTTCTTCAACCAACAGGGGATATTGTGACACAGAGTTCCAAATTGAAGCCAATTAAAATAAAGTGTCCTCTTCAAGTTAAATCATTATAAAAGCAACACGATATATCTATTACTAATCAACAAGCATATGCATAACTTATCAGGATTGTAAGCAGATTTCAAGATGCTACAAGTACATTTTGTAAAACGTGCAAACTTGAATTGGCTAAGGTCTGCTGGAGTATAAATTTTTTGTTTATCATAAATAAAGTTAAGATCAATGACTGTACAAAATCAAACCAAATAATATCTTTCAACTCATATATAGCCCGTGTCTGCCGAGAATTTACAAAGGTTACCTGGTTGAAGTTGTTGTAAGCAGGATCATCAGAATCACTTGTGACAGGAACACCTGTAGATGCTTGCAACCTCTGTATTGATAACCTATTCCCAACTAGAGTTGTCCTAGCCTTGTCAATCAAATCCTGCAAGTATATCATGCAAAACTTTAAAATTTCAATGGTAAATATATTAGCAACATAAAAGATAAGAATCACAAGTATTATCAACTTGGTTGCTGAGACTGCAATAGATATAAACTACTAATAAGCAAGAGTATTGTAAACAGAGAAATGTATCTGAAACTCTTGGACTCACATCTGGCGCGTAGGAATCTTCAAATTAATCGATCCCAAGTGATTAATTAAGTTTAAGTAAACCAAAAAGAGTAACTTAGACTCTCTGAATATAAAGTGGATGTCTTCAACAAAAGCTATTTTTAAGTCGGAATGCCTTAACTACGCAAACTTATCCAAGTCTCCTAGAATGTACGTTGGAAGTCATCAACAGTAACACTTAAACTTGTCATAAAAAACTGAATTACATTCTCATTGCTAACAAGTAACAACTCAAACCGGAACTAATAGAAATCCCGAATCCACTTTAATTGTGTTTGGTTGGTTGGATTACATTGAATCACTACACTACACTAATTTTTTGACATTATTGCACAATCCTCATTCTAAGTCTCGTCTTTCCTGATTGAATTACCTCAATTAAACTAATTTATTTCACACTCTTACGAGTTACCTCATCACAATTCCAACAAATTACGAACAAATAGCACACCAACAAGGAATTAACAGAGCACACAAGAGAGAGGGAGAGAGAGAGGGAGAGAGAGAGAGAGATAGAGAGAGAGAGAGAGAGAGAGAGAGAGAGAGAGAGAGAGAGAGAGAGAGAGACCTGTTTGGCAGCAAGTAGATGACCACACTCTTGCTTAAGAAACACCAACTCATCCTCTATCTTCTTTATCCGAGATACCAGCTCCATTGGATTCACCTACACAAACACACACATTACTCCCAAAAACACACACAAAAGAGGCAAATGAACAAATTCAAAAGAAATGAGAGTTTAGAACATACATTTTGGGGATACATTTTTGGAAACTCTTTCTCGAGTCGATTCTCGACAACATTGAGATCGTGATTTGCAATTGTGAAGAGATTAAGGAGATTATTTACTGCTTCGTGATTCATCTTCTTACTATGTGTGTTCTGCAATTCTGTATATCAAAATTTTCAAATTTTGAAACCCTAGATTTTACTGCTATTTAAATTGACCCCTGTTTGGGTTTGATTTTTAAATTTCGGGTCGGGTCTGTCAAGAACACCGAATGAAAAATCAGTTTATAGTTGATTTTTCATTTTTTTTTTAGAACAACTGCTTATTTGCTTATAATTTTTTTTTTCTTTATAAGGGTCTTGATTAATAACTTTTCTGATGCAACATAACTCATGAACTATTAAAATAAAATAAGAATATTAATTAATACGAAAATTTTTGTGAGGGATAGAATTATTAATTTTACAAACTATCATATACAATTCTTTGATCAAGTATGACAAGTTTAAGAATTGAACGTTAAATCGTGTTTAAATTTTGGACTGATTTCAATTTAATTTGAACACTTTTAAAATTGAATATTAAGTTGAGTAATAGACTTATTATTCTTGGTTTTGGGTTTGATTTTTTTTTTTTGTCCAAGAATTATGAGATGAGTATTGCTACATATCTCGAATTAGTTCATAAAAATTGTTATGATATGACAAAAATTATATAGCATAATAAAAATTTTAGATTAAAACTATTGATATGAATGTAAGGATCCACGTTTTTATAATCAACTTGATATTTAAGGAAATTTATTGAGTCAAGCATTTATTTTCGTTACAAGAAAGGGAGGTATTTTTTCCCCTTCCTGAAATGAAGGTTGCTAACGAGATTAAATGTATATATATGGTATAAATAAAACCAATCAAAATGTGATTTTCTCCAATAAAACGAGAACATATATACTTGGTTTGAACAGATGTCACATGAATGTAAGTATGTAGAAGTCATGAGATATGTGGCCAATATTGCTGCATCAAACAAGAAGCAACAACCTTTAACTTCTTCCAACTAGGGGTGTCAAAATTTGATACGACCCGAAACCCGACACGAATCCGACACGGAAAAGTACGAATTTGGGTCGAGTGTTTTGAGTTTCGGGTCGGGTTCGGATTGGATAAAAAATTATCCGAAAAAATTGGATCAGTTTCGGGTTAACCCAAAATGTCCGAACCCGACCCGAAAACTTAATTTATGTAATATATTATACATAACTAGCTTATAACCCGTGCGAAGCACGGATTTCTTTTGATAGGTTATAAAATTTATTTAACATTATAATTATGTTTTTATATAATCCTAATTTTTAATAATTTTTTAATTTTAATTTAATATAAATTTATATAATGAAATGCATGGTTTAAATTTTATTTTGTAAAATTCTAAATTAAAAATGTCGTTGACGGGTTCGAACTTTGAATTTTTAGTAAATTAATTTAATCATATTATATATCTTATTATTAGATCTAACGATTGTTATTTATTAATAAAAATAATGATTTGTATATATGGTGAGATATTTTTGGGTGTATATTAGTGATCGCAAGATTAATTTTAAATTAAAAAGTACCCCATGTTTTAATTACAAAAATTACTAAAAATAATTACGGAAAGATATGGTGTGATATTTTGGATATATATTAATTATTGTAATATTAGTTTTAAATTAAATGGTAAAGTGTTTTAATTAGAAGTAAAATCTTCAGAAAAAATGAATAATTAAGTTGTTGGAGCAGAAAAAAGAGTCCAAGTAGAAGTGGATGAAGGAATTTTAATCAGAATATAATTACGTTAACATTAGTAATTAGCTTTTTGAGTTGTTTTTGTAATTTAATTATTTATTTTAATAATTAGGATAATCAAACCGAAAACCAAAACTTAGGATAACCAAACCGAAAACCAAAACTTTCAATGTTTCGGCTTTAATATAATAGTACTAGCTTATAACCCGTGCAAAGCACGGGTTTCTTTTGATAGGTTATAAAATTTATTTAACATTATAATTATGTTTTTATATAATCCTTATTTTTAATAATTTTTTAATTTTAATTTAATATAAATTTATATAATGATATGCATGGTTTGAAATTTATTTTGTAAAATTCTAAATTAAAAATGTCGTTGACGGGTTCTAACTTTGAATTTTTAGTAAATTAATTTAATCATATAATATATCTTATTATTAGATCTAACGATTCTTATTTATTACTAAAAATAATGATTTGAATATATGGCGAGATATTTTTGGGTGTATATTATTTATCGCAAGATTAATTTTAAATTAAAAAGTAACTTGTTTTAATTACAAAAATTACTACTAAAAATAATTACGGAAAGATATGGTGTGATATTTTGGATATATATTAATTATTGTAATATTAGTTTTAAATTAAATGGTAAAGTGTTTCAATTAGAAGTAAAATCTTTAGAAAAAATGGGTAATTAAGTTGTTGGAGCTGAAAAAAGAGTCCAAGTAGAAGCTCAATATGGATAAAGGAATTTTAATCTGAATATAATTACGTTAACCTTAATAATTAGCTTTTTAAGTTATTTTTATAATTTAATTATCTGTGCGCAGTGTTCGTGAAGGCAACAGAGGTTTTAAGTTTAGCTGTATTAGTAATGGTGTAAATATAAAATACTATTGTGTCTTTAGGACTATAGCCAATAACGGATTAAAATTGATTTATTTTATATTTAAAATTAATTAAAAATTAAATTAACCAAACCGAAAACCAAAATAAATGGGATAACCAAACCGAAAACCAAAACTTTCAATGTTTCGGTTTTAATATAATAGTATGGATAGATATTAAAATTTACTTTATAATTGTATACATGTGTGATATATTTATAAATTATTTAAATAATTTTAATTTATATCTCATCTCATCTCTTTAAATTGATATTATATTTTTTTAATATATTTTAAATAAAAATTATTTTATAAAATAAAAATAGTTATTTTTTATTATTTTCGGGTCAAAACGGGTCATTTTCGGGTTGATCGGGTACATAACAGGTCGGGTTTGGGTTGAAATTTTCAACCCATTTCGGGTTCGGATCGAGCTCGGATTGACCCAAAAACAGGATCGGGTACAGCAAAATTGACACCCCTACTTCCAACACTCTTTACCCTTTAGGTTTCATCTCCTATAATGCATTCTCATGCAACTTAAACTGCAGGTGGGGTTTTAGTAGACGGTGATAAAAGTGATGATCAGGATGTTGTTATAGATAAAAATGAAGGGTTGGGTAGTTTGAAAGATGTGGTTGAGTATGATTGGACACAAGAATGGTATCCTCTGTATTTAACTAAGAATATACCAGATGATTCTCCTTTGGGACTTACTGTGTTTGATAAACAAGTTGTGTTGTATAAAGATGGGAATGGTGAGCTTCAGTGTTATGAAGATAGGTGTCCTCACAGGTATTTTTGAATTTTTTTTTATTGTAAGTAGTTGAATGTTTGTGAGTTATGTGGTTTAAATTGCTCTGTTACATTGGTGCTTTGTGGTTACTTTTAATGCATGAAATTTTGCATTTTGATTAGGTTGAGCTCAACTTTTATGGTGATCTTTGTGAAATTATATAGAAGCTGAAAATTATGAAATTTGTGTCAAGTGTTGATTTTCAATTAGTGTGTCTCCTTAGGTTTGCTAGAATCATATGTGCATATGTGAATTTGGTTGACAATTTTAACTGTACCGCTCTTCTATAATAACAAAAGTCCTGTTGTCTTGAGGACCGTTGCAATGTTTTAGATGAGAGGATTAATAGGCATCTGACTTTTGATTGCAAAGTTGATGAAAAGGGTGAATGACTTCTGTGCAACTATCCTAGCTTTTGCTCGATTATACTAATTCATTATGTATGTAATCACAAAATCCTATTTATCCCTGGGGTGGGGGTGGTTCTCCTGATGTGTTTTATAAATTATAATATTGTATAGGGTATAATATTGTATAGGGTAGGATATGAAACTCTGATTATCTTGTCCAAAAATTTTCTAAGTTTAATAATTGCTTAGGAATATTGTATGGGCTGGTATGGTGCTTGTTACCAACAAGGGGTATCACCATATGTTGCGTACTACTTCAGATATAAGTTAAAAGTAGGTTTGACTGTTAGTGGGTTGCTCGGTTGTTCATGCAATCCGTTAAGCAATAGCTTGTTTGCTGACATAGGATTCATATAAACGACTATATCTAGTTAAGCGACACACAATTGTCTGCTAAAGTTGGCATACTCTCTATGATCTCTCCTCCAAACAATTAATAATAAAGGTAATTAATGAATTGTCTATTTCTTTTGTTGCTTCACAAAACTGTGAGAGTGAATGATTATTGTTTAGAATCTGCTTCTTTTAAAGTAATTAGGAGTTGGCAGTTATAAGTGGTCTGAAGCTTGGAAAATCTATTTACTGTATACAGAACTAGCAGAGAGTAGAGAGAAAAGTAATGTGGAGAAGTTGAACTTACCCATTAGAACTGAATAGAAAACTATAAGCTGTAAAAAACAAACTGTACAATCCCTATCTGTATACAAGTCACGATGCCATTATATAGTTTGGCAAAACTCTCCGAAGGTCAATTGGTTGATGGAAGACTTGAATGTCTATACCATGGTTGGCAATTTGAAGGCGAGGGTAAATGTGTTAAGATACCTCAGGTATACCTTCATGTGCTAGCGATGTAAGTTTTCTTAATAAATACATCAAATAAAATTGATTCTCAACTGTGTTCTTCGCAGCTTCCAAAAGATGCAAAAATTCCTCGATCAGCTTGTGTGAAAACATATGAGGTAAGGGACTCCCAAGGAGTTGTTTGGGTATGGATGTCTCGCACCACACCATCGAATCCTGAAAAAATTCCTTGGTTCGAAAACTTTGCGAGGCCAGGATTCCAAGATTTTTCGACTACTCATGTACTTCCATATGATCATTCCATCCTTCTCGAAAACCTCATGGATCCAGCCCACGTCCCTATATCACATGATAGAACCGATTGGAGTGCAAAAAGAGAAGATGCTCAGGCTCTCAAATTCAAGGTAACTGAACGTACAGGTCGAGGCTTTGCAGGCTGGTGGGGTAAAGAAAAAGAGGATTCTCTGTCAAACTTCCTACGCTTTGAGGCACCATGTAACCTCCAAAATAATAGAGAAATTGTTGACGAAAAAACTGGCGAGAAAAATTATTTTTCTGGGCTCTTCCTTTGTAGACCATCAGGACAGGGGAAGTCGATGCTTATTGTAAGGTTTGGAACCACAAAAAGATCTCCGATAGCAAAACTTTTTCCTGAATGGTACTTTCACCAGAATGCCAGTAAGGTCTTTGAACAAGATATGGGATTCCTTTCGTCCCAGAACGAAATACTAATGAAGGCCAAAGTCCCTACAAAGGAACTTTACATAAATTTAAAGTCATCCGATACATGGGTAACAGAATACAGAAAATGGAATGTGTTATGGATTTTACGGAGATATCTAAATTCTATGAACAAAGAATTGATCCATGCATCCAGTTATTTTCAACAAAAAAATTGAGAGAATATAACAAAAAAGAATAACGAAAAAAACTCCTTAGAAATTTAATATCAAATAATGTCATCTGTTAAAGTCTATATTGACAGCATGTTAAAGTCTATACCGGCTGCGTCTAACAAAGCTGTTGTCCTTGACTTTAGCTGTATAACATTTGGATTGTAACACTATATATATGTATGTTTACCATCAATAAAACTAAGTTGAATACACAGCAATACAAGAGTTGCAATTTTCCTCTTACATTGTTTTTCTTCTTCACCACATACTCTCATAATTTCTACATCATCTATAAATAGTGGCATTTTCTTCTTCGTCAGACTGTTTAATACATACACCAATATTTATGATTACATTTATTATTGAACTAAATATTGGAACTAGTCGTGTTATTTGCTCAAAGAAGGCAAGGCAATGCATACAACTCTGAAGCAAGTAAGCGTACTATCCAGATATGTACAATGCAATAATTCCTAATCAATGAAACGAACTAGCGAAACAAGAAATGATATGCATGAACGACGAAGCCAACAAAAAATCTATTCAACAGGAGCATCAAGAAATAAAAAATGGTGATATTGTAATTCCAAAGTTAATTGATTGCTAAAATTTTGATTATATTTGTAGTTCATAATTTCTATTCATGTTGGTAAGAAATTGATAAAACATTAAATGCAGTAATTTTAATAAATATAATCTATTTAGCAATTCTATTTTGTAATTTTAGACTTGTAAGTGCTCGAAAATATAACAAAAAACTACATGTAATTTTATTTATACTGTTTCATTTAAATTGAACTAAATATCGAGATAAATATTCAAAAATATTAAAAAAAAATACTGATAAAATTACGTGAATCGCACAGGATTATAAGCTAGCTAGTATACTATAACATGGATGTATTTTCTACAAGATTATTATTCATATTTTCTCAAATACATAAAAAATTAGCTTATAATCCGTGCGATGCACATATTTCGTTTGATATGTTATAAATTTTATTTTATGCTAAAATAATATTTTTATTTAATCATTATTTTACATAATTATTTTAATTTTAATTTAATATAACTTTACGTAAATTCAATTAATGATATGCATGATTTAAAACTTATATTATAATACTTTAAATTAAATGTGTTATTGGAGAGATTTGAACCTTAAATTCTCATAAAAGTAATTTACTCATGTAATAAATATTATCATTTGATCTAATGGTTCTTATTTATTATTAAAAATATAACAATCATTATTCGTTGTATGGTTGAAATGTTCTTTCGACTTTATATATTATAATAGTATAGATATTTCTTTATTATAAATATATAAGAATTTTTAATATATTTTATTAATGATTGAAAAATATGATGTGATATTTTTGGGTATATATTAATGATTGAAAGATTATGTTTTAAATTAAATTGTAATGAATTTTAATTAAAAAAGAAATATTAATGATTGGAAGGTATGGTACAACTATGTTTTTAGATGTTTATAAAAGGTAATCTTCAACTAAAACTAAACGTGAAAAAGGCAATCGGTTAATTACGATTAATTATATTTTTTTATTACTTATTTTAATTATGAGGATAACGGTACCGAACCAAATGACAAACTTGAATTTTTTCGACTTTAATATAATGATATAGAAAATGAATATTAATGATTGGAAGATGTATATGGTACAACTAATGTTTTTAGATATTTATAAAAGGTAATATATTCAAAACCATTAATTTTATTATTTTCTTATATATTATTTAGGATAACCAAACCGAAAACTAAATCAACAAATTTTTAATATTTTAACTTTAATATAATAGTATAGATTTCCTTTTATATTTTATATACAAGACTATCAATATTTTATAATGATGAGATTAGTTAAATATTGTTGTGGAATAAAAAGTAGGGTATATTTATTGCGTATTAACTACTAGGGTTTGTGGGAGCTTCGAGCTTTAATGGCTGTTCTTGTGTTCGTGGCTGAATCTGCCTTCACAAGATGCCTACGTACTTCGATGAATATCAAAGATCAAGCCAAAAACGTAGTTCTGAGAATGAGGGGTAAGGCCCTTTATATAGGCTGCGGGAGCCTTAGAATTATGGTAGGATTCGGAGACTAGGTGGGCAAGCCACCTCCTTGAGGAAGGTTCTAGACTCCTTCCTTGTAGGAATCAGTTTCCATGTTGAATTGGGTGCCTTGGAGGCTAAGTTAGGCAGGAGTAATATCCTTGTTTGACTCTTATTGCTGAGCTGTTTTTCACCTCCAATATTAATTACGAAATTAATATTTAAAATAGGATTTTGGACCCTGTTGGTGGGCCCCACGTTCGGACCATACCGGGTCTAATTAATGCAACACTAAATGTGTCTTTAGGGCTTATTTTTAGCCCATATCATTTGCCCCCCAACTTCTAGGAAAACTGATCAGGTTTTCCTAGAAGTTTTTAACGGTCCTTTCCAAGACTCGGGTCAGGGTTCATCTTTATACACTAGTGTTTCACGAGTATTGTCTTTATGTAAAGCGTGGAGCGACCGACGCGTTTACGACAATGTTAACTCGATGCTAATCGGCACTAATCAGCCTTAACGACATTTAAACAATGTTTAAACGACGTTGAATGGCATAAAATGGCACTAAACGGTACTAACTAGCCTTAAACGACACTTAAACAACGTTTAAGTGACGCCAACCGGCATTAAACGACACTGAACGGTGCTTATCGGCACTAACGGTGCTAATCGGTACTTAATCGGTGCTTATCGGCACTAACGGTGCGAATCGGTACTTAATCGGTGCTTATCGGCACTAACGGGCCTTGAACGACACTTAAACAATGTTAAGCGATTCTAAACGGCGCTAAACGGCACTAGCGGGGGTCCGGGGGCAGCAGCCCCCGGGCGGGGTCCAAGGGGCGGCAGCCCCTGGCGGGGTCCAAGGGGCAGAGCCCCTGGCTGGGGTCCAAGGGCTAGTACTATTCAGAAATTATCATTTCGACTCAAATTTCTGAGTTTTAATCACAAATTTCGATCAGGAAACTTCACATTTTTCGACCAGGATTTCGACCAGGATTCTGGTCGAAATAAGGTCTGATTTTTCGAGCTCAAACCAGGGCCAGGTCGTAGCTTTTGGTCACAGTTTTTAGTTCAAAAACGACCTGGGTTCAAGACCTCAAATTGGGGTACACACGACCTCATTTCATGTCCTGGTCGCATGGTTTTCTCCATTTTTCTAGTTCATTTTCGACTAGGATGCAACGAGCTCAACGTAAGCTTTTTCTATGTCCAGGTCGCACGTTACGAGCCCTATTCGTAGTTCAACTACGATTTCAAACGTACGACCTCACTTCATGATCTAATGACCTCAAATGAGACATTGGTCGTGCTCGACGACTTCATTTCACTGTCGATATTCGACCAGGATTGTACGACTTCGACCCAAGGTTATCTCGACTTCATTCTGGGCTTTAGTTTACACCTAGGTCGCACATTTTTGTATTCACTTTTAGTTCAAGTACGAGCTCGATGCTTCGACTTGGAATCGATATTACCACGACCTCATCTCTTAGGTCGTTTACGACCTCAAATGGGAGTGAGGTCGCTCACATGACTTGAGATTGCTAGTTCTTTTTCGAGCAGATTCGCACGAGCTTATCTTATCACATTTACGACCTCAACCCAGGGTTTTAATCGGCTTCTTGGTCGTTTGAACGAGTTCGAAAACATGCTGCAAAACGAGGTCGTTGGTCTCGACCTCAGACAACTTCGTTTGGGACCTTTGGTTTTTTTTTTTGGGGCCTTTCCTCTGTTTCGGGCCTTAGACTCATCAGAGTTTGGGGCCTTTCCTCGTGAACCCAATCGTATATTTGGGCTCTTCATCTTGAAGTCCTAATTGATTTTGACTTGGGCCTTAACAGGCCTTGTTACTCAAGTCCAACTAAAAGTTTGTTAGGCTTTCGTGCCTTTGTTATCAACTTTCGCCATTCATTTTTGTCTGGACCTTATCAGGCCTTTAGTTTGGGCTTGATCCAAGATGGGCCTACATAATTTATTAAGCCTACTATCACTTGTTCCTTCATTCTTGAGTCATTTGCTTGACTTGGGCTTTGTAGAGCCTTTAGGCCACTTTTAATCATTTCAGCCTTTTGGGATTTCTACAGAAATTTGATTGGGCCATGTTAGGCCTTGATTGTGTCATGGTGTTTAGCCTTTAAGACTAAACCTAATTAATTTCCGGCCTTTTGTTCGACGTGGGCCTCACATTTCAACTGTTTTTCGACCTCATCCGTAGGTTATTAACGACCTCAAGGTTTCGTCCGCATAGGGATGTAGATCGTCGTGTTTTACCTTACCTCTGCATTCATTTTCGAGCTCAAACTTGCGAGCTCAAACCTTTATTTTTCGACCTCATTCCAAAGCCTTTCACGATCTCATTTCGCCGTGAGGTCGAAGCATTCAAACCTCTTTTGTGGTATAATTTCGACTTTACCTCTGCGACTTGGAATTAGCAATAATTCGACTTTAAAATTTTGAGTGCTCCTTTCGGGAGTTTATTCTGTTGGACATGACCCGTTTGGGGTTTGGGCCTAGCCAGCATGGGCCTTGATTGAACTAGGCCTAACCTGGCCTAAATTCATTGCCTCGTTTTGAGCTTAGAGTTTTCTGGGCCCAATCTTCATTTATTGAAGATTTTCTGGGTTCGATCTTCATCCCTTGATGATTTCTTGAAGACTTGAAGAACTTCTGGGATTAAAATGGCTGATCATGCTTCCCAACATCCATGATAATGCACTAAGATTTCATAGAAATTATACTGGTCTTTTTCGAGACTTGGGATCTTATTTCGGCTTCAAGCCTTACATTGAGCATATCGAATGATGGGGTTTGGACTGAATGTCTTAGGTTCATGGGGTTTCAACCCTTTAGTCCATTTCGGATAATTCAATTTGCAACCTCAGCTTGCCCATCTGCTTGAGGATGGGTAACAGAAGTGAAACGCGATTGGATATCATTCTCTTCACAATACTTCTTGAACTCATCATTGTTAAACTGAGTTCCATTGTCCGTAACCAGGATTCGTGGAATTTCACATCTGCATATTACACTTTTCCAGAAGTGCATTACTTGTTTGGTGGTTATCTTGGCTGAAGGTTTAGCCTCAATCCACTTGGTGAGCCTTTAATTATCTTTCGGGCTATGAAATATGTTTCTTCAGCGGGTGTTCCATCAGGGCTTCAACGTTTGTCTTTATCCAGGGTCCTTCAAGGACTTAAACTCTTATCTGCTGTAACCTAACTCTACCATTCGGGGTATGCATTCGTTTGTTTTCATTCGTGTATTCTTTTATTTTCTGTACTTGGTCTTCTTTGACTCACACATCAGGTGCTTGGCACATAAATAAAATCACAATCAATGAATGGAAAACAAACTTGCATTAATAACTTGAAATGGGTTCAACCCTTACATAGAGTACTACTGTCCTACTCGGAGCAACGTGCTCTGCAATGGTTTTAATGAACCTTATTTCTACATCTACTATATAAATATGAAGCTAAGTCCTACTAGGATAACTTAAGCCCAATCGAGCCTTTGCAAGACTAGGTCTGCACCACTTGATTTTGTTTTTGGTGCTCCATCAAAATAGGGCACCCACCACTCCTTCTGGTCTCCTCATTCTTATTATGAAGTTCACTTCCTGCTTGGGGTACTACCTCCTGCCCCCCGACTTCTTGGTTGCCAATGGTACACTCAACCACAAAGTCAGTTAACGCCTTATCCTCAATGGCTGTCCGAGGCTTCTGTGTGATGTCCTCTGCTGACCTTTCTTTGTGTTCCTTACCACTATGGACTTCCATGTCTTCAACCGGAAGGACCTGCCCCCCGACTCCATCAGGCCTTAACGAGGCTGCATAACAGCTTCGTGCCATCTTCTGATCACCTTTATGTTCTCCAACACCATTCCTGGTAGGGAACTTGATCTTCACATGATAGGTTGAGGCAACAGCCTTGAATGCATGAAGTCCAGTCCTTCCAAGGATAGCGTTGTACGTTGAATCCGCCTTGATTACCAGGAAGTTCAACATCTAAGTGGCCTCCTTGGGCTCTTGCCCGATAGTTACAGGCAGCTGAATAGTCCCTTCAACTTTGGATTTTACTCCATTAAATCCGTATATAGGCATGTTATTGGGGGTCAACTGAGAATCAGTGTATCCCATCTTCACAAACGCATCATGAAACAGAATGTCAACGGAAGCTCCATTGTCTATCAAGACTCGCTTCACCTCCGAGTTTCCAATCACAGGAGTTATGACCAACGGGTCGTCATGGGGGAACTTTACCCCTTCCAAGTCTGAGTCATCAAAACTAATCGCTACCTCAATTTTTGCAAGCTTCGGGGCCTCTCCCACGATGTGCAACACCTCTCGGGCATAAGCCTTTCGAGAGTTCCTAGTTGTCCCGGCCGCAGTTGGGCCTCCTGAGATCATGTTGATTACTGGCCCTCGGGGCTGTGGGTTGCGATCTTGATCGTCATCCCTTCTATTATAGTCTCTTCTCTGATTAGCACGATTTTCACCCTTAGTGAAGTGCCTCAGCTTCCCTCTACAGATCAAAAATTCAATCTCATCTTTGAGTTGCTTACAATCGTCAGTGTCATGCCCCACGTCTCTATGGAATCTGCAATACTGATTCTGGTTTCTCTTTGCGGGATCACCCCTGAGTGGCTTCGGCCATCTGAAATCCTTATCATTCTCAATGTCCAACAAGATTCTACTCCTAGGAGTATTCAACCTTGCATACTCCGTGAACCTTGACCCTTGGTTCTTCTTAGGGGCAGAGTCGGAGTCCTCGCTAGTTCGGGGATACTTGTCCCTAGCATCATACTCTTGATCATCATAGTCCTGGTCTTGCTTTCGCTTCTTGGAGTCATTGTTACCTCCTCCTCCACCTACGGTGGTTTCTTTCTTCAAGCTATCCTCAGCTTTAATATACTTATCAGCCCTTCGTTGGAGCTCAGCCATATTTTCTGGGGGATGCTTCGCTAATGACCTTTTAAAGAAGAGGTCAGTGGTTCCGTGCTCCAGGGCTACCATGGCCACCTTATTCTCCAAGTCAGTGATATTTAGAGTCTCCTTAGTGAATCGCTTAAGGTAATCCCTTAGATTTTCATTCTTTCCTTGTACCACATACATAAGAGACGCAGAGCTCTTCTCATGAACTCTTCCACTAATGAATTGGCTGATAAAAGCAGTGCTCAATTCCTTAAAAGATCCAATCGAATTTGCAGGCAAACGGCTATACCACCTTTGAGCCATACCCGACAGGGTTTGAGGGAACGCCCTACATTTGAGAGCGTCACTAGCAGGCTGCAACAGCAGTGCGTTCGAGAATGTTCTCACATGGTTTGCGGGATCACCCGTTCCATCATAAGCCTTTATTGTAGGCATCTTAAACTTCCTAGAGATGTGAGCATTCATCACTTCCTCGGTGAACGGGGGTGTTGGATCATCAGGATCTCCGAGAGCCATCAGATCTTTGGGGTTTCCCTTGGGAATTTCCATCCTTGTGGTTGTTCTTCCGAATAAGGCATCAGCCCTTCTTTGTCTCCTTGAAGACCTCTCCAAATCAAAGATGGGAATCGTTCCTGAGGTTGGAGGAGGTCGAGTTTGATTCTGTCTTGCTTGCTCCATTGCTATGTCATCCTTCAGCCTTTGGATCTCAGCCTCGTGAGCCTTAATCCTCTCCTCAGCCGTTGGTGGAGGTCCATCATGGATCCCTTGAGTCCTTCTTTGAGGCTCTCTTCTAGCACGTTGCCTCATCGGGGCTTCATCACGATCATCATCCTCAGACGATGAATCATCAGTATAAGGGCCGGAGTAGTCATCATAATCTCGGTCCCGGATTTGTAAGGCATGACCACTTGGTCCTGAACCTTGAGTCATCGGGGGGTAGTTGGGCAGACCGTGCCTGGGATTAGTGTACAAGGGGAGATCTGTAGTATGGATCTGTACCCCTGGTGGCTGGTTGTTTGGATCAACAATCTGGAGAGAGTTGGTCGCTTGTCCTGCCTGATTGGACAGTGGCAACTTACTCTCAGCATGGGGGATCACCCCTGGTTGCTGAGAAACTTGAGAGTGGATAATGACAGCTGATGCTGGGGGAGCCTGTTGAATGATCGTCCCTGATGCTGGGGGAGTCTGCTCAGTGAGAGGTGGGGCAGAGCTAATTGGCACGGCCTCAGTTACAACTGGTGTTATTCTTCGTGTTTGAACCATGGTTGATGTTGTCTTCCCACAGACGGCGCCAAATGTTGTGGAATAAAAAGTAGGGTATATTTATTGCGTATTAACTACTAGGGTTTGTGGGTGCTTCGAGCTTTAATGGCTGTTCTTGTGTTCGTAGCTGAATCTGCTTTCACAAGATGCCTACGTACTTCGATAAATATCAAAGATCAATCCAAAAACGTAGTTCTGAGAATGAGGGGTCAGGCCCTTTATATAGGCTGCGGGAGCCTTAGAATTATGGTAGGATTCGGAGACTAGGTGGGCAAGCCACCTCCTTGAGGAAGGTTCTAGACTCCTTCCTTGTAGGAATCAGTTTCCATGTTGAATTGGGTGCCTTGGAGGCTAAGTCAGGCAGAAGTAATATCCTTGTTTGACTCTTATTGCTGAGCTGTTTTTCACCTCAAATATTAATTACGAAATTAATATTTAAAATAGGATTTTGGACCCTGTTGGTGGGCCCCACGTTCGGACCATACCGGATCTAATTAATGCAACACTAAATGTGTCTTTAAGGCTTATTTTTAGCCCATATCAAATATCTATTTCAAATCACAGAATTTGTTATAAAACAAAGATCAATAATATTAAATTTTGAAAACATGAGCGGCAACATATATAGAATGAACTGTTCTATTTCCATCTTAGTCATATGATCAATACTACTATTCCCTCCATCCCATTTTATTAGTCTCTTTTAAAAAAATAAGGCATATTAAAAAAAGCTAGTTGAATTGTAGTTTTCAAGCCTTACCCCTATTTATTGTATTAATTTTACATAGAAGTGGAGTAGAGTTACATTGGCAATGATAAAAACTAGAGGATAAATTCAGAAATTTGTTCATTAATTTGCATTGGATGTTCAAATGGACAACGGTTATGGGATAAAAAAAAAGTTCAAAAGAGACTAGTGTTAAATTATAAAAAAATATAAAAAAATCTATACGTGCTAGTGTTAAATTAGTATATGAGATAAATTTGCAATGTAACGGAGATTATAATAATTCATTTTATTTTCGAGGTGCACGTAAGTTGATCCGAACACGGAATTATCAAAAAAAATAATTCATTTTATTTCCGAGTACCAACCGAGCATCAGCAGAAACGTAGGTTTTGAACACCTCCATTCTAGCCAAAACTATGGACCCTCTCGACGTACATCAACATATTACAGCATAATAGGGTTCACGTGAGCAACATATGACATGTGGGCACCACTTTCTTCTTCTGCTTGTGTCTATGGGAAAACATTTTGCCCAATAACAATTTAGATTCCACCATTAATGAAGACCTAAAGATCCCATATGATTGGATGAAATGTACGCCCGGAAAAGCCCTAGCTAATTAATTAATACATCATTATTGACCTAAATCCTTTACACAAGTAGATCCCACAAAATCTATATTCTCCACCAAAGCCAAATTACAGGCTTATCATTTGATACTCATCAATATATTATCCATATTCCCAGCCCTATAAATAGTTCCTCCTTCGCATAATTCCTCTTCATCAACATATATTAAACAACCACAAAGGTTAATATTCTTTCTTCGAATTTCGAAATGTCGGGAGTTTGGGTATTCAAGAACGGAATCATGCGCCTCAATGAAGGCGCAACATTGGATCAACAATCGAGCCGAAAGAAGGTGTTGGTGCACTTACCAACTGGACAAGTGGTTTCATCCTACACCCCACTGCAGCAAATGCTGATGGAACATGGATGGGAAATTTACTATGGCGATATCGAGCTCTTGCAGTTTCATAAAGCTTCATCGATTGATCTAATTTCGCTTCCTAAGGATTTCTGCAAGTTCAACTCCGTCTACATGTACCACATTGTCGTCAAGAATCCTAATGTCTTCCTCGTTACAGACGGCTGACCTTTAGGTTAGCATTTGTCAATTCTACTACTGGGTGCAGGATATATATATAAATTCCATCTTTATGTAAATTTATATTGTTTTTCCGGTGTGTAATTTACGATTCTGTTGATTGAATAATCGAAAAAATGTAATGGTAATACTGTTTTGTTGTTATGGCAATACTGTTTTGTCTGTAATGTATCAAAATTTGTGTGGATGTATAGATATGTGCACGTACATCTTTGTGTAGTTTTAGTGTAGCTACATGTGTAGATTGTCTGGGCACGCTTTTTGCATGCTTTTTTGCACGCATTTTAATGAGTATAATATATTTTTAATTGTTTGTTTTGTTTAAAAATATAGAATTTATATTTTAATACAAAACAAAAAATTGAAAATATTTCAAGTACCTCAACCGAGCACATATTTTATATGTGGAGAGTCATAAGATCATTTTTTTTGGGACGGAAGTATTATTATTATTATTATTATTATTATTATTATTATTATTATTATTATTATTATTATTATTATTATTATTATTATTATTATTATTATTATTATTACACTACAAAAAATTTGGCCAATTATGACGGCCAACTTGCGACGGAAGCAATTTTCGCGCCTAACTTACGACGGAATCTGTCGTAAATTTCGCGCCAAACTTATGACGAAAATCAAATTCGTCGCAACATAATTATTTTATTAATAAAATTTAGCTTTAAACAATTAAAATTTAATTGAAAAATAATTGTAATGAACTTACGACGAATTATCCGTCGTAAATTCATTTTAGCAGCGAACTTACGACGGAATTTTCATCGTAAATTTCTTTATTTTAATAAAATTTAATTGAAAAAAAAAACTTTTTCTCATGAGGAAACGACGTTGTTTTGTAGTGAACTTATGACGGAATTTTCGTCGTAAATAAACTTACGACGGAATTTTCGTCCGTCGCAAATTTATTTATTGTAATTAAATTTAATTGCAAAATGAATTAATTTTCCTAATGACAAAACAACGATGTTTAGTAATGAACTTACGACGAAAATTCCGTCGTAAATTTATTTATTGTAATTAAAATTAATTGTAAAATGAATTACTTTTTCTGATGTGAACTTACGACGAAAAAATATATCGTAATTCTGGGTTACTTACGACGGATTAAGAAGATCGTCATAATTCTGGGTAAATTATGACGAAATATCCGTCATAAATTACCCAGAATTACGACGATCTTCTTAATCCGTCGTAAAGTTCTTTAATATTTTTTCTTATTATGTATACATCAACCACATAGATTAATTTTTTATTTTTTGAAACTTTGGGAATATCATTTAATTAGATATGTCTTGACATCCGTAAGGTTGGATCGTCAAGAAATATTGTTTTTAAAAATGGAAACAATAATATGGGACGAAGCACTAGTTACTAGTACTAGTCGGAATAATAGTGATCTAATAACAACTCCAACCAAATTAATTTTTTATTTTTTGAAACTTTGGGAATATCATTTAATTAGATATGTCTTGACATCCGTATGGTTGAATCGTCGAGAAATATTTTTTAAAAAATTGAAACAATAATCTGGGACGAAGCACTAGTTACTAGTACTAGTCGGAATACTAGTTATCTACTGAGATGTCCAACCAAATTAATTTTTTTATTTTTTGAAACTTTAGGAATATCATTTAATTAGAGATGTCTTGACATCCGTAAGGTTGGATCGTCGAGAAATATTTTTAGAAAAATAGAAAAAAAAATCTGGTACGAAGCACTAGTTACGAGTACTAGTCGGAATAGTAGTGATCTATTAAGATCTCTGTCCTAAATTAGCATAAATTTTTTTTTAATCTTTTATTAGTTCAATCAAATTAATTTTTTGATCTTCGAAAATTTGGGAATATCATTAAATTAGATATATCTTGACATCCGTACGGTTCAATCGTCGAGAAATATATTTTAAAAAATAACACAATAATATGGGACATATCACTAGTTACGAGTACTGGTCAATATAGTAGTGATCTACAAAGATCTCCAACCGAATCAATTTTTTATTTTTTGAAACTTTTTGAATATCATTAAATTAGATATATGTTGACATCCGTATGGTTTGATCGGCGAGAAATATATTTTAAAAAATAGAAACAATAATATTGGACAGATAACTAATTACGAGTACTAGTCAATGTAGTAGTGATCTACTAAGACATCCAACAAAATAAATTTTTTATTTTTTGAAAATTTGGGAATATCATTAAATTAGATATATCTTGACATCCGAATGGTTCGATCGGCGAGAAATATATTTCAAAAAATAGAAACAATAATATGGGACAGAGCATTAGTTACGAGTACTAGTCAAAATAATAGTGATCTACTGAGATCTCCAACCTAACCAAATTAATTTTTTATTTTTTGAAAATTTGGGAATATCATTAAATTAAATATATCTTGACATCCGTATGGTTCGATCGTCGAGAAATATATTTTAAAAAATAGAAACAATAATATGGGACAGAACATTAATTACGAGTACGAGTAAATATAGTAGTGAAATTTATAATTATTTAAAATTATTTCTTTTGACTATTCAACCATATAGATGTTAATAGATTTTATCAAATTTATAATGAATAGATTCTTTTGGAAATTAAATAGTTTAAGAAAAATAATTAATTTTAATTGATATTACTAAAACATTTATTTTAGAAGATAAAATATTGTAAAACATATAAATTATTAAAATTATTTAGCATCATAAATTTATTGTAATAATTTTAATATCAATAATTTAAAAAAAAATTATATTGTTTTTAAAATAAAAAACTAATAAATATAAATCAAATAAAGCATGAGAAGCGCCGTACTTCAATTATTAGAAACAGGTATTTCAATTTTACAAGCGGCAAAGGTAAAAATGAGAAGCGGCAAAACCAAAATGAGAAGGTAGAATACCAAAACCAAAATTCAGATTAGGGTTCCAACTAAAATACTCACTCTCAAAATAAACTTGGTCGCCACTCTGAAAATAAGGGTTTGAGCAAAACAATTAGGGGTTTAAGCAATTGGGTTTCAATTAGGATTCTAGCTATTTGGGGTTCTTGCAATGTGGGTTTGAATATGTGAAATTTGGGACACTCTATCATCTTTGTTTGGGTTAAACTTTGAGGTACAACCCCTTTTCTATCTTCGATTTTGGTGGGTTTGTGTTTGTATGATTCGATTTGGTTTGTATTTGTGTTTACAACTTCGATTTGGTTTGTATTTTATTTACAAATTCGATTTTATTTATGTTTGTATGTCTCTATCTCTGTCTCACTCTCTCGTAGTCTCATTCTTTCACTCTCTCTCTCTCCCTCTCTCAGTGTATTTTAATTTGCTGTATTTAAGAATCGGTTCAAATACTAACATGCGGGTAAATTAGTGAATTTGATTTGTATTTCTAGTGAATTTACTTGTATGATGAATTTTACTTGTATTTTTAGTGAATTGTAGATATTTATGTGTATTTAAATTAAGTTATGTAACTAATTGCATTCTTACAGACTTTCATAGGCTTGTAAATGTGGTTTGTACAAGGACTTGGTCCATGTAAATAGTTTTTTTTTTAATTTTTTTTTTGAACCTGATCCATGTAAATAGTTCATATCCTAGGATCTTTTTTCATGCAATCTTTGGGGGAACTACTATATTTGTTTTCCATTTGTATTCGAGGTGTTTGGGCATATTCCTAAAAGGTTAGAAGTGTCGATTGTTTGTTATATTATATATGATGATCTTCCTTTTGCTGTTTACTCCTACTTGACTTAGATATTGATATGGGCTAAAAGTAAGCCCTAAAGACACATTTAATGTGGCATTAATTAGACCTAGAATGGTCCAAACGTGGGGCCCACCAGATGGGCCCAAACCCTAATTATAATATTAATTTCGTAATTAATATTAGGGGTAATAAACAGCTCAGCAAATAGGAGTCAAACAAGGATATAATCTTGCCTGACTTAGCCCCCAGGATACATATCTCAACATGGAAACTGATTCCTAAAAGGAATAGATCCAGAACCTTCCTTGAGGCGGTGGCTTGCCCACCAAGTCTCCTATTCCTACCATAATTCTTAGGCTTCTCAGCCTATACAAAGGGCCAGACCCCTCATCTCAGAACTACGTTGACTTGATTCTCAATACGAGATACGTAGGCACTCTGTGAGGACCGATTAAAGTCTCGAACGCAGAAAAAGCCATAAAAGCTCGAAGCTCAACCACCCTAGCATTAATTACAAATCGTAACCTAGTTTTTGATCCACAACATTTGGCGCCATCTGTGGGAAACAACATCAACCATGGTTCAAACACGAAGAACAATATCAACCGAGGCCGTGCCCCTTAACTCTGCTCCACCAGCCACTTCTGATCCACTTATCGTCACTGAAGAGGGACAAATACTCCCGTCAACAGGGGGGTCATTCAACCTCTGCCCACTCAGCCCCCAGGGACGACTCCCCATGTAGAGGGGACCCACTCTGTGATTGTCCATCAAAGCCAAGAAACTAACCCTCTCCAGATGGTGGTTTCTCCTCTTGGTAACGTTGATCGCACGGGGGTACAGATCCATACTACGGATCTCCCTTTGAACACCAACCCTATGTATGGGCTGCCTAATTACCCCCTCGACGAAGGGAACCTGGACCAAGCGGTCACGCCTTACAGATCCGGGATCGAGAATATGATGACTACTCTGGTCCCTACACTGATGATTCAGCATCATCTGAGGATGATGATCGAGATGAAGCCCCGATGTGGCGACGTGCTAGCAAAGAACCTCAAAGAAGGACACGAAGAATCCATGATGGACTCCCCTTGACAACTGCTAAGAAAATCAAGGCTTATGAGGCAGAGATCTTGAAATTGAAGGATGATATTGCAAGAGAACAAGATAGATTGAATCAAGCTCAGCCTCCTCCAACTGCAGAGAGGATTCCAATTATAAATTTGGAGAGGCCTTCAAGAAGGCAGAAAAGGGCTGATGCCCCAACTGGAAGAACAACTAGGGTGGAAACCCCCAAGAGTAATCCCAAGGATCTGATGCCACTTGGGGATCCTGATGATCCCACACCCCCGTTTACTGAGGAGGTGATGAACGCTCGTATCTCAAAGAAGTTCAAGATGCCAACGATTAAAGCTTATGATGGAACGGGTGATCCCGCAAACCACGTCAGGACGTTCTCGAACGCACTGTTGCTACAGCCCGCAAGCGATGCCTTAAAGTGTAGGGCGTTCCCTCAAACCCTGTCTGGTATGGCTCAAAGATGGTATAGCCGGTTGCCTGCAAACTCGATTGGCTCCTTTAAGGAGTTAAGTGCTGCTTTCATTAGTCAGTTTATCAGCGGAAGAGTTCACGAGAAAAGTTCTGCATCCCTCATGTATGTGGTACAAGGGAAGAATGAAAATCTGAGAGACTACCTTAAGAGGTTCACCAAGGAGACGTTGAACATCATTGATCTGGAGAATAAGGTGGCCATGGTAGCCCTGGAGCACAGAACCACTGACGAGTTCTTTAAAAGGTCATTGGCAAAGCATCCTCCCGAAAACATGGCTGAGCTCCAGCGAATGGCTGATAAGTATATCAAGGCTGAAGATAGCATGAAGAAAGATGCTGCTGGAGGTAATGGCAAGGGAAACAACGACTCCAAGAAACGAAAGCAAGACCACGAGTATGATGCTAGGGACAAGTATCCCCGTACTAGCAAAGACTCTGAGTCATCATCAAAGAAGAGTACGGGACCAAGATTTTCTGACTATGCAAGGTTGAATGCTCCTAGGAGTCAAATCTTGTTAGAGATCGAGAAGGATAAGGACTTCCGATGGCCGAAGCCTGTTCGCACAAAATTACACGCAAGCGCACGTGGACAACAAGTAATATAAAAGCAAGTAAGATTCGTTCCCGCAGAAATTGTATACTTTGATTTATGCGTCTAAGCAACAATGTTTGATTATCGTTCAATGCTAAGACAAAAGACAATTTGGGTTTTGATTTTATATTATGCTAATCAAATTTACTAATTACTAAAAGAGAATGATTTAATTTATGAATAGAAACATAGGGTCCTAACTTCATTAAATACGTCCATTAGAGATCATGCCTTTACTCGATTTGTATGGTGGTTACGATAACTAATCGGACTACACGGAGTAAGTATACGCTACCTTTCAGTACACGCACACCAATCTACACAATATCCACAAAAGATAGAAATCATGCAGGCACCAATTAGGTCTAGACTCTATATGTCTATAGAATTTGAAAACCTAAAGGTTGAAGAGCAAGTTATCCATAAGGATTACATAAGATAGTATGAGATGGTTAAAATCACACCACTAATCATGAAATCAATCACGAACATATGCTAGCATGGTAAGTTCTAAATCTAGAGATCCACTGTCGCTTCACTAAAGATTAACAAGATAGATGTTCGCGACGCATCTATTTAATTAATTCACAACCATGCAAGGATATCGCAAGTCACCACATGTATATCAATTAGGCATTCACTACTAATTTCTGTAAATAAATTCGTTAGGACCCCATGACGGTGATTAGTTCATAGTTGAACCGTTCATCATCATGGGGTTCGATGAAAATATGCTAATAAACATGACTAGAATGAAAGAAAGAATAATATTAATTAATAAGGGTTTAGGAACAAATCCGAAGAATGCCAAGTTACAAAAGATAGGTAGATCTTGATCCGTTGCTTGTCACGAACAATCGATCATTCACTCCTTAATGTTAACAAAATAAAACCCTCTGTCTGATTACAATGATAACCAGAGTTTTTATAGGCCCTAAAAACCAAATCATACAAGGAAACAACTCAGAATTGCATTAACATTCGAAAAGGGCAAAACTGTAAAATTTTCCAGAATTCAGGCTGAGCGGCCGCCTAGAATCTTGAGCGGCCGCCTGGACAATTCCCCCTGAGCGGCCGCCTGGGAGCTTGAGCGCCCGCCCGGACAACTTCCTGGAAATTCTGATTTTCATGGTAATTGTCGTTCCTTGCTTCGTTTTCCCTCGCTCTTCTGGAAACCTTCTTAAACAAACACCTTAGGCCTATATCCAACATAACATCTTCAATTACCAACTCCGATCCTGAGATAAAAGTCCTGCACATTTCCACTAAAAACTAATCAAAACACGACATACTTGAGGCCAAAACTACCAATTCAAGCCGACATAAGACGTTCTAAGTAGATATAAAATCCACTTATCACACCCCCAAACTTGAACCGATGCTTGCCCTCAAGCATAAACAATATACAAACTAACTAGTACCACTTCCGTAGGTGATCACGGTTGCATTTGGCATATGCAACAAGCCCTTTAAACCCCTAGGCAGCCCTAGTGGACGAGTAAGGTCTCGTGAGGGCCTATAGTGAATGTACCCACAAAATCCTACTGACACAAACGACACAAACAATGCAATGCATGAATGAATGCAACTAAATATGAATGCAAAGGATCCCCTCAAACTAACCAACACCACTTAGCAAGCAAATATCTCCATGAATGCAATCAATCCAAACAGAGCTCGACTAAATTCCGGTATACTAACAATACATGATCAGAACGTGCGTGTGTGCAATGCTCGACAGATATACTCCCAAACCGGATCAAAATCATACATATTCTTTTCCAAGACAATCACAGAGTTATAAATAGAATGAACGTTAAACTCAAGATCACTTTAGATACACCTCTATACTCCTCTAAAGTAGACAGAAATTCATGCTTTATTATGACTCAAACACAATATGTACTCAACACACATGCTTATTTGATCGTGCAATGGATGAGACCCCTAAAGGCTTATACAATAATACCCATGTAGCGAGCGTTGGGTTAGTGGATCCCAGACTATAAAAGCCTTAGGTCACTAGGCACAAAGTCCCCAAGAACTTAATTGCTCGAGTATTAAAGAGCTCACCCTGATCAATTCTGCATACTCAGACTCTCACAACAATTTTTTTTTCTTTTTCTTTTTTTTTCTTTCCTTTCTTTTTTTCCTTTTTTTTTTTTTTGCATTTTTTTTCCTTTTTTTTTTTTCGTTCACATGGAATCTGGAATGAGAATTCTCAATTCCAACCCTAGACTACTCATAAACATGAGCCGGCTACTAGCCATTTGACGCCTAGCCAACAAATACAAACACAAACATATTAGCATGAAATTTCTGTTTTCCCCCAAACTTGTATTTTGGTGTTCCTTAATCATCAAGAGAATAAAGCAAATTCTATCGATAAACAAGTGATTAAATCCTAAATCCAAACAAGCATGACGCAACCTAGTCCAAGAGCAAACGACGAGACTGTGTAAGAATTTTATTCATGAAACATGCATGTCAATTTCAACAAAATTTAAAATCAGCCCTCTGTTCATCCTTTTCACACCCACATCAACATCTACCTACCTTATGGCATCAGCTTATTATAAGGGATCATGAAAAATGCATGTAATGCAACTATATGAACTCACATACAAAACTCGACAAACATGCCACAGAATGCTCTATATGACAGGTATCATGCATGAAACTAAACTACACATACAAATATGATGCAATATGACTTCCTATATGAAAACAGACAACATTAGTAACCTTGAAATCTCCCCCCAAACTTAAAATCTGCCATGCCCTCATGGAAGAAAATACAAGGGTTAGCAACATACCTACAACTCTGCTGAATCATCATCATCCCCCTCCTCATCAGAATCAGGGGGTGGGTAGACAGTGCGAGCACCATAAACAGGCCACTGAGCGGAAATACCTGCTGAGATCAAAGCAGAAGTCATATCCTCCGCATATTGACGGTTGCTCTCATGCATAGCGTCAATGCGCCTATTCAAGCGACGGAACTGAGCTTCCATAAATCCAACTGACAACGCATCACCATGAGACGAACTAGCGCGAGCTCGCGGAACCCTAGGAACCTGCGGCACTCGTGGTGGCATACCGCCTCGCTCAGCCGCAGTAATAATGTAGCCTAACCCACGGCCATGAGGAACACCGCCTGGCCATTCCACCATCCGCTCAATAAGGGCGTCATCAATAGCCCCCAGCGGCATCAACACCGGCTCGTCCTCATCCCACCTCACACCAACTGCCCGACATAACTCAGTAACCAGAGAAGGATGAGGAATCGACATTGTGGCCCCCGAACGCAAAAACCTCATAATATTCTGATGAATGATGTGACCCAAATCAATGTAATGTCCATTAATAATAGCCCAGAGCAGAATGGCCCTCTCAACTATCACATCATGAGAATGAGATGATGGTGAAATAGACGCACATACAAACAGATTCCAAGCCCTAGCATAGCGGTTCAAAGCCGAAGATGGGAACGAACGAGGCTCATTAGTCCCGGCCCTAGTCTTCCAAACGGTGCCCGGAACACACAACTGCTCTACAATATCCTGAAGATCCACATCGGCCTTGGTCTTAAGCGTCCAATCCTCAACCCGTCTTCCTCTATTCGGTTGCAGCAAGACCCGACGAATCGCATCTGGAGTATAATCAACAGTCAACCCCCGAACCACTGAGTACCCATTCGACTCCCCCTTAGCATTAGCGTAAAATTCTCGAACTATGCTCAACGGGGCTGCTGTAGGAGATTCACAAAACGGTGCCCAACCCAACTCCTCTACCAAAGCACGCAACTCCCCTGCCTGAAACGGCAAGAATCCCCTCTCTCTAATCACCGTCCTTGTCATTAACCTATTATATTCACTTTGAGCCTCCGGTGATATAAACTTCTCAACCTCCCCCAAACTTGAATCTGAACCCGAGGAGGGGTGATTACTACTGCTCCCCGCACTCCTCTCAACAACCCTTTGACGCTTTGGTGCCATGATCAATTAACAAAATAACTCTTTATTTCACAATCACCAATGAAGATAACAAATCCACAACTAACCCCCAATTGGCAAATTCACAATTCGTATGTAATGAAATTAAGCAATAATGAGAAAAGAAAGTTACCCACACGAATCCGAGAGGTGAATTGCTTTAAAAACTTCCCCAATTTGAGCGAAAATTAAGCAAGATGAGTTTAGATAGGGTGGAGTGTATGTATATATATGGAAGATAAATGGAGAGATATGAGATGGGATTGTAATCTAGGGGTGAATTAGGGTTAGGGAAGATATATGAGGGCAATAGGGAGTAGGGAATGAACCTAGACCTAAATTATGATGTTGGGAGAGGTTTTAAAACACAAAATCGTGGGGAAAAAAAAAACTGGTCAGGGGGTTGCTCGAGCGGCCGCCCAGAAGCTTGAGCGCCCGCCCAGAACTGACAGTAGGAACCTTGAGCGGCCGCCCAGCCTGGCGCGCGCCCGCTCAGCCTGCTCACTGATTTTTTTTTTTTTTTTTTTTTTTATTTGAAGAAAAGAATAATACTACAACATATCCTCGCGTGGGTTGCCTCCCACGAAGCGCTCTTTTACCGTCACTAGCTTGACTGGATTCGCGGACGTTACGTTTCCGTCAAAACGACGGATTCCGTTTCACGGTTCAATGGATCCCCGATATGATAATGTTTCAAACGCTGTCCATTCACCTTAAACGCCAACTCAGGTGATGTCTCAAAAATTTCAACCGCTCCATGCGGGAATATGGTTTTCACAGTGAACGGCCCCGACCACCTTGACTTGAGCTTCCCCGGGAAGAGTTTGAGACGGGAATTGTACAGCAAGACTAGTTGACCAGGAACAAAAGTCTTCTGAATCAACCTTTTGTCGTGCCACCTCTTAACTTTCTCCTTATAAATCTTGTGGTTCTCGTAGGCCTGCGAGCGGAACTCTTCTAACTCATTCAACTGTAGTAACCGTTTATCACCAGCAGCTTTAGTATCAAGATTCAACTTCTTTATCGCCCAAAGTGCTTTATGCTCTAGCTCCACCGGCAAATGACATGCCTTGCCAAACACCAGCTGATACGGTGACATTCCCAACGGTGTTTTATAAGCCGTTCTGTAAGCCCAAACAGCTTCGTCTAACTTCATCGACCAGTCTTTCCTTGACGGATTCACGACCTTCTCTAGAATCCTCTTGATTTCACGGTTAGATACCTCCGCTTGACCGTTTGTCTGAGGATGATAAGCAGTTGCAACACGATGTGTTACCTTGTACTTAGCCAACAATGCAGTGAACTGACGATTGCAGAAATGAGTTCCCTCATCACTAATAATAGCTCGCGGAGTTCCAAAACGGGTAAAGATTTGCTTATGAAGAAAATTCAACACAACCTTAGCATCGTTGGTTGGTAAGGCTTTCACCTCAACCCATTTCGAGACATAGTCTACAGCTAGAAGGATGTACTGATTATTACCCGAAGACACAAATGGACCCATGAAGTCGATACCCCACACATCAAAGATTTCTACCTCGAGAAGCATGTTGAGAGGCATCTCATTCCTCCGAGAGATATTCCCCACTCTTTGACACCGATCACACCTCAAAACGAACTGGTGAGCATCCTTAAACACTGTAGGCCAATAGAACCCTGCTTGAAGAACACGAGCTGCTGTTTTCTCCCCTCCATAGTGACCCCCATACACAGTGGAGTGACACTGTGTCAATACATCTTCTGTTTCACCATATGGAATACAACGTCTGATAATCTGATCAACGCCTTGTTTAAACAAATACGGCTCATCCCAATGATACCCTTTCACATCATGTAAGAACTTCTTCTTCTGAGCATATGACAAGTCCGGAGGAATAATACCACTAACAAGATAATTTACAAAATCTGCAAACCATGGCTCCTCTTCTTGTATCCTGAAAAGTTGTTCATCGGGAAAAAATTCGTTAATCACAGATTCAGACTGTACATTCTTACCGTGCTCCTCTAACCTCGAAAGATGATCCGCCACCTGATTCTCGGTTCCTTTTCTGTCTTTAATCTCCACATCAAATTCTTGAAGCAATAGAATCCATCGGATCAATCTTGGCTTTGAATCCTTCTTTGACATTAAATACCGGATGGCTGCATGATCTGTGTATACAATTACCTTCGTGCCAAGCAGATAGGCACGAAACTTCTCAAAAGCGTAGACCACCGCCAAAAGTTCCTTTTCTGTCGTGGTGTAATTCAATTGAGCGTCATTGAGCGTTTTACTGGCATAATAAACCACAAGAAACATTTTCTCCTTTCGTTGCCCAAGAACAGCACCAACGGCAAAGTCACTCGCATCACACATTAGTTCAAAAGGCTGGCTCCAGTCAGGTGCAGTGATCACAGGTGCAGTAATCAACTTTGTCTTCAATAGCTCAAAAGCAGCTAGACAGGCTTCGTCCATTTTGAAAGGAACATCCTTTTCTAACAGATTGCACAGAGGTTTAGAAATTTTCGAGAAATCTTTGATAAAGCGACGATAGAAACCAGCATGTCCCAAAAAACTGCGAATCCCCCTCACAGAGATAGGTGGAGGTAGATTTTCAATAGTAGAAATTTTTGCTCTATCCACCTCAAGTCCTTTATTAGAAACCTTGTGCCCCAGGATGATTCCTTCCTGCACCATAAAATGACATTTTTCCCAATTCAACACCAGATTAGTCTCTACACATCTTTTCAAAACCAGACTCAGATTGTACAAACATGCTTCATATGAAGATCCAAATACTGAAAAGTCATCCATAAAGACTTCGACATTAATACCAATCATGTCGGAAAATATAGCCATCATACATCTCTGAAACGTGGCTGGGGCACCACAAAGTCCGAAGGAGACTCGTCTGAATGCAAAGGTGCCGAACGGACATGTGAAGGTAGTCTTCTCTTGATCTTCAGGTGCGATGCAAATTTGATTGTATCCAGAATACCCATCAAGGAGGCAATAGTACTCATGACCAGCCAACCTGTCTAACATCTGATCGATGAATGGCAGAGGGAAGTGATCCTTGCGAGTAGCCTTATTCAGCTTGCGATAATCCATACAGACTCTCCACCCAGTGACGGTGCGCGTTGGAATCAGCTCATTTTTCTCATTGGTAACCACGGTCATCCCCCCTTTCTTAGGTACACATTGAATTGGGCTCACCCAAGAACTGTCTGAAATCGGGTAGATAATACCCGCATCAAGCCACTTCAGAATTTCTTTCTTCACCACCTCCTTCATTATCGGATTAAGACGACGCTGATGTTCCACCGTTGGCTTATATCCTTCCTCTAGCAGAATTTTATGCATGCAATAAGAAGGACTGATTCCCTTTATATCTGCTATGGTCCATCCAATGGCGGCTTTGAACTCCCTCAAAATCCTTAAGAGCTTTTCCTCTTCACTTCCTGTCAAGTTAGAGGCAATAATAACAGGTAAAGAAGATGCTTCACCTAAAAATGCATACCTCAAGTGGTCCGGCAGTGGCTTAAGTTCAAGTGTCGGAGCTTCCTCAATAGATGGTTTGAGACGAGCTTGTGATTTTTTTAACTCTTCTAGCCCAAGAGACTCGATTGGCAACTTAAAGCTTTTCCTCCACGAAGTTGCCTTCAACAATTGAAGCTGCTCTATTCCTTCTTCGTCTTCCATAGTAGACTCACCTGTCAAAACTCTTTCCAACGGATCAGACATCAACAACTGACCGACTTCCGTCTTTACTGAAGATTCTACCCAATCCATCTGAAAGCATTCTTCCTCGTCTGAGGGCAGTTTCATTGCCTTAAACACATTGAAGGTGATAATCTGATCTTGAACCCTCATTGTAAGCTCTCCCTTTTGTACATCAATCAAAGTACGGCCGGTCGCTAGAAAAGGCCTTCCCAAGATTATGGGAATCTTCTTGTCTTCTTCAAAATCAAGAATCACAAAATCGGCCGGAAAGATAAGCTTATCAACCTTGACCAAGACATCTTCAACTACACCCCTCGGATATGTAATAGAACGATCAGCCAATTGTAAAGACATATTGGTAGGTCTCGGTTCCGGCAAACCCAGTTGTAAGAAAACCGACAAGGGCATAAGATTAATGCTGGCACCCAGATCACATAAACATCTATCGAAAGACAGATTTCCGATGGTGCATGGAATAGTGAAACTCCCTGGATCTTTTAGCTTTGGTGGCAATTTCTGTTGCAGAACGGCACTACACTCTTCTGTCAGTGCTACAGTGTCCAACTCCTCGAGTTTGAGCTTCCTAGAGAGAATTCCCTTCATAAACCTCGCATAGCTGGGCATTTGTTCCAGTGCTTCCGCAAAAGGAATGTTGATTTGAAGTTTCTTAAACACCTCGAGAAACCTGGCAAACTGCCTATCATTTTTTTGCTTCTTCAATCTGCCTGGATATGGAGGTGGTGGAAAGATTTTCGTATTCTCCGTAGACTTCTTTGCAAGAACTGTCTCGTCCAGATTTTTCGGCTGCACAACCTCACTAACCAACTGCTCAACTGCTGTATCCGATTGCTTTTGTACCTCTTCTTCTTCTTCAACAACCACTGGCTTCGAATTGCTTGTCACCTTACCGGATCTCAAGGTGACAGCTTTCACATGCTCTTTACCATCTCTCTTTCCTGGGTTAGCCTCAGTGTCACTAGGAAGAGTTCCTGCCGGTCTGTTTAGCAGGGCACTAGCAAGTTGACCGAGCTGATTTTCCATTATCTTCAGAGATGCCCCTTGACTCTTCACTGCCATCCGCAATTCTTCCAGTTCAGCTTTTTCATTAGGATATTGACCACTATTCCCCTGAGATTGCTGTTGGAAACCTGGTGGCTGAAATTGTTGCTTAGGCTGATACTGCTGATACTGTTGCTGAAATCCTTGATTGAATGGTCTAGAGGCAGGATGTTGCCCTTGATTTTGCTGATAATGTTGTTGTTGTTGAACACCGCCCTGATTGTTACTCCAGCTAAAGTTTGGATGATTGCGGTTATTCGGATGATAAGTAGCTGGCACTGGCTGCTGTGGCCTCTGATAATTACTCACGAACTGTGCTGATTCAGAAGAAATCGCACATTGAGTTGTATCATGTGCGCCCGCACACAACTCACATACACTAGCAACCTGCTGTAAGCCGTAATTAGACAACGAATCCACCTTCATAGCCAAGGCTTGCAATTGAGCTGTAATAGCTGTCGCTGCATCCACTTCCAGAACACCAGCTACCTTACCTTGAGACAACCTCTGAGTAGGATTTTGATATTCGTTGGCAGCCATCATCTCAATAAGTTCATAAGCCTCATCATAGCTCTTTGCCCATAGAGCTCCACCAGATGCTGCGTCTAACAAGGGTCTCGACTGAGCACCCAACCCATTATAAAAGCAATTTATCACCATCCAGTCTGGCATCCCATGGTGTGGACACTTCCTGAGCATCTCCTTATACCTTTCCCATGCCTCGCATAGAGATTCTCCAGATTGTTGCGAAAACTGAGTAATGGCATTCCTGATAGCTGCTGTTTTAGCCATAGGGAAGAATTTCGTGAGAAATTTCTGTGCAAGATCTTCCCATGTAGTGATAGAACCTGCTGGTAAAGAGTGTAACCAGCTCTTAGCTTTATCCCTCAGAGAGAATGGGAAAAGCCTCAGCTTCACAGCATCTTCTGACACACCATTTGTTTTGAAGGTATCACAGATTTCAATAAAACTTCGAATGTGCATGTTTGGATCTTCAGTAGGAGCACCTCCAAACTGCACTGAGTTCTGTACCATCTGAATCGTGCCTGGTTTGATCTCAAAAGTATTAGCTGCGATCGCCGGCCTGACAATGCTAGATGCAATGTCATTGATCTTAGGCTGAGAGAAGTCTTTCAATGGCTTTGGCTCTGCCATCTCTAAAGTTTCAAGTTCTTCTTCTGTTCGGTCCTCTTCTCGATCTTTGTTTTCCAGCTTTTCTTGGAGAGTTTTCGAACGCGTTCGCATACACGCTCAAGTACCTGAATTTCAAAGAATCAACAAGGAAACAATTAGTAACCAATCCGAGTCAGTGAACTTTAACGACCACTGATGTCAAACACATAAACTATAACAATTCCCCGGCAGCGGCGCCAAAAACTTGTTCGCACAAAATTACACGCAAGCGCACGTGGACAACAAGTAATATAAAAGCAAGTAAGATTCGTTCCCGCAGAAATTGTATACTTTGATTTATTCGTCTAAGCAACAATGTTTGATTATCGTTCAATGCTAAGACAAAAGACAATTTGGGTTTTGATTTTATATTATGCTAATCAAATTTACTAATTACTAAAAGAGAATGATTTAATTTATGAATAGAAACATAGGGTCCTAACTTCATTAAATACGTCCATTAGAGATCATGCCTTTACTCGATTTGTATGGTGGTTACGATAACTAATCGGACAACACGGAGTAAGTATACGCTACCTTTCAGTACACGCACACCAATCTACACAATATCCACAAAAGATAGAAATCATGCAGGCACCAATTAGGTCTAGACTCTATATGTCTATAGAATTTGAAAACCTAAAGGTTGAAGAGCAAGTTATCCATAAGGATTACATAAGATAGTATGAGATGGTTAAAATCACACCACTAATCATGAAATCAATCACGAACATATGCTAGCATGGTAAGTTCTAAATCTAGAGATCCACTGTCGCTTCACTAAAGATTAACAAGATAGATGTTCGCGACGCATCTATTTAATTAATTCACAACCATGCAAGGATATCGCAAGTCACCACATGTATATCAATTAGGCATTCACTACTAATTTCTGTAAATAAATTCGTTAGGACCCCATGACGGTGATTAGTTCATAGTTGAACCGTTCATCATCATGGGGTTCGATGAAAATATGCTAATAAACATGACTAGAATGAAAGAAAGAATAATATTAATTAATAAGGGTTTAGGAACAAATCCGAAGAATGCCAAGTTACAAAAGATAGGTAGATCTTGATCCGTTGCTTGTCACGAACAATCGATCATTCACTCCTTAATGTTAACAAAATAAAACCCTCTGTCTGATTACAATGATAACCAGAGTTTTTATAGGCCCTAAAAACCAAATCATACAAGGAAACAACTCAGAATTGCATTAACATTCGAAAAGGGCAAAACTGTAAAATTTTCCAGAATTCAGGCTGAGCGGCCGCCTAGAATCTTGAGCGGCCGCCTGGACAATTCCCCCTGAGCGGCCGCCTGGGAGCTTGAGCGCCCGCCCGGACAACTTCCTGGAAATTCTGATTTTCATGGTAATTGTCGTTCCTTGCTTCGTTTTCCCTCGCTCTTCTGGAAACCTTCTTAAACAAACACCTTAGGCCTATATCCAACATAACATCTTCAATTACCAACTCCGATCCTGAGATAAAAGTCCTGCACATTTCCACTAAAAACTAATCAAAACACGACATACTTGAGGCCAAAACTACCAATTCAAGCCGACATAAGACGTTCTAAGTAGATATAAAATCCACTTATCAAAGCCACTCAGGGGTGACCCCGCAAAGAGAAACAAGGATCAATACTGTAGGTTCCACCGAGACGTGGGACATGACACGGATGATTGTAGACAGTTGAAGGACGAGATTGAATTCTTGATCCGTAAAGGAAAACTGAATAATTTCACAAAGGGTGGAGATCATGGAACCCAAAGAGGGGATTACAATAGGAGAAACAATGATAGAAGAGATAATGATCGTGATCGTAACACACAGCCCCGAGGGCCAGTTATCAACATGATCTGGGGAGGCCCGACAGCGGCCGGTACAACTCGAAACTCTCGAAAGGCGTATGCCAGAGAAGTGATGCACATCGAGGGAGAAGCCCCGAAACGTGCTAGAACCGAAATAGCAATTGGTTTTGATGATTCTGACCTTGAAGGGGTGAAGTTCCCCCATGACGACCCGTTGGTCATAACCCCTGTGATTGGGAACTCGGAAGTGAAACGAGTTTTTATAGACAATGGAGCTTCTGTTGATATTTTGTTTCATGATGCGTTTATGAAGATGGGGTATACTGATTCTCAACTAACCCCGTCCAACATGCCGATTTGGATTTAATGGAGTTGAGTCCAAAGTTGGAGGAACAATCCAGTTACCTATGACTATTGGGCAAGAACCTAGAGAGGCTACTCAGATGTTGAATTTTCTAGTGATTAAGGCATCCTCTACCTACAATGCAATCCTGGGAAGGACTGGACTTCATGCGTTCAAGGCTGTTGCCTCTACCTATCACATGAAGATTAAGTTCCCAACCCGGAATGGAGTTGGAGAACAGAAAGGTGACCAGAAAATGGCAAGGAGCTGTTATGTGTCCGCACTGAGATCTGATGGAATCGGGGGGCAGGTACTTCCGATTGAAGACATGGATGTCCGTGATGATGATGAATACCGAGGGAAGCCAGCAGAGGATTTGGTTCCCATACCTCTAAAGCCAGGCGACCCTGAGAAAGTTACTTATGTAGGAGCATCTCTGAAGGAACCCCTGAAGGGCGAGTTGACGACGTTCTTGCAAGAGAACAGCGACGTGTTTGCTTGGACAGCAGCTGACATGCCAGGGATTGACCCCCAACTTATAACTCATAAGTTGAATGTTGATCCTGAACGGAAGAAGATAAAACAGAAAAAGAGGAATTTTGCTCCTGAAAGGCAAGAGGCCATTAAGCAAGAAGTTGATAAGTTGCTGGAAGCTGGTTTCATTGAAGAAATTCAGTTTCCCGAATGGTTAGCTAACCCTGTGATGGTCAAGAAGGCGAATGGGAAGTGGAGGATGTGTATTGATTTTACCGATCTGAATGATGCATGTCCAAAGGATTGTTTTCCCCTACCAAGGATTGACATGTTGATAGATGCCACGGCTGGACATGAGATGCTGAGTTTCATGGATGGTTTCAGCGGATACAATCAGATTAAGATGCACAAGGATGACATCCCAAAGGTATCTTTCATAACTGACTTTGGTGTTTTCTGCTATCTTGTTATGGCTTTTGGTCTAAAGAATGCAGGTGCTACTTATCAACGACTGGTGAATAAGATATTTGCCCACCTAATTGGAAAAACCATGGAGGTCTATGTTGATGACATGTTGGTCAAGAGCCTTTGCCAAGCAGATCACATTAAGCACCTCAGAGAGGCATTCGAAGTGATGAGGCACCACAAGATGATGTTGAATCCAGCCAAGTGTGCTTTTGGTGTTGGATCAGGAAAATTCTTGGGGTTGATGGTTTCGAAGAGAGGCATAGAGGTTAATCCTGACAAGATCAAAGCAATTTTGGACATGGAACCACCCCGCTCTATATGAGATGTACAGAAGCTAACTGGCCGAGTTGCAGCCCTAGGGAGATTCATCTCCAAGTCTGGTGATAAGTGCTTGCCTTTCTTTCAGGCCTTGAAGAAAGTGAAAGATTTTGAGTGGACTACAGAAAGCCAAGAGGCCTTTGAGCAGCTGAAGAAGTACATGGCTGAAGCCCCGTTGTTGGCCAAACCAAGTCCCGGAGAGACTCTCTACCTATACCTGGCGGTATCTGAGCAAGCATTGAGTGCTGTTCTTGTGCGAGAAGAGAAAAAGATTCAGAAACCGATTTATTATGTGAGCAAGGTTTTGCACGGGGCTGAATTGAATTACTCAACCATAGAGAAATTCGCTTTGGCATTGCTGACAGCCTCGAGAAAGTTGCGACCTTATTTTCAGGCACATAAAATTCAAGTCTTGACAGACCAACAATTGAGGAACATATTGCATAGCCCTAAGGCCAGTGGAAGGCTAATCAAGTGGGCAGTTGAGTTAGGGGAATTTGATATCACATACAAGCCTCAGACAGCCATTAAGGCTCAGGCATTGGCTGACTTCGTGGTTGAATGCACCATTGGCAACCAAGAAGTCGGGGGGCAGGAGATAGTAACCACCTCTGAAAGTGGAGATAAAAATGAAGAACTTGTATCTGATCTGAAGGAATATTGGGTGCTCTATTTTGATGGAGCATCAAAAACAAAGTCTAGTGGTGCAGGTTTTGTTCTGCAAAGCCCCGATGGGTTCACAGTTGAGTATGCTTTGAAGTTGGATTTTCCTACTACCAACAATGAGGCTGAGTATGAAGCATTGATAGCCGGATTGGGCTTGGCTAGAGTCATGAGGGCCAAGAACCTCAAAGTATGTGGAGATTCAAGACTGGTAGTTTCGCAAGTGAATGGCAAATTTGAGGCCAAGGATGAGACTATGGCAAAATACCTGAGAGTCGTGAAAGCTGTTATGACTCAGTTTGAGGAATGCTATGTTGAACACATCCCGAGAGAAGAGAACGTTAAAGCTGATGCCTTGTCTAAATTTGCTTCTTCTGAAATTAAGAATTATGCAGGGAGTGTCTACTTCCAGGTCTTGAAGGCCCCGACTATCGACTCTAAGTTGGTGGCACCTATTGATGTAGGAAGTTGCTGGATTTATCCTATCAAAGCTCACCTCGAGACTGGATGGCTCCCTGACAATGCCTTGGAGGCACGAAAACTGTCAGTAAGAGCAACAAGATATGCCCTGATCGAAGGCCTCCTGTACAAGAGATCGTTTGTTATCCCGTACATGAAGTGTTTAAAGCCCCAAAAGGCTAAAGAAGCCTTGGAAGAAGTTCACGAAGGAATCTGTGGGCAACACTTGGGGGGCAGAGCCCTAGCCCACAAGATCACTCGTCTGGGATACTATTGGCCTGAGATGTTGGCAGATGCGCAAATTTATGTCAAGAAGTGTGATCGATGTCAAAAGCACGCCCCCATTGTAAGGCAGCCGCCTGAGATGTTAACCTCAGTAAACTCTCCCATACCATTCGCCATGTGGGGGATGGACATACTTGGTCCTTTCCCTATGGCGTCAGCCCAAAGGAAGTTTTTGATAGTGGCCATTGACTATTTCACTAAATGGATTGAGGCTAAACCTCTAGCCAAGATAACCACCAAGCAAGTTGCTCAGTTCTTTTGGGAGAACATCATCTGCAGATATGGAATTCCACGAATCCTTGTAACGGATAATGGAACCCAGTTCAACAATGAAGAGTTCAAAAAATATTGTGAAGAAAACGCTATTGAGCTTCACTTTACTTCAGTAGCACATCCACAAGCTAATGGACAAGCCGAGGTAGCCAATCGAATTATCCTTGATGGACTAAAGAAAAGGGTTGAACACTCAAGGAACACTTGGGTGGATGAGCTATTGCCTATACTCTGGGCATATCGCACCACTTGTAAGGTAACAATAGGAGCAACCCCGTTTTTACTCGCTTACGGAGCCGAGGCAGTGGTGCCCTTAGAGATCATGCATGCATCACCTCGGGTTGAGGCATATGAACAAGAGACCAATGAAGAAGGCATCAGGCTCGCCCTAGATCTAATTGATGAAGTCAGGGATGAAGCAAATGCCAGGAACGCTGAGCATCAAAAGAAGGCATCTTTCCACTACAACCAAAGGGTTAAGGAGAGGTTCTTTCGACAAAGTGACTTGGTTCTAAGGAAGATAGAAGCCTCAGGAGTTGGCCAGAAAGGCAAGCTAGCCCCAAACTGGGAAGGACCGTATCGAGTCAAGAAGGTGCTGGGACGAGGATCATACAAGCTGGAAACGTTAGATGGGGTTGAGGTACCCCGAACTTGGCATGCAGTGAACCTCAAGATTTATTATGTGTAAGCCTTCCTAGTAAGGACTTGGCTTTTATCCATCTATTAGGAGAAGTAGAAATAAGGTTCCATGAAACCATTGCAGAGCATGTTGCTCCTAGTAGGAGATAGAGTATTTATGTAAGGGTTGAACCCGCTTCAAGTTATTAATGCAAGTTTGTTTTCCATTTATGATTGTGTAATTTTATTTATGTGCCAAGCACCTGATGAGTGCAAGTCAAAGATGACCAAGTAACGAAAATAAAGATACACAAGTGGAAATGAAACAAGTGCATAAATAAACACCCCCATGGGGCTAAGGTCAAAGTTAAATTACATCACCAAATAAAAGTTAAGTCCCGAAGGACCTTGATTGAAAGTAGAAAAATATAAAGCCACAAGCGGCCAACAAGGCCGTGCAAGGCCACTCACTCTTCGGCGGATTCCTCCACCACCTCCTCGCCCTCTTCTTCCTCGGAGCTTTCTTCCCCGGAGCTCTCCTCATCTTCCTCAGCTTCTTCGGCCTCCGTCTCCATCAGCTGCTTCCCTCTCTTTGCCGCGTCCCCTTCCTCTTCTGAAGTCTCGGTTGATGAATCGACTCTGGCACGAAGTTGCTTGCCAGGAAAAGCTCGCCTTGCAGCTGCTTCCCTCTTTGACATAGCTTTCTTCCCAACAGAACGGGAAGAGGTCGAACTGGAGCTAACAACATTGGGTGCCTTCCTCATACCAGAAGGACGGCGGCTACCCCCAGAGCCTGACGCAGGATCCGCGTCTTGATTTCCACTAGTAATAGCCCAGGTAGGGCAGGGGAAGTCCGCTGGATTCACTACCGATGGGTACTTGTTGCTCACAACGCCAATAGCTTTGTTCCACCCAACTGACATGTTAAAAGGCCGCACCTGTTAGTAGTATTTTTGTGTGTTCGTTCGCAGGGAAGGACTGAATGTAATATCAAAGTTCAGGTTTCTTATCTCTTTACGTCTAGAAGTGTATAAGAAGAATTTTTGGGTCTGTGTATTAACTAAATTAACCAAGAACTAATTATAAGCACTAAGAATTAATTTTAAACTGAGATTCAAATATGTTGGAAAACAATCTAAGAACTGGGGTTCTTCACCTGGTTTCAATACATGCTCAATATTAATGTGATATCTGTGTTCCTACCTTGCTGAAAACAATTCTTCTAAAGTTATACTGCACCCTCCCAGGCTACAATATATTACTTACAGCTACACCTTAATTGACACTCCCGTGATACAATCAGAGTATATCTATAAACTGTTAATTACCAAGAATTATATGTCTCACAATTCTCCTATTAATCTCCCGATCTAATATTCAAATTATGTCTGTTAAATCATGTACTAAGATTGCAACTTCTCTCCCAAGCTTATTACAATCCCTAGAATACAATCAAAGGTTCATGACTCCCCTAATTGTGTTAAGATCTCATTAACAAATCAGTCAGGCAGAAAATCACATAATCAAGCATGCATGAATACCAAGGAATACTACCCAATTCTCAGATTAGAGAATTAGTTACGCATATTAAATAAAGAAAACGTAATAATAATGATAATGAATGAAAACATAATATTGAAGAAAGAATTGAAGATCGAAAGTACCTTGATACGATTTACAGCTATCAATTGTTATGATTTACAATGGTAAGATGTGTTTAAATAGGCTCTACAAATCTTGCCCAGCAAGATATTACCTTCTATTACAATTAGAATTCAATTCAGGTAATAAAACTTGCCTAAAATACAATTAGAACTAGAAAAGGGCAAAACAGTAATTTTTCTGCTTCCATCTATCTGCTGGTCGTGCTTCCTGGGCCCACCACACGTAGCCTGGTCGTGCGAAACCTATCCCATATTGTAGAAAATCTCTCAAGCTTCGCGTGGACTGTAAATGGGCTGAAAACGGACTTCTAGAACTCCAGATATGGCCCAAACAGTATAAGCTGTGCAGCCCTTCTCAAAAATCCGAATTTAAATTAATTAATTCTCCAAGAACGATAGAAACATCAACTTTAATCAACATTCTCGTAAATCTGCACAACTCAGCAAAACACATCAAAACTACAACAACTTGAGTCCAAAACAATCAATTTAAGCCAAACGGAGGGATTCTCAGTGGATATAAAATCCACTTATCAAACCCCCAAACTTAAACTGATGCTTGTCCTCAAGCATAAACAATTACAACTAACTAACTAACTAGTACCACTTCCGTAGGTGATCACGGTTGCATTTGGCATATGCAACAAGCCCTTTAAACCCCTAGGCAGCCCTAGTGGACGAGTAAGGTCTCGTGAGGGCCTATAGCGAATGTACCCACAAAATCCATTTAACCTAATGCAATGCAATGTATGAATGCAACTAATATGAAAATATGCAACGATCCCCTTCAAACTAACCAAAACCAACTAACAAGCAAATATCTCAAAGAATGCAACTAAATCCAAATAGAGCTCGACCAAGTTCCCGTATACTAACATTACATGAACAGAAACGTGCGTGTGTGCAATGCTCATCAGAAATACTTCCAAAACTAGGTCAAAAATCATACATATCCTTTGCCAAGACAATCACAGGTTTATAAATAGAATAGACTGTAGACACTTCATAACCTAGAAACACCTCCATCCTTATCCAAGGTAGACAGAAATTCATGCTTTATTACTAACTACTACAACACATATATACAATCATGCTTATTTAACCGTGCAATGGATGAGACCCCAAAAGGCTTATACAATAATACCCATGTAGCGAGTGTTAGGTCAGTGGATCCCAGACTATAAAAGCCTTAGGTCACTAGGACTAAGTCCCCTCAGACTTAATTACTCGAGTATTAAAGAGCTCACCCTGGTTAATTTTGCATATAAACAATTTATTGACTTTTTTTTTTTTCTTTTTTTTTTCTTCTTTTTCTGCTTTTTTTTTTTCTTTTTTTTTTTCTGCGATCTGGAATGAGCCTTTCTCATTTCCAACCCTAGACTACTCATATAAATATGAGCCGGCTACTAGCCATTTGACACCTAGCCATTATTCACAATTATTTACAATTAAGCATGAAATCCCTGGTTTCCCCCAAACTTAGACTTTAGTGTCCCTACACTATCAAGGGAATAACGAAAATTCTAAATATAATCAAGTGATTAAATCTCAAAACATCCAAACAAGTATGACCTTAACCTAGCCCAAAAGTACCCAATGAGTCTGTGTAATTAGTTTTGTTTCCGAAACACATAAGTCAATTTCATAAAAACTATAAATCAACCCTCTATTCATCATTACCACACTCAATTAGACATCTACCTATCAATCAGAATCAGCTCGTCTTAAAGGATCATGAAATATGCATGCCATGAAAATGCAACTAGAATGAACTCACATGGTATACAAAACAAAAAATAGAATGTCCTATATGAAACAAACGTAGATAACACGAACATATATGCATGAATTACTACTACTAATATGCAAAACATGAAATCCTACATGAACACAAACATACAACAACAACTACTAATCCCTCAAAACACCCCCAAACTTGAAAGATTCAATGTCCGCATTGAATGGAAGTAAATACAAGGGAAAGTAGAAAACATACCTACTCGTCCTCGCTGTCGTCACCCTCGTCATCCTCATCAGAAGAATCCGGTGGAGGATACGGAGTCCGAGCTCCAAATATAGGCCACTGAACAGGAGTACTAGGTGACTGAAACTTTGCCTCCAAGGCTATGCCCATGTCCTCAGAATACTGGCGACTGCTTGCATGCATAGCATCCAACCGCCTAGTCATTCGACGAAAATAAGATTAAAAAACGGACATATCCACCATACGTCGCTGAGGTTCTGCAATTGCCACTCCCGTTGCCCTAGGAACATGTGGCGGAGCGCCCGCTCCTTGACCACCAGCACCACCAACTATAAAACCGAGACCCCTAAGATGAGGAATGCCGCCCGACCACTTCCCCATCCGGTCAATAGTAACATCATTAATGGAAGACATAGGCTTATACACTGGCTCACCTTCGTAGCATTTCACTTTCGAAGTATCACACAAATACGCAATGATAGAAGCATAAGGAATACTGGCCGATGAATTACTTCCTACATACCGAAGAATGTTTTGATTAATAAGGTACCCAAGGTCAACATACTCACCCCTGAGAATACCCCATAGCAGAATAGCTCTCTCAACAGTAACATCGGTCACATGGGTTGATGGAAGAATATTAGAACTGATGAAGTAGAACCATGCCCGTGCGAACTTAGACAATGATGCCGCCGGAAAAGTCCTCTTCTCGGTGGTACCCACTCTACACTTCCACTCCGTACCCGGAATACAAAGCTCACCAATGATTGCATCAAGAACAACATCATCCCTAGTCTTCTTCCCCCAATCAGTAGCACCTTTAGGTTTAGGCGGTTGCCTAATCAACGTACGAATCGCACGAGGCGAATAATCCACCTTCTGACCCCTCACAACCGTGGCATTATTCCTTGCTATCGACGCATTAGCATAGAATTCCCTAACCACATCCAACGAGCCTTCATTAGCAAATTCACAAAATAACGTCCAACCCCGCTCACTAATCATCGCCACCATCTCCTCATACTTATACGGCACAAGCCTTCTTTCATGAATAACCCCCTTCGAAACTAACCTACCATACTCCGCCTTGGCATTCTCATTCACAAATTTTTCCACTCCATCTCCCACAACATCATTCTCATCCGAAGATGGACGAGCACTACTACTACCACCCATTAATCGTTGCCTTTTAGGAGCCATAATCAACAAATATCAAACAAGGCACAATAATCTCCAAACAATTCACCAAATAAAGAACCCCCAAATTACACACCAAGAACCCTAGCTTGCAAAATTCACAAATTCAAATAAAAGATGAGATAGAATATTACCCAATTGAATCAAAGAGGTGAACTTGCTAGATGAATCCCAAAAAAAATTCGAATTTAATTCCCCCTTGAACTTTGAATGGATGAAAGTTAAGAATTTGGGATAATATAGAAGTGTTTGTGGGTGTATGGGTGTATGTATATATATATAGGAGATGTAAGTAATAAAGATGAAATTATATGTAGTATAGGATTGGGGTTGTTTTGGATTTGAATTTAAAATAGAATGGGATTTAGGAATGATAGTGTTTAGGAGATGAATTGAAATTAAAGTATGTATGGGATTTAGGAGATGAATGAGGATATAGGAAAAAAAATTAGGTGAAAAGAGTGAAAATTTTTAGGTTTATAGGCAAAAAATCGTGCACAATGCAGGGGACAGCCGCGCTGACTGCGCTGAGGCGCTTGTTGCGCGGGTTGAAGCTGCGTGACAGGCGCTGGCTGCGCGGAGAGGCTTGTTGCGCAGTCCCTTGCTGCGTTACAGGGCGCTGACAGCGCCGCGGGGCTGTTGGCGCGGTCCTGTCCTGCGTTACTCGGTGCTGGAAGCCTTGTGGCGCAGGCAGCTTGGTACCATGCTGTTGCTATTTTTTTTTTTTTTTTTTCTTTTTCTTTTTCACACACTAACAACACTCTTTTTTTTTTATTTTTTTTTTCTTTCACAAAAATACTACATCACTTGGGTTGCCTCCCAAGAAGCGCTCGTTTAACGTCAATAGCTTGACGTACTTCCTCAATTCATAGTAGGGTCTTGAAGGTGGAGAATGCTCATTCCTTGCTCCACTGTTTCTCCAAGCAGGTATGGCTTAAGTCTCTGCCCATTCACCTTGAATACATCCGACCCTTCTCTAATAATCTCACAAACTCCATTAGGATAAACCTTCACAATCTCAAAAGGACCAGACCATCTTGATCTAAGCTTTCCAGGGAATAAACGGAGTCTTGAATTAAACAATAGAACATGTTGCCCAACCTCAAATTCCTTCTTCTGAATGTGCTTGTCATGCCACAATTTGGTCTTCTCCTTGTAGATACTAGCATTTTCATAAGATTGGAGCCTAATCTCCTCAAGCTCTCCAAGTTGAAGCAAACGCTTCTCTCCCGCAGATTTAAGATTAAAATTCAACTCTCTTGTCGCCCAAAATGCCTTATGCTGAAGTTCCACCGGCAAATGACAAGGCTTCCCAAAGATCAACCTATATGGAGACATTCCAATAGGTGTTTTAAATGCCGTTCTATATGCCCAAAGTGCATCATCAAGCTTTGTTGACCAATCTTTTCTCGAACTTGCCACTGTCTTCTCCAAAATTGACTTCAGCTCACGATTCGAAATCTCAACTTGTCCACTTGTTTGCGGATGATAAGGAGTTGCCACCTTTTGTGTCACACCATACTTTTTCAAGAGATCAGCAACCTGTTTATTGCAAAAGTGCGAACCTCCATCATTGATAATAGCCCTTGGCACTCCAAATCTAGTGAACACATTCTTCTTCAAGAACTTCTTCACCACTCTAGCATCATTAGTAGGAGACGCAATTGCTTCAACCCATTTAGAGACATAATCAACTCCCACCAAAATATACTGATTTCCATAAGAAGATGGAAATGGACCCATGAAGTCCATCCCCCACACATCGAAAATCTCCACCTCAAGAATAGATTGTAAAGGCATCTCGTTCCTCCTCGAAATATTCCCAACTCGTTGACATCTATCACATTTAGCCACAAAGTCTCTAGCATCTTGATGCATGGTTGGCCAATAGAATCCTGACTGTAAAACTTTCGCCACTGTCTTCATGCTACTGTTATGACCTCCACACTCTAGAGAATGGCAATGTCTGAAAATATGAGGAACTTCATCATGAGGTATACATCTACGAAACATTCCATCAGCACATTCTTTGTAAAGCAGCAGTTCTTCCCAATAGTAATGCTTCACATCATAAAAGAACTTCTTCTTCTGATTATAAGAAAGATTATCCGGCACAACTCCTCCCACAATGTAATTCACAAAATCTGCATACCATGGTGTAGACAAGGACACACCTAGAAGCTGCTCTTCCGGAAATTTATCATTGATAGGTATTTCACCTCCTACCTCTCCATCTCCTTGGTCCAACCTAGATAAATGATCAGCTACCAAATTCTCAGACCCCTTCTTATCTCGAATCTCAAGATCAAATTCCTGAAGTAAAAGAATCCAACGAACTAGACGAGGTTTGGCATCCTTCTTTGTCATCAAGAAACGAATAGCAGCATGATCCGAATAGACAATCACCTTAGACCCAACAAGATAGGATCTGAATTTATCAAGTGCAAACACCACTGCAAGTAGCTCTTTCTCCGTAGTGGAATAGTTGATTTGCGCGACATCAAGAGTCTTGCTTGCATAAGCTATCACGTGCATCCGCTTATCCTTCTTTTGCCCAAGAACAACACCCACAGCATAGTCACTAGCATCACACATAAGCTCAAATGGCAAGCTCCAATCGGGAGATGTAACTATGGGTGCAGAAGTAAGTTCCTTTTTCAGCCTGTTAAAAGCATCAAGACAACTTTCATCAAAGTCAAAAACACGATCCTTTTCAAGAAGATTGCAGAGTGGCCGAGCTAACTTGGAGAAATCCTTGATGAACCGTCGATAAAAACCAGCATGCCCAAGAAAGCTTCGAATTCCTTTCACAGATGAAGGTGGTGGCAATTTTTCAATAACTTCAATTTTTGCTCTATCGACCTCAATGCCTTTGTTAGAGATTTTATGCCCAAGCACAATGCCTTCCTTCACCATAAAGTGACATTTTTCCCAATTAAGAACAAGATTCGTTTCAGTACATCTCTGCAACACCTTTGATAAACTGGCTAGACATGATTCAAAAGGAGAACCATAAACCGTGAAGTCATCCATAAAGACCTCCATGTCTCGCCCTATAAAATCTGAGAAAATGTGGTTCATGAGTCGTTGAAACGTCGAAGGATCATTACACAAACCAAAAGGAAGCCTACGATAAGCAAAAGTGCCATAAGGACAAGTAAAGGTGGTCTTCTCTTGATCTTCGGGTGCAATAGGAATCTGAAAGTAACCCGAGAATCCATCCAGAAAGTTGTAATACTCATTACCCGCCAACCTTTCGAGCATTTGATCAATGAATGGGAGGGGAAAGTGATCTTTGCGAGTAGCATTATTCAACTTCCTATAATCAATGCAAACTCTCCAACCTGTTACTGTTCTCGTGGGAATTAATTCATTCTTCTCATTGTGAACAACAGTCATCCCACCTTTCTTAGGCACAACATGAATAGGACTAACCCATTTACTGTGTGGAACCGAATATATGATACCAGCATCAAGCAACTTAGTGATTTCTTTCTTCACCACCTCTTGTAAATTCGGATTCAATCTTCTTTGTCCCTCAATCACAGGCTTATGATCATCTTCTAAGGCAATTCTATGCATGCAAAGAGCAGGGCTAATTCCCTTGATATCTTGAATTGTCCAACCAATAGCTGATTTATATTGCCGAAGAACATGTAATAACTTTTCTCTTTCATCATCAATGAGCAAAGCAGAAACTACCACAGGATATGTATCATTAGGACCAAGAAAGGCATACCTCAAATTATCAGGTAGAGGTTTAAGTTCCACCTGTGGTGCCTCTGAAAGTGTAAAAGCCATCTCAACTTTTGTGTCTCGTACAACCAGTGCTTCTTCTTCGACTACATCATCCAACCAGTTCCCCGGCAGCGGCGCCAATTTGTTAGTAGTATTTTTGTGTGTTCGTTCTCGAGCTGCACAATGTCATCCACTATGTCAATGGTAAAACAAGTTGCTCCAAAAGGGGGCATCTTCATTGATTTGTTCAGATCAAATTCCACTTTGTCCTCGCCAACATTCAATGTCAATTTTCCAGCTTTAACATCGATTGTAGTGCCAGCAGTAGCCAAGAATGGCCGTCCCAAGATAATGGGTATCTCGACATCTTCATCCATCTCTAACACCACAAAATCACAAGGTATGACAAATTTATCCACTTTAACAACCACGTCTTCAATAACTCCCAATGGATACTTAACAGAACGATCCGCCAACTGAAGTGAAATCCGTGTCTTTTTAAGTTCTCCAAGACCAAGCCTTTTGCAGATTGAATATGGCATCAAACTCACACTTGCCCCTAAGTCACACAAGGCTTTCATGTTTTCCATCTTCCCAATAGTGCAAGGCAAAGAGAAACTTCCCGGATCTTTCAATTTCTGAGGAATGGCTTTTTGGATGACTGCACTGCATTCAGCATTAAGAGTAATAGTTTCGGCATCTTCAAGTTTCCTCTTCTTTGTCAACATCTCCTTAAGAAATTTAGCATAAAGTGGCATCTGATTCAAAGCTTCAGCCAACGGAATATTAACATGCAACTGCCGGAACATAGTCAAGAACTTCTCGTACTGCTTCTCTAAATGCCTGTTGTGAAGTCTCTGTGGAAATGGAATAGGAGGAACATAAGGTGGTGGAGGAACATACGGCTTTTCTGAATCTTCTTCCTTCTTCTTCGCATCTTCTTTTTCTGACGTGTCTGCAGCAATCTCCACTGGCTTATCCTCTTTCTCAGTATCACTATCCTTAGGCTTAAGAATATCAACCTCGGGCAACTCTCTTCCGCTCCTCAAAGTAATTGCTTTGCATTGCTCTTTACCAGTCTGGTCGGGTTGACTAGGAAGTGATCCTTGCTCACGAACACCCATCTTTGAGGCAATCTGTCCAATCTGTGTTTCTAGCATCTTTTGAGATGATGCCATCTGATCTATTCTTGATTCCATATTAGCCAATGCCCCAGAAGTCCCTTGCATAATCTTATTTAGTGCAACCTCCCACTCAGCTGGTTCTTTCTTTGGCGGAGGTTGATACTGCTGCTGTGCTTGATATGGTGGTCGTGACTGAAAACCAGGAGGTTGATTCTGCCTTGGAAATGCATAGGAAGGATTAGCCGCATGATTGTTACTATAAGAAAGATTATTGTTTGGCCTTTGATTTGGATTGTAGTAAGAATTATTCTGCACAGGCCAAGGCTGTCTTCCTTGAATAAAAGATGCTTCTTCTGGAAATTGTGGAGCATACGAGTTCTGACTAGCAACATAATCATGATACCCTTCCATAGGTGAAGAAATAGCATTCACATTTACCTTTTGTCCTCGCACCTCCTGAGTTAGAGTATCCAACTTTTGAGCCAGCATGTTGATCATCTCAGATTCTTGTGCTGCTTTTGCTGAGCTCGTCCCACTAGGTGCCCATGAATAATTATTAGATGCTAATTCCTCAAGAAGTGCTTTAGCCTGTGTAGTTGGTGCCTTTTTGAAATTTCCACCAGCAGCCACATCCAAACTCAAACGAATATCTGCATTCATGGCCCCATAAAAAGTACTGATGATCTGCCAATCTTCCAAGCCATGATGTGGACACTTCCTCAACAGTGCCTTGAATCTCTCCCATGCCTGATATAGACCTTCACCCGGTTGTGCTTTAAAACTCATAATCATAGTCCTCAACTGTTGCGTCTTGTCAGAGGGATAGTATTTGGACAAGAATGCCGTAGAAAGACTCTCCCATGTAGCAACCAAAGTGTTTGGAAGTTGCTGGAACCATTCCAAAGCTCTTCCCTTAATAGAGTAGGGAAACATATGGAGACGAATCTGATCACTCGTAACACCAGTGATTCTGAATGAGCCACACATCTGCACAAAACGCTCTAGATGTCTGTGTGGGTCTTCTAATTCAATGTCTCCTTCAAAAGCTTGATTGCTGATCATCTGAATCAAGCTCGGATTAATATGGAACTGAGCTGCACCAATCTCTGGAGTTTTGTACATGCAATTGGCTGGATTCGGTGTCTCATGGTCCCAAATAGAAGACTGATCAACATTAACAGCTGGTCGAGGTTCTGGATCTCCCATCTTAGCTTTATCTTTTCTTCGCTTTCTCAAAGTACGCTCGATTTCAGGGTCAAATTCCAATTTTCTAGCGCAAGATGAACGTAGCATACACCTGAAAATCACCAACAAAACAACTTGTGGAACCAATTAAAATCTAAACAATAAGAAACAATTAACCTAAACTCAACTATACTGCCTTCCCCGGCAGCGGCGCCAATTTGTTAGTAGTATTTTTGTGTGTTCGTTCGCAGGGAAGGACTGAATGTAATATCAAAGTTCAGGTTTCTTATCTCTTTACGTCTAGAAGTGTATAAGAAGAATTTTTGGGTCTGTGTATTAACTAAATTAACCAAGAACTAATTATAAGCACTAAGAATTAATTTTAAACTGAGATTCAAATATGTTGGAAAACAATCTAAGAACTGGGGTTCTTCACCTGGTTTCAATACATGCTCAATATTAATGTGATATCTGTGTTCCTACCTTGCTGAAAACAATTCTTCTAAAGTTATACTGCACCCTCCCAGGCTACAATATATTGCTTACAGCTACACCTTAATTGACACTCCCGTGATACAATCAGAGTATATCTATAAACTGTTAATTACCAAGAATTATATGTCTCACAATTCTCCTATTAATCTCCCGATCTAATATTCAAATTATGTCTGTTAAATCATGTACTAAGATTGCAACTTCTCTCCCAAGCTTATTACAATCCCTAGAATACAATCAAAGGTTCATGACTCCCCTAATTGTGTTAAGATCTCATTAACAAATCAGCCAGGCAGAAAATCACATAATCAAGCATGCATGAATACCAAGGAATACTACCCAATTCTCAGATTAGAGAATTAGTTACGCATATTAAATAAAGAAAACGTAATAATAATGATAATGAATGAAAACATAATATTGAAGAAAGAATTGAAGATCGAAAGTACCTTGATACGATTTACAGCTATCAATTGTTATGATTTACAATGGTAAGATGTGTTTAAATAGGCTCTACAAATCTTGCCCAGCAAGATATTACCTTCTATTACAATTAGAATTCAATTCAGGTAATAAAACTTGCCTAAAATACAATTAGAACTAGAAAAGGGCAAAACAGTAATTTTTCTGCTTCCATCTATCTGCTGGTCGTGCTTCCTGGGCCCACCACACGTAGCCTGGTCGTGCGAAACCTATCCCATATTGTAGAAAATCTCTCAAGCTTCGCGTGGACTGTAAATGGGCTGAAAACGGACTTCTAGAACTCCAGATATGGCCCAAACAGTATAAGCTGCGCAGCCCTTCTCAAAAATCCGAATTTAAATTAATTAATTCTCCAAGAACGATAGAAACATCAACTTTAATCAACATTCTCGTAAATCTGCACAACTCAGCAAAACACATCAAAACTACAACAACTTGAGTCCAAAACAATCAATTTAAGCCAAATGGAGGGATTCCCAGTGGATATAAAATCCACTTATCAGCACCTCATCATCATGCTTGTCCATAAAATTCATGAAATCCTCCGACTTGCGATACGAGTCAATTATCTTGTTAGCATCAGAAAGTTTCTTCCTGCCAAGCGAGTGAAGTTGCTTTTGAAAAGATAAGTTGTTGGCCTCCGATCGAACAACTCTAGAGTTCAGATCTTGGATTTGCTCCTTGAACGTTGCTTGCTCCTTTTTCAGTTCCTCATTGCTGTCCCTATAGGCTCGGCCTTGACGAGTAGCAGATTGAAGATAAGCATTGACCTGTAATCTCAGGTTGAAACAGCTCGGTTCGCGTTTACAGGTCAAGTATCGTTTAAATACGAAAAGGGAGCAAAAGTTATCTGTTATGGACGGAAAGAGTCGTTAAAACTCATGATATGTTGGGAGAGAAACGAAGAATTTTTGGCAAAATATTCTACCAGAGCAGTCAGATGAGCTTTGAAAGCTAAGTATGCTTAAGGAAAGTTTAATGGGAAGATTAATACTAAGCACTGGATTAGTGATGGGATTCAAGGTACTATATAAAACCTCAAACAGAGCCATGAATGGCCAATATTGATTCCATATCGATGATCGATATCGGTATGCGAACGTAAGTAACTTTAGCCATGAATGGCCAATATTGATTCCATATCGATGATCGATATCGGTATGCGAAAGTAAGTAACTCGAGCCATGAATGGCCACATTGATTCCATATCGATGGTCGAAGCCCGTATGCAAAAATTGAAAATCACTAATAGGGACCAAGTTGGTTCCAGGTCGATGGTTGATCAAAATCACTGATAGAGATCGAGCCAACCATTGTAACAAAGAAACAAAAATTTTTTCGTAGCCGACCGAAGTCCCGGCCGACCGGAATCGACCGCCGGCACGGATATGAAACCGGCCGACCGGTGTCCCAGCCGACTGGTCTTCCGGGCACACATCGGCCGACCGACGTCGACGGTCGGTATGGGTTCGAAAAATAAATAAATAAATAAATAAAATAATATAGAGGGACGAAATTTTTCAAGCCGAGCAAGGTACCAGCCGACCGGCCCTCCGGGAGCATTCCGGCCGACCGGTGTCGACCACCGATACGGGTTCGCACCAGCCGATCCAAGCACCAAGCCGACTGGCCCTCCGGGAACCCTCCAGTCGACTGACTTCGATCATCGGCACGAGTTTTACGAAATTTTTCAAGCCGAGCAAGGTACCAGCCGACCGGCCCTCCGGGAGCATTCCGGCCGACCGGTGTCGACCACCGATACGGGTTCACACCAGCCGATCAAAGCACCAAGCCGACTGGCCCTCCGGGAACCCTCCAGTCGACTGACTTCGATCATTGGTACGTGTTTTTCTTGTTTCGTTTCAAAAAAAAAATGAAAAAAAAACCGGCCATCCGAAAAAAACCGGCCGACGGAAAAAACCAGCCGACCGGGGCTCCGGCCGACCGGCCCCTTGCAACACCCTCCAACCGACCGGGAGTGATGGTCGGTATGGGTTTTTGCCCGACCGACCGACAGCGATGCTCGAGTTGGGTATGCAAAATTTCATTTTTTCTTGTTTTTGGTTTTTTTGATTTGGTAATCAAGAGAAGTGAAATATGAGTTTGAAATTAGTGCCTGTTAGCACCGATTAGTGCCGATTAGTACGGATTAGTGCCGTTTAAGCACAGTTTACTATCTTTTAGCACCGATTAGTGCTGATTAGCACAGACTAGTGCCGTTTAAGCACGGATTAGTGCCGATTAGCACTGTTTAGCGCCGATTAGTGCCATTAGTGCCGTTTAAATGCCGTTCGACTTCGTTTAACATTGTTTAAGCGTTGTTTAAGGCTGAGTAGCGTTGTGTAGTGCCGTTTAACACCGTTTAGTGTCGTTCAACATCGTCGTAAATGCGTCGGTCGCTCCACGCTTTACATTAAGATGATATTGTTGAAAATACTCGCATAAGAGCAATAAACCCTGACCCAAGTCTCGAATAAGGCCGTTAAAACTTCAAGGAAAACCTGATCAGTTTTCCTAGAAGTTGGGGGGCAAATGATATGGGCTAAAAGTAAGCCCTAAAGACACATTTAATGTGGCATTAATTAGACCTAGAATGGTCCAAACGTGGGGCCCACCAGATGGGCCCAAACCCTAATTATAATATTAATTTCGTAATTAATATTAGGGGTAATAAACAGCTCAGCAAATAAGAGTCAAACAAGGATATAACTCTTGCCTGACTTAGCCCCCAGGATACATATCTCAACATGGAAACTGATTCCTAAAAGGAATAGATCCAGAACCTTCCTTGAGGCGGTGGCTTGCCCACCAAGTCTCTTATTCCTACCATAATTCTTAGGCTTCTCAGCCTATATAAAGGGCCAGACCCCTCATCTCAGAACTACGTTGGCTTGATTCTCAATACGAGATACGTAGGCACTCTGTGAGGACCGATTAAAGTCTCGAACGCAGAAACAGCCATAAAAGCTCGAAGCTCAACCACCCTAGCATTAATTACAAATCGTAACCTAGTTTTTGATCCACAATAGATATTTTGTTTTCCCCTTGGTTTATGTTAATTCTTGGTCGTTTCGTTGCATTAATAATTGATTTGTTCAATAGCGAGCATTGTCTTTCTTTGCTTTGTCAGTTTGTGTCTAGTGAATTGAATATCATTTAACTAGGGTTGTATAAGAAATCTTAATCAGGTGGAATTCTAGCTTTCTTACTAGATCTTTCTGAACTCTATATCTATTTGATTTTTCACTCACTAATTAACTTCTACTAGTACCACGTAATGGCATGACAAACACATCAGTAGTAACCATTGAAATCGACTAATGTTTTGGCAAAACTAGAATTGTATTTGCTGGTTTTGATTTGATTAAGAATTCTCACAGTATGAACAATACATCAATAACTATCATTTGCTGAAAGATAAATGGAAACTTATTCATTTTAGATTGATGAAGAGCATAACCTCATCTGGCACTGTACGCATATACTTATATACTCATACTTCAACAACTAAATATCAGCTTTTTATTTGTTGACTTTTAACTATTCAGTTGTATCTCTGCCTTATTAAGAACCTTGTTCCCAATTCTATTGTTTCTGATTGTATCATTGGCACATTACAGTTTGCGATGGAACGTTTTTCCCATCCCTTCTTGATGAAATGTCTGCTGTAGTTGGTAGCTTCAATGAGCGTGCAGAAAAATTGCTTGAATTGCATCTAGCTACAGGTGTTAGCAAATGCTTTATCTGGTTCAAATACAAAATACAGGGAAACCATGTTGCCTTAATTCAAGAAGGAAAGGATTTGGTCAGTTATGCTTTGATCAATGCCACTGCCATGCGTAAAATATTGAAAAAATATGATAAGGTATGTTTATAAGCTCTCCATTGTTCCAATTTATAAATTTGAAAACAACCATTATAACTTCTAATTACAAATTTAACCCTGGTTCCTGTCTGATGCAGGTTCATTATTCAAATCAAGGCCAAGTATTCAAATCACAGGTCCAAAAAATGCATATCGAGATCCTTCAGTCCCCCTGGCTGTGTGAACTTATGGCTTTCTCAGTGTCTTCATCATTAAATTGTCTTATGCTTGCATGGGTCACCATCACCACCAAAGAAATGCCAAGAAAATGTGCCTACTAACTTTTTCTTGGTTATTGAAATGTACTTATGCTCAATTTGGTTGGAATTAAGTCAAATATTGCATGGTCAATTTGTATTATTGCTTATGGAGTTCAGTTGATACATATTTATATTCCAAACTACAGAAAATTCTGCTTTCCTCATGGCATGGTATGTGTAATTCTTACACGTATTTCATATGTAATATACTGTTGTATTTGTTTTTCTTCTTTGTAATTGATGTCATATCCTTTCTTATGTTAGTTCCCGCTCCACAACTAAAATGTGATGTCATATTTGTTATATTTGTTTAATGCTTTTAGCTTGGAGGCAAAGGAGCGAACCTGGCTGAAATGGCAAGCATTGGTTTATCAGTTCCACCAGGCTTCATAATATCAACAGAAGAATGCCAGGAATATCAAAAGAATGGAAAGAGTCTACGAGGACTATGGGAAGAGATACTGGAACGACTGGAGTTTGTGCAGGAAGAGATGGGTGCGTTTCTTGGGGATTCATCTAAGCCTCTTCTCCTTTCTGTTCGATCTGGTGTTGCAATACGTACCTATTACAGTCAGTTATGTACTATGTTATTACTTTTGAAGTTAATTTTAGGATTATTTTGTGGCTTTGTTTTTGTTGATCAATGTAATACTCAATTTAGTATATATTAACAAGACAATTAACATTTGTATTTATTTTGAAAGTTTGCATTTGGTGTTCTGATGGTGCTTGAGGTGTATTGCATTTGGTGTTTTGGGTATTTATGTATTGTACTAGTGAGATTGGATAGGTTTAGATTTAATTTGGAAGCCGAAAATGGCTGGAACCTGAAAAAGCAGCAAAATGTTGTTTTAGTAACTTACGACGAATTTTTGGGTAACTTACGACGATTGTTCATCCTTTTATATTCTTTTTGATTTTTTTTAATTTAATTGTGGTAGCAGGTGGGTCCCAAAAGTAAGTTTACGACAGAAAAAATGGTCGTAAATTATGAGCATATGACGGATTTTTTCGTCATAAAATATAAATTTATGACAGTTTATTCCGTCATAAGTTCGTTTATTATTTTATTGTAGGAAGTGGGTCCCCGTGTCGGAAATTATGACGAAAATTTGAACTTGTGACGAAATTTGTATTTGTGACGAAAATTCAAACTTAAGACTCGAGCAAAAATGACGAATTTTTTCCGTCGTAATTGGGACCAATTGCGACGATTTTAGTGTTAAATTTCCGTCATAAATGGTCATTTTTCTTGTAGTGTTATTAATATTACTATTCTTTGGTTTTTCTTGGAAATGTTTTATAAAAATTTAATATTTGAAATATACCCTCATTTCTCCATCGAGTTTCAACCTTTTCTCTTACGAAAGAAAACCAAGTTTTTAAAGCTTTTATTATTTATTACTAGCCAATACGTATAAATTGCATAATATATAGAAGTAAAAAAATCATGTTATATAAAGCTAGCGCGAGGTATAATACATGGCTTTTATATATGTAATTATGTATACGAGATAAAACAATGGGAAATACAAAATAAACCTTTTATATATTTTCATTTGAACTGGTGTTTTAGAGAAAATATCTATTTCTCTAGTTGAAAATGTACTATTGAAAATGGAGATCTATAAAAAAAAGGGACAGAAAGGATATTCTCGAGAAAATGCTCAAAATGGCACAAAAATGAGGTTGGCTGTCCAAAATAGCACTTCTGGAGAAGGGTGCCCGTACCTGGCACACACATCACGCATCTACCACCTGCGTTAGGGGGTAACGCATGTTCAACATGCGTTACTCGTGTTATTTGGGCAGAACCAGCTGAAAAAACAATAAAACACGAAAGACACACATGCGTTTAGGGGTAACGCATGTGCGTGATGCGTTAACGCATACGCATCACGCACATGCGTTACCCCTAAACGCAAGTGTTTGATGTGTTTTATTGGTTTTCTCAGTTGGGGAATAAGAAATTAACACGAGTAACGCATGTAGCAAATGCGTTACCCCCTAACGCAACTCCTACATACGTTATGTAAGTGCCAGGCGCGGGCACACTCTCCAGAAAGTGCTATTTTGGGTATTTTTCTCTAAAAAAATGCCATTTTGGCACTTCACCCGATATTCTCCTTGTCTACCAGCCTACCACAAATATAAAGGCCCACAAATGAATATTGATATAGACGAGTAAAGGCCTACAGATGTCTCCAGAAAATATAATAACTAAGAAAACAGGTGAAGCCCAATGGGTCTTCCCGTGGACAAAGATCCTAACAAGTCCATAAACCTAAAGGCATTTACTCGAAACCTCAAATGTGAAGAAAACAGGTTTTTTTTTAATAAAATGTGACTCACATTTTACGGAACTGAACTTAGAGCACTATTTAATTAGTTCGTATATGTAGAGCTGTTAACGAACCGAGCCGAGACGAGCTTTGAGCTAAACGAGCCGAGCTTTACTTTTTTTCTTAACGAACCGAGCCGAGCCGAGCTTTATTATCGCACAAAATATTTGTTCAAGCTAGTGTTCGTTAAGAAATCGAGCCGCACACGAGCCGTTATCGAGCAGCTAGTTTGCATTTTTTAAAAAATATTTTTCGACGATCAAACCGTACGGATGTCAAGATATATCTAATTTAGTGATATTCCCAAATTTTCAAAAAATAAAAAATTAATTTGGTTGGAGATCTTAGTAGATCACTACTAATTTTACTAGTACTAGTAACTAGTGCTTTGTCACGAATTGTTGTTTCTATTTTTTAAAAAATATTTTTCGACGATCCAACCGTACGGATGTCAAGATATATCTAATTTATTGATATTCCCAAATTTTCAAAAAATAAAAAATTAATTTGGTTGGAGATCTTAGTAGATCACCACTAATTTCACTAGTACTAGTAACTAGTGCTTTGTCACGAATTGTTGTTTCTATTTTTTAAAAAATATTTTTCGACGATCCAACCGTACGGATGTCAAGATATATCTAATTTATTGATATTCCCAAATTTTCAAAAAATAAAAAATTAATTTGGTTGGAGATCTTAGTAGATCACCACTAATTTCACTAGTACTAGTAACTAGTGCTTTGTCACGAATTGTTGTTTCTATTTTTTAAAAAATATTTTTCGACGATCCAACCGTACGGATGTCAAGATATATCTAATTTAGTGATATTCCCAAATTTTCAAAAAATAAAAAATTAATTTGGTTGGAGATCTTAGTAGATCACTACTAATTTTACTAGTACTAGTAACTAGTGCTTTGTCACGAATTGTTGTTTCTATTTTTTAAAAAATATTTTTCGACGATCCAACCGTACGGATGTCAAGATATATCTAATTTATTGATATTCCCAAATTTTCAAAAAATAAAAAATTAATTTGGTTGGAGATCTTAGTAGATCACCACTAATTTCACTAGTACTAGTAACTAGTGCTTTGTCACGAATTGTTGTTTCTATTTTTTAAAAAATATTTTTCGACGATCCAACCGTACGGATGTCAAGATATATCTAATTTATTGATATTCCCAAATTTTCAAAAAATAAAAAATTAATTTGGTTGGAGATCTTAGTAGATCACCACTAATTTCACTAGTACTAGTAACTAGTGCTTTGTCACGAATTGTTGTTTCTATTTTTTAAAAAATATTTTTCGACGATCCAACCGTACGGATGTCAAGATATATCTAATTTAGTGATATTCCCAAATTTTCAAAAAATAAAAAATTAATTTGGTTGGAGATCTTAGTAGATCACTACTAATTTTACTAGTACTAGTAACTAGTGCTTTGTCACGAATTGTTGTTTCTATTTTTTAAAAAATATTTTTCGACGATCCAACCGTACGGATGTCAAGATATATCTAATTTAGTGATATTCCCAAATTTTCAAAAAATAAAAAATTAATTTGATTGAAGATAAAAAAATAAAAAGTAAAAATTTTGATTTTTTTTCGAGCTTTTAACGAGCCGAACCGAGCCGAACGAGCTCGAGCCGCACATGTTAAAAGCTCGGCTCGAGCTCGTTAGCTTAACGAGCTTTTTTTTGTGTTCGAGCTCGAGCTCTTAACGAACCGAGCCGTGCCGAGCTCGAGCTTGCTCACGAACAGCTCGGTTCGTATATGCATTACAGAAAGTTGTGTAAAGACAAAGTTGTCAAATAGTCAAACAGTGTACAGAAATTTGCAGAATCAAAATATGCAAATTTGCCCGTTATCTTTGCGGCTCCCCTAGCTTTTAGGTCACGTATGCATGGACCTCTTCAAGACAAAATCAAAATGAAGCTTGTTGATATCTTGCTCGCCATCTTCCAACACAATTTATGAACACACAGTTTACGAATACAAAATCGTTTTCACTGGAGTTTCAGAGAATAGTGCCAGCACATTTCAAGACCAGCAACATATTGGCAAGCCATCTGATCTTCCTTTTCGAGACCTTTTTTTAAAGTCTCTTTAATTGATCTTGGTCTAGCAGCGTCTACTAATTTTCAACAAGAAAAAAAAAACATGAGACGAAACTGGTAACACAAGTCGAAGGAATACGATCCAATATTCATCCATAAAGGCATAAAATATCAAATTATTTTATTAAATTAAGATCATACATAATACTTAAATTAAATAAATTTAAATATGTAATTAGTTTTATAAAAATAAAAAATAGAAGGTAAATCATTATTAATTTTATTGCAGCTTTTTGAGGTTTAGGTAATTACACAAGGGCTATATATTCGAAAGATTACAACATATTTGATGTGTTGGTCGGAGCCAATAATAATAAAACACCCAAGCCCAGCCCCAGCGCCTCCAATATTTTCTTAATTAGGTCTGTCCTTCTTGATTTCTTCCTGCTTTCAAATCTTTCTTGCTTTATTATATATATCTATCTCTCCGTATATAAAAGCACATCTTTCTTTTGATATTGTAAACTTTTAATTTTTTCTAGGGTTCTTTAATTATTTAGGGTTATAATTGAATTTTCTTTCGTGGGGTTTGTTGTTTAGATAGATTAACACAACTTTGTTGTTGGGTTTTGGTTATTTTTGCTTTTGTAGATTATTTTGGTTGTTGATTTTAATTAGTAATGGAGGTGGGTGATTTCGAAACTGAGAAAATTAGGAATATTTGCATTCTTGCTCATGTTGATCATGGTAAAACTACTCTTGCTGATCACCTCATTGCCTCTTCTGGAGGTGGTGTGTTGCATCGGAAACAAGCGGGTAGGCTTAGGTTTTTGGATTATTTGGATGAGGAGCAAAGGCGGGCTATTACAATGAAGAGTTCTTCTATTGGTTTGCAGTTTGATAAGCATGCCATTAATCTTATTGACTCTCCGGGTCATATGGATTTTTGTAGTGAGGTTTCCACTGCTGCGAGGTTGAGTGATGGGGCTTTGGTTTTAGTTGATGCCGTTGAGGGGGTTCATATTCAGACTCATGCTGTCTTGAGGCAAGCTTGGATTGAAAAGCTTACGCCTTGTCTGGTTTTGAATAAGATTGATAGGTTGATTTGTGAATTGAAATTGACTCCAATGGAGGCGTTTAATAGGTTGCAGGGGATTGTTCATGAGGTTAATGGGATAATGAGTACTTTGTACTTATAAGTCTGAGAAGTATTTGTCTGATGTTGATTCTATTCTTGCGGGGCCGTCGGGGGAGTTGAATGATAACAACTTTGAGTTTATTGAGGATGACGAGGATGATACCTTTCAGCCACAAAAGGGTAATGTTGCATTTGTGTGTGCGTTGGATGGATGGGGATTTTGTACAAGTATGTTTGCTGAATTTTATGCGAAAATGAGTGAGAAATTAAATCTCGACAAGAAGGTCAAGGTGAATCCAGCCACAGTGAACAAGGCTTTATGGGGTCCTCGTCCCAAGACTCTGATGTTTGTGGGTAAGAAGGGAGTAGCTGGAATGAGCAACAGTCGACCGCTGTTTGTGGAATTGATACTAGAGCCAATCTGGAAGCTTTACCAGTCATCTTTAGAACCAGGTGGAGACATAGGTATACTTCAAAAAGTCATCGAGAACTTTGAATTGAAAGGTTTGGACCATGAACTTAAGAACAAGGACCCAAAATCCAAGCTTCAAGCTGTCATGTGTCAATGGCTTCCATTATCAGATGCTATTTTGTCAATGGTTGTGAACTGTATGCCAAACCCTATACAGGCACAGTCTTTTCGGGTATCCCGTTTGCTTCCTAAGCGAGAAATTTTACATGACGGTGAAAAGTCTAATGTAGTTGCTGAGGCAGAGGTAGTAAGAAAATCTGTTGAGGCTTGTGATTCTAGGCCAGCACCACCATGTGTTGCGTTTTTGTCTAAGATGTTTGCTGTTCCAATAAAGATGCTTCCCCAGAGGGGCTTACATGGGGAAATTATAAATAATTTTTCAGAAGAAAGTGGAAATGGAGAGTCAGATGAGTGTTTTCTTGCATTTGCCAGGATTTTCAGTGGGGTCCTTTATGCGGGACAGAAGGTATATGTGCTTTCAGCTCTATATGATCCATTGAAGGTGGATGATATGCAGAAGCATGTGCAGGAAGCTGAGTTGCATTCCCTGTATCTGATGATGGGTCAAGGTTTGAAGCCGGTTGCATCTGTAAAGGCTGGTAATGTTGTTGCTATTCGGGGCCTTGGGCAGCATATACTAAAGAGTGCAACACTTTCATCAACAAAGAGCTGTTGGCCTTTCTCTAGTATGGTTTTCCAGGTTTCTCCAACTCTGAAAGTGGCTATTGAAACTTCTGATCCAGCTGATATAGGTGCACTAATGAAAGGCTTGAGGCTCTTAAACCGTGCTGACCCTTTTGTGGAGGTTACTGTTTCTGGTAGAGGGGAGCATGTGCTTGCTGCTGCAGGTGTGAAGTTCATCTTGAAAGATGCATAAAGGATTTGAAGGAGAGATTCGCAAAGGTAAGCTTGGAAGTCTCTCCACCTCTTGTGTCTTTTAGAGAGACTATTGAATGTGAGGAATCCAATCCACTGGAGAATCTAAGGTTGTTAACTGGGACTACGGACTTTGTAGAGAAACCAACAGCCAATGGAAGGTGTGTTGTCCGCCTGCAGGTTATGAAGCTTCCTACTGCCCTAACTAAGGTGCTCGATGAGAGTTCTGAATTTCTTGGAGATATTTTAGGGGGTAAAATGGGTCAGACATTTGATACTTTGGAGGCTCATAAATCTACCATCACGGAAGATGATTATACCATTGAATCACTTAAAAAGCGCATAATAGATGCTGTTGAAAGTGATAGTTTATATTGGAGCTCGCAAATTGATAAGGATTTGGTTGAAAAGAATAAAGCATTGTGGCAGAATTTTCTAAAAAGGATATGGGCATTTGGACCAAGACAGGTTGGTCCTAACATTCTCTGACATAAAAAAAGCTGCCAATATTGATTCTTCTGGGGTTCCCCTTATGTGTCTCAGAGATTGGGGTTCCTCGATGTAGAAGAAAGTAACAGGAGTAGAAAATATGAGGCATCGACAGCTACGACGAATACGTTGTACCAAGAAGTTGAGACTCTTGAGAGCAGTGTTATGTCTGGGTTTCAACTTGCGTCATCTGCTGGTCCTTTGTGTGATGAACGTATGTGGGGTTTGGCATTTGTTGTTGAGGCTTACGTTTCACCGTCAACTGGGCAATTAAATGATTCTTCAAACTCTCAACAGCAAGCAGAGCAATATGGCATGTTTAGTGGACAAGTGATGACAGCTGTCAAGGATGCATGCAAAGCGGCTGTACTCCAGAAGAAACCCCGACTTGTTGAAGGCATGTACTTTTGTGAATTAAACACTCCAACAGAATATTTAGGTCCTATGTATGCAGTTCTTGCATGTAGACGAGCCCGAGTGCTAAAGGAAGAAATGCAGGAAGGGTCTCCTTTGTTCACGGTTCATGCTTATTTGCCTGTTACAGAGAGCTTTGGTTTTGCTGATGAACTGAGGAGATGGACGTCAGGAGCTTCAAGTGCTTTACTTGTTCTTAGTCATTGGGAAGCACTTTCTGAGGATCCTTTCTTTGTACCTAAAACTGAAGAAGAGAAGGAAGAATTTGGGGATGGTGCTGGTGTACTCCCCAGTACAGCTAGGAAACTAATTGATGGTGTAAGGCGGCGGAAGGGCCTCCCTGTGGAAGAAAAGGTTGTCCAGCATGCAACAAAGCAGAGAACACTGGCTCGGAAGGTGTAATACCTTAACTTCACAGGAAAGAATATTTCTTACAGTGCTGTTTATTCTAGCAATCTGTGTTCTGATGAATGCGTGAGCTGCACTGTCTTATTACTATGCAACTCTGATTCTTTGTCATTGCATAATGAACAAGGACCGAGCGTTGAACCGGAGAAGAGTTTGGTGTTTTGTTTGGTACGATTTAATGGAATATTAAGATTCCTGATTTGGTTGATTTGTATTGCATTCAGCCGCTTAAGCCAGAGTACATTTTGAACTCAGTATCAGTTATGCAACGTCTGACTTTGTAGCTTTTAACATTTATTCTCGATTGAAAATCCACATAAGATATCTGCAGTGTACAATATTAAAGCTTGTAGCCATTTTCTTGTTTAACACCATACTCAGAACGAGTGAACTTTTGTCTTTAAGGGTGGCCCTAATTATACAGCCTTTTGGCAAAGGCATAAACAGGATCGGCTTTGTGCAGGATTTCTCTCATACTAATGTATAATAACATGTCCTGCCCTATTAAGACAGCGGGATTGCATGAAGATTACACAGGATCTTACAGAGGCTCAAAGTAAACTCTGGTTCTGGGTTATGGAGTACATGATTGCATGTTAGCTAGTTGCTTTTCAGTTGTGCATTAATTTGTCATCTCCTTAGATTGAACTTTCTAGTTTCTAGGGAAGAGGCTGATTGTTGTGCTTCTAATCATCTATCCGGTGATGAGGGCCGGTCATTACATATATATGCAATACAGAGCTGTAAAGCAAAGATGCTCGGCCATTATTTTAGCCGAACAGTGGATATTATATTTGCTGTTGACACTCAGCACTGTTCCTAACTTCGGTGCATGCAGGCAAACATACCCATACCTTCCAGGATATATGCGTTCTTTTTGTATTCCAACTTATGGCTTTTTTGTCTTGGTAGTTATGTGGAATTCTTCAGTTTTGTTGGATATACTACCTGGAGTGCTCAACTAGTCATTACAGTCTTCGTTTCTGTTCTGCACTTTACTATCAAGCGAAAACATTTTGCATAGCAAGAAAACTAGAAAAGATTGTAGTAGACTCAACAAGTGCTCTCTCAAGTGACCCAAACACCGAAATAGTGTTGGTTGAAGTTGAAAGCATGTCTTGAACTTTGTCCAGATCTGAATACAAATCCTTGGAAACCTTTATTATAGTAGACACTTAACATGGTGCAATGAATTTAAACCAGTAAGTAGACACTTAACATCTCAGCAAGTTGACCTTCCAGCCTCTATAAGCTAAACTAAACTCAAACTCAAAGCATTTCTTTAAAAACTTAACTCAAACTCAAAGCATTCCTATTCCTCACAAGTTTTCCCAGTTCCCAAAACACCTTAGCTTCATTATCCTTTAGCTTCTCCCATTCCTTCAGACTTATCTTCACACTCTCGAGGACAGACAGAGAGAATCATGACACTCTCACGTGCCATACTCAGGCTAACCTTGTCACTGATGCTAGCGTCTTATCCTCTGGCCAAGCTCCGGCCATGTCCCCCTCCACCACCATGGCACCGTTACCTCTGGTGATGTCACCACCACCTATGACGATGGCACCATCACCAATGGCTAGCCCACCTCACACAATAAATCCTCCAGCCATGAGCCCTGGTTCAGTGAATTCACCACCAGCACCAATGGCACCTGCAATGGAACCAATGGCACCGACACCATCCAAGTCGGTCATGCCACCCGTCACTTCTACTCCAGGCTCGCCAGCTTATAAGCATGGGAGCAGCCTGGCCATAGTTGCTTTGTTAGGGGCAGTACTGCTGGTTCAAAATTAATGTTCATGGTCTTAGACTCTTACTCTTAATTATCTCTAGATTAAGAAGCACTATATCTTTATTATCTATTGTCTCTCTCTAATTTTTATTTATGAGTTTTATGTTTTGTGGATGTTAATCGGATGGATGTTACAGATCTCTTGTAGCATTTGGAGTTAAATTAATAAGAGTTGAGAGTACTCTTGTTTTAATAAGTTATCCATTTATTTCTGCATGTCAAGTGCATTGCTCCACGGTGATGGAACAGTTTATAGGAATATAATCTAGAATATTTTCTACAACTAAGTCCGTCATATTTTAGGACAAATCCAGCACTATTTAAGACCTGTGCAAATTACGTATGATCAATTTTATGTTGTTAATAATATGATGTACTATTTAAGCCAAAAAAAAACCGTTGCGAGACTCGTATTGTTGATCTTTTCTGGTACTAGGAGTGGTTTGACATGACTTGGGTACTTTTTGATTCGCTATCAACTTCAATTAGACAGAATCATATTAGATGAAATGTTGCTTTTCAGAACAGAGGAGAAGTGGCCAAAGAAAAAAGTACAATAAGATAACCTTTTATCTTGAAGTTAAAGATCAGGATAACAGGTTGTGGAACGGGTTTGTGATCAGCTGTTCAGATTCTATATTTGTGTCAGTGTGTATCCATGCCGCGAATCACTGGTATGTAACAGAAATTGTGTCCATTCTTAGATGTGTATACGATATCATTTCGGACACGCCAATTTGTTTTTTAATTGATACGTGTTATCGTTTATCAGTTGTGGAATCAAGCAATTCGTATTAGGTAAAAACAGGGCTTGTGAGGGATCTCATTCTCACGTATGTTGATTTTAGTAGGCCTTGCGAGGGATCTCGTTTTCTCACTGTTGGAGGCCCATCGGCCCAATAGGCTATATTAAGCCCATTACTGTACACCTAAGTTAAGTATCCAAGACATAGAGATCCGAATCCAAGACATAGAGATCCCTTGGGCGCTTCGATCCAATCAACAAGTGACACCTCAGAATGTGGGGGTATGATTGTTCTTTCCTCACCACCTCGTAGGGCCCATAGCCGAAGGATATAAAAAGAAGAGAGTAAACAACAACAAGAGACAGACAATTCATTATCACTACTCAAGTATTCTCTATCATAATCTCTTTACGTTTTACCCTATTATCTAAACAGCCAGAAACTTACGCCGGAGGTGAATCGAAGGTCAACACCTTCGCATTCTTTTATCTTGCAGGTTGACTGAAGGACCTACTCGGAGAATTCTGGTTCCAACACTCACGTATGTGGATTTTAATTTTGTGCTCTCATGATTATAAAATTTATCAGAATTTTAATATAAATGCTGGCTGCACATAGTAAAAAGAGTAGACAGATGCTATAATCACATCGACCAGCAAAGCAAAGTTATAAGAAGGCATGTATTGCTCTGGAACAGGTTTAGTACAGCACCCACGAGCTGTTGGTACGAAATGTTGGAGAGAATAATGAAGAAAGAAGCCTCTTTGTGTGTCAGTACAAAACGTGGGGAAGAATGTGTAGAGGAAAGGTAGAGAGTGAAATGTGAGAGTGCCCACTCGTAACAACGTTATATAGGAGTAGGTGTCCTTATGAAACTATACGAGTGAATGCGCCAACCAAATTTACATGGATGATTTTTACATGGATCTTATTCCACACATGATGATTGAGCTGAGTCTTCGATCTTCTTGTTTTGTTTCTCTCTTTTATAGAACACACTCGATTGACCTGACCAAGAGACCATGCAGCAGTCTCCGTGTCTGGCGACTATTGCTTAATCTGACACAATTATACACATCCTCAACTTACTACCGGAAGCAACTGCAATTAGCATCTGTCTATTGTTCAACTTAAACAGAGATGTTCTTTCTGTTTCCTAGCTAGTGATATTAATTATATCATTCAGAGAACACATATCAGATGTCTTCCGAAAAACTAACTTATTTCGCAAGGTGATATTAGTTTATCATGATTTTAGTAAAAGAATAGCAATATCAATTACACGGCGGTGGTTTTAACAAGGAGAAGAGCAACATATTTTCATGTACGCGCCATCAGACGACCAACTTACGGAACTTGAACACTGATGTATCATGTATCAGGTATGGTGCACTTAATCTAACTTGAAAACTCATTCCTTAGTATAAGTAGAATTCTGATTCTGCAGTTAGCGTATCGTGCTTTGAAGAATGTAAGATCAATAATGATGAAGTTGTAATAAGATTTTAAAATGTGTTATCTTCTACAATGAGCTTCTGGATTTTAATCCTAAATTGCAATTCAGTACAAAGTAACAAGTGAAGAATGCCCTACTGGTGAGTTGTGAGGTAAATGGTTCAGAACTTGTACGAGTGTGAGAGTTACAAATAATAATCTGTAAGGTCTTAACGTCAGCAGCTATTAACGGTATTATTTCAAGGCTCCGTGAATGTAAGTGGATCATCTGATTTGACTGTCATTAGTTATTTACGTAGCCAACAATTTTTCAGGCAATTTGCTAGTAATTCATACTCCGAAGTGCTAACATATGAATTTCTAGGATGCTACAATTCTTGCATCAGAATCCGGATCCATAAAATAATTGGTTTATATAATCTTCTATCTCGAGATTTAACATTTATAGGAGGCTGCCATTGTAACACCCCAGTCCCACATCGAGGAGATTTGGGATTTTAGTTAAATTTATTAGGCAAAGTACTACTACTAAGTGCACAACAAAATCATGATATTTTGGAGGTTGGTGGTATTATCCACTCGAAAGCTTGATTCGTCAAGTTGTTGAAGGTGGGTACACGAAGGCTGGTGATATTATACACCTTATAATGGTGACGTGGGTAAATCAAGGATTGGATTATAATCCTTTAAATTTTAATCCTATGTTTGTTTTAAGGGATAGAATATGGGATTGGACTATTATCCTTTAAATTTGTTAATCCCATGTTTGTTCATCATATGATTATAGTGAAGGGATTATAATCCTTTAAAAAATGACTTGTTAGAGGGGATTAAATAATACCTCCTTCAACCAAGTATTAGAGGGGATTATAATCCTATCCTCCAATCCAACAAAACAAACATGAGATTGATATTTTAAAGGACTATAATCCTTGAACTAATCCCAAATATGATTTTACAAAACAAACATGGGATTAAATTTTTCAAAGTATTATAGTCCTATCCCTTACTTAATCCCATGAAACAAACATGGCCCAGGAGTTTAAGTGGGGGAGACCAGGTAGGGGTGAACACGGGGCGGGTTGGGGCGGGTTGCCGGAAAAAACAACCCAACCCAATTAGTACGGGTTTTTTAAAAATTAACCCGTTCAACCCACGGTTTTGGACGGGGCGGGTTGGTCGGGTTTTGAACGGTCCGGGTTGGGTTAGGGCGGGTTGGTCGGGTTGCAAATCGAAAGAATTTTGCAGAAAATTCTGCCCAAAAAATGCAGAAATTCTGTCCAGAAAATGCAGAAATGTGTTGCAGAATGTAGAAAATGTGTTGCAGAATGTTGCAGAATGTTACAGAATGTAGAAAGTGTTGCAGAAGGTTGAAAATGTGTTGCAGAATGTGTTGCAGAATGCAGAATGTGTTGCAGAATGTGTTGCAGAATGTTGCAGAATGCAGAAAATGCAAAAAATGGAGAAAATGCAGAAAATGAATGCAAAAAACTGCAAAAAATATTTAATCAATATGCATTGTATGTAAACGGGTTGGGACGGGTTGGGTTAGGGTTAAAATTTGTTGAACCATAACCCAACCCAATTAATACGGGTTTTTTAAAAATCAACCCGTTCAACCCACGGGTTTGGACGGTTCGGGTTGGTCGGGCGAAATAAGGAACGGGTTGGGACGGGTTGGGCGGGTTGGGTAAATTTTGTTCACCCCTAAGACCAGGTGCCTAAAAGTTGAGACATAAAATAGGAATATTCAGGAGAAAAACGAAAGGACATTAAAGTTCTTACATCAGAGCTCTCACAGAGCAAGACAATACCAGGTTTTTAATTGGACTTGGAAAAATTGGTAGGAAAATTTGTGTTATATTTGCATCTTAGGCATGTGGTAGGAGTATATATTGATAACTACTACAGTATTTTTTAAGTGGAATATCGATGAGAACTTATAGGTGCCCACACTACACCAAATCTGTAGGTCATGTCTTTAGATGAAAAATTCATTAATATCAAATCTGCAGAATTATAATACTCCCTCCGTCCCAATTCTTTTGGTTGAATTGCCATTTTAAGTTGTCCCAAAAAAATGTCTGGATTTCTATTTTTATATGGTTGATTCCAGTATTACCCCTCATTAAGTGTGCATTGATAATCAAAATTTTATTTATTATCCAACTCCATGCGTGATAATTATAACAGACACTTTTTTTTTGACAGAATGATAAAGCTTCATTAATTTCAATAAATACACAGCTGAGACAAACCCCCAACCGGCAACACGACCAGATTGAAAAACAAAAATAAGCTAAAACACTTAGCTGATTTGTTTTCTGGTTTCTGGTTTTGCAGTTGCAGGGAGCTTGCCTCGGTGTTATCTATGTGCGGGACTTTCCGTATCGTTGGAGCGCATCAAGCTAGGAGTATCATAATAGGTAAGCCCCATGTGGAGAACGCCATGGGCCTCAGGTATGTCTTTGTCCATTTCCGTATCATTTCCGTTGTATTTTCCACACTCTATGTATGTTGTGCACTCAGCCGAGGGTCTTCACGGAAACAGCCTCCCCGCTCTAAAAACGGGGGTATGGTCTGCGTACAACCTACCCTCCCCAGACCCTGCTCTGAGCGGGATATACTGGGTATGTTTGGTTTGGTTTGGTTTACTTAGCTGATTTGTTTTCTGACCGTTTAACAACATAGAATTGAAACATTCTTAGAACTGAAAATGAATTCAAAGACGACCCAACAAATCCAAAATGCACCAACATCCCTGAAAACAGTAATATCGCAATTGACCTTAACACATAAAAACCGTTGGTAGCCCAATGTTCAAAAGGAGCACCCCAGCTATCTACTTGCCGGTAACCGGCTATAGACTTGCCGTAAGTGGAAACTAAAACTCCCCGAGGTTGAACAATATCCCGTTGTGAAAGGTGAGCTTTTGCAATAATTATCACTATCCCAGCCTCGATGCGGCTTTTCCAGATCTCCCGAAATCTCAATTGAAACATTCTCATCGTACCAACATAACGAAGCACAACACAACAAAACATATTAAAATATACAAACAACATACGCATAAAGCGTTACTTCGCCCAAAGCGATACACTTCAAAAAGTCAAAGATCTCGAATTGACACCAAATTTTGATATGGTGTTAGTCAGGAGATTTTGAGTCCAAGAAATGTGTTTATTTGATATTTCGAGTTCTAAATCAGGGCAGATCTGAAATAGAAATTCGAATGGGTTTTTCGAAATTTTTGGAAAAATTCCGATTTATGGAGGAAATGAAGGGGATTTGAGAAGGTGGATGAAGGCTTGGTTGGAGAAGGAGGAGTGAGGAGGAAAAGGAGACCTCCGGCCGGTGGATAAACCACCGCCGGAGGGGAATAAACCACCGGACTAAACTTGGACAGAGAGAGAGACTAGGAGACAGAGATTATAACAGACACTTAAATAGGATTGTAGGTTTCAATGTTAAACTTAAATAGGCCAGCTCAAAGCACTGACCTAATTTGTAAACGTTTTTCATTTTCCCTCCTAATGGGCAAACACTAGGTAAAACAATCATTCATATTCTTCTTTATTGTGTAAAATTAATTTTGATATTAGTTTAGATTAAAATATATAAATTAAAACTTATGAAAAATAAATAAAATATAATACTCCCTCTAATAAATTGTTTTCAAAACATTTAAATTAAAAATCAAATTGTTTTCAAAAAAAAAAAAATTAAAAATCAAATTTGAAAATATATACAAAGGCAAAACGAATTGATGTTAGTTTCTATTTTTTAAAATTATGATTAAAACATAAAAGTAATTATGTCTATACAAAACATTACTGATGTAACATTATGTTTAAAATTATTATTAAAATTAATTTAAACTAACATAAAAGTAAAGCTCCAATAATATCTATTGGTGTTGCAGCAGACTAACGGAACATCACCTAAAAAATTAACTCTTCCATTCACAAACTCAAACATTGAAAACTTTTCTCCCTCCAAATATTTCTCTCCTTTTATAGTCTAATTCAAAACTCCCTCCATTATGAATAATTTTCTTCCAAAAGTTTAAACTAAAAATTTAAACTCCCTCCGTAACCTCCTTGTTTACCCTATAAAAAGATGGAAGATTTAGTATTTTTTCAAACCACACCAAATATTCAATCTCATTTTTAAGAGTCAAATGGAAGTTCCTATGTACTCCATTTAGTGTAATGTTGGAAAGGTGTAAAAAGAAGAAGACTGCATTAATTAAGAATCCAACGTAAGTAATTCAAAATTAAGGGTAATTTAGTCCAATTTTAAGAGAAACAAAATTTCTTAAAATATGTGCAAAAGGCAAATCAGCCAAAAGAATTGGGAAAGAGGGAGTTTAAAGTTATAAGGATATTGGTCTTGAAACATTCTGATCATTTTTCCGTTCGTATCAGCTTAAATATTTATATTGGCTTGTCATACGAGTGATAACCGATAAGTTGTAATTTCATGTGTGCTTGTAACGTTGCATAAAATATGTTGACCCATGAGTATTTGTACAGACATTCATGCCTCAATTTTATGAAGCCAAGATGCGTGTTTTTCGTTTAGTTATCAATGATATTTCCCGCTCCCCGCCCCGGCCCCGACCCCGACCCCGACCCCGACCCGACCCGACTCCGAATTCTTTTTAAAATATTTCTCGCTCCCCGTCCCGACCCGAAAAATTCCCCTAATCTCCTAATTATCATCTAACCCTAATTAATTTTTTCTCGGAGTATTATGCACAATTGTGCAACTCTTTTTTTTTTTTTTTACAGGAAGTGCAACTAAATTGAAAGTAATACAGGACAATGTAAAGAATTTGAAAGACAACATTCCGAAATAATAATCATCAACTAACATTGGGCAATGAATGATATCAAAACCCGACATCCCTAAACATTCATGTGCTAATTGGAGGCGAAGAATAAATTATTAATAGTGCAAACGACAGGTGATGTGGTATTTATCATGTCTGTATCTAGGCCTATCGCAACTCACAAGCCAGAATGCTAGATACCCAATGGTTAAGGTGTGTTGGTCCTGCTGGAACTACGTGTACCATTCCGATAATTCTAATTTTCTTATGATACGTTGATGAAGTTTAGATTTTATTGACTCTTAGCTATTGATATAATTTTCGCTAGAAAAACAAATCAAATGATCAATGATAATTTTCCTGTTTAGTTCTCATCTATTCTTAATTCATTCAATGTTTTATACGCAAGTGCGATTAAATTGGAAGTAATATGACACCATGTAAAGGTTTTGATGGATAATTTTTTCGAAAGGAAAATATTAGAGGTACAAAATTGATATTCAAAATATTTCTCGAATGTCACATCAAGTTAAACATTTCAAACTATCATATCATTCATGTCACCAATCCGAATGAAGCAATGTTCGACTCATCGATTCGTTTAAATTTGATTGCGGCCTTACTTAGGTTATATGGACTTAATTGAACCCTTAAATAAATTACATAATGACAAAAAATATTACATGTAAATTTAGCACTATAAAAATACGGGTTATTTTTAGAAATGAATATGGTGCAATTTGCTTCGACTTTGATCGAAAACTAGATCATAGTTAATAATATGTGGGTTAAAATTAAAAACTAAAATCAAACTAAGTCGATTTATGCAATATAAATTATAATATGGGTCTTTCTAGTGTGTACCCAAGATCACATTCTAAAAATAATTTTTTATATTTTGACAAATTTTTATTTGTTAAAATTTTTGTGCATGCAAGGACTAGTTATATCCTATATATAATTGGCGTAAGAAAGTTTAGGTGGTCGTCTGGTCGTTAGGGATTAAAAGGTAATTTTATTAGAAATTAAAATTTGGCCAGAGAAAGAGTTGGGTCAAAGAAAGAGTTGGGGCAGAATATTCAATTAAAAGCTAAAATTATGCTATGAAATATTATGGGCCAGAATATTGATTTAAAAGCTAAAATTATGCTATGAAATATTAAAACATATGTTAGGCTAAACCTTAAAAAAAAAAATTCAAAAAAAAATTTGTTTACCAAATAAAATGTTTAAGAAAAACATTATTTTTATAAAAATCATTAAAGATTCTAATTTTAGCTTTGACACAAATATATTTCTAAAATAACAAATAAGAATAAAATAGCAAAAAAACATAATTAAAAATGAGTCACAAATTCATTCTTTATATATAATAAACTAGTAAATAAAGTATACCATCAGAATTTCAATTCAAAAAATAACTTTTTAAAAAAAAGAATTTTCAATTATTTACAAATAAAAAAAAGTCTTTAATAAAATATATGGTAAAACAAGATAATAAAAAGGTAATAAAAAAAACATGTCATAATTGGAAATGACACCAAAATTCAGCAAAATATATTCCACAAAACAAATGTCAATTCAAAAAAAATCTAATTTTAGAAAATTAAAATCAACAATAAACCTTAATATAATGCATTTAAAACAATACAAAAATAAAATAGTACAAAATTTCATTAAAAAAAGTACCAATGTATTTGTGTTCACAACAAGTTAAACCAATAATTTCCCACGTGTCTAAATATATTATATATATTCTAATAAAATTGAAAACACCGCAAAAAATATAAAATATTAAAATATATGTTAGGCTAAACCTTAAAATATAATTTACAAAAAAAATTGTTTACTAAATAAAAGTGCTTTGAAAAAATTATTTTCATAAAAATCATTAAATATTCTATTTTTAGATTTGACAACAAATATGTCGCTGAAATTTAAATTAAAAAATATGAGCATAAATCAACATATAAACAAATTCTTACTTTGCAAAGAAAATTTTGAAATTAAAAAAAATTAACACAAATCAATAAATGAACATATTTTAAATTAGAAAGCAATCCAAACACCCACAAAATAAATTTATATTAGTATCTAAATATAATACAAAAAATCCGTAAGATTACTCTAAACAAAAATATATAATAAATACCACACATGTCAAAAATATAAAATTAACATGTAAATATAATCAATATTCAAACAAATAAAAACTTTTATACCACACATATTTCCAAACAAGTTTAAAAATGTCTTTAAAAACTATAAAACACTATAACAAAATATCTAATTTTTTTAAAATAATTATTAGATTACATAATAAAAAATATATATAAAAAAAGAATAGATTATTACACGAATATAGTACCCATATGTTTTAAGCAAATAATTTGTGATCTAATAAAATAAAAAATAATTATGATATACTAAAATATATCTTAGCCTAAACTTTAAAATATAAATTATAGAAAAATCATTTACAAAAAAAAAAAAAAATTATACTACAAACCATATGTATACTACAAATCATATAACACATATGCATTACAATCATTAAAAGTAAAAATAAACAATTCAAAATGTTATAAAATTTATTTTACAAAGGAAAAAAAATTAGAATTAAAATTATAATACAAAATTTTAATAAAATTAGCACGGTATAAAGCTAATAATACTAGTGAAAATAAATCAATAACAAAGTGCCAACTACGTTTTTATTTGTGTGCCTTAAGGCACACATTAAAAAAACCCTTATTATATTAGTAATTGGGATGTGGGTTTGAAAGGATTCAGTTTCGATTTTAAAATCAAAAACAAAATAAGAGCTATGTAAAATGCTCCGACAAATGACACAAAATCAGAGTAGAATTAAGTTGTTTTTCTTACTGAATAATCCTTGCAATATTGAGTAGATCAAGTTCTTAAAAATTAAAAACAAGTACTACCTTGGATAGAGGCAGAAATTTTTTTTCGGGGGGCCGATTTTATACTATAAATTTAAAATTTTAAAAATTTTAATTTTAGTTATAAATAAATTGAAAACCAAAAAAAAATCTAAATTTAACTCATATTACATTATTGTCAACAATTAAATTACTAGAATAATGGCCAGTTGTGTTTATAATTTATAAAAAGTTAAAAACATGTGAAAACTATAGAAGTTGAAAGCCAAAAAGAAAAAAGTGGAGGATTATAGAGTTCGCCAAGAGTTGAACCCTGGGTTTTGGGATGAAACACGTGACTGGTTACCAGCTGAACAACAGAAACAATCAATACAAAATGTATACTACAACATTGTTATTAGGAATCTTAGGGGGGCCAGGGACCCCTCTGGCCCCCCCCTCCGTCACTGGCAACGTATATGAGAGAACAAGAATAGTATTAAGACATTACTAGAGATGGCAACGGGTCGGATCGGGTCGAGTTTTTTAATATCCAGATCCAGACCCGATTTTTTTGACAGGACCCGGACCCGATTCGGACCCGAAAAATACCCGAAAACTAAGATTCGGACCCGGATCCAAAGGATTTCGGATCGGATCGGATTTTATCCGAAACCCGAATGTTTGGATTTTACCCGAGATACGAGACCCGAACTCGAATTGCTAAAATATTATAATTAAAAGAAAAATTGATTATTTAACTATTAATTGTAAATATTAATAATAAAATGATATAATAAACAATAATTAGATTAAGTGCATGTAAATATTAATAATGAAATGATACAATAATTAGTGAAATGTATGTAAATTATGTATATATATATATATATATATATATATATATATATAGGGTCTTGTTCTAATAGAAACTAACTTATAATAGAAACTAGAAACTAAACCTAAATTAAATATTTCAAGCTAATCTAATGACTAAATTAGGGGTACTCCAATACAAAAAATGTTTAAAATTATTGTCTCTATTCAACAAAAATATAAAAAAATAAAAAAATTAAATAAAGTTACTGTTCACGTGATGACGTGGCACGTGAACAGTAACTTTTTTTTTAAAATTTTTTTTATATTTTTGTTGAATAGAGCCAAGAATTTTAAACGTTTTTTGTGAAGGTGTCCCTAGCGGAGCCATTTAAATAAATGAAATATAATTTATTTAGTGTAGGTTTCTAGTTTCTATTCTAAGGTTGGTTTCTATTTGAACGCTAGCCTATATATATATATATATATATATCGGGTTTTTAATCGGGTTTCGGGTTCGGATCGGGTTTGGATCGAATTTCGGGTTTCGGGTCGGGTATCGGATAGGGACACCTAAGATCCAAATCCAGATCCAAACTCTTTCGAGTCCAAAAATAAGATCCAAATCCAAATCTAAATCCAAAATATCGGGTTTGGATAGACCCAAACGGATCGGATCGGGTATTTTTGTCATCCCTATCGCTGGACATTACTGAGACATTACTGAGTTGAGTGTATTGAGTTTAAGTCCGAGTTTGAATCTTTGGGTCATCTTGTTTCCGTTGATGTCGTTGTATTAAGCAAAATTATGTTCGAGTTCTGAGTTCTGTATTGTTGTGTTTGTATTGTCTCTGTTGGTTCGAGTCCGCGTCCATTTTTCTCTGCATTTCTTATCTACTCTGCAACTTTGTTTTGTTTGATTGTATTGCTGTGTTCCCTGAGTTCCGAGTCCTTTCTTTTTTAAAAAGAACTGTACTAAGTTAAAACAAATCTATGCAGTCTCATTTTTTGAATTCATTTGTTAACCTGCACTTAATATTTTGACTGGTTATATTATCTAGACTCATTAACATGTTACTTGTTTTGCTCGATTGATTATTAGGATTGCTTTTAACATGTATAGATGCTTAATTTGTGGAAAATTTTAATTTAATATTTGGTAACTTTATTTATTAATCTGATTTACCTCTAATTGATTTACTCGATTGATTATTATGATTGTTTTTAACATGCAAATATGCTTAATTTGTGGAAAATTTCTAAATTTAATATTTGGTAACTTTTATTTATTAACCTCATTTATTTCTAATTGATATGCTTCATTATTTTTTAGTTAATGTGGTTATCAACATGCTCGTGTATATTTGATTACATATTCCAATTACACGCTAATTTAATGGCAACTTTTGCTATTCTTTTATGAAAATATTTTATTTTCGGTAGTAACTATATATATGGTATTAACTTTTAATCGGAGATTTAAATTTTGTTATTCTTTTGTGTATATTTGATTTTTATGTTTGGAAATTTGAATTTTCTGGTCATAATTAGTATCTTTTATACAGTTTCAATGCTAATTATGCTTTTGATGGATGACTATTTTTGTACCATTTATTGGTAACCAGGTTGATGGCGTATTTTGGCCTTATAGGAGGCAATAAAGTACCGTTTTAACGGTTTTTTGGATCATATTTTGGTGTCTGTTATCTGTCGTCAGTTGACGAATCGTGTCATTTTATATGACTATTATTTCAATTTTTTGAAAACTCGACGTTGTATGTGCCTAACCAAAGGGATATACTTTGGTTAGACATATATAAATATTTTTTATTAAGTATAGTTTATAGAATAGATATTAAATTAAATTCGGTTAATGTTTCCCTGACTTAGTTTATTTATTGTGTTTATTTTTGTGAATTTTCAGCTGTACTTGGATTGGAAAGAAGTGAGAAGAAAAGATGGATAAAACGAGAAATTGAATTACTTTACTGGAAGTAACAAGAAGTTCCTAGCCTTTCGATAAATAGCCTAAATGTATAATGTTGTACTCAAGTTCTTAGTAGGGTACTCTTTTTCCCCCTTGAGTTTTTTTCTCATAGGATTTTATTCTTGTGGGGTTTTAACGAGGCCCTTCTCCTAGGCTCTAGCAGTGTCTATACTTCTGTATTGTTTTGTGGGGTTTATCCTTTCAGACATTAAGGTATTATTGTCTAAACGGACGAGGGTACTTGCTTACCATTCGGTTAGATGATAAACTTATTGTATGAAGGAAACTCTTTTCCTCCGGATATTGTATTCTCAATACAATTTATGAATGTAAAGTTTCTTCTGACAAAAAAAAATAGGGGATGGCTCTCCTTACAAAAATAAGGACTTATTTCGAGAAATTTTTTTATATTTACATAGTAATTTTTAGGATAAATATTTATGAGGGGTTTAGTATTTTTTATATGTAGAAAATAAGTAACTTATTTTAGAAAAAAGTACAGTTTAATGTACCTTTTTCAAAAATAAGTTATATAAGATATGCCAAACGGGCTCTGAGACAGATACTCTCGGTCAATGATAAACTCAATGATCCCCATAATTTTCACATCTCCCAGCTGGAAATATTTTTTTTATCTTTAAGTTCTTGAAATGTTTTTCTTAATATATTAGTTATCATGATCATAAATTTGAATTTTTAATTAATTTATTTTTTCTTAAGTTCTCACATGTTGCAAGAAGTTGAGTCCCAACCACTAGGGTTTTTTTTTATTTATGAAAATTAGCTCGTAACATATAATAGTATAATTTTGATTGACTTTAAATTAAAAGATTGATAAGTTAGTAAAAAATTAATCACTTTAAAAAATTTGTAATATATGCATGTACTAAATAAAACAAATTTTGTATTTCAAAAAAAAAATTATTAAGTAATCACGATAAGTAAATTAGGATAAGAATGATACAATTAATTTAGTTTTAGTGGTAAATTTTAATTGGTTCCTATATAAATTTATGAAAATTAATCGTAATATATAATAAAGTAATTATGATTAACTATAAATCATAAGTGTGGAAAATTAATATTGCAACAATCGCTTAATATTATATATTTGCATAATTCTGATTGATTTTGATTTAAAATATTAATTTATTATAATTATATTTTGACATTAAAAAGTATGTAATATATGGATATGTAAATCAAGTAAGTGCTATATTTCAATTAGAATTGTTCATTAACCATGGTTAGTGAATACGATATAATTATTTTTTGACATTAAAAAGTATGTAATATATGGATATAAATCAAGTAAGTACTATATTTAATTAGAATTGTTAACTAACCATGATTAGTAAAATAGGATGAGAATGGTAAATAAAGAAATTTTTTAATATAATATGATTGGTCTAAAATTTAGGAATGACATCTGATTGGTCCTAAAATAATTCATAATTTTCTGATTAGTTAACTATATCTGTTAGAGGGAGAATTTGGTATAACAATGTTTTGGAGGTTTGCTGGATTAACGGAGCAAAATACAGATATTTTGCTAAGAACTAGAAGAACAAGGTTTAGGATTTTGGTGTTTAGATATTGCTGATCTTGTATGGTGTTTTCAGGGTTAACTGTTTCTCATCAATAACAAGAGGCCTACGTATCCTATTTATAGGAAATCAAGCCGTATGTAGTTCTTAGGTAACAAGTTACCTAGACGGGCTAGGGTTTTAAGAGATAAGTCATGGCCCAAGTCCACTCACTTTAGGGCTGACGTGTAAATAGTTCATCAATTCTGCTCATGACCCATGACCCAATAAAGGTTACCTATGGCTAACATGATTCTAGAATCGCAAGGCCCCTCTATCGAGACCGATGGAGAGCTTACAAGGACCTCGCATGCGACCCCACTGGGTTTAGTCATGCGATACAGGCCCAAGTATGGAAATACTCTTTCGACCTCACTGGACTTAGCTATGAACCTTCGTAATAAGAATATTCGAGGCCTCGATTGGCCTAATTGAGGAGTAAAGGTGATGCGCCCCTCACTGGAAGTCATACGCGAAGCGATCCCTTGGTAGTACACGCCCTTCTCTTGTAGATGATAAAGATAACCTTAAGTATGTAATGGGCTGGTTCTTGCTGATGGGCTTTAGCGACCCAATTACCGTATTAAGACCCATTATAGCCTAGTGGGCTTGTTTTAGACCTGTGCCAGATTCGGGTATAACAATATCTAATTATATATCTAGGTAGACTCTGGTTTTATCTTAAAGGATATTCATTCTATGTTTGCATCTAAAATTTTATATATCTCACCTAACTTACCTAAAATATATTTTAGATTCTCAAAAATAAATAGGTAGACGATTGTGAAGGACATGTAGTAAAGGAATATAATAACATCGTATCAATGTTGTAAAACTGGGAATCGGACTTGATCGGTAGAGGCACCGAATAACGATTAATCGGTGATTAATACCGATTAATTCTGATTAATCCCGCTTCGGAGAGACACCAAACAACGATTAATCGATGATTAATCTCGATTAATCAGCATTTTTTAGAACAGAACATCGTAAAAATAAAAAGGGGATGGTAAAATAAATGTAAAAGGATTTTGCGCCCTCACAAGGGATGAATAACGAAAGACCCATAATATTCTAAAGAGCAGGGTCCACAAAATCTTCATGGTTCACTGATGACCAAATTCATTACTTTTCTAGAGCCCGTTTGGATGAACTTAAAAAAAGGACTTATAATTTAAAGTTTTTCAAAACTAAAAGTAATAAGTAAAAAAATAAAATTAAAATATGTTAGGGAAATTTTATTATTTTTATAAATTATGAGATATTAAAAGTATATAATTTAAGATAAAATTAATAAATTAAATATTTGAATGATATATTAATTTTTATCAAATAAAATTGAAAAAAAATATTCAAAAAAAATATCTCCCACCAACTTTTGGCGTTAAGCTGTTTTTTCACATTTTTCAACTTAAAATCAAAAATCACTTAAAAATCATTTTTTAAGGGTTTTGTTCAAAAATACCCATGTTTCAATTTTTTTCTCAAAAATACGGTGCAACATTTGCAATCTGGTTTACAAACCCAAATGCAACATTTGCAAACTGGTTTGCAACTTGGTCTGCAACATTTGCAATCTGGTTTGCAACATCTGCGACTTGATCTACAATTTTAGGTAATAATTTTGAAACTACTTTCAAAAAATTAGGTACTTTTGTAAATATCCCTTTTTTAAAGGGTTGCCAAACGGGCAAGATCTTAACGATTCAACTCATGGCCAATTCATTTTTTTTAATTTAACTTTTGATCTTTCCATTAGGGATGTCCACATCATCCATTCAAGTGTCAACCGCTCGAATCCAAAGCGAGACTTTGCAAATTCGAGCATTAGTGGGTAGTGTAGTGACTAGGGAGCGTAAATGTATAAACTTGTTGTTAAAGTAAAATGAAAATACCTTTTTTGTTATTTTGTTGATATTTTAGAAAAAGATATTTGTACTTTGATGGAACTTGTAAGGGTCACGATCAAGTAGCAAAATTATAGTGAGACTGGCTTTAATTTTATTTCAATTAATTTTTGAACAAATTATAAAAGATAATTAATCGGTTTTGAATTATTTTTGTAAGTAAAATTCTTAAAATAGATAAATATTTTTAAATAATATTTCAAATAATTTTACATACTAATAATAATTTTTAATTGAAGCTAAGGCCACTAAGCTTGATAATTATTTAGGTAATGCTTGTTAATTTGGTCAAAAAAATTGAACCTTCATCGTGAGGTTCCTACATTAAGGCTACTGGTAGCACGATTCCTTCGTTATTCTACATTGAGCTTCCTGTAGTGAATTTCGTCATGGCATAAGGTGGATTCTTTAGAAAACCTCAATCAATTGCAGTATCTTGATGTAGTTGAAGCTGCAGGTTCAATTATCGAACCTCAAGTTGCATGGTAGAAATATCGTAGTCATCCCTGCTGCTAGGATACCTACACTTACTCATCCAGGAACGCCATTTATATAACTTGCCCTTCTTAATAGATCCAGGTATAACCATAATTGAACCTCTATAATAGGTCCAGGTACGATCATAATGGAACCTCTGTAATAGGTCCAGGTACGACCTTAATGAACCTATATAACCATGAGAAGCTTCCTGCTAGACAAAACCTCCATTTCAATGCCCCAAAACTAGGTCCATGACTACCCATCAAGTTACACCCTTTTATCACTTCCCTTATGAAGGTCATGAATTGTCGGTATGTCTTTTATTCCTTTTTTATTCTTTAGTAGGTCTTTTAGGTGGACCTCTTTGTTTCGATTCTCTTCCTTAGGAGCCTCCTCATTAGATGTGAAAATTATATGTTTAGAGAATCCTCCAGATCAATGGACCTTTCATCATCAAACCTCTCGGATGAGAACCTCGTTTCTATGAAGCTTTTTTTAGAGAGCTATATTCACCAAACTTTTGAGGCAGTACTTCATTATTAAGCTTAAGCCTAGTTTATCAACCATGCCAGTGCCTTTCCTCTTCATTACTCTAGAGATCCACATCTTCATGATTTTCCGTGTTAACCTGTACCTTCTTGATCAAGAGGTTCGCATCCTCATATTTATCCAGTACCTCCTTATAAGAATCAAGTCCCAACTTTGAGTTCCTTGCATAACTCTACCTCTGTCAGGTGAAACTGGAACCACAACCGTAAATGCACCTCCTCAACTATACCTACACCTTCACAACTATACTTGCACCTCCTCAGCTGCACCTTTCCCATCTTCAGATGCAGCTACATCCAAATATCCAGTAGATTGAATAAACAGCTTCAAGTGCGTACTTGGTTCATTTGTACCTCCTTGGTCAAGTGATTCGTATTTAGCGTCACTTGTACCTCCTCGGTCGGGAGGTTCGTAATTTCTTTCCCATGCAAGTTCACCTACTTACCCCTCTTACGACCCGTAGTATGGTATGAACCAGATCTTTACTCCATAATTTCACTATAGGAGCTTCAATAGTCCTTCACCTCCAACCGATTGAACCTTTAAATAGAGATTCCCCATTTTCTGACCTTAAGAACCTTCTTATCATATGCCCAGATGAAGTATTTGGGGATACTTTACTGAAACCTTTTGCCATAGGTGCAATATCGAGATTGAGGTCTCTCCTGTCATTGCCACTGAAACCTCTCCAGATGGTCGTACCTCCATTAGCAGATAGATGTTCAGTTTCACCTCTCTTGTCGAACACATTATCACTTCTAACGTGAGAAGCTGCCGGGTCATAGAAGCTCTCATCGCGGAACCTCATTTCTGGATATTTTAGACGGAAATTAACATCCAAAAACTCCATTCTTCGGCCATTCTTTCAAGGCCTCTTTCATCAAGACAAAAGTATATGCATCTCGGATCCATATATCGTCCTTTATGCCTTTTCACCACCAAATTACTAGAATAAAGGTGATTACCTCCCTTCTTCTTCGTCTTTTCTCCGAAAAGCCTTGATATCTCCTCCATTTCTCCATTTTTCCAAATTTCTTTTCCAGAATAATAATTCTCCTGCCCATATGTGGAATTCAATAAGTGAAATTCTTGCTCAAGACTTCATTTTTGGGCTCATTTTCATGATTATATTAGTCGTTCTTCAAGGTACGATCATCGCCTGAGCTTTTAGACATTGTTCCTCTCAAAAGATCGGAGAAAGCCCTTCTTCTAGCGCCAAAAATGTTGTGAGAAAAATTTGCACAACATCCCAAGTAATCCTTACTGGAATAACGGAATCTGCCCTTGGATCTCGGACAGGTGAGCAGGCCCGCGAACCTTAGCTGCAGCACCAACTGCCGGAGCAGGCGAAGATTTGTGGTGTTTTGGGACTGAATTAGCAAGGTCACCAGACGGAAATGGCTGTGAACTCCGGCCAAAACCACCCAGTAATTGTTTCACTAAGGGTACACGTGCCTTACGCGTGTAGAAGTGAATATCTGAACCCGCTTTCCAATTGCCTACATATCCTATTTATAGGAATCAAGCCCCGATGTAGTTCTCTAGTGTTAGGTTAAGGGACTTACACAATCCGAGATTCACAATCACCAAAACAGAGCACACACATAACCAATCGATAAGTTGACAAGATCTACCAAAGCACAAAATAAGAACACACAAATACTTGACGTGGAAACACCCACGTCCCAAACTTGTATTATTAATCCAAACAATTATCAATAATACATCAAAACAATAACACCTTAAAGGTGTCCCAACCCGATACTTGAGCCAACAATGCTCAAGCATCCCCAAACAATACTTAAGACTACATCTCTTAAGCTTTCACCTCCCCACAGACAAATACGATATGACTATGTATATATAGTCATCACAAACTTAGCCACCAAGATATCCTTTTTATACTTGGTTTCCAATTACAATCCTTATCATATTTTGTATCTAAATATACCATCTATAATAATAATCTAAACATATAATTATTACCCAATCCATATATGTTTTGGATCACCAAAACCAATACTATTCGTATTGGGTTTAAACCCAACAATCCTCCCCTTCAACCCAATACCCACATCGGATTGAACGGTAACCATTAAACCCATTAACGTCCATCTGCCAACGCCTCCCCTCGAACAAGAATCTCCTCATCTTTCTCCTCCAATCTTGAGTGTCGCCAAAACCCGTATAGTGACCCTCCAAACCATCCAAACCATCGTTCTTCACCATAACGATGTATCCATCTACAAAATCACGTGCATCAACCACCACGAGTGCTCTTCCGCATGTTGAGTCACCCGATCCTTGCTTTCACAATCCTTCGGTCTCCTGAAGAAAATCACAAGTATCATCCAAATAGTTCACCTGGTTGATCAAGCCATTGAAATAGTTGCGATGACCTCTTCCATCTTCTTCCATCTCGAGTCCGCACAAGATTGATCCACGGTGCAAGGCCAACCGAATAATCCATACCGCACGTAACTTTGTCTCTACCCGCTTTAGTAGCAATCTTCTTATCAGCAAATCATTCATCATGCTCTGCCATACCAATTGAACCTCGAACTTTCCCTTAACCTCATCCATCACGAACCTGAACCTTGGCTTTGATACCACTTGTTAGGTTAAGGGACTTACACAATCCGAGATTCACAATCACCAAAACAGAGCACACACATAACCAATCGATAAGTTGACAAGATCTACCAAAGCACAAAATAAGAACACACAAATACTTGACATGGAAACACCCACGTCCCAAACTTGTATTATTAATCCAAACAATTATCAATAATATATCAAAACAATAACACCTTAAAGGTGTCCCAACCCGATACTTGAGCCAACAATGCTCAAGCATCCCCAAACAATACTTAAGACTACATCTCTTAAGCTTTCACCTCCCCACAGACAAATACGATATGACTATGTATATATAGTCATCACAAACTTAGCCACCAAGATATCCTTTTCATACTTGGTTTCCAATTACAATCCTTATCATATTTGGTATCTAAATATACCATCTATAATAATTATCTAAACATATAATTATTACCCAATCCATATATGTTTTGGATCACCAAAACCCATACTATTCGTATTGGGTTTAAACCCAACATCTAGGTTATGGAATCCTTTCCTTGATCAATAAGTCACGAAACTGATATGTTTTTCCTTCCTGATAAGGCTGATCCTGTTGTATTTCAGTTGATTGGTAGAGTCCTAGCTACCTTACGACTATGTGGATGATCATCCAAGGTGTACTTACATATATACATATATCATGTATATATCGTATTTATCCCACTTTCTGTGATAGAAGATAGCTTGAAGTCCATTTCTTGAAGATATTTCCGTGATCCTAAAATGTAGGAGATTGAGTCCTTTCCCAACATCACTTTTGTCAAGTGCAGGCGGAGCTACAGCTATACCCGTACCTCACAGCTACGGCTGTACCCATACCTCACAGCTACGGCTGTACCCATACCTCACAGCTATGGCTGTATCAGGACCTGCTCCCATCCATAATAAATTCACCGGACTGAGTTGACTCCTTATCCACACAACAACCGCGTCAGATAGAGATGGAGCTGCAATCGTACCTGCACCTCCTCAGCTACACTCATGCTCGTACCTCCGCACTTGAACCTTCGAAACCGGACCTCAAATATTATTCAAACCACCTTGAATGAGCCTCTTAGTATACATGAGCCTAGAATTAAGCCCATTGCAAATTTTTTGCACAACATAAAGGAATATAATAACATTGTATAAATAAAAGGGAAATTCTCAATGGCACCCTTGTACTTTTAACTTTTGCCAGTGGTACCCTTTTTTCATTGGTACCCTTCATTATTCAACTGACAAGGGTACCATTGAGAATTTCAGATATTAACATTTTGGTTGATGGAGTCAGGGGTGAGTATTCGGTTTTAACCGAACCGAACCGAATTTTAATTCGGTTAACCGAAACCGAAATTTAAGAAAAATCACAACCGAAAACCGAACCGAATTAACTTCGGTTTTTAACCGAACCAAAATATTTATTTTGGTTATTACCGAAAACCGAGATATAAAATTGAAATTTACAACAGTGATAGAATGAACTAGGCATATTCTGGCAACTGCTGTACTATCTTATACTTTTATGTAAGTACTGGGAGTCAGTGATTAAGGGTCTTTAGCAACTTTACAAAGTAACATGGTCTCCGTTTAAGCAGAGCACTTAGATTGATTAAGGTACGAAGAACAGGGGATTAACGAAAAACAAAAGGAAAAAAAAATGGAACTAGAGATCCAGGGGCGAATGGTAAGGTAAGCGGGCCCAGCTTCAGCTGGGCAAAAAATTGTCGGTAAAAGGTAAAAAAAATTATCGTCGGGTAAAAAATAAAAAAAATAAGTAATATAAATTTCATTTATAAGTTTTTTACTTTATATTTTATAACTTATATCCTAAACTAAACACCGAGAGAACAAAAACAGACTTGAGACCAGAGATAGACTTGAGACTACATAGAGGGCCAAAGAGAAACTAGCAACTTAGCAAGTCACTAGTTCTTCACCAAGCTTTGTATATTATCATCCAAATTCAGATATTCATCATTAAGGAAAAGGTAGTTCACTAGTTCCCTATCTTTGAAACAAATATTGTGTTATTGACTCGCACTCTAAGTGTTTGAGAAAATGTCTCAAAGAAAAATTTCAGTTTTGTGTTCATATAATTCTTATTATTTATTAATGTACTCAATGTTTGATAATTGAACAGATTATAAGGACGTGTATCAACAACCCAAGAAACTAATGAAGTCCCTCTTTTCTTTCTACAAGAAAGAGAGTAGTGTACAAGCACCTGCATCAAATTCAAATATTCACATGACTGATCAGCATCAGCCTGATCTTGAAGATGCTTCAGCTCCTAGTTAGGGTTTTACCGGAAACCTCCTTATTGATGTTCAAATGATAGAGCTAAATGACAGATTCACGGAGCAAAGTATAGAACTGCTTTTTTTGAGTTGTGCATTGGATCCTAAAGATCGGTCTAAAAAGTTTGACATCGACAAGATTTGTGAACTTGCAGAGAAGTTCTATCCAGGAGATTTTGATACATCAGAGGTACGGGCTTTAAGATTACAATTAGAACATTATAGACATCAAGTAGTTTCTAATAAAAAAATTTCAAGATTTATCCTCTCTTGCACAACTGTGTAGACAGTTAGTTGAAACAGGTTTAGCCAAGCTTTTTCCCTGAGTTGATATATTGATTCGTTTGGTCTTGACACTTCCCGTTTCCACTGCCACTACTGAACGTGCATTTTCGGCGATGAAAATCATAAAAACTCGGCTTAGAAACAAGATGGAAGACGGATATCTTTCGGGTTGTATGATGCTTCACATTGAAAAAGAATATGTTGATGGTATTGATTCGGAGGATGTGATTGATCACTTCGAGTCTACCGGAGATCGTAGAGCTCAATTTAGATAAGGTACTATTTGTTTGCACGTAATATATATATGTTGAAAAAAAATCTGCTCATGTAGAACAATTCTGCTGGGTGAATTATTTTTGTTAGATCCGCCACCGCAGAGATCCAATTTTACTTTCTTAGTAGAATATGACTTGTACATGGCAAAAAATAAAAGAGTATCACTTAATTACAAGTTACTAATCTTAAATATTTGTGTTCTACTTTCCAGATCAGGCAGCCCGAACTCAACTTTACGATCTATTATGTTTTTATTGAAGAGGTGTTTTTAAATCATGATTTAGCAGGTGCATTTGTGGTGTATGATATAGTTGATGTTAGATTCTTGCTACATTAGCACTATTAAAACAAATAGACCTCAAACAGACCTCACTGCACTTCTTATATTAAAAATTCGATTATTCGGTTAACCGCGGTTAAAAACCGAAAAATCGAAATTTCTGAAAAATGAAAACCGAACCGAAATATTAATTTTGGTTAACCGAACCGAAATTATCTTGGTTATCCGGTTCGGTTTTCGGTAACCGGACCGAATGCTCACCCCTAGATGGAGTGGCATTTAATGAAAAAGACAAAAATACAAGGGTACCACTCGTAAGTCAAAAACACGAAATGACACCACTTGGAAAAATCAATAACAAATGGACACCACTGAAAATTTCCCAAAATAAAAAAGTGGATGGTAAAATAAATGTAAAAGGATTTTGCGCCCTCACAAGGGATGAATAACAAAAGACCCATAATATTCTAAAGAGCAAGGTCCCACAAAATCTTCATGGTTCAACTCATGATGATTCATTACTTTTCTAGAGCCCGTTTGGATGAATTTAAAAAAAGGACTTATAATTTAAAGTTTTTCAAAACTTAAAGTAATAAGTAAAAAAATAAAATTAAAATATGTTTGGACAATTTTATTATTTTTATAACTTATGAGATATTAAAAGTATATAATTTAAAATAAAATTAATAAATTAAATATTTGAATGATATGTTAATTTTTATCAAATAAAATTGAAAAAAATAAAAAAAATATCTCCCACCAACTTTTGGCGTTAAGCTATTTTTTCAATTTTAAATTATTATCAAACACAAACAAATATTTTTCAACTTAAAATCAAAAATTACTTAAAAATCATTTTTTTAAAGGATTGCCAAATGGGCTAGATCTTAACGATTCAACTCATGGCCAATTCATCTTTTATTATTTATTTTTTTTTAGATTTAACTTTTGATCTTTCCATTAGGGATGTCCATATCATCCAGTCAAGTGTCAACCGCTCGAATCCAAAGCGTGACTTTGCAAATTCGAGCATTAGTGGGTAGTGTAGTGACTAGTGAGCGTAAATGTATAAACTTGTTGTTAAAGTAAAATGATGATACCTTTTTTGTTATTTTGTTGATATTTTAGAAAAAGATATTTGTATTTTGATGGAACTTGTAAGGATCACGATCAAGTAGCAAAATTATAGTGAGACTGGCTTTAATTTTAGTTCAGTTAATTTTTGAACAAATTATAAAAGATAATTAATCGGTTTTGAATTATTTTTGTAAGTAAAATTCTTAAAATAGATAAATATTTTTAAATAACATTTCAAATAATTTTACATACTAATAATAATTTTTAATTGAAGCTAAGGTCACTAAGCTTGATAATTATTTAGGTAATGCTTGTTAATTTGGCCAATGCAATTTATATACATCTTATATATTATATAGACTCAATGCAAAACTAACTCGGAGTTAGTTTTAGGTAACCTCGGCACGGGGAGACTAAAAAATACCTCTATAATTATATACCTCTATAATTATATCGAAAGAACACTTGCAAGTCCTAGCCAATGTGGTTTTAACATGATCATGTATACATATAGGATAGATACATGCAGCCTGCAGCCACATGTTGCAAGAAGTTGTGTCCCAGCCACTAGGTTATTTTTTTTTATATACGAAGTTACTGAAAGAGTGGAAAAAATAGATTAAAAAGGATTTCAAACTCGTACTTACTGTAAAAAATTATGTACTCGACAGCTCATCAAGACATACTGTGATAGAGTGCACGGAGACTAAAAGATACCTCTATAATTATATATTTAATAAAGATTTAGAGTAGAATATTGATAATGGATAATTACTCGAGTATTATTAGATTTTTTAGGAAGGATGTCAAATTCGATATTTTTGCAAATTAAAAAGAGATCAATTTTATATAAATAATTTTAATTGTGGAATGAGTTGAGTTGGGTTCAAATTCTAATTACATAAATTCGTTTTTACCCTACATACATTCTACACCCTGTCAAAACAAAAAGAGCTTATATATATATTTGAGTTAATATGTGATATAGTTATTCAGGGAAAAAGAAATTAAAAAATTTTAGATAATGATGATCACTGGAGAAAATCAAATGCACTTCCAGGCACGGGGAGGACTCCTACAAATACTGAGAGAGGTTGGACTTTTATAGTATGATCATTAGCAATGTAAAAGCCGTTGCTAACGAGAAAGCCCAAGTCCAATTCTTTTTAGGTCGGTCCAATTTGAGTAGAAGTACGCGCTCCACTTCTTATTTAATTACTATTTTAACTGCTTTTCGTATGCCTCATGAGAGTCGACTAACGTAGCCGCCGCCCTCCCACCTTTTCTCCGACCCTCCCTCACCACCCACCACCACCCACCTCCCCCTTCCTCCTGCCCCCGTCGTCCCTACCACCTAACGCAACCACCATCTTCCTCCCCGCCATCAATCCCTCTCTTTGTTTCAATAAAATCGAGTTTTATCCTCGAATCTGTTCTTCTTTGTTTCAATAAGTTTCGATTGTTTCCCCGTCTCGCCTTTTGGCGTGTATTTTAGTACCCAATTTTTGGGTTATGCGTTATTATTTTTGTGGTAGTGATGTTTTTGTGTTGGTATCAATGAGAATGATTTGGATGGAATTTTGGGAGATCCCCGCATTATTAATACTTTCGACATATCTATAGCTGGTTCCCGGCATGTAGATAGCTGGGGTATGCTTGGAACGGTGGCGACCACATGTGCTCACCTTTCACAAATTATAGTTGTTCATTATTCGAGGACTCTTGTTCCTCCTAGCTTAGTTTTTGCAACTGAGTCGCCTGAACACCGCAACAGCCATGGAACTATTGTGAAGGTCAATTGTGAAGCTACCAGTTTCGGAAGTGATGTAGGCTGGATTACTCGGGAAGCCTTTGTATTCATTTTCAGTTTCAAGAATCTATGGATTCAATGTGTTAAGCGGTCTGGAAACAATGCGGCTATTTGCTTAGCTCGTTTATTGTTTATCAACCTGATTGCATTGTCAGTTGGGGGTTTGTCCCGGCTAGACTTGTTTTAATTTAATGGAATGAATTTGCATTTTGTAAAAAAAAAAACTGCTTTTCGTATGCTAACAGATATACACCTTTTCATATGCTAATAGATATATAAAAACGAAACGTACTCAGTTATAAAGTGGTGTTTGAGGAGGGTAGATGTACGTAGACCATGCCCTTATACAATAGGGAGGCTGTTTCCGAAGGACCCTCGGCCATTACAAATATAGAAATACAAATACAGAAAGGAAACCTAATACAAACTAAGAAACTCACACGCAGGAGTCGAACCCCTGACCACCTTCAAAGGAGGCCAGTGGCTCAACCACTGCACCAACATGTTGTTGGCATGCTAATAGAGATATGCACCAACAAATTCTCCTATCAACTACAGGAATTAATGCCCCCTCAACGTTTCACTGCGGACACCTTTTTTTTCTTCCATATATCTGTTATTTATTTATTTAAAATTTATGAAAAATTCAAAAATTTATAATATTCAAATACTATATTTTAATATATTCAGCGGGTTAAATCTCAAAGTGCTCACTGAAGTGGAGGGCTAGTATCAAATTGCTCACCCTAGTTATCGGCATCTCATTTGAATCATTAAAGTCATAATAAATATCAAATGGATACCTTTAAAATATACTCAAAAAATAAAAATAATTTTTCATTGATTTCTACACATTTTTCTTGAATGGTTCCATAACCAAACGAAAGGTTAATAATTCTAGTATTTTAGATAATATATTTAGAATTTAAAAAGTTTATTTACTATTTATTTTTAAATAAAACAAGGAAAATGACAATAAAATTAAAAATAAATAGTAAGTGAATTTTTAAAAATCTAAATATATTATCAGAAATACTAGAATTATTAACCTTTCGTTTGGTTATGGAAGCATTCAAGAAAAATATGTAGATATCAATGAAAAATTATTTTATTTTTCGAGTATATTTTAAAGGTATCCATTTGATATTTATTATGACTTTAATGATTCAAATGAGATGCCGATAACTAGAGTGAGTAATTTGATACCAGCCCTCCACTTCAATGAGCACTTTGACATTTAACCCTATATTCAGCTGAGTATAAATATATTTTAAATTCAGATTTTGCTTTTATATTTTTAATTAATATTTCAAATAATTTTACATACTAATAATAGTTTTACCAAATCAAATAAATTTATTTTTTCCTAAAATTTTGGCAATAACATTAAAAAGGATGGATTTTATTATCCGTACAGTTGGATCGCATCGAGCAATATTTTTAAAAAAATTGAAAAACGAATAAGGGACGAAACCCTTAGTCAAAGTACTAGTTGACCGTTAAATTACCAAAACAAATAAATTTATTTTTTTTAAATTTTGGCAATAACTTTATAAAGGATGGAGCTTGACAAGAGTATGATTGGATCGTCAAAAAATATTTTCAAAAAAATCGAAACACGAATCAGGGACGACATCCTGTTTAGGGGTACTTGTAAAAGTACTGGTTGACCGTTAAATTACCAAATCAGATAATTTTATTTTGAAATGTTGGCAATAACTTTAAAAAGGATGGATCTTGACATCCGTACGGTTGGATTGCCGAGAAATATTTATTAAAAAATAGAATCACGAATCAGGGACGAAACCCTTTTTAGGGGTTCTAGTCAAAGTACTAGTTGACCGTTAAATTACCAAAACAAATAAATTAATTTCTTTCTAAAATTTTGGCAATAACATTAAAACTTGACATCCGTGTGGTTGGATCGTCGAGAAATATTTTTAAAAAAATCGAATCACTAATCAGAGACAAACCTGTTTAGAGGTACTAGTCAAAGTACTAGTTGACCGTTAAATTACCAAAATAAATAAATTTCTTTCTTTCTAAAATAAGGCAATAACATTAAAAAGGATGGATCTTGACATCTGTACAGTTGGATCGTCGAGTAATATTTCTAAAAAACTGAAACACGAATCAGGGACGAAACCCTGTTTAGGGATACTAGTAAAAGTACTAGTTGACCGTTAAATTACCTAAACAATTTTTTTTTTTGAAATTTTGGCAATAAATGGATCTTGACATTAGTACTGTTGGATTGTCGAGAAATATTTTTTAAAAAATCGAATCACGAATCAGGGATGAAACCCTGTTTAGGGGTACTAGTCAAAGTACTAGTTGGCGGCTGTTAAATTACGAACACAAATAAATTCATTTCTTTCTGAAATTTTTCCAATAACAATAAAAATGATGAATATTGACATTCGTGCGGTTGGATCGTCGAGAAATATTTTTCAAAAAATCGAATCACAAATCAGAGACAAACCTGTTTTGGGGTACCAGTCAAAGTACTAGTTAACCGTTAAATTACCCAAACAAATAAATTTATTTCTTTCTGAAATTTATTACTTTAAAAGTGTATTAATTGTACTTCATTGGCTTCAACAAAAATTTCTAAAACGACTAATAAAAAGGAACGGAGAAAGTAGTTATCATGATCATAAATTTGAATTTTTAATTTATCTATTTTCGCATCTAAATTTTTTCACAGAAATTAATGTTTGATAAACTTTTAATACTAATTTGTTATATGATTTACATATTGACAAAATGAATTTTAGGTAGAGCGCGATCTAGAATAACTGAAATGATTTAGAACTTATTTCTTGTCGTCCTAGGTACTGGGTTCAATTCTCGCTCAACCAAGATTGTTAGAACCGACACTCATTTTTAAGGCATATAAATTTAATAATTTAAAAAAAATTGACAAAATAAATTACTACAGAGAGAGTAAAATTGTGAACAATCGAAAGGGTAGAATCGAGAGAAAAAATAGATGGGATATATATATATATATATATATATATATATATATATATATATATATATATATATATATATATGCTGGCGTTCAAATAGAAACAAATCTTAGAATAGAAACTAAAAACTAACACTAAATATATTATATTTCATCTATTCTAAGGGTTTCGTCAGGGCAACTTCACAAAAAATGTCCTAAATTAACTCACCAACGTACAAAAAAAAAAAAATTACTGTTCACGCTGACATCACTGCCACGTCAGCACAGTGAATAGTAATTTCACAGTGAATAGTAATTTTTTTTTTGCTGGATAGAAGATAGATTATTATGCCTTTTTTGTATTGGGGTACCCCTAATTTGGTCATTAGATTAGCTTGAATTGTTTAATTTGGGTTTGATTTCTAGTTTCTATTCTAAGTTAGTTTCTATTTTTTTTTTTTTTGACAAACAAATAATTTTATTAGCTTAATAAGTCCGCTTTCAAAGCGTTACACACTCCAATAGGAACAAAACTCCTATCGAAAACTCGATCTAGAAATGAATATGACACTCGAGCTAACTCATGAGCTGCCATATTAGCAGATCGTTTAATAAAGAACAACGATATTGTGTTTAAATCTAGAAGCATAGCACGACATTCCTCTATAACTCGACCAAAAGGAGAAACCATGGGCGCTTTGCTTCTAATAGCTTGCACTGCCACTAAGCAATCTGATTCCAGAATCACTCTTTGCCACCCTTGCTCTTTGATCCAACTGAGGGCCTCTTTGATGGCCAAAGCTTCAACCCATTCTGGAGACAGGACACCATATCTGCAGACTGTCTTTGCTGTGATTAACTCCCCTCTCCCATCTCTAACTATCACTCCCAAGCCTGAACCATTATACTCTCGAAACAAGTTAGTTTCTATCAGAACAAGACTCTGTATATATATATAGGCTAGCGTTCAAATAGAAACCAACCTTAGAATAGAAACTAGAAACCTACACTAAATAAATTATATTTCATTTATTTTAATGGCCCCGCTAGGGGCACCTTCACAAAAAACGTTTAAAATTTTTGGCTTTATTCAACAAAAATATAAAAAAAAATAAAAAAATTTTAAAAAAAAGTTACTATTCACGTGCCACGTCATCACGTGAACAGTAACTTTTTTTTTAATTTTTTTTTATTTTTTTTATTTTTGTTGAATAGAGACAATAATTTTAAACGTTTTTTGTATTGGAGTACCCCTAATTTGGTCATTAGATTAGCTTGAAATATTTAATTTAGGTTTAGTTTCTAGTTTCTATTCTAAGTTAGTTTCTATTAGAACAAGACCCTATATATATATATATATATATATATATATATATATATATATATATATATATATATATATATATATATATATATATATATATTAAATACACATTGTTAAAATATAAGTATTTGAAATGGAGGGAAATTCTCATTTAGCGAACTCCTTATTGAAACAAATTTTTACGAATTGATTCATTTGAATCATTAAAAAAAAAATTTAAAAAACAGACATGTAAAACATATAAAGGCCATCATAGAAAAATGAATACATAAAAAATTATAAAACAAAACACTTGAGTTTGATCTCATAGAAATTATTTGAATTTAGATGATTTTGTAGTGTAAAAAAAAAATATTATTTTTATAAATATAAATAACTTTTTAAAATTATAATTATATCTTCATGTATTTTTATGAATTGAAAAATTTTCTTAATTTATTTGAGAATGATCTCAAGAGCATGAAATTCGTAAAAGATCGTAAATTGTAAAAGACAATATAATAAAGAACCATAACAACATCATGTTACTCACTGGATTTTACTCACTGAATTTTACGTAAAAGGATTTTGGGTGCTCTCAAACGACGATGATAAAGACTCTGTATCGCCCCGCAAGGGTTGTCCCAGTTCATTTCACATATTGGTCACAGGTTTGACTCTCATAGGAGGCGGATTTGTGATTATGCCATCCTGGGGCAGAGCCTGTCGCATAGCGATTGCGGGTTTCCATGTTAAAAAAAAAAAGACTCCGGATCGATTATATATGATTCGGTCTGAATCTTGAATTGATAAATTCGATCGGGTCTAATTTTTTAATCTAAATCGAAAAAGTTGTGCAACCATATTCATGACAAATCCATAATTTTTTTTTTAACACATGATTTAAATTTGAACTTGATCAATCAATGAGGGTGTCCCAAATTTACAAAGTTAAGATACGTGTCCAATTTTACGAAGCTGGGATACGTGTTTTCCGTTCAATTATCATCTAATCTTTTTTTTTTTTTGAAACAAAGAAATTCTCATTAGAACGAAAATTCATCGGGAACCATCTCCAACAACAAATCTGGAGGAGATGTGAAACAATTGTAGCTATTAAGCAAACATGAGACCCTAGCCATAACATGAGCAGCCTTGTTTGCTAGCTTTTTAACATGACACAAAGATAAATCAACACGGTTCTGCAACTTCTCCAAACATTCATCTAAAATATGACCAACCTCTATTTGATATGCCACTTTAGACCTCAAAGCATGCACCACCAGCTGCGAGTCTGATTCGATTACAACATTGCGAAGCCCCAGATTAACCAGCCAATTGATCGACTCCAACACACCTCTCGCCTCTGCTTCCATAACGGACACTTCCCCTGCTACCTTCATATTCTTGCCCATGACATACTGCCCAGTAGCATCCCGAATTACCATCCCCAAAGCATACCAGTTTGCACCCTGCATTACCGAAGCATCCACATTTAGCTTAAACCACCCTTCTTCAGGACATTGCCATCTTGCTTGATCCTCTACCATCGAATCAGTTTGCACTGTATTAGCTGCTGAGTTAACTTGGTTTGCTACCTGCCATTCCTTCACTTGCTTCATGCTTAGATCAATTGTAATTGCAGGCGATATAATCTTCCCCTCCCATACCTTTTTATTCCTTGAAAACCAAATACCTGACAACACAATTGCCATCTTCTGAATCGTATCTGCAGGTTCTTCGCTAATCATGTCCAACAACCAACTTGAAAAAACTTCAACATTCTGCATATCAATACTAATACCCGATCTCTGCCAACATTCCACTGCAAATGAACATTCACAAAATAGATGCCTTACATGCTCGATGTCATTCCCACACATTGGACACATGATTGTGGTCGCTACACCTTTGCTTCTTAACAATTTCCTAACCGGAATATTATTCCTACATAGTCTCCATAGAAACGTTCTGAGTCTATGAGGAAGGTGCAGATTCCACAGTCTATTCCATCCTCGAGAATCAATCATATTATCACTATTCACATTTTGAGTTGCCCAGAACAAATATCTTAACTAATTTTCTGTTTCTCAGATTATTATGTACAATTGCGATTAAATCGAAGTAATAAGACACTGTAAAAAATTTGAAAGACAACTTTACAAAATAATTATTAACTAACATAATCGATGAATAATATTAAAACCGACATCTCTAAACTTTCATGTACTAATTGGATGCGAAGAATAGATTATGAGTCTGTTTGGGGTAGCTTAACCTATCCCCAATTTATATCTATATATATTGGACCTGTTTGGCGTACCTTTTTTTTTAGGATTTATGGACTTATTTTCTGGTAAAAATTTTATATTTTGATAATTTTTTTATACAAATATTTAATGTATGTTTGAGATTCAATAAGTTGCAAAAATAAGTTGGAAAGTTAGGAATCTCTAATTTTGTCTTAAAATAAGTTGACTTATTCCGGAAAAAAATTCCCCCAAACACCCCCATTATAATGCCAGAAGATCGGAAATGCACCAGAATCGTTTAAAATATTTAAATTTTCACTTTTTTGCTTTTTTTTATTTAATTTTTTCTTGCATTAAGTAGCATCTTAATGACATCTTAATGACATTTTGATAATCATTAATTACACTTATGAATATATATATATATATATATATATATATATATATATATTTATATATATAAAATTTACGTCATGTTATTTATATAAAAGATTAACAAATTTTATTTCAGCATTATAATTATTATTCAAATTTAAAATATTAGTTATATGTATAAAACTAAGATTATTTTCATGTAAATTAACGACTTAAAATTGTTCACATTGCGTCATATTTTATTACATGTTGAAGATTTTCGCAAACTTTTTTCGAACGATTGTAGGACAAACGATCTTAACTTCTCGAACAATATTTTATCAATAATTGTGGAAATCGTTATAAGTTATAGAAGTATAATCTTTTGGTTAAAATCTAGAATTTGTAGAAAATAATATTGACAGATTTTTTATTTTTTACATAATAAACTCAATCATTTTATTGCGTAATTAAGTCGATGAAAATGTTATACACATGTTGTTTCATTATATTGTGTCAAAATAAATTAATATTCTAATTATATAAATTCTTATGCTATTATTGAGCATATATGTTATGATAGGGGTGTCGGCTTTCAAAACGTTATTTAGTTCTATTTAATATTGTATTGGCTACTTTTCATATTATGATATTTCTAAGATTATTAAACCTTTTGATATATAATTAGAGTATTATTCCAACTAATAATTTATACAAACTGTTTTAAATCACTTTTTTAGGAAAAATTGAAAATACCAATCTACATATATTATAATAGCCGGAGATTGAAGAGGCTTTCACTCTGAAGCTTCAAAAATATTTTCTTGATTGTTCACATTTTTGATTTTTTTATTAAATAATGTCCTTGCATTTAATAGGATTATAATTAGTCATTAAGTGTACCTATTAAACTTATATTAAATACACTTTATTTTATAATTAAAACAAAATTTTAGCCAATAATTATTATAATTATCTATATAAAATATTTTAGTTATTATTATTTCTTTATTAGAACATTTTAATTATTATATTAATATAAAATATTAATTATCCATATAAAAGTATAATTATTTCATGTTAAAATGATAAACTAAAATTATTTATATAGTTCATTTCTAATCCTTATTCAAAATCATTGCAATTTTTTTGGCAATAATAGATAAACAATTTTAACTTTTCGATAAATTCGTAATCAGTGATCGTGAGAATCCTGATAAGTTACGGAAGTATATAAAATTTTCAATTAACATTTACAATTTAAAATACAAGTAATATTATATAATTTACTTTTACACATGAAACATGGGGTATGATCAACTCGATTAAACTGAACCAATTCAACCTTTTTCTTTAATGATTAAATCAGTGAAAAAGTTATACATTTGTTGTTTCATTATATTGTGTTGGAATAAATTAATATTCTAACTAAACACATTCTTATACTAATACTAATCAATTAATCGTGCATGTATGTTATTAGATGGGTGTAGGCTTTGAATAACATTTTATTTAATATTTATAAATTTTTATTATAAAAATTATGTTGATAGTGTAATTTGGTAGGAAAAAAATAAGAGGCCTTTATGGAGTTGATGAAGTTGATAATATGTTAGAGAATCTTCATTTTTCTTAAATAATTAATTTTAAACGAATTAGTGTTTATTCAGAATCCAATAATTTTTAGATTCATTTCTGTTGGAGATAGAATATAATTACATGTACATATTTATTATAAGATTTGATATAAAAGTATTAAAATATGTGAGTACCATTTTGAACATGTGTCCATGAATTTAAATTAAATATTACATACAAATAAAGTTCTTACAAATAATGCTCAAAAAAATTAATCAAATGAATATATACAAGTGTCGGATCACTCATGAAGCATGACTTACAAAATGCATTTGAATTCTCTTTTGTTTGTCATACAACCAAATTTATCGACAAGTTAAGTCAATCACACTTCTTATCACATTTACATTCCGCTTCTTTTCTTCGTCATACAAACAAATTTATCAACAAACTAAGCAATCACGTTTTTCATAATGGCATCGACAACAAAAATATTTCAAAAATGTTACTTTTACTTATCCATTGTCAAACTTTACAAATGTTTATCAATATTGAATTTCAAATGCATTTTTTATGCAACAAAATAGATGTCATCAATATTTTCGAAAATATTATTATTAACACTTAAAAGTTTAACTAAAACATGTTTTCTTTTCTTTTCTCTATAATTCTTAAACATTCAAATTTAATTACATTTTACACAAGTTTCAATTTATCATATCAACTTTCAAATAATAAAACTCAACGAACAATGATGTTATCAGTTATATATACAATTTTTAAAAATATTTTCGTGTCGCGCGTAGCGCGACTTTGTTACCTAGTCTATATATATTATAATGCCTGGAGATCGGAAAGTCACCAGAAGCGTTTAAGATAATTTTCTTGAATTGTCGTATTTTTGATTTTTTTTATTAAAATTCTTTTTGAGCATTAAATAACTCATTATGGCATCTTAATGACATTTATAATCATTAATTACATTTATTAAGTAAATATGTATATTAAATTTACTTCATATTATTTATATAAAAGACTGACAAACTTTATTTGAGCATTATAATTATTATTTCAATATAAAATATTAATTATATGTATGTAATTAAGATTATTTTTTATGTAAATTAACGACTTAAAATTGTTAACATTGCGTCATTTTTTATTGTGTCAAAATTTTATACACATTGATGTGGCGGAAATGATACAATTAATTATCGCAAGCGCACGATCTCGTTTTAGTATTTTAAGATTCGATCCACAGGGAATAATATTTTCGCAAAACCTTAAATTCTAATTTAGGCGAATTAGAACAAGTTGGGATTTTTGTAAATTTGGATTTTTATTTCCTAAAAGAAAATTTAAACTATATAAAAAAAAAGAATTTAATCTAATCTAAATTTAATTTAACAAATTAAAATTCAAAAGAATATAAAAATTAGTAAATCTTGATTGCTAAATTACTATTAAAAAGAAATTAATTACTCTATTTTTAAACAAATTAATCAAACACAAAAATTAAATTACTATTAAAAATTCTGAATTCGACATTTATTTTTGAATTATTTTTTTTTATTTACAGAAAACTTAACCAAAATAAAAACTTAGTGATCAGAAGTTGCAAAACAAACACATAACAATGGACTCGACTACAAACACATAAATTTGGATTCAACAGAACAATGGACACTTAGCATACAAACCTTCGAACACATATTTACGGGTGTTAATGTGCAGTTTGGTTAGACACGTATGTTATGTTCTAAAATACCAATGTAATCAGACCAATTCTCGAACAGGAAACCGCAGCATCGAAATCTAAAACTCAGAATCAAATTAGCAAACTGAACACCACAGCAACCCAAAACGTAGAATCCTAATTAGCAACCGGAAACCAGAATTCATAAAAAAAAAATATACAGAAACGATTCAGCAAAAAAACGAATTCAGCAAAGAAACCAAAGCTTAACGATTCAACAACAAACTCAGTACAGACGCGTGACTAGCATTAAAACAATCAAACAAAACCAACTCTAACAACATTTCGGACTCAGCAATACTCGAATGAACACAGTAGACGACGACGACAAACCAGAAAAATCAATTTTCCGACGAAACCAATTTTTACAACAAAAAGGAAGATTCTGGAATACGCAAAACAGGACAAGCAATTACAACGACAGTTTTAAGCTATAATCGTAGAGTAACGATAACATCAACTCGGAATTCAGTTCCATTCGCTGCAACTCAGTTCCATTCAAAAACTTAGATAGTACAATATTCAGTTAGCAACTAAACCGTGACTCATAACTCGGCCATGAATCGGACGAACAAATTAACTCGGAAACCAACAAAGAATGATTCGGACACGCGAACTCAGAAATGAACTCAACAACTCGGCAATTAAATTCAAAACACCCACTTCGACAGAACTCGGACAAAAATCGAAACAGAAAAATCAACATAAAACAAATAACTCGAATCACAGGCGTTGGGGAAGAGAAGAAAGGATTGGAGATGAAGAACTGGGTTTGTGGTGGTTCGAGCAAGGAAAAAAAACAGGGGAATGGGTGCTGGAATCGAACGGATAAAGAGGAGATACGACTGGTGGGTGGTGTTGAGATCGAACTAAGAAGGGGAGGTCTACGTGCTTGGGTTTGTTCGACGGAGGAGAATAGAGGGTGCTGTATAGGAATCGAAGAGGGAAGGGTAAGTAAGGAGAAGACAGGTGAGATTTGTTGGGTTGGAATGAATTGGCAAGGAGGAGGAAAGAATTTGGGTTTTGAGAAGATGGCTGAGGTTTGCTGTGAATTGGAAAGGGAACTGGGATGTTTAAAATTAAGAACGAAAATGAAGGAAACAGGGGAGATGAGATGAACTGCTATAAATTAAATAAAATACCTCATAAAAAAAATATTACGTATATAAATAAAATGTTTACACTGCAAAGAAGTTTACAACTGAAATGTAGGAGTGTACTAAAACTAATTGGTGTCCTTTGCTCCTGCACTTGGTCTCAATTTATAGCCATTCCAAGCCTTACAATTTGCAATAAAAAATTGCCTCCATCATTCTTCATCATTCTTCCACCATCTTGAAAATTCTTTTTGCCAACCAAATCATCACACTACACACTATGTTTTTTTTTTCTCCTTTTCTTTTTTTTTTAATATTTTATATATATTACAAGAATATTCCAAATTTAATAATATTCGGAACTAAATTTGGTCTTCAAATTTCGAGCTTCTTCGATCGGATATGAAATAAATACTGTAGCTCAATAAATCCGAATTTCTTCTTCTTTTTTTTTCTTTCTTGACCATTATTTTTTTATTTTTCCATTTCTTCATAATTTCTTGAATTTCCTGAAATAGAACAAAATAATTTATTAAAATACGAATTCAAACAATAAATAGGTAATAAAAATATGCAAAATTATGCACTTATCAAATGCCCCCATACCTATCTTTTGCTCGTCCTCGAGTAAAACAAAAAGAAAATCTGGAATTAAAAACCTATACTCACTGTCGTAGGAATCACGGGTAATTTTAGGTTTACCAACCCGTTAAAACTATAGACGATCTCTACAGGAGGAGTGTTGTCTCCTAAGGGTTTACAGAAGATATACCCATAAAATCTTTGAGATAAGTCAGCACGTATCCAACTTTCCTCTTTTACTCTAGCTTTCACTGGTGTCAACAAAACAATTTTGTAGGAAAATACATGCCTTAAAGATTATTCTAATAATAGCAAAGTTATAGGTTCCCACAATCCACATGATTAGACTAAAAATTTACAAAAAATCCCAAGGTGTGTAGTGAATTTAAGGCCTATGATGGATTAACTGCATACGAACATTTTCTCTTTTTCAACCAATATTGAACTGACCCAATCTCTATCAAAACAAGTATCTAGCCAAACTTCACGTTCTTAGCAGTTAGACCGACTGTGCAATGGTTGAGGTCCCAAAAAGACTTTTGCATCAATACCCATTTAGCGAGTTTTAAGTCAACAATCCCAGATCACAAGGGACCTTAGGTTGCTAGGCAAAAAGTCCCCTCAGACTTACTTACTCGGGTTATCAATGAGCCCAACCTAGGCGATTTCCCTACTAAGAATTTATTATTACAAAATTACACTAACATTCAACAATTACAAACATTTATTAACTCTTTTTTTTCTTTTTTTTTTTGACAATATAGAAGCAAAATCTCGCAAAGGTTTGATTCGACATTGTTCTAACATGTGGGTTCTCTCTCAGGTATCGAATAACATTCCTATACAATTCTTCCATCAAAAGTCTTGTGCAAATGTGCCGTCTTGGTCTTTTAAGCAAAAATTTGTTCGACACAAGTTTCATGAGGAAAACCTTTACCTGACTACGTTCAAATTATCTAAAGGCATTATACATATAATTTTCGAAAAATAGTCAACACCAACTAGTTCTAGAATTCAAAGAGTGGGAAGGACAACTAAGCTAAAATATCTCTATTTTTGGATTTTTTAAAATTTTTCAATTTTTTTTTTTTGGATTTTTCAATTTTATGTATTTACACTAAAACCCTCCCCCATACCTAAATCATGCATTGTCCTCAATGTATGCAAAATGCAAGATAAATGACAAGGGAGAATGGTGAGAAAATACCTGATAAGGATGAAAGAGAGTTTACAATTACCTACTGAAGAAACTTACTTGATTCATGGATCGATGAGGTAGATAACCTCTTCCTCGGGATCAATTGGCAGCTCTAAAAATGGTTTGAGTCTTTTTCCATTAACTTTAAATATATCACCATTTTCATTTTCAACAGCACCGTGAGGAAAAACGACCCTAACAACATAAGGACCTTCCCACCGGGATCTCAATTTCCCGGGAAACAAATGAAGCCTAGAATTGTACAAAAGAACTTTTTGACCAGGAGAAAAAGATTTTCTCAAAATAGATTTATCATGAAAAAGCTTAGTTCTTTGTTTATAGATTTTGGCATTCTCGTAGGCTTCATTTCTCAACTCCTCGAGTTCAGACAATTGCAACTTCCTATGACTACCGGCGGTCGGTAAGTCAAAATTTAACTCTCGAATGGCCCACATGGCCCTATGTTCGAGCTCAACAGGCAAGTGACAGGCCTTGCCAAAGACAATCCGATAAGGGGACATGCCTAAAATGGTTTTAAAAGCGGTCCGATAGGCCCACAAGGCGTCTATCAACTTAGTTGACCAATCCTTCCTATTCGAGTTGACAGTCTTTTCTAAAATTTGCTTAATTTGACGATTCGAGACTTCAACTTGCCCACTAGTTTGAGGATGGTAAGGGGTGGCTAGTCGATGAGTTATTGAGTACTTTTTCAGAAGAGACTCAAATTGACGATTCTTGAAGTGCTTGCCTTGGTCACTAATGATAGCCCTAGGTGTACCGAAACGAGAAAAGATATTCTCTTTGAGGAATTTAAGAACGACCTTGTTATCATTGGACTTAGTAGCAATGGCTTCCACCCACTTAGACACGTAATCGACCGCTAACAGAATGTAAAGGTTGCCAAAGGAACTAGGAAAGGGGCCCATAAAATCGATACCCCATACATCGAAAATCTCAATGATTAAGATGGGGTTCATTGGCATCATGTTTCTCCTAGTGATCTTTCCTAAGTGTTGACACCTATTACACGCGGCACAGTATTCAGCAGCATCTTTGAACAAAGTGGGCCAATAAAAACCGGTTTGGAGGATTTTAGCGGCTATTTTCTTAGCACTAAAATGCCCTCCACAGGCTTGGTCATGGCAGAAAGAAAGGATATTCTTGAATTCATGATTTGGGACGCACCTCCGAATGATTTGATCGGGACAGTATTTAAAGAGATACGGGTCATCCCAAAAGAAGTGTTTGACCTGTGAGAAAAATTTCGATCTATCTTGAGAGGACCAATGAGACGGAATGTCACCGGTTGCAAGATAGTTGACAATATCGGCGAACCAAGGGGGAGTGGAAATGGACAGAAGTTGCTCGTCCGGAAAAGATTCATTTACGGGAGAGTCGATGGTGGACTCCACTATCAAGCGGGAAAGATGATCGGCGACAACATTCTCAGAACCCTTCTTATCCCTAATTTCTAGGTCAAACTCTTGAAGCAAGAGAATCCACCTAATCAATCGGGCTTTAGAGTCTTTCTTAGAGAATAGATAACGAAGAGCGGCATGATCGGTGTAGACAATGATTTTCGAACCGATAAGATAGGACCGAAATTTGTCGAGAGCAAAGACTACGGCTAGAAGTTCCTTTTCGGTGGTAGAATAGTTAAGTTGGGAATCATTCAAAGTCTTGCTAGCGTAGTAAATGACATGGGGCATCTTATCGATTCGTTGCCCTAAAACGGCTCCTACCGCATAATCAGAAGCGTCACACATCAACTCGAAGGGGAGATTCCAATCGGAAGATCGAATGATTGGGGCAGAAGTCAATTCTTTCTTAAGATGCTCAAAAGATTGTAAACAATCGCTATTAAAATCGAATTTGACATCCTTCCCGAGAAGATTGGTTAAGGGTCTAGCCTTCTTGCTAAAATCCTTAATGAAACGCCTATAAAAACCTGCATGGCCTAGGAATGAACGAATGGCTTTGACCGACTTGGGTGGGGGTAGATTTGCAATGAGGTCAACTTTGGCTTTATCGACTTCTATCCCTTTTTCAGAAATTTTATGACCAAGAACGATCCCTTCCTTAACCATGAAATGACATTTCTCCCAGTTGAGAACGAGGTTGGTTTCTTTACACCGTTTTAAAACTAACTCAAGATGGTTTAGGCACTGGTGAAAAGATGAACCAAAGATGGAAAAGTCATCGATAAAGATCTCGAGAAAATCCCCTACCATGTCAGAAAAGATGCTCATCATACACCTTTGGAAAGTGGCTGGAGCAGTGGTTAGACCAAAGGCTAAACGTCGATAGGCAAAGGTCCCAAAGGGACATGTGAAAGTGGTCTTTTCTTGGTCTTCGGGAGCAATGGGAATTTGAAAATAGCCAGAATAACCATCTAGAAAACAATAGAACGAATGACCGGCTAACCTTTCCAACATTTGATCGATAAAAGGCAAGGGAAAGTGGTCTTTTCTAGTGGCAGAATTGAGTTTCCTATAGTCTATGCATACCCTCCACCCATTCTGAACACGGGTGGGCACTTGCTCGTCATTCTCGTTGGTGACAACAGTAATGCCAGACTTCTTCGGAACTACTTGAATGGGGCTGACCCAAGAGCTATCAGAAATGGGATAAATGATCCCATTATCGAGACACTTAAGAATTTCTTTGCGAACGACTTCCATCATGGTGGGGTTCAAACACCGTTGAGGATCTCGAACGGGTTTCGCATCATCAACTAGGTGAATTCGATGTTGGACAATGGCCGGGTTAATTCCTTTAATATCAGAGATACTCCAACCTATGGCCTCCTTATGTTCTCTAAGTACCCTAACAAGCTCATCCTCTTGTGATTCGGACAAATCAGAGGCGATAATAACGGGAAGAGACTCGTTAGGACCTAAAAAGGCATACTTAAGAGTGTCGGGAAGAGGTTTGAGTTCTAAATCGGGCGGCGTCGACTCAACAGGTTCACTAGTTTCGAAAAGAGACAGGGAAGATGGTTCAACATCATGATTATTTGTAGGAATGGTGGATTCTAACATTTGGTTGACCTCATTTGTATATTCGGAAACATCCCAGTTTTGAACAAAGTGGTTTAAACAAAAATCAAGAGCATCATTAGGGGTCATGAAATTTTGATCAACTATTTCATCAATTAAATTAACATCCATAGGTTGATCATGAAAATCATCGGGTTGTTTCCCAACATGAAAGATATTGAGGTCAATGGTCATGTTCCCAAATGTTAGTTTCATCAATCCATTCCTACAATTAATCAAAGCATTCGAAGTGGCTAGAAACGGACGTCCTAGAATGACGGGAATTTGATATGTCGGATTCCTAACCGGTTCGGTTTCTAGTACCACAAAATCAACAGGAAAGACGAAATCTCCAACTTTAATTAGCACGTCCTCGATGATCCCCTTAGGAATTTTGATTGATCTATCTGCTAATTGGAGGGTAACGTTCGTCTTTTGAAGTTCTCCTAACCCTAGGGTTTGGTAGAGAGAAAAGGGAAGCAAGTTCACACTGGCGCCTAAATCGAGTAACGCCTTGTCCACAAAAGAATTACCTATGACACATGAAATGGTGGGACAACTGGGGTCCTTATATTTCATGGGAATCTGGTTAGAAAGAATTGAGCTCACTTGAGAGGTCAAAAAGGCCTTCTTAGGGACGTGAGTAGTTCGCTTATGTGTGCACAAATCTTTTAGACATTTCGCATACGAAGGAATTTGTTGAATCGCGTCTAAAAGAGGAATGTTGACTTTAACTTGCTTGAAAACCTCTAAGATCTTGTCTAATTGAGCAGTTTGCTTATTAGACACGAGGTGTTGTGGGTAAGGAGCTTTTGGCTTAAAGACTCGTTCATTAGGTTCTTCGGGGACGGGTTTTGTCCCACTCGTTGATCCTTGTTCCTTAGAACTCTCGGGTTCAAGATTATCGTTTGGTTCAGAATTCGATTCGTCTTCTTCGGAAGACTTGTCACCGACATGATTTTAAAGTTGCTTACCAGACCTTAAGGAAATAACAGCGTTCACATTGTGAGGAGGTCTTTGATTGATTGGAAATTTAGGGTTTACCTCGGTTTGACTTGGAAGTTTGTTCTTCTCTCGTTCACAAATGGCGTTGGCTAATTGGCTTACTTGGACCTCTAACTTAGATATGGCTTGAGTACTAGCATTTAGAATTTGCCTATCTTGAGTCATGGTTTGCAAGAAGGTCTGTTGAGATTGAGCCAAATTAGTTGTTGATTTTAGAAGCGCATCGAGAGTCTTTTCCAAGGAGTTAATTCTCTTATCCGACTCATGAAACCCTGGTGGGTGGGTGGGTGCTTGATTTTGATAAGGAATGTGATTTTGAGTCGTGTTTGAGAACGGAACTTGGTTTGGAAAGTTCGGCTTTTGAAAAGATGGTGGGGATTGGAAATTTTGGCCTTGGTTCCAAGAGAAATTATGGTGGTTCTTCCACCCGGGATTGTAGGTTGGTGCGAACGGGTCATTCCGAGGTCTCGGTTGGAACATTGCGTTCACTTGCTCGAAATCGGGACAAGGTTGAGACTCAAAGTTGGAAGAATTAAAATTTGGGTACATAGACATGGGTGGGGGACTACTATGAGTTTCTAGAGCTTCGAGTCTCCTAGCAAGGGTGGCTAGCTTGGCATCGGTTGCAATATTGTTTCCAATTGAGTGTATACCCCTAGAAGAACTAGATGACTCGTTGGACTTGTGAGGTTCCCTAGTAGACTCCCACAACATAGTCTTTTCGGCTAATTCCTCGAAAAACTCCCACCCTTCGTCTTCATTTTTCTCCATAAATCTTCCTTGGCACATAGACTCTAACAACGCGGTTGTTGGACTATCTAAGGCCTCGTAAACAATCTTGCAAAGCCTCCATTTTTCTATTCCGTGGTGGGGGCATTGTGATAAGAGATTTTTAAAACGATCAAAATATTTCCAAAAAGACTCATTTTCGTTTTGATGAAATTGATTTATTTCGTTTGTAATCCTTGTAGTCTTATGGTTTGGAAAATATTTTTTAAGAAAAATTATCACAAATCCCTCCCACGTTGAAATAGAATTAACGGGTAGACTATACAACCATTTTTTGGCATTTTCTTTTAAGGCGAAGTTGATAAGTCTAAGCCTAATGGAGTCTTCGGTCAATTGTTGGATTTTTTGTAGAGCACAAACCTCCTCGAATTCATGAAGGAAAATATACGGATCCTCTCCCTCACTCCCGGTAAACTTAGGTAACATGCTAATATGGTGAGCTTTGATCTCGAAATTATTACCATTCACGGGAGGAAGAGTGATGCACGAAGGTTGAGCGGAACGGGTGGGGTAGCAACGATCTTTTAACGAGACTGCCATGGTTAAAATCGGTTCAAGTTCAACAAGTTCTACGGGCTCGGTCTCGATCTCGATCTCGAGATCGGGAGAAGAAGGAATCGCAATCGTTCTAACTAGTCTTGAATTCTCCCTAAGCCAAGTAGGTTGCATAAACAACGAAGTAACCACGTAGCAAGCAAGTGCGGAAAACACACAAAAGAGAAAGGGTGAAAAATCAAAAGAAAAATCCTATATCTAGGGTTCCTTAATAAAATAACTAGACCTTGCTCCTAACCGTAAGGACCACCAAAAACTCGGTAAATCAGAATTTATTCGGACCGATTTGGCCAGATTAGAGCAGGCATTGCCAAGAGGCCAAACTCGTCACTTAGACACCAAATCTTAATTGGCCAGGTAAGCTTTCGCTTGCCTCGACACCAAAGAGTCGGAATAATTAATGATTACTTCGTTTCTTAGGTACCTTCCTAATTGAGCGCGAAATTTCTAGGGGCCAACGTCTAATTAATTTTATTAAAGGCTTGGTATGCAAAATGATGGATTAAATTGTTTTTGGGCCAAGGAAAGAGTGATGAAATCCCTTCCCTTATCTTTTGATGGGTTTTGCCCTTAAAATTTATTAGAATGAATGCAACAAACAATGAGATATATACGAAAGCGGTAAACAATTACGGATGCTTACACTACGTGTTCTAATCTAAAGAAAAGAAGAATTTAACGTACCTTTGGGTCCTCCAGCAATCACCACAATTTATAAGGTACGAAAAATTAAAAACAAGAAATTAAAAATCTAGATAATGTGCCCTAAGTGATTAAATGCATGATGCAACAATTATGTATTTACAACTAATTTTTTTTGGATTTTTAATTTTTAATTTTTTTGTGATTTTTGATTTTTTTGTGATTTCTAAAAATAAAAAGGCGAAAAGAGTGAGATACGGGTTACCGAAGCACGCTTCCAAGAATTCCGATTTTTCCAAGATCCGTGAAAAGATTCCCGAAATTCCAAACTTTCCTAAAAAATGAAATAAAAATAAGGCAAGCGAAAGAAAACTAATCCGAAAAATTAAAAATTAAGGTGCGAAAAATAATTATCTCCCCGGCAGCGGCGCCAAAAACTTGATGTGGCGGAAATGATACAATTAATTATCGCAAGCGCACGATCTCGTTTTAGTATTTTAAGATTCGATCCACAGGGAATAATATTTTCGCAAAACCTTAAATTCTAATTTAGGCGAATTAGAACAAGTTGGGATTTTTGTAAATTTGGATTTTTATTTCCTAAAAGAAAATTTAAACTATATAAAAAAAGAATTTAATCTAATCTAAATTTAATTTAACAAATTAAAATTCAAAAGAATATAAAAATTAGTAAATCTTGATTGCTAAATTACTATTAAAAAGAAATTAATTACTCTATTTTTAAACAAATTAATCAAACACAAAAATTAAATTACTATTAAAAATTCTGAATTCGACATTTATTTTTGAATTATTATTTTTTTTTATTTACAGAAAACTTAACCAAAATAAAAACTTAGTGATCAGAAGTTGCAAAACAAACACATAACAATGGACTCGACTACAAACACATAAATTTGGATTCAACAGAACAATGGACACTTAGCATACAAACCTTTGAACACATATTTACGGGTGTTAATGTGCAGTTTGGTTAGACACGTATGTTATGTTCTAAAATACCAATGTAATCAGACCAATTCTCGAACAGGAAACCGCAGAATCGAAATCTAAAACTCAGAATCAAATTAGCAAACTGAACACCACAGCAACCCAAAACGCAGAATCCTAATTAGCAACCGGAAACCAGAATTCATAAAAAAAATATACAGAAACGATTCAGCAAAAAAACGAATTCAGCAAAGAAACCAAAGCTTAACGATTCAACAACAAACTCAGTACAAACGCGTAACTAGCATTAAAACAATCAAACAAAACCAACTCTAACAACATTTCGGACTCAGCAATACTCGAATGAACAAAGTAGACGACGACGACAAACCAGAAAAATCAATTTTCCGACGAAACCAATTTTTACAACAAAAGGGAAGATTCTGGAATACGCAAAACAGGACAAGCAATTACAACGACAGTTTTAAGCTATAATCGTAGAGTAACGATAACATCAACTCGGAATTCAGTTCCATTCGCTGCAACTCAGTTCCATTCAAAAACTTAGATAGTACAATATTCAGTTAGCAACTAAACCGTGACTCATAACTCGGCCATGAATCGGACGAACAAATTAACTCGGAAACCAACAAAGAATGATTCGGACACGCGAACTCAGAAATGAACTCAACAACTCGGCAATTAAATTCAAAACACCCACTTCGACCGAACTCGGACAAAAATCGAAACATCAAAATCAACATAAAACAAATAACTCGAATCACAGGCGTTGGGGAAGAGAAGAAAGGATTGGAGATGAAGAACTGGGTTTGTGGTGGTTCGAGCAAGGAAAAAAAAACAGGGGAATGGGTGCTGGAATCAAAGGGATAAAGAGGAGATACGGCTGGTGGGTGGTGTTGAGATCGAACTAAGAAGGGGAGGTCTACGTGCTTAGGTTTGTTCGACGGAGGAGAATAGAGGGTGCTGTATAGGAATCGAAGAGGGAAGGGTAAGTAAGGAGAAGACAGGTGAGATTTGTTGGGTTGGAATGAATTGGCAAGGAGGAGGAAAGAATTTGGGTTTTGAGAAGAAGATGGCTGAGGTTTGCTGTGAATTGGAAAGGGAACTGGGATGTTTAAAATTAAGAACGAAAATGAAGGAAACAGGGGAGATGAGATGAACTGCTATAAATTAAATAAAATACATCATAAAAAAAATATTACGTATATAAATAAAATGTTTACACTGCAAAGAAGTTTACAACTGAAATGTAGGAGTGTACTAAAACTAATTGGTGTCCTTTGCTCCTGCACTTGGTCTCAATTTATAGCCAATCCAAGCCTTACAATTTGCAATAAAAAATTGCCTCCATCATTCTTCATCATTCTTCCACCATCTTGAAAATTCTTTTTGCCAACCAAATCATCACACTACACACTATGTTTTTTTTTTCTCCTTTTTTTTTAATATTTTATATATATTACAAGAATATTCCAAATTTAATAATATTCGGAACTAAATTTGGTCTTCAAATTTCGAGTTTCTTCGATCGGATATGAAATAAATACTGTAGCTCAATAAATCCGAATTTCTTCTTCTTTTTTTTTTCTTTCTTGACCATTATTTTTTTATTTTTCCATTT